>CM029407.1:42454700-43054700 GCA_017139565.1 Luffa aegyptiaca
GAGTAGGGGCATCCTGTGTAAAAGATGTTCACACAAGACAGGATCGAGAAATAAGTCACTCTTACTGTATAACACCGTTTACTGTTAAGACTGATTATTTCATGCGATGACTTAGGTAACTCGATCTTAATCCTGAGCTTACTATGAACTCCTATTCGTTTAGGGTTATCTTTTGATCTGCATGGGTGAGAGAGGTCATAAAATTTCGTTCAATAATCCTACCATTTTGGGGATAACACTAGATGGATGGCTGGGGACATAGTAATGCAATATGGAATTCACTCCTACCCTATTTAGGGATAGTAGATAGGTTGTTCCCTTAAGTGCTGAATCCAAGGCTTGAACAAGGGGCCCCACCCTCTCATTGACCTGAGAGGGATCTTGTATAATGGTTGGACCATGTACAAAATTGTTCATTAGAGGACCAGTGGACTTAAGGAACTAAGATGTGTATAGGGGTAAAACGGACTTTTGACCTATCTATAGTAACGAACGACCTGCGAAGGATTGACTGACTAATCATGGTTATATCGAGTGGACAGAAATACATCTACAGTGAGGGGAGTTCAACTACTAAGCTATAGTGGAGTGTCTCGGTAGTTAACGGATGTTGGTTAACTAGGTTAAAAGAGTTTGACTAGTTTAACCTCGTACCGTTGGAGCCCATGATCTGTAGGTCCATTAAGTCCCCTTGCTAGCTCGAGACTAACCTTTGGAACAATATGATAGATAAAATATGAATTACTTTAAGTTCATGTTGAGAAATATGAGTAGAGGTGATAGGCGTTGTCAATACGTCGGGTTTTTTTGTGAAAACCGTTAGGTGAGTATTTAATATTTAAATATGATTTAAATACCGATAACATGAATAGGGATTCATGATTGAAAATAACATTTAGGAAATGTTCGGGATTGGTGGAAAAATTTTAATTTAATATTTAATATTAAATTAATAATTATTTATTTATTTAATAATTATTTTCAATTAATTTTCAATTAATTTAAAATTGAAAAATTGAAATTGAATTTTTAATTTTTCATATTATTAAAATTCAAATAATTTTCCAACTAATTAAGGATAATTATGGATTTAATTAAATTAAAAAAGATTGAATTTTTGGAGGTGGAGTGCATGGTGGCTAAACCCATGCACTCACTTCATGTTGGACACCAAAATTCCCACTAATCTTTGGTTGATTGAGTGTCAATTGCTAAAGCTTTCCTTCATCTCTAATCCCTCTATAAAAGGGAAGAAGATGGTTAAGCTTGAAACATAGGGAATTGCTGCCAAATTGTAAACTCACCAAACCCACCTCCATTAGCTTGTTATTCGAGCTTTCTATCTCAAATTCCATCACTTGAGGATCCCACAATCTGTTCTAAAGGCTTGAGGATGGCAAGGAAGATCCTTTGGTGGTTCGTGACTCGTTGGTGAAGAAAAACAAGAAAGAAATCCAACCAATTTCTCCATTTGTTCAAGGTTGGTAAACATACTTTGTTTTTCTTTACTTGGACAGCATGCAATGTTTTATCAAATTGAACTAATTAAGTGTCTAAGATCCAAAATTGCTTCCGCTTTTTAGATATTAACACTTTCAATTGTAGAGGGATTAGTCACCATGTTTGGTGGCATCATAAGGAACTTTGCATGAAACAAATTCATATCCCTTTGCCACCAAACCAAAAATTGAGTTTTAAACTTTACTTGATTAACTTAACACATTAAATTAATTTACTCAATTTTTGAATAATGAATTAATGAATTAATTATTTAATTTAATATCTTATACTAAATTAATGCACCAATCCCGATCTCTCTCAAAACCCGATCGAATATAAATCACTATTCAATATTAAAACTGAAATACGTATCCTATACATATATGCAATATTTAAATCGTACTTAAATATCTCCAATTTTCTTTAAATTATAGTTTAACTCACAATTAAACTATTACGTCAATAATATCGTATATAATTGACGTTAACTCCCTAAACCGAATTTGAATGATTCAAACTCTTTCATCACATAGTTCTAAGGTTTATTCCGTATGAGCTAGCAGGGGGACCTAATGGACCTACAGATCATGGGCTCCAATGATCCAAGATTAACCGGTTAAACTCATTAACCTAGTCAACCAACATTCGTTAACTACCAGGATACTGCATTATAACCCAATAGCTGCACTCCCCTCACTGTAGATATATTTCTGTCCACTCGATATAACCATGATTAGTACGTCGACCCTTCACAGGTTGTTCATAACTACAGCTGTGTAAAATTTCCGTTTTACCCCTGAAGTTATCTTTTGTTCCTTAAGTCCCACTGATCCTCTAATGAAACAATTTGTTTATGGTCCAACCATTAAACAGAAGTTCATCTCGGGCCAAGAGAGAACGACACGCCTTTGTTCAAGACTCGGAGCCAGCATTTAAGGGAACAACCTCTCTACTATCCCTAAAAGCGGGTCGAGCAAATTCCATCTTGCAGGACTATCCCCAAAATGGTAGAATTATTGAGTCGACGATGCTAAACCACTCTCACCCATGCAAATCAAAGGATAATCACGAATAAACAGGAGTTCATAGTTAGCTTGGGATTAAGATCGAGTTACCTAGGTCATTGTATGAAATTAGTCAGTTTCAACAAAAAACGGCGTTATAAAGTGAAAGTGACTTGTCTCGCGGTTTGGTCTTATGCAAAGTCATTGCATAGGAGACCCTCACTTGCATGTCTCCACATGAACGATTCGGGATCACATCGTTTGTACTAAATACAAAGTGGATCGCATCTCATAGTGTCCCCAAGATAAGGTACCCAACCTTATCCCTATACTATAGACTGTTTTGGCTATTACTCGAAGATCCACTTTTATGTCTCCACATAAAGTTCAAGTATTCATATTATAGTCAAGGGTTCTAGTTTAATGGATTTGGGTTAATTAACGTAGAACTAAACAACCATTCAATAATATCTTATTGAATTACCTCAATAACGCTTTATTGATTATAATTAACTTATTACATTTACTATCCACGAGTTTTAGGACATAAAACCCAACAGTCTCAAGACTCATCACACCGACCCCTTGACCATTTATACCCGAGGCCATGTTAATCACTTTAGTTTCCTCAAAATAATATCAGCCCTCGACCATTTATACCCGAGGCCGTGATATCTAACTTGCACATTCTTTTATCACAATGTTAGTCCTCAACCATTTATACCTGAGATCCTAGCACTCTCTTTTACTCAAACTCAAGGTCTTTGATAGGACCAAATTAGTCCTATTTATTTGTTGTTAATCTAGACTTGTTAGGGTGCACTTTACGCTTTATTTGTCTATTTTTTAGGTAATTTGTGCATTTAAGGTATCAGGGTCGAACCACACAAATTGGAGTTAATTCAGGCAATTTAGTGAGTTTTCGAGCTTACTTGAGGGCCATGGATCTCGAGGAAGTGAGAAGACCGTGAGGATCGTGACGAGCCCAAAGACTAATTCCGAACAGTCAAAGGTTCGAGCCCCAAAACCGAGCAAACAACAAGAAGAAAGAGCATGATGGAATAAGGCATGGCGTCGAGATGCCATGGCCAGCGTCGAGACGCCGGCGCAAATTATGACTGAGGCGATGAAGACACTGCGTCGAGACGCCGTGACAGATTTTTCTATAAATACCCTATTTTATTTCTGCCGAATAGAAGAGTTTTTAGGTTTTATTTTTGCTCCTCTTGGTTCTCTCTATCCTAGAAGACCAAAATTAAGAGGTGTAAGTTTCCCTTTTGATTTTCCTTGTATTTTCTTGTTATTTTAGCGTTGGGTCGCGGGTTTTAGTTGGCTTAACCGCCGTCTAAACCCGTTGATGCCGATTGGATGATTTTTGGGTTATAGAATGTATTTCTTTGTGAGTTTCATGTTCTGAACATTGTTTAATTTCATATTGCTATTGTATTTTGAATTTAGTTCGTATTATTTGCATGCGCAGTAGGTTAGATTGACGCCCTAACTCGCAGCTCGTATGTTAATAACTTGCTAAGAAATTGATTTCCAAGTAGCTAATGGAACATTAGTTCAATAGTTAGCACATAAACTGATTCGTTGGCACGGGTCCCTAGAGCAGACTCTGACTTTGTTGCTTGGCACGATAGGTTTAGAATCCAAAATAGTGTTGGAAGTAATAAAGGCCTAATTATTTCTAATGTCCTAATCAATCCACTAGACTTAAGGCAATTGGTCGATTATTTAATTTGATAGTCCAATTGAATTAATTAATTAATCAATTAGTGTCTAATTCGATGGACGTTTTATGATCAGGTTAGATGGCTTAGGTGGGCTTTGGGTCTTTTCTGGGATCAGAATAGATCGATTGGGCAATTGAGCAATTCAAACTAGCCTTTAGTAGGTAGAGATTCAATGATCAAAGTAAATCATTCAAACCCAATAATCATTCTGATCGGTGTCACCTATTTAATCAATCTTCTTCGCATTTTTATGATTCCTGCAATTTAATTTCTTGTCCTTTATATTTCTTGCTTGTTTAAATTCTTGCACTTTAATTTCCTTGCATGTTCATTTATCCAATTCTCCAATCCCCCCATTTACCGCTTTCATAGCTCAAAATAAACAAAAAATAAATAATCAACCGCCACTCCCTGTGATCGACCACGACCACTATTTCTACAAAAATTAGTTGTAGTGTCGTGGAATTATAAATTTTATTTGACCTGGAGCCTCAACAACTCCCGGCCCGTCAGTCTCTCTAACATCTTTTCTCACAACTCTCTAAAATGCACATGCCCTACACCATGCTTCTAGACCAACACTTTAAGTCCACCAAGCATAAAAACATATCATGCTCAACTCGTAAACTTCATTCACAAACTCATAAATAACATGCTTCACAACCAACAATCCAGGCCACAACAATATGGCACTATCACAACTATATTTCACAACCCAAAACATGCATACAAGTTCACAAAAGTAGTCACAGTAGCTCCACATGCTCATCACAACACAAAACCACAACAAACATCCAAGCATGCTCAAATAGTTCAGAACATATACAATCCATAAAAGTCATATTCTAACAAAAATGATAAAACACGGAACATGCTTCACACAATCAAACAAACTTAATAGGTAGAAACTACTTACTAGAAGCTCTAAACGCTCCTAAACGATGAAGAGCTCCTAAGATAATCCAAGAGCTCCTAAACCAATCTAGGCAAGCTCCTAACAACAAGGATAACATATAGAATTAGAATTGAGCTTAACCACCCTATTAGAACCTAAAAGGTACATAGGGACGAATTTCTTACCAAAACCAAACTTGGAATCAGGCCTGCAGGCTAGCTCGACAACCAGGAATAAGTTTAATTCCTATAATAGGAACATTTGAACACTAAATACTAGTCTAAGGCACCAAACCAAGATTGAAAGAGTTTAAAGAGCATAAGCTTACCGAACCACGCTAAATGAGTCCAACAAACAGAATAAGTTCCTTGCTGGAAATAACTCAAATAAGCTTTAATACGTGTCATCCGACAAACAGAAGAAGCTTATCGAACCATGCTAAATGAACCCAAAAACTTGCTGGAATATACCAACTAGCACCAAAGCTCCTTCAATACGTGTTGTCCGAGGTCTGAATTGGGTTAAAACTGAAATTAACGGAACACCCATTGGTTATAAGCTATTCTAAAGCTAACCTAAAAGAATTACAAAGCTTTAAGGGCGAAGAAACTTACCCATCATCATCTAAACGGCCTCAAATACATGCTGGTTTGTGATCGAATTAACCCCAATAGCCAAGTTCCCAAGTCGACGAGTTATGGGCAACTCAATTTAAGGTCGTCCGGGTTATGGGTATTCGTTGAAAGCCAATTTTGAGCCCAAATGCTCATGTAGTTTAAAAAAGAACCTTAAACCTTCGAATTTGAGGACTAATTTCTTGGATAATGTAGTTTAAAAAAGAAATGACAAAATTAATGTAGTTCTAAAAATAAGAATTTTAATAATGTACTTAAAATAACAAATTACAAAGTTAGGGTGGAAGTTGAAAGTATTGACAAAAATAGGGTGGTGACAAATCATGTACATTGTACACGATTTCGCTGCAGATGAGGTGGCGGTGAGCTAGTAAATCCGTAAGAATTGCGTACATGGTACACGATTTAGGTTGAACAAAATCGTGTACCTTGTACACGATTACAAGTGAAATCGTGTACCAGGTACACGATTTCAAATTTGACATTTTTTTTAAAATAATGTAGTTTTTTTTAAATAGATATTTTTTCATCCCTCATTTTTTCCCTTCAATTGGATATTTTTATTATTTTGAATTAAATACTTGTCATTTTTTCATCATTATTATACATATATTTTTCTAAAATTTCACAGATAACAATTTTTTAATTAAACACAATGTCTATTACAAAAGCTAAAAGTACAAAAATTACATCTAAACAATTTTATGGAATTAATGAAAACTCAAGTACCACGATGTGGTGGTCTTCTGTGACGAGTTCCACGACGAGGTTGAGGCACTTCCATGTGTGATTGATGAGGAATCACATCATCAATTTCCTGTTGAGTTATGTCACCATGACCAGAACGTGAAGCAATGTCTATCCGATCTGCCAGTGATTGTACATGAAAAGCTGAAGTGTCATCATCAGCTATAGGAGGTTCTTCATCTTCGTTTTGTTGTGGAATGTCTGCAACCTGTTGTCGACGACGTCTACGACGACCACGGGTTCGATCAGTGTCAGCAACGGTCAACCTCCTAGTTTGTTGAATGATGTCAATTATGTTCGTAACGTATTGCTCACACATAGAACCTAACTGTGGCACATTTTGTTCCACAGAAAAATGTTGTACATCTCGAACAAAATTATTCTGCAAGAAAAAAACAATCAAAATAATTTAATAAAAATATTTATAACTAAATGCATTAATAACAAATTGAAGTATATAGTATTTACCGTGCAAACATAATAAGCACCCTCACGTGTGATATACCTCCTTGTGATTGAATCATACCAATGTAAGTAATCATCGGACACAACTGGTATGTCTACTATGTCCCCCGAGACACAATGATCACGACGTGCACGCCAGAGTGATATAAATGTTGCATGATGTTGTCACCAATCATGATCGTGCTTACCTCGTAAGTCCAACTGATGTAACTTCATGCCTGTATCACAATACGACGACACCATTTGTCGCATTCCAAATTGTCTCAACACTCGATTTGGGTAATGCCACTCTACAATATGAAAACATATGAGAGGACTTACAGTCAACCAAATCTCTTGTCCATTATGGCAGTAATCTGGTAGTAAGGCCATAATATCAGGTGTATACGGTGTCCAAATGATCTAAAATTTATAAAACAATAAATTTAATAAATGAAATTAAAGTCAATATATTTTTTAAAAATTTTGAGAAAAAATTGATTACTGTTTTACCTGGTTGGCCATAAGGCGATCAAATGTAATACGATACATGATCAACATATTTGTACTTTGTTCAGATGCAGCCAAAACTCCATTCCATCCACACATTATATAATATAATTAAAACATATTATCATATAAATTTAGATTAAATTATACATAAATTTAACATACCGAGCACTAAGTGGGCGTCCAACATAATGATCAGGGGTCTGTAGCTCGTGTTGTGGTGCGACAATAGAAAATCGATCGAACGCCCACACTTGTAGTAGTACTAGTGGACCAGCTATCACTAATGCACTGGCACTACTATCTCGACACAATTCTCTATAACACCATGCAAGACATGCACTACCCCATGAATACGGTCCAGTTGTCTCAAAGTTGCCTAACAGAGGAAGAAACATGAGATGAACGAGAGTGTTGGACTTGTCGGCAAATAGAAACCCTCCAATTAACTGCATAATATAGGCTCTCGCATGTCTCTGTATGGTGATGTCATCGACATCAGGGGCAACTCTGTAAACTGTGCTTCCAACCATGGAATACTTAATCTTGACCCATGCAATTCAGGGGGGTCGAACTCCTAAAAAATCCTCACATACTTGTCTCCAATTATACTGTAATGAGCCAATCACAAGTTCTCCATCTATAGGTAATCCAAATTGCACTACAACATCTTGAAGTGTAATAGTACACTCTTCACAAGGCAGATGGAATGTATGAGTTTCAGGTCTCCATCATTCAACTAACACGGTAATAAGATGCCAATTTAGTTGCATGAACCCAATCTGTGCAACCCCTCAAAATCCAGCCTGCTGTAAATAAGGCACGTTGCGTTGATCTATATTAATATTTTGATTAACTGCCTCTCTTCTTCAACATTGTAAGATGATAGTGAATTAATTATCCTATATCGACTGTGAACGATGAGTACGTTGTAAATATAATTGCCTTGGATTAATTGGTCCAGGTTCCATATTTAATACTGAAAAATTAAAAGCACATAAGTGGCCCAAATCAGTCCAAAAACCACCCAAATCAGTCCAAAAGCATCCAACTCAGTATAAAACAGTCATAAACCATCCAAAAATATCCAAATCAGTCCAAAACAGTCCATAAATAATGAAAAAACATTCTAAAACAATTCATAAATCATCCCAAAATCAGTCTACAACAATCCATAAACCTAAAATGAGTCTAAAACAGTCCATAAACTTAGAATGAGTCTAAAATGTGCCTAAAACTCCATCAATGCACCAAATACAAACTAAACGTTAATCAAACATCAATGAAAATTTTGCTACAAGAAAAAAGAAAAAAAAAAGTTAAATGACACCTACGAAGTCGACGAACAGTGATCTACAAGCGGCGACGGACGGCGGCGTGGAAAGAAACGGTGCTAGTTGAGGAAGTGCAGGCAGCGGCGAATAGCGGCAAGAAATCGACAGATGGCGGCAAGAAATCGACGGACGGCGGCAACGGGTGAAGACAGCGCAGTTCTACCCAACGGGGGCTGTTTGCGTTCACGGCAGCGTGTGAGAGAAGTTCAGCGTGGGTAGGGTTTTGGAGCACCGAACTCGTGTACATGGTAAGAAAGTTTTTTAAACTTAATCGCGTACCGCGTACACGAGTTCCACATCGGACACGCGTACGACGTACGCGATTTTGCTGGCATGCCAACTCACCGCCAACTCACCGCCAACTCACCTTGCGAAATGACGTGAGACTTGCCAACAATGAAATCGCGTCCAAGGTTCGCGATTCACCCCTGTAATCGTGACCAACGGCTACGATTTATGGAACTCGTGACCCGGGTACACGATTTATCTACCCTACTTTTGGAATAAGTTTCGAAACTCCTCTAAATTTGTCTCTTTTTTTTAAATATACATTATTTATAAAAAAAAATCCCAAATTTGAGGCTACTAGAGAGTGGGTAAATCATCCTTAAGACCGATTAAGCATGAGTCATGATTTAGATAGAATCTAGAGTTTGAATTCAAGTGGGTAAATGCTGAAACTTGAAGAAAAACGAGTGGGTTGAAGCTAACTTATCGAAAGCGTCGAGCATTTGATGCTAAAGAGCTGGAAACCTTGAATCGACACCCAACCAAAGCAAAACTCGATTGGAGGGGGCAGTTCTCTGCGAAACAGAACACGAGAGGGAGAAATATTCAACTACGAGTGAACTGTCGATGTGGGTATGCTTGACGAAAATGCAAAGGCAAGAGAGGGAGATAAAACGACAACTCGTGGGTCTTATGCTGGAGAAAACGAGAGGGACAGGGAGAGCTTAACGACATAGCAAATGGCCTTGCTTGCTACGCGCTGAGAGGATGTCGGAGAAGGATGAAAATCGCGATGGAGGTGGCTACGCGCGTGCTGGCTTGCGACTGGTCATGGAAGAAGAAGATTTAGATTGGGGGGGGGGGGGGGGGAGGCAATGGCTGCTACAAACAGAAAGAGAGGAAGAAATAGATTTAGGGCTTTTCCTCTTTTTCTTTATTTTCCTTTTCTTTTCTTTTAAATACACTCTAAGAATAGAAAATCCCAATTAAAATAAGAGTTGAGATCTTTTCTAAGATTCTATTTAAAATCTCAAATTTAACTCCTATAAGATTTGGGATTAAAACTAATTAAAAGGAATTTGGGTCTTTTGAAATTTAAGATAACTATCGAATATTAAACCTCAAATTTTAGGTAATTAAATATTAAAAAAAAACTCATTTTCCCTAAGGTATAGAAATTTAATTTAGCGACCCAAAGCTATGCTCAAATTCTAATTATTCAAATTAGAATAAGAACACACAACAAATCCCAAAATGATTGATTTCGAAGCGCGGGGCGTTACAAATACTAAAGAAAACTAACAAAATCTCCTAAAGATATAGTAGCTTACTTAAAAAAAAATTAAGAAAAAACTACATATATTTATACTAAATGAAAAAGAAATATTTATGAGATATTTCTATATTTACTCACATAGTTGAAAATACACTATGAATCCTTGTCTCCTCTCACTTGGTTGGTGTTTGCTGCAATTTTTTCAATTTGTCATGCACCACACGATAAAAAGCCCCATTACCATCTCTCAATTTGTCGTAGGATCTTTGTGTCGTCTTGGCAAACTGTGGCCATAAAAAAAAAGGCTTTGACCAAGAATAAAGAAAAAAAAATTTATATCTTCTAAACTCAAAATTTTACCTTTTTTCATATATGATTTTCGATCTGTCTTTTCTGGGTGGTTTAGACCACTATTTATAGGGTTCAAGTGAATCTCGGTGGTTATTATAAATCTTTTCAAATTAGAAATTTTTAAAATTTAAAATAATTAATTTTTATTTTAGTTTTTCAAATTTAATTTCAAAACTTGATTTGATTTAACTGAAAATTAAACTCAATTATCTTTTTATTTTTGAAAATCAAAACAATTAATCTAAATTTAGATTTCACAAAATTAAATATAATTAATAATTAAATAATTAAATAAAGAGGAGAAATATTGATTAAATAAAAAAAAAATATTCAAAATTTCAAAATCGAAAATCAATTAGAACTAATAATGAAGTAAAAAAAAACTTCTAATTTTCACAACCGAAAATCAATTAGAATTAATAATTAAATAAAAAATGTTTAACTCAAATTAATATATAAAGTAATTCACTAATTAAATAAAAATGACAAATAATAATTAAATAAAAGGGAAAAATACACTTTTGGTCCCTGAGGTTTGGGTTAAGTTACACTTTGGTTCCTGAGTTTTCAAACTCAACAAAAATACCCCTGAGGTTTGAGATAAGGAGCACTTTGGTCCCCGCCGTCCATTTTCTGTTAAATCCTAACGACTGCTGACGTGGCAATATTATTTTAATAAAAAATTATTTTTTAAATAAAAATATTAAAATAAGAAAATATTATTATTTTTATTTTTTTAATTATTTCTCCTTCTCCCTCTTACTCTTCTTCTTCTCCATCTTCTCCTTCATCCTCTTCTTTCTTCTTCTTCTTCTAATCTCCGGCGGCTGGCGGCCGCCAACTAGTTTTTTTGTTCTTTTTCTTCTTTCACCCCTATTTTCACTATTTTTTTTTAAAAAAAAAACAGAAAATGAATTCCGGCGCGAAAGAGGGCTCCTCCCTCGTTCCACCCTCCTCCGTTTCCGTCCTCCCTCCCTCCTCCGTGTCAAAATCTGAAGGAGCTTTATGTTGGGAGTGCGACCAAAGTCCCACATTGGCTAGATAAGGGGATGATCATGGGTATATAAGGGAGGACTAGTATCTCCATTGGTATGAGGCCTTTTGGGGTGATCCAAAAACAAAGTCATGAGGGCTTATGCCCAAAGTAGACAATTGTGGAGATATGTGTGTGTCCGATAGTCCCTTACACTTTACAATATGGTGGGTTCCTCTGGTTGACAAGAACCGGTCTTTAGGTGGTTTTAGTGACCAGTTATGGCCAGTAAACTGAGGGGCACTTACCGATAGGTCCGGTGAAGGGAGTCAATGGTATAAGATAGCTGGGGTTTAAGCAGATGTGTTTTCCATATTTTTACAGAGAGAAGAAATTTTTTAGCAACTTGTTTTTGGTTTGGCGTTTGGAATTTTTGGGATTAAAGCGAGAAACTATGGGATAGAAAACGAGAGAATGTGGTGAAACAAAGCCAATCCTTGTTTGTTTCTTCGATTTCTTGTGGGATTTACAGATCTCTTTTTGGCTTGCAAGTGGGGGTGTTTCGCCGGAATTCCATTTTCCGGTGAAAAGGATTTGAAATTTGGAAGCAAATCGTTTTGTTCAAGTGAGCCAACATCATTTTTTTTTTTTTTTTTTGGGTTTTTACCCATTTCTGTTTTGACGATTCTTCGTTCTTCCTTGTTTGTAATGGGTTTTTTCAAAATAGTGCATTTGGTTTTTAGACAAAAACTTTGGGATTGGGGACGGGAATTGGAAGATTTAACTCCCAATTTTGCTTCAGAATTGTCGTTTGTTGGCAATTTTCGGTTTCCGTTCCTTTTCGTATCTGATCAGTCGAATGGGTTTTTGCTTTTGTTCGTTTTATTTGATTTTGTTGTTTCTTTTTCTTTTATTTTGCTTTAGTTGTTTTGGATTTCTTTCCGGGGAGGGAGGAGGGCCCTCTTGTATTTTTTTTTTTTTTAAAAAAAAAAAAGAAGAAAAATGGGGTAAGAGAAGAAGAAAGGAGAAGAATAGGGAAGAAAGAAAAAAAGTCGTCGGCGGCCGACTGCCGGTTGCCGGAGATTTGAAGAAGAAGAAAGAGGGATTGAGGGAAGAGGATGAAGAAGAGGGTTGAGGGTTGAGTTTTCAAAAATAATTAAAATAATAATATTTTTATTATTTTTTATTGATTTTTATTTTAAAATAAAAAAATAATTTTTTTTATTAAAATAATAGTGTCACGTCATCAACCGTTAGGATTTAACAGAAAAATAAACGGCAGAGACCAAAATGATCCTTATCTCAAACCTCAGGTATTTTTGTTGAGTTTGAAAAGTAGTGTAACTTAACCCAAACCTCAGGACTAAAAGGGTATTTTTCTCTAAATAAAAAGATCTTCAAATTTTCACAACCGAAAATCAATTAAAATTAATAATTAAATAAAAAAGACAAAGGAAGAATTTGAAGATTAAAAAGTGGAAAAAATGAAATTAAAAGTTTCTCCGTTTGAGCCCTTTTATATATAATAATAATAATATAGATATAAATATAAATAGATAGATATAGATTATAGATTATATATTATAGATATAAATATACTTATTTAATATATCAATAGTTATTGGTGTATTTAAATTTTCACAATAAATGTGAAATTACTGTTTTTTTGAAAAAAAAAATGTGAAATTACTGTTTGATTAGGCGTGGGAGATTGTGAAAGAGTATTAATGACATTTATTATTTTCATTTTCATAGCATAATTTAAATTTAAAAAAGAACAAAAAAAAAAGAGGGTTTAATGATGATGTGAACGTGATTAAATTATTTTTAAAAGGAGGGTTTAATTTAAAAGGTCTGATTAATCATCTCTTAAAAAATTAATATAAAGTAGAAATATCTCTTAGTACAATATAGAGTAGAAACAGAACATAAACAAATTACCAAAAACAAAAATAAAAATAAAAATAAATAAATAAATAAAATAGGGTTACGTTGTCCTATACATAATTTCGTTTGGTAACGTTCGTTTGCTGTTTCTTTTTTTTTTTTTTTTTTTTTTGAAAAGTCTGTTTCTTATTCTTTGTTTCTCATTTTTTTAAGAAACAGATATATTTGTTTAACCTATCATGTTTCTTGTTTCTAAATTTTTAGAAATTGTTCGTAGAAAAAAGACAAACTTTGAGGGTCCGTTTGGTAACGTTCTCGTTTCTGGTTTCCGTTTCTTCATTTTTAATAAAGAAAAATAGAATTTCATGACCCTAACACCTATACATTCAATAATAATAAACCTATATTCTTATTTATGTTTGGAAAAAATTGGAAACAAGAACAAAAAAAGAGAAACTAGTTTTAGTTGTTCCCAAAAGTTCTATACAAATTTTGGGAGTGTTTCTAAAAAATGAGAAACAAGAAACATACATAGTTATTAAATGCTTATATTTCTTAATAAAATTGGAAACAAGAAACAAGAAACGAGAACGTTACCAAACGAGCCCTGAGTTTCTCAAAATTCAATTTCTGTTTTTTTGTCATGCATGTACCCATATTTTACTCTCTCTCGTCCTTCCTACACTCATCTCTTCTTGATAGGACCCAAGTAGTATATTAACTACCCACTAGGATCACCTCCAAGACAATCAACCAATTAATAGTGCACCAAAAACACAATAGATTAATCACCAATTTATCACCAAGAAAACAACCAACCACGGACAGCAATCAACCATAAAATTCAGAATACTAAAAATACAAAAACACGCACGATTTATACGTGGAAAACCCCTTCGATGTGAAGAGTAAAAACCACGGGACTTGTGAGGAGTCCACCCTTGTCACCTTCTCTTATTATGATAAAATTAAAGGAAAAAGAATCCAAATCAATCATACAAAGATTCACAACCCACCAATACTTTCATACATAAGAGATCAACACAAAAGAGATAAAGAAGATGAAAATATCTCTAGTTTTACAGGTTCTGTCCAGCAGCGATTTCGAACAAACCAGAGCTCCAAACGACGATCCAACCGTTCAAAATGAGGTCCTATGTGTCCCCAACAAGCTGACCAAATTTCAGCAAAATTCAACGGTTAAAACTCTGGCAATCGACAACTTTGTAAACGCTGTCGCTGAAAATCCGAACTGCACTGCTCTCCCTGCTTCTCTCCGTTTTTCTATGTATTTTTCTGTATTTTTCTTGCTGCCGTTTTCCTTAGGTCATCCCATATCAAAGAAAAAAAAACCCTAGGCTTACAAGACAAGCCCACTCATTTAACCTCAATTGGGATAAACACATAACCCGACATATTGGGCTCATAAACACAAGTTTTTAAAAAAAAACTCTTGCTTGTGCAACAAGTGGGCTGGACACCCACAACAATCTCACCCTCCAGCCCATCACGGGGAAGACACAATCACATCCATGATCACTTGAACCTCATCCCGACAAGCTTACTACAAAGCTCGATCTTGCTTCCGGGAACTACTTTAGTTAACATATCTGCACTGTTCTTGTCATTGTGGACTTTCTTCAGTTTCATTCTCTTCTCTTCAATCACATATCGCAACCAATGATATCTAATGTCAATGTGTTTGGTGCGAGCATGATACATCGAATTCTTGCTCAAATCATAGCACTCTAACTATCACAGAATACTACATACTCATGTTGCTTCAAACCCAACTCTTGAAGAAACCTTTTAAGCCATAACATTTCCTTGCTTGCTTCCACTACTACAATATACTCTGCCTCAGTTGTGGACAATGCTACACATTTTTGTAGCTTGGATTGCCATGAGATGGCTCCCCCTGAGAATGTAAACACATAACTTGAGGTAGACTTTCTATTATCAAAATCACCTGCCATGTCTGCATCAGTATAACCTTCAAGTATAGGTTTGCCACCTCCATAACACAAACTCAATTTGGAGGTGCCCCGCAAGTATCTGAAAATCCACTTCACTGCTTCCCAATGAGTCTTACCTGGATTGGATAAGAAACGACTCACTAAACCAACTGCATGTGTAATATCAGGTCTAGTACACACCATAGCATACATCAAAGAACCAACAGCAGAAGAGTAAGGAATGGATGACATAACTTCTTTCTCCTTCTCTGTTGTAGGACAAGCTGTCTTACTTAGCTTGAAATGAGTTGCTAGCGGTGTACTAACAGGCTTAGCATGCTTCATATTGAACTTTTCAATATACTTCTCCTGGGATAACCATAATTTCCCAGCTTTCCTGTCACGAGCAATCTCTATGCCTAAAATTTGCTTTGCAGGACCTAAATCTTTCATGTCAAATGACTTGGACAAGTCTTTCTTCAAACTTTGAATCATATTTGCATCCTGTCCAACTATCAACATATCATCTACATATAGAAGAAGAATGATGAAGTTACCTCTAGGGAACTTTCTAAAATACACACAAGAATCAGCTGTAGTTCGTTTATAACCATTGCTTATCATAAACGAATCAAATTTCTTGTACCACTGCCTTGGTGCATGTCTAAGCCCATAAAGACTCTTCTTCAACTTGCAAACAAGTTTATCTTTCCCTTTTTCTTCAAATCCTTCAGGTTGCTCCATGAAGATCTCTTCATGCAAGTCACCATGTAAAAAAGCAGTTTTTACATCAAGTTGCTCCAACTCAAGATCAAGACTTGCTGCTAAACCCAACACTGTTCTGATAGATGTCATTTTGACCACTTGAGAGAAAATTTCATCAAAGTCAATGCCCTTTTTCTGGTTGCATCCTTTTACCACTAATCTGGCTTTGAGCTTCACTATCTTCTCACCATTCTTCTTGTACTTGAAAACCCATCTATTTCCCAAGACTTTCTTGCCCTTTGGAGGTTTCACTAGCTTATAGGTTTTATTCTTTTTCAGGGAATTCATCTCTTCCTTCATTGCATCGAGCCACTGGTCTTTTTCATCATGAGACAAGACCTCTTGATAGTTCTCTGGCTCTCCATCTTCACTAACTAGAATGAACTCTGAGCTTGGATATCTTGTTGAAGGTTTACACTCTCTGGTGGACCTTCGAACCTGTGTATCCTCCACTTGAGGGGTAGGTTGCTCCCCCTGCTCATGAACTTCTTCATGAATCACTTCCTCATGTACATCTTCCTCATGGATTTCTTCATCAGACGAAGACTCGTCAAGATTATCATCATCAACATGATCTGGTACAGTACCATCAGGTTGTATCTCACCAACATCATCGTGTACATCATCAAGTACATCTTCAACATTATCATTTGTTGGTTGAATAACAGAGGGAATAGAGGTAGAATCATTAGTAGTATCAATAAACAACTCTGAAGTAGAAGTGTACCTTGTACTCAGAAGATCTGCACCCTTCTCGTGCTCAAAGAATACTACATCTCTGCTTCTCACTACCTTCTTCTTTTCTGGATCGTAGAGCCTGTAACGATACTCTTCATCCCCATACCCAACAAATACACACGGATTGGTCTTCGAATCAAGCTTTGACCTCTGTTCTTTAGGCACATGCATGTATGCCTTGCTGCCAAAGACTCTCAGATGTGAATAAGTAGGATCACGTCCCTTCCATGCTCTCTCTGGAATGTCTAGACCAAGAGGAACCGATGGAGATCGATTAATCAAATACACGACACATTGCACTGCTTCAGCCCAAAATGTCTTAGGAAGATTAGACATTCTAAGCATGCCTCTCACCTTCTCTACAATGGTTCTGTTCATCCTCTCAGCAACTCCATTGTGTTGTGGTGTGTCGGGCTCTGTCTTCTCATGTCTAATGCCATGTTGTGAACAATAATACATGAACTCATTCGAAGTATACTCACCACCATTGTCAGATCGAAGACGCTTCAACTTTCTTTCGGTCTCCCTTTCTACCATGGCATGAAACTTTTTGAAAATCTCGAACACTTGGCTTTTTGTCTTCAACATATACACCCAAGTTCTCCGAGTAGCATCATCAATGAAAGTGACAAAATATCTATTGCCACCAAGAGACTCAACCTCAATAGGACCACAAACATCGGAGTGAACTAACTCCAACTTTCCTTGCCTTTTGATGGACTTCCCAGAAAAAGAAACTCTATGCTGCTTGCCTGCCAAACAATGATCACAAGGGTCAAGAGGAACTGTTTTATCAACATGGATAAGAGATTTACCTGCCAACAGTTTAATCCCCTTGTCACTCATATGCTCCAGCCTTCGATGCCACAAGTTAGGAGAATTCTTTTCTTCAGCTGCATTCAGCTCAGAAGAACATACATTCAAGTATGTTTTATACAAAGAGCAACATAACTCACCACGAGCAACTGTTATTGAACCCTTAGACAATTTCCATTTACCATCTGCAAAGGTATGTCGAAACCCTGCTTGATCAAGAACATTTGTTGACAACAAGTTAAGGCGTAAATCAGGAATATGGCGCACATTCTTTAATGTAAGCATGCACCCAACACTTGTCTTCACACGAATATCACCTAACCCAACAATGCTAGCTGAGCTCTGGTTTCCCGTCTTCACACTACCAAAATCACCAGATTGATAGTTCATGAAATACTCCCTCTTGGGAACACAATGGTATGAAACACCTGAATCTATCAGCCACTCTGTATCTGAACTCTCTACATGATGACACTCACTAGTTGCACAAATCAAGGTGACATCATCATCACTCTTAGAAGTGATTGCTGCAGTATTTCTATCATCTCCCTCTTTTTGTGAGTCTTGCTTCTTACCTTGTTCTTTCTTCCATCGGTAGCAAAACTTTTTTATATGGTCAGGTTTGTTGCAGTAATGACATATCCTAGTCTCTTTGTCTCTAGACTTGGACCTCCCTTTTGAGTTACCACGACCTTTGGGTCCCCCACTCTTGTTTCTTCCACGATTCTCAACAACAAGAGCATGTGAATTATCAACTCCCATCTCCTTTCTTCTTATCTCTTCATTGAACATGCTTTCTTTAATAACATTCAAAGACAAAACACCTTCTGGAGCAGAGTTACTAATAGTCACAACTAAAGTTTCCCAACTGTCCGGCAAAGAACTCAACAAGAACAAAGCCTGCAATTCATCATCAAGAACAATCTTCATAGTAGTCAACTTGTTAATAATATCTTGGAAGTCACTCAAATGCTCAGAAACAGACTTCCCACCCTTCAATTTCAAATTAACAAGCCTCTTGATTAATGAAGCTTTGTTATGCGCGGTCTTCCTTTCATAAAGACCTTCCAATTTCTTCCACAACGCATATGGGTCGGACTCTTGAGACACATGGTTGAAAATGCTAATATCAACCCACTGCCTAATAGTCCCCAAAGTTTTTCTCTTTAACTTTCCCCAATCTCTCTCTTCCATTTTCTCTGGTTTTGCAGGTTTAACAATGGTGCCATCAGCTCCTGTGGTTGCTTCAATTGGATCAAACAAATCTTTACAATATAACAAATCCTCCATCATCGGTCTCCAAATGGAATAATTGGTTGATGTCAATTTAATCATTGAACTACCTCCACTACTACTAGTAGACTCCATAACAATGATTAAATTAAAACCTTGCTTTGATACCAACTGATAGGACCCAAGTAGTATATTAACTACCCACTAGGATCACCTCCAAGACAATCAACCAATTAATAGTGCACCAAAAACACAACAGATTAATCACCAATTTATCACCAAGAAAACAACCAACCACGGACAACAATCAACCATAAAATTCAGAATACTAAAAACACAAAAACACGCACGATTTATACGTGGAAAACCCCTTCGATGTGAAGAGTAAAAACCACGGGACTTGTGAGGAGTCCACCCTTGTCACCTTCTCTTATTATGATAAAATTGAGGGAAAAAGAATCCAAATCAATCATACAAAGATTCACAACCCACCAATACTTTCATACATAAGAGATCAACACAAAAGAGATAAAGAAGATGAAAATATCTCCAGTTTTACAGGTTCTGTCCAGCAGCGATTACGAACAAACCAGAGCTTCAAACGACGATCCAACCGTTCAAAATGAGGCCCTATGTGTCCCCAACAAGCTGACCAAATTTCAGCAAAATCCAACGGTTAAAACTCTGGCAATCGACAACTTTGTGAACGCTGTCGCTGAAAATCCGAACTGCACTGCTCTCCTGCTTCTCTCCGTTTTTCTGTGTATTTTTCTGTATTTTTCTTGCTGCCGTCTTCCTTAGGTCATCCCATATCAAAGAAAAAAAAAAACCCTAGGCTTACCAGACAAGCCCACTCATTTAACCTCAATTGGGCTAAACACATAACCCGACATATTGGGCTATAAACACAAGTTTTTAAAAAAAAAACTCTTGCTTGTGCAACAAGTGGGCTGGACACCCACAACAATTCTCTCTCCCTCTCTCTCATTTCTCTCTCTACTTTTTTGTTTTTCCGCTTCCGATCTTTCTTTCGTTATTTTTCTCTTTTCCTTTATTTCTTTCTCTTTCTTTTTTTTTTTAATCTTTTCGTTTTCTTTTCATTATTAAGCCTTTAGTTATTATTTTCTATTTAAATCTCTATTATTTTTCATCGATTTTGATAGGATTTTAATTTATTTTTATTAAATAAAATAATTAATAAGATATTTTACATTTGCCACTAATTGTCAAATAAAATATTATATTTTTTTCTTTCTTCTTTTCTAATCTTACGTGTCGGGATCATTGGCTAATGAGAAATACATGCATTTTGAAAGGGAAAAAAAATAAATTTTACAATTCAATTCAAGAAACGCAGGAATATATGCTCGATTGTCTAACCTTAAATAAATGTCTCACCAATACAAACACACACTTAATATATATATGAGTAACATGTTGTGCAATAAATTTAATGATCGTTGAAAATTTACAACGTTTGTCAGAGAATTAACAAATTAGTCTAATCGAATTAACTCATGTAAGCCAACGTCGTTAAAGGTAAATTGGTTGGAGCAAGAAAAGACATTGGGAACCAAATTTGAACAACATTTGAAGGATAAAATTTGTTTTTTTTTTTTTTTATTTTGTGTTGGGGCTGAATAAACGTTATAAATTCTTTATAGTAGTTTTAAATTTATTTTAATGTATGTTATATATTTTGTAGATTATATATACTAAACTTTATTTCAACTTAAAATCAAAAGACAAGAAACAAAAAACAATTATTAAACACATTTCTGTCTCTGTTTCTTTTTTTTTTTTTAAGAGAAATAAGAAACAGAAATAGTTATCAAACATGTTTCTGTTTTTAGTTCTTAAAAAACTGGAAACAAGAAACAAGAAACATGAAACATGAAATGAGAAACGAGAAACAGGAAACGAGAACATTATAAAAAAGACCCGAAGGTATCAAAGCCTTCTTTTGGGAATGAGTTTGAGGGGTACTTCCTTCCGCAACGTTACGCCAAACATCCCATTTAAATCGAGTTTTGAAAGATCCTCATCATTAGGAAGA
The DNA here is from genome assembly GCA_017139565.1 of Luffa aegyptiaca. Lineage (NCBI taxonomy): Eukaryota > Viridiplantae > Streptophyta > Magnoliopsida > Cucurbitales > Cucurbitaceae > Luffa > Luffa aegyptiaca. The sequence goes on from CM029407.1 coordinate 42,475,784, forward strand.
GACCAATCAAAGTTCTGAATTAACGTGGCTAAAATTAATGGAACTTGCACGGTCGCCATGGGAATTCCAGGACACGTTCTTCTCCCTCCTCCAAATGGAAGGTATCGATAATCATAACCTTTGAAGTCCACATCAGAAGCCGTAAATCTTTCAGGATTGAATGATAAAGAGTCTTCCCATATGGAAGGGTCTCTTCCAATCCCCCAAACATTAACAAAAATGAGAGTGTCCTTTGGAATTGAGTATCCCATAAGCTCACAACCCATTGGAGCTAAACGTGGAAGAAGAAACGGTGCGGGTGGGTATAGTCTTAGAGTTTCTTTCACGCATTTCCACAAATAGTGGAGTTGAGAAACGTTTGACTCATCGATCATATTTTGGTTTATTTCTCGTTTCATCTCCTCTTGCACTTTTTTCATTATGTCTTTGTTCTTCAACAATTCAGTCATTGCCCACTCAACCGTTATGGCAGTTGTATCTATACCTGCCATGAACAATTCCTACCACGCGAAAAAAAAAAAAAATTAGATATTGAATTTTCCATTAGGTTATGGATATAAAAATTAACAAAAAAATACATGTTAAAAAAAAGAAAGAACGAAAGAAGGGTTTGATTATTTGCTTACAACAACTAAGTAGTTAATTTGCTCGTCAGTGAATTGACTTTGAATAAAGACATCCAAAAGGTCACATGCAGCATAAGAAGCATTTTCACTGTGGATTCTTCTTCTTTCCTTTAGAAGAACTTCCCATGCCGACTCGATTTCCTTCCTATAAATTGTAACTTTCTTTCGATGACCTTGGATATCTAAATTTCTCAATAAGGGATAATAGTCTGCTAAATTAGGAGTCAAACCCATATTCATCAGCTTCTCCAAAGATCCTTTGATTCCATTATTGAGTCCATCATCAACAAAGTGAAACAAATCCCTTGAGAAAATCAAGTTAGAGAGAATGTTGAAAGCAGTTGTAAAAACAAAATCTCTAATCTCAACCACAGAGCCTTGCCTCGACAGCAAGAAGTCCACCATTTCAGTCATCTTTTTCGCTCTCAAAGTGGCCTGTGATTCAATTGCTTTGGTTGAGAAAAAATTGGCCTTGCAAATGGACCTCAAATTCTTCCAATGATCATCGCACTCGGGAGAGAAAATGAAGGAGAGTTTGTGATGCTGTGCTGCATCAGGAGTCATATGAAAAATGTAGCGACCCGATAGAAGACGATCTTGGGTCTTGAGAACGGCAGCGGAAGCGGCCGGAGACGAAGCGACGACGAGGAGTTGAGCTCCGAGTCGGAGTGAGATCAGAGGGCCATAGGTTTCGGCAAAGCGAGTAATTGAAATGTGAGCATTTTTGCCAATATGAAGGAGGTTTCCAAGAACTGGCCATGGTTTTGGACCAGGTGGAATTGGGGGTTGTTTTGAAGATGAAGAGCTGATGAATTTGAGAAGAATGATAAGGAAAGTAAGAAGAAGAACAACGACACAAAGAAGAAAGTCTTCCTGAGATGCCATCTTCTTAATTGATGGTTCTTTAGGATGTTTCAAAACAAATTATTCTTCATGATTTCAGTGTTCTTAAACAAATTTTGTGAATAGATCAGCTAAATACAGCACAACTGACATAAAATTTGTACTCTTGACCGAGAGGCCAAAGGTTCAAATCTCTCGCCTCCACGGTTAAAAAAAAACAGCAGAAAAGAAAAAAAAGGGCTCTGGGGTATACATGTGCATTGTACTGTGTTATTTTAAATTTTTTAAATATATATTAATGATAAACTGAACATGCCAAACTTTTATTTATAAAGTAGTAAATAGCATTTAATTTTGAGTAATTGCGGTGGGTGACAAATTAATTATCTATAATAGCAAATTTAGCACCAAGTAAAAAGAATTGCAAATATGGCAAAAAAATTAGAATATTCCCATTTTACCCTTCTCTTTCTCTCCCTTCCCATTTACCCTTTCTTCCCTCATTTCTAGTGTATACGATTTCTTCTTCTTCTTCTTTTATTTTTATTATTATTATTATTTTTTTTTTTTTGCATTTATGAGCCTTGCTTCCCTCATTTCTTGTGTATACCATTTCTTCTTCTTCTTTTTTCTTTTTTCTTTTTTTGCTTTTTTTTTTTTTTTTTTTTTTTGCATTTATGAGCTGTTATGATTTTTTTTTCTTTTTTTATAATGAACTATTACGATTTCTTTTTTTCTCTCTGTTTTCGAACCAAAGACCTTGTGATTATCGATACAACTTTATGACAATTGAGTTAAGCTCTTGTTTGCCTTCTTTTTAATTCAAGAATGTCAAGAATACAAAAATAGTAATTTTGGTGAGTGTTTGTATAGGTATATCAAAGTATATCACTGATATACTCCGGTTAATCGTAGTCTATCACTGACTATCACTGGTCGAAGTCTATTAGGGCTATAATTGATAGATAATGAAATACAAAGAATACAAGAATAGCAATTTTATGGTGGTGGTCACGGAGCTTGTGTGCTAGTCTTTAAAAATTATATTGTTGATTGAGAGTCGTTTGTTCGTAATGGTTATTTTTGGATTTTATGTTCTAATTACCACAAGAGACTTAAATTTTTTGTTCAATTTATGACTGTAGTATAATAATTTTGGATGAGTTTCTAATTACCGAGATGATTGCAATGCAAAGTACTTTACTGATAGATTTCAATTAAATTGATTTCTATCAGTAACAATCATTGGTAGACTTTAATTAATTGATAATTAACTGATTTATATCCGAGATGGAAACTGATAGACTTCAATTAACTGATTTCTATCCTCGATAGAAAATGATAGATTTGAATTAAACTAATTTCCATCAGTGATACAAGTCAATAGACTTTAATTAAATTGATTTCTGATAGAAACTGATAAACTTCAATTAAATTGGTTTTTATCAGTGATAGAAACTAATAGTCTTGAATTAAATTGATTTCTATCAATGACAGAAACTGATATGCTTGAATTAAACGGTTTTCTATTAGTGATTATCACTGATAGACTTAAGTTAAACTAATGGATAGAAACTGATAGCCTTGAATTAAACTGAACTAATAACCTTAAATTAAATTGTTTTCTATCAGCGGCTATCACTGATAGGCTTGAATTAAACACGATAAAAACTTATAGATTATGATCATCAAAGTCTATCAGTGATACACACTGATAGACTTCGATTAATCAAAGCATATCAGTGTCTATCACTAATAGACTCCGATTAATTGAAACTTATCATCAAAGTCTATCAGTATTTATCATTGATAGACTCCGATTAATCGAAGTCTATAGTGACTATCAATAATAGGGATTGATAGACTATTGGAGATACTAAGGGTATTTTCGTAATTTAACGTATTTTTTGCTATTTCCGCAAATAATTTTATTTTTTTGCTATTTTTGCAATTATTTTGCCGGTTTTTGCTATTTGTGCAAAGCCCCCTTTAATTTTTAGTATAAAATAAGTAAAGTGAATTGGAGAATAAGACCCCGTTTGGTTCGTGATTCAAAAATTTGTTTCCGAAAACAAAGAATTAAGTAGAAAATGAAAACAAAATTTTATTTTCTCTATATCTAAAAACACGTTTAGTTCCAATTTAAAAACTTTAAATTTGAATTCAAAATTTGAAAAATGTGTTTGGTTGTGAATTTGAAAATGCAATTAATATGTGTTTAGTAAAATTTATACTTAAAATATTAATTTAATATAATTATTTCTTATTAAGAATCTTCATGAATAAATACTTTTATATAATATATATAAAAGTAAAAGATTGTGTGAGGGTATAAGTTTAATTTACATAAAATAATCAATTATAAGTCTAAACTTACAAATAAAATTAAAGAAAAACAGGTGTTGTTAGCGAAAGAAAGGAAAATTGTTGAGATACCGGAGAGAGACCACTCAGAAAATCTTGCAATTTCTTTAAATACAAGCGGTAAAAATTGCAAGACGAAAAAAAAAAATTCCTTTTATAACAAGAGAAAGGAGAAAAAAATCTTTCAAATAAGAAAAAGAAATATTTTCCAAAAAGAGAAAGGAAAATAAATATATTTCAAGAAGAGGTCATGGATTTTTTATTTTTTATTTTTTATTTTATTTTATTTTTTTTAAAATAAGAGGTCATGGATTGTTTGTGTTAAGAAATGACTTTTTTTTTTTTTTATTTATTATTCAGGTGCTTCTCATGTGCAGTTAAAATCTTCTTAATATTTCTCTACGTATGTCTATCTTGATTAAAAAAAAGAAGGTAAAATGATTGATCAATTGGGTCGTTAAACTGCAAGAAGTTCTAATACCATCTTTTGATAATTGAAAGAAAGAAAATAAAAGAACCTTTTGCTAACAAATTTGATTAAAGATGATATTTCTTAAAAAAAAAAAAAATTATAGAGTAAGAGAATAGTTTGTTAAATAGTTCATCAAAGAATCTTCTTCCACATTAACCACCTCAATGCCCTAAACAAAAATAAATGTTGAGGCATTTTAATTATCAAAGTTAGGTAGGGGAACTCAAAAAAAAAATAATAATAATAAAAGTTAGGTAGGGTGTCATTGATTTTTCACCAAAGTTTTCAAAAGAAAAAAAAATAAAAAAAAATAAATAGTGACCAAACATTCGTACTCTTTGAATCACGTGTTTCCATTAATTGAAAACCAGGAAGAAAAAAAACACTGCAAAAATGGACACTTTTTTTTAATTGTCTTTGAAATTTATTTTTGAAAATATGTAAACCAAACACATATATATATATATTTTTTTCATTGTATTTTTAATTTTTGAAAACATAAAAACGAAAAAGGATCTCGAACTAAACGGCGTCCACTTTTCTAGTATTTTTTAGCATAGTATTTTCAAGTCATCTAATATTTATAATAGTTATTTTATTTATTGTTGAACGCAAAGTTTAAAATGTCGATGTCGATGAAATGTCGAGGTCCAGATTTTATGGAAAGGTCGATGTCGATGGAAATGTCGAAAGACATTCCGGGAAAATTTACGGAAATCGTGGAAATTGATGGAAATTGTTTGAATTAGTCAATCAAACTTTTAATTGTGGCTTAATTAGACTATAATATTTAGATAGAATTTTTGATTCAAATGTCGATATGTGTAGGAATTTTGAAAATAATATGAAAATTGATGAAAATTGTTTGAATTATTAAATGCAAATTTAATTGTGACTTAATTATATTAAATGCAATATGGAAGTTGATGAAAATTATTTATGATATTTATATTAACATGTCGATAGGATGTTCCTATTAATTAAAATTATGCTAATTGATATAAATTATTTGAATTATAAAATGAGACTTTAGTTACAAATAAGAAGTATATAGGAACTATATAATTAACTAATGATATTTTTTTTTTTAGAAAAATTAACTAATGATAATTGATAACTATATAATTAATAAAACAAAAATTAACTAATACTGTACAGAAACATGGTAAACTTTAAACTTAACTTAACACGTGAAGATAGATAACTAGAGCTAGAAGCCTAGAACTTCTAATTTAAAAAAGAAATTGAAGAATACTTTGGAAGAATTTGAGAATTGTGGTGTGAAGAAATTGAAATGGAATGAGAGTATTTATAGATGATAAAAATAATAAAATATTAGAAATGTAAAATTATAATTGAGAATTTGAGAATTGAGGCGTGAAGAAATTGAAATGGGATGAAAGTATTTATAGGTGGTAAAAATAATAAAATAATAGAAATGTAAAATTAAAATAATTAATAAAAAATTATTTTTGTAGTAAAAACTAAAAAATGAATTTGAAAATTTGTAGTTTTTTGATGTGAAATTTGATAAATGAAAAGAAGAAGGTAAAAAAGTTTTTAAAAAAACAATATATATATATATATATATATATATATTGTAACGCCCCGTACACTTCTGGTGTTAATTAAATTCCATGGATATAGTCGAATTATATGAAAATTATTATTTGGCTTGTATTGTGGGAATTTTAATTATAAACTAAGGTGTTTAGGGGAATTTTCGTGTTTTAAAATCTCCCTCTAAGTCTCGTTGGGTTGGTCTGTTTTGGTTGAGGAAATTCAACATTAAAATTCGAAGTTCACGTTGTTGGTTGGGTGAATTCCTATTTTTAGGCTTAAGGTTATTAAGAAGAAAAAAGAAAGGATTAAAGAAATTCAAAGGATTAAAAAAAAAAACCCTAAGCTCTCATCTCTCTCCATCTCTTTCTCTTCACGTGTGTGAGGCAGCCCCCCCCCCCCAGCCGTGAGTTTCAACCCTGCCGCCACCTTGTACGCCGTCACGCCGCCGCCGTCTGAAGCCGCACAGCCCAGCCGTACGTCGCACGATTCCTCTCCTTCATCGCGTGGGTCTCCTTCTCCACGCGGTACTCTTCGCAGATCTCTCTCTCCCCCTCGTGTTGGGTCGTTCCCGTGAAGTAGTCGCCGCTGTGCGTGTCACCGCCGGTCTCTCCCTCGCGTGATCTCTCATTCCCGCGCCGTTTCCCTCTCTGTCCGTGCGTTTTTGGCCAAGAAAGATCGTGGGTAAGTCTCTTCTCCCTCGATCTAGTTGATTTGAGGCCCCATCTAACTCCCTTGTGTCTATATTGGTTAGATCTTTTGTGGACAGCAGCTCGAAGCACCGTCTCCTCCGCGTTTCAGCCTTAAAAATTGTGGGTAAGCCTTTTTCCCTTCCGTTCTTGATGGTTTAAAACTGATCTAAGTGATTCTTCTCTGTTTCGTGGGTTCAAGATTCAGATCTCTCTCTGTTCCCGCGTTTCTTTTAGTCGTAGTCTCGTGGGTAAGTCTCTTTTCCTCTCATTAAAGGTTGATTAAGGCTGATCTAAGAGTCCTTTGTGTTGTTTGGTTAGATCTTACACGGACAGCAGCTCATAGCCTCTTTTCCTCGCGTTTTCGCCTCTGTCCAGCAGCGTCATTGGGCGTTTCCGGCGTCATTTAGCGATTCCGGTGAGTTTAAGCGCTTACCCTATCTTGACTAATGTTGGAATCAAATATCCATTAGTTTTAGGTGCTGGAAATTTAATTGTGTTCAATATTCTGATCTGTAGCGCCGTCTAGGTGATCGTTTGGGGTTCGAATCACTTCGACTCGAATACCCACTGTCCAAGGATTATTCTAGCGTGTCGTTAGAGGTTAGAATAACCCGTCTAACTCGGAAGCGGGTCCATTTGGGTAAGTTTCCTTGCTGTCCCTTCGCTTTTAGCGTTAAAAGTTGCTGCCCATTAGTTATTTTAGCCTTAGAATCATGATCTTATCGTTACCCATCGCATATCTAGGCTCATAGGAGTTGCCTAATCTTTATAAGTCCTAGTTTATGTTTTAAAATGGGTTATCATGGCTATTTTGGCCAAAATCAAGTAGTTCTTCAATGCCCATTAAGCCTCGTTGCCTTATAATGTTTCCCGACCCTTATACGTTCTTAAAGCATGATTTATGAGCTTTTACTTGCTGTTCGTGGCTTAAAAAGCATGCTGGAGTCAGAATAGGACTCCATTAATTGTCTTAGGTTTAGTAGCATGCCCGATCCTTAGGAGTTCCTAGTACACTTTATGTGGGTCGTTTACTTGTTGTCCAGCGGCTGAAAAGCCTTATTTGGAGTCGTTTGGCGAACACCCATTGCCCGTTGTGCCTTAGACATGGTTGCCCATGATCTAAAGGTTTCGGGTTTTCATTTTGGGGTACGTTTAAAGGTTGTCCAGCAAAGAAATGAGTTGGGTAAAGTGGTTTTGGCCCCTAGTAGCATGTTAGGCCGTTCTCTCTTGGTTTAGTCTTTGATGGTAGCGTTTTTAATTTGGTTGTAGTTCGAGGTGCTTGTGGAGCTTGGTGCAAGTGTCGCTTCGTTGGTAATTAGAAGCATTTGTAAGTAGTTTCTACTTGCTGGGTTTATTTGATTGTGTGAAGCATGCTGCTTGTTTTTATGCTTTATCTTTATACTTGCGAAAAGTATGATCTACTGTGTTGTTCTGTGTTGTATTGCTCGAGATGAGTGTGATTTGTGTTTTGCTTGGGATAAGCATGATTCGCTGTGTTGGATGAACTGCGATGCTTGAGATGAGCATCTGTTGATGATTGTTCGTGATAAACATGAGATATGTGACTACTGAGTTGTGAATGTTGATTAAGCATGTTGTGTTTGGGTCAAGCATGTTTGGTTAGGCTAGCATGTGTCACGGGAAGTGTAGCATGAGTCTAGCGGTAGCGTTGCATGACGCGTAATTCATGTGTAGGTGCGCAGCGTGGCGCGTCATTCACATGTTTAGTTTTGCGTAGCATGGCGCGTAATGCATGCGAGTGGTTTTGCGTAGCATGGCGCGTAATGCATACGAGTGGTTTTGCGCAGCATGACGCGTAATGCATGCGATTGGTTTGCGCAACGTGACGAGTAATTCACGTGTTCATTTGCGCAGCATGACGCGTAATTCATGCGTTAGGTGCGGAGCATGACGCGTAAATCATGTGTGGTCTAGTAGAGCGTGGGTGCATAGTGTGGGAAGCATATGCATGATGTGGTTTTGTTGCTTTGTGAGCATGTTGGTTTTTACTGCTTTTTGAAGCATGTTGTATGCATGTGAGAAGCATGTTGTTTGCCATTGTTTGATGTTTGTGATCTAGCTCGTGTGAGAGCTACTTACCAGTACCGCAGTTGTACTGATACCCCCTTTCCCACCTTCCCCCCAACATTTTAGATGTTGCAGGTATCGAGGATGATCTGGACCTTGGTGGCGAGGAGGAGAACTACGAGGATCCCTAGAGTGTTGGGTTTTCTTTCGTTGTTATGTGGATTTTAGTTGCTTTTGAGTTGCTTTCATTTTGTAGTTCTGTGATGGTGAGGGATCACCTGAAGATGGTTAAGTTTATTAACTAGACTGGAAAGTTTGGTTGAGATGAATAGTTTGTTTTAGCTAGTGGACTAGATCTTTTGTTAATAAAATGTCTTTATGATTCCACTCCATGGGTTTTGGTTATTGTATGTTGCCATAGGTTTGTCTCGTCTAGAGGAGATATGTTTGTGAATCTGGCTGAAGTTTGGTGGAGTTTGGCTTTTTGCATATTTAGAAGTGTTAAAATTCATTATCAGGTATTGTAAAATTTTGGGATAACCAGTTTTACGCCGTTATGCTGCCGAAATTTCGGTACATTCGGTTTAAAGAGAGTTGTCCTAGTTGCTTAAGAGTCTAGAGTGAGTGGTAACGTTGCTAGGCTAGAGGTTGGAAAACCTGGGGCGTTACAATATATATATATATATATATATATATATATATATATATAAAAGAAAAAAACTGTATTTTAAAAGAAAATAGAAAAAAAATAATAAATAGGTCCAGTGCATTTGGCAAGAATCGAACCCAGCTAGCAGTATTTACCAAGCGCGCGTACATCTACTGGGACAAAGGAGACATACAAAAATTAAAGCTTAAAAATAATTATTAAACTAAAAATGAAATTATAAAATTGTAACGACCCGACTTAACAGAAGCTAAAATACACTGAAGGTCGCCACTAAACCAAAGGAGTAAAAAATTTTATTTTGATAGAACAAAAACAAGCGAAAGAAAACAATAACTTTCATTTAATAAAAGGGCCCAAAACGTAGCTTCCATTCGTAAAACATTAAAGGAAAACTCAAAATCATAAAGCGGAAAAATATTCATAGTTTCAACGTTCGAGTCTAAAACAAGAAATCAATTCTACGACATCAGAGACTAGGAAATAATCAAAGGCAAAACATAAATTGCAGATGCGATCCCATAACCAATGCAGTCACAACCCTCACCATACGCCAGTCGTCCTCAAGTACCACCTGAAAAGGAAAATCGAGTAGCATGGGTGAGTATATAAAAATATACTCAGTAAGTAGCCCACTTAAGAGCTGAATCTGATAATCATAAAATCAGGTAACATGAAACTTAGTTCCCGGGTCTCTACGTCATAGGGACCTAATCTGGAAACATCAATTCGGGTTTCTAACCCCAAGGCCTTATTCGGGTTCAGGTAAGGATCTACCTAGGGTGGTATCCTGCCCCAACCTATGCCAACTATGGTGTTGTGTGAGTCAGTCAAGTAAGGTGAGTAAACTAGGGACTAGCTGGCAATCTCTAGCAGAACTACACCTATCCCTACACAACACCCTGAATCATAAATTCAAAGTACAGTGGAGCAACCTGAGCATGGAACATGCCCGAATGCTATCTGGCGCACAATCCTGTGCCTAGCTCGACACTGTCCTAATGGAATGCACGACCCCGTGCTAGAGAAGTCAGCCCTATCAGTCACTGATAGGGTGCACGATCTCATGCCTGTAGGTAGTATCCATCAGTGTCCTAAGATGGGGAAGGAAACGAACCTAGCTAGACATAAGGCTTAACGATCTGCTAAGTCTACCTGTGACCCCGAGTCACATCTAAGGCCCCTATTCTAAGCCTTGCCCTTTCCTTACGTACGATTATCGAGCGTAATGTATCGAGGATCCTTCTAAGCTTAGTCTAGTCAGGGAAGGTTCTACTAAGCTTAGTCTCACTCCTGCCGTTGTGCTACCGAAAATTCGGCAGCATAACGACATACATAAGGCAAATCCAAAAATTTCCTGACACCTGAAAAAGCAAATAAAACACTCCCAATATCAGTACGACTCAACCATAACTCCAGAATACAATGAGCCACCACAACCAAATCAGACATACAGGGCAATCAACCATACAAATTAATCATGCTTCCAAGATAATTTCAAAATGAATTCCAATCCATCCAGAAACAGAACCAAATATATTCCATAACTAGAAAGAACATAACTACCCACAACATGCTTAAACGAACTATCAAGCTCATCGAAATCCAAGGACAATTTAAAGGCACACAACTAACTCATGCTAACATGCCAATTCTCAGAAGAAACTAATTCAAGCTTCAGACTAGTCATTTATCAATTCCAACAAACATGCTATGGGCTAAGCTTGAAACTGAAATCCAATAGCTACTTACATAAGTCGATCAGTTGCTCGACACAATGAGCTCCCTAGCTTCCACGCTTTTAACCAACCAAAGCTTGCTATCCAAGCCTTCAAATCCTGCTCCAAACGACAATTATAAACCCAAATGCCATGAAAACCTCGGAAGTAGATGCTACAATCAATGGGTAAACTCCTAACGCAAAAGAACCAACCAAAACACAAGCTTAAGTCACTTACCCAAAGACGAACCCGCTCAAGATGCTGGAACTTGGAGATTCAATGCCCAAATCGCCAGATACGAGAAGAACATCAGCTGAACAAAAGGAAAAATGCATGGGTAATCATCTAAACTCAAAAACCAACCAAGAAAAAGCTTCTAAATGCTTACCCACTAGATAACGCGCTGGAAAAACGCCCAACAACAGACCCACAAGCTGTAAATCGCGCCTATCGGAATCGCCGCCGGAAAACGTTGCTGAACGACCACCACCACGCTATAATCATGCGCAACCTCGTTGGGATGGCCTGTCCAGTTGCTGTCCGTCGTCGTGGTTCCGAGCTCGCCGTCCGTCGCTGTGGTCTCGAGCTCATCAGAGGAGGCATCACGAAGAAGAAGAAAACGAGACTGGCGGTCGATGAAGCTTCATGAAGAAGGAGGAACGAAGGTCGTTGACTGGTGAAGGTTCATGAAGAAGAAGAACTGGCGGCTGATGAAGGTTTCACGGTAATCCCATGAAGGAGAAAATGAAGGCTGGCGGCTGGGAGGTTCACGTGAAGAAGGAAGAAATAAGTTAAGAGTTTAGGGCTTCACCACTTCATTAATATTACAGGAATGCCCCTCAACCTTAATTCAATTAAGAAACCCATTAATAAGAGACATATAATCACCAAAACTCGCAACTTAACCCAACAATACTCAAATTTAGAGCAAGAAAAGAGTTTTACCTTAATTTGCCGGCGTTACAAAAATTATAAAAAAAACCCAACATTTCTCAACATTTCGTCGACATTTCGACATTTCTCGACATGGGGGGAAGAACGATACTTCCCCCCCTCGAAATGTTGACACGGTCGACATACCGAAATTTCGGTATGTCGACTGAAATTTTATACTTTGGTTGAACGTAAATATTCTTAAAAAATTATCAACCAAAAATCAATTAAAAACTATGACAAGTACATTCTAAGCATATATATATTTGTTATCATACAAAGTGTGTTTCTATTAATATATACACGATTATTATGCCTACAAGAGCATAGCTCAACTGACATAAAGTTGTACCGATAACCACAAGGTCTGTGGTTCAAACCCTCCTCCCCACATATTGTCAAAAAAAAAAAAAAAATAGTATTTCAATATTTCACATTGGAAAGAATAAAGTTAATAGAAAACCCCCTAATAGTATGGAATTAAATTGAAAACTTTAAAATCATAAATAAAAAATTGAAATCAAGTTTAAAATCATTTGTTTTTTGGGAATCTAGATAAACGGAATATTCAGATGCCTATAATTATAAATACCCAGAAATATAAATGTTCGACATTTTAGATAACCGTGTTTGTTTTGAAGGAATAATTTATAAGAATATTTCAGAATATTCAGATAACTATGTTTTGCAGGATTTTTGTACGGGAAAGTTCTTCGATTATGTATAATACCAATAATGCCCTTACTAATTTTTAGCTAATTTACCTATTAGTTTAATATAATTTAAATTTATATAACGTTTTGGTCTTTGCTAATCTAATGTTTAATTTTTATATCAATTTAACTTCTAATAATTTAATTGGTTATTTTTTAGAATAAATTCATTTATATTAGTTTAATTTTAAAAATTAATTTCAACTTCAACTTTTTTTTTTAACATGACAATTAATATAATTAACGGTGTATTTTAGTGGACTCAATTAATCACATTATCAAATTAGATTTTTTTTAGAGAACTATATATATATATTTTTGTAATGGATTTTATGTGTGTGTTTTTTGAAATGTACAATTAGTATTATTATTAAGAGAATAAATAAAAAATAAATTAAAATATTATTAAATATAACAATCATTTATTTTACATCTAAATGTAAAATTTTAAAAATAAATGGTTATTTCTTAGTGGATGAATAAATTAATTTATTTTTAAATAAAAATACAAATTGTAGAATGAAGGGGTAAAAGTGTCATCCGAAGATGCCCTCAACATGGGAATCTTTGAAACCCATCTCTCATGAGGGCATCAAAAGCTCATTGGATGCCTCCCGTATGGGCATCCCGAATTTCCTAGGTATTCGACATTACCACAAACCAAACGAGGTAATCCAGATGTCCATTCCATGGGAATCTTGGATTACCATCAAACAAACGGGCCCTTAAGGTGTAATTTTTAATCTAGGGGTTTGTTTCTGATCCCCTTAAAACTATCTTAAATTAATTACGTCTCTTGAATGAGAAATTTTTTCCAATCACAAATCGCCACATCATTAATTTTTATTAATTTGGGACCAATTAAAAATTTACACATGTTCCTAATTAAGTTAATAGACCTGAAAGTTTGGCAAATCAAATAATGTCACTTATCTATTATTGATCCATCGAACGATATATGTGGGTCCAATCCAATATTGTCACGTGGAAGTTGGACCCGAAGCTAATATAACTTGAAATCATTAAAATAAATTGGGACAAATTAAAATAATTTGAGCTTATTAAAAAGGGGTAACTACATAAATTGACCAAAAATAGCTCCAATAGACCAAAACTATCCTAAAGAACCATTTTTTATAATCTTGTCCACAGATTTTTTAACCTAGAAGACCCATTTACTTGAATAACCTTGCATGTACATCAGTTGGAAATATATAAAATAATATAAAAACAAAAAAGGAAAGAGAGGGATTTGAATTTTCTTCCTATAATTGTGCAAATCTAGCGTGAAAGTGCACTTTCCTCTCATTTTTTTCCATTTTCTCTCTTTCAACATTTGTTCTTCAGGAATCTTCCGCCATTGCCACCTTGTACAGGTGTCTTCTCCATTTTTCCTCCAAAATCTTCCGCCATTGCGAAGTGGGTTTTTGCTGCAAGGGGTATTCGAAAAATACCCCGTATTTTTTTTATATATATTTCTATTGTTGCCGCAAGAGGTTTCTTCTCCATCTTTCCTCCAAATTTGTGGTGTATTTGAGAATATGTTCTGTACGAATTTTGAAGTTTGTTTTTTGGAAAGCGCACAATGTTGAGAAATTAGTTTTTGAATTTCATTTTCATAAGCACTTCATGGGTTTGTTTCTTAGGCTCTTAATCTAAATCCACAGTTAACTGGAAGATTGTTTAACTAAACTATCGATTGAATTAGAATTCTGTGTTATTGTGTTGTTTTTTTAATGGTTGCCTAATATAAAATTTTGTAATTTTTGTAGATTGCACTGGTAGAGGAAATTACAATCTTATTCTTCGTTCTCATTTTGCTTTATACTATGTTTATTAGATTTTTTCATATCTAGGAGAGTCTGAAAAATATATATACTATGTTTTTGGGAATAACTTGAAAATATGTGTCTTGGTATGTATACTATATTTTTGGGTGGCTAATTGGAGAGTCTGGAAAATATGTATACTATGTTTTCGAGAAAAATAGAAGGTATTCTTTTTCTGCTAAGGTATTTTAACATGTATTTGGTGTTTGAGTGGTATGTTTCCCACATAAATTGGTGTTTGATTAGATACCCGACCTGTTTGGATATATATATCTATATATTTATATTGTAACGCCTCAAAATTTTCAACCACTAGCCTAGCGACGCTACTAAAACTCTAACCTCTTAACCACGAAACTAAACCACTTTAAACCGAATGCACTGAAAATTTCGGCAGCATAACGACGTAAAACGCGCTAATCCAAAATTTTAATCACCTACTAAACAAATCAAACACTCCTAAATGCTCCCAAAACCAAACTCCACCAAACTACAATTCAGATTTCACAACCTAACTTCACTATACGATTCAGGTCTCGTAGCAACAAGCGTTAATAAAACATGCAACATATCACATTACTAATTCAACTTTTATTCCTTACCAAAACTAACAACGCTAATCTCAAGTTCGTAATAGTATAAACAACTTTGATTCACTCATCATAACAAAACAATAATAAAACCAATGCAAGCCTATCCAAAACTTAGGAAAGAACACCCAGACGTCCTAGAATTCCTCCTCGACGTTCTCATCCTCATCACAAAGGTCCAACTCATCGTCCAAACCTGCAACATCTAAAATGTTGGGGGAAGATGGGGAAGGGGGTATTAGTACAAACGTGGTACTGGTAAGCAGCTCACACTTACCAAGTCACAAACATCAAACAATTCAACCAACATGCTTCTCACACGCATCCAACATGCTTATACAACCATAAATAATCAACATGCTTTTAAGCCATAAACCATCAACATGCTTAAAAACCATAAAACGACTATGCATATGCATCTCACACTATGCAACGCACGCACTAGACACTACATGATTTCCGCGTCATGCTCCGCAACTACATGATTTCCGCGTCATGCTCCGTAACTACATGATTTTCGCGTCATGCTCCGTAAATACATGATTTCCGCGTCATGCTCCGAAAATACATGATTTCCGCGTCATGCTCTGCAATTTACATGATTTCTGCGTCATGTTCCGCAATTTACATGATTTCCGCATCATGCTCCGCAATTTACCCCACATGAATTTCGCGCCATGTGTTGCGTCACTCATACGTGATTTCCGTGTCACGCTCTGCACTCACACCCACGTGATTTCCGCGTCACGCTCCGCTACACATGATGTGACGCCCGAGGTTAGGAGGGGTACATGAATGAACCGAGATCACATCCAAATGAGAGGGATCCCGAGGACATGAAAGCATGGTCAAGATAAGCTTAAAAGAATTGATAGATACTACCTATACCAACAAGGTGCACCTTCCTTTTTGGTGGCTCAATCATAGGAACTTTGAAGTTAAACGTGCTTAGTTTGGAGAAGTTCTATGTTGGGTGACCTCTTGAGAATTTTCTTAGGAAGCATGTGAGTGAGAACAAAGCATGCTAAAAGGACCCCGTGTTGGTTTGTGGGGACAGTCTTCACTCTTAGAAGCAGTTTCAGACAAGTACAGTGGTGTGACCAGGTCGTAGGGAAATGTCGGAGTCGTTAGGTGCCGAATCCGGATTTCGAATCCTGGGTCTGGGGTGTTACAGATGGTATCAGAGCGAAACCTCTCCCAGTAGGATGTGGTTTGGGGACAAACCAAGGTGGAAGCTGGTGGGCATGTGACGCCCGAGGTTAGGAGTGCAGGATTGGAATTCCGTAATTCCGTAAAGCGGAAGCGTGATTGGGACCGATTCGTAATTAATTTTGTTTAATCTAAAATACCAATACATTGGCAATAATATTAGAACTATTCTAAATATATATTAAGGCTAAGCATACAAAAATATTAGATCTAAATCTAATTTATAAAGTAACAAATTACTTACTCTCGTTGACGACTCAGATTAAATTCACCAACTGCTTGTGAATTAATCACGAACTAGTGCGAACACCACCACTATGGCTACACCGGTATGACTCTGAGACTTCTAGAGGCAGGAGATTTGTGGGAGCCTTTGGGAGAATTCTCTGAAAGTAGGAGAATGAATGGGATACCTTTCACCCCACTCCAGGGGTCCTATATATAGTAAAGGCCAAGACCTTTTTCCTAATAGGAAAAGGGAGACCTTTTCCTAATAGGAAAAAGTCTCTAATTTTAATAAATAATTAATTAATTCCATAATTAATTAATTTCCCAATTAAATATCATATATTTAATCTTAGGGATTTTATTAAAATTAAAATTAATATGAATCCAATTCATATTAAATTTATTTGAACTCTTTCAAATATTTTCTTTCCTAATAGGAAAAGGTCTCTAATTTTAATAAATAATTAATTAATTTCATAATTAATTAATTTACCCAATTAAATATCATATATTTAATCTTAGGGATTTTATTAAAATTAAAATTAATATGAATCCAATTCATATTAAATTTATTTGAACTCTTTCAAATACTTTCTCTCAAGAATTAATTTTTTTTAAAATTAATTCAAAAATTATATTATAAAGTTTCATAAACTTTATATTATAATGCATCAATATACATTATACAATTCCCCAAATAAATTGAACACTTTCAATTTACAATTTATACTTAATTGCCTCAAGTCTCTTTACGAGCTACCAGTGGGACCTAATGGACCTACAGATCAGAAACTCCAACGATACGAGACTAATTGGGCAAACACATTGACCAAGTTTAGTCAACACTTGTTAACTGTGGGTCACTCCACTAAAGACCCACAGTTGCACTCTTCTCACTATAGAATATTTCTGTGTCCACGGATATCGACCAAGCAGTAAGTCAATCCTTCACGTGTGTTCGTAACACCAGCTGGGTCAAATTACCGTTTTACCCCTGGGTTACCTCTGGTTCCTTAAGTACCACTAATTCCTCTAATGAACAAGTTGTTTAGGGTCCAACCACTAAACAGGAGTTCCTCTCAGGCTAGGAGAGGACGGCGCGCCTTTGTTCAAGCCCTAGAATCAGCTCTTAAGGCAACACACATCTACTTACCCCAATAGGGGAAGGAGTGAATTCCATCTTGTACTTTTATGTTCCCAGCCCCCATTCGGTCTTGCCCCTGAAATGGTAGGCTTATTGAGTCGGCGAACTGGCCACTCTCACCCATACAAATCTAAGGACAGTCCCTCCTGAAAGGGGTTCATAACAGACTCAGGATTGAGATTGAGTTACCTAGGTCATCCTATTGAAATAGAAACCTAAACTAGTTAACGGCGTTACATCTAGTGGTTACTATTTCGCGGTCCGGTCTTATGCAAACTCATTGCATAGGATACCCCCACCCGCATGTCTCCTACATGGATGCTTTGGATCATTGCATCTGTATCGAATACAAGGTGGGCCGTATCACATAGTGTCATCAGGATAAGGTACCCAGCCTTATCCCTATACTATAGACCATTTAGGTTGTTACTTGGACACTGATCCTCGTATGTCCCCACATACTAGTCCAAGTTTCATTTAAACAACCTTGGATCTTAGCTTATTGGATTTAGGGTTTATTAATGCAAACTCGATTATTCAATAACCAAATTACTGAATTACTCAAATAACACTTTATTGAGATCGATTAATTTGTTTCATTTACTATCTACGAGTTTTAGGGCATAAAACCCAACAAGGAGGGGTACATGAATGAACCGAGATCACATCCGAATGAGAGGGATCCTGAGGACATGAAAGCATGGTAAAGATAAGCTTAAAAGAATTGATAGATACTACCTATGTGATGCCCGAGGTTAGGAGGGGTACATGAATGAACCGATATCACATCCAAATAAGAGGGATTCTGAGGACATGAAAGCATGGTCAATATAAGCTTAAAAGAATTGTTAGATACTACCTACACCAACAAGGTGCACCTTCCTTTTCGGTGGTTCAATCATAGGAACTTCGAAGTTAAGCGTACTTAGCTTAGAGAAGTTCTATGTTGGGTGACCTCCTGGGAATTTTCCTAGGAAGCATGTGAGTGAGGACAAAACATGCTAAAAGGACCCCGTGTTAGTTTGTGGGGATAGTCTTCACTCTTAGAAGCAATTTCAGACAAGTATGGTGACGTCGCCAGGCCGAAGAGGATGTAGGGGAATGTCGGGGCCGTGAGGTGCCAAATCCGGATTCTGAATCATGGGTCTGGGGCGTTACATCCTATAAACAAGGTGCACCTTCCTTTTCGGTGGCTCAATCATAGGAACTTTGAAGTTAAGCGTGCTTAGTTTGGAGAAGTTCTATGTTGGGTGACCTCTTAGGAATTTTCCTAGGAAGCATGTGACTGAGGACAAAACATGCTAAAAGGATTCCAAATCCGGTGTTGGTTTATGGGGATAGTCTTCACTCTTAGAAGCAGTTTCAGACAACTACGGTGGCGTGCCCAGGTCGCAGGGGAATGCCGGGGCCGTTAGGTTCCGAATCCGGATTCCAAATCCTGGGTCTGGGGCGTTACACATGAATTATGCACCATGTGCTGCGCCTCACACCCGACTCATGCTACACATCCCCATGCAACATGCTAGCCAGACTCATACATGCTTAACATGACATCTCATCATGCTTAAACATCCAAACATGCTCATCACAAGCAACGTACCATACTATAAGGCACAATAAGTCATGCTTTAGCTCAAAAATCTCATCCAAGCTTTAACACAACAAGTCATGCTTGACACAATAGGATATGCTCATTTCAAGCAATACTCAGTTAACAACACAGCAGATCATGCTTCACACAGGTATATAGATGAAGCAAGTAAACACTCAACATGCTACAGGCAGCCAAACAGAACCTAGCAAGTAGAAACTACTTACAATAGCGCTTCTAAATTACCAACAAGGCAACTCTTGCAACCCAAGCTCCAAAAGCGCCTCAAAACTACAACAAAGATTACTATTCATCAAAGAAGGCCTAAACTAGAAGAGAACTCCCTAAAACATGCTACTAAGGGCCAAATCTACTTTACTAAGCCTATTTCTTTGTTGGACTGTTGGGTTTTATGCCCTAAAACTCGTAGATAGTGAATGTAAACAATTTATATACTTGTTTCAATAAAGTGTTATTGAATTTCTACAATAAAGTGTTATTGTTTGTATGTAACTTGAACTAGTATGTGGGGACATACGAGGATTGCTGTTCAAGTAACAACCTAAAAGGTCTATAGTATAGGGATAAGGCTGGGTACCTTATCCTGGTGACACTATGGATACGATCCACTTTGTATTTGATACAAATGCAATGATCCAACGCGTTCGTGTAGGGGACATGTGAGTGGGGGTATCCTATGCAATGAGTTTGCATAAGACCAAACTGCGAAATGGTAACTGCTAGTTGTAACACTGTTTACTAGTTAGGTTTCTATTTCACTAGGATGACCTAGGCAACTTAGTCTGAATCTTGAGTGGATTATGGACTCCTGTTCACGAGAGATTGTCCATTGATTGGTATGGGTGAGAGTGGCTAGTCTGCCGACTCAATAAGCCTATCATTTTGGGGACAAGACCGAGTGGGGAGCTGGGAACATAATCACACAAGATGAAATTCACTCATTCCCGGCTTTGAGGAAGTAGATGAGTGTTCCTTTAAGTGGTGTCTCCGGGTCTTGAACAATGGGCCCTGCCCTCTCACTAGCCCGAGAGGGGTTTTCTGTTTGATGGTTGAACCACAAACAGGTTGTTCATTAGAGGAGCACTGGTACTTAAGGAGGTAGAGGTAACTTAGGGGTAAAACAGTAATTTGACCTAGCTAGAGTTACAAACACTTGTGAAGGACTAACTTGCTGTTACTGATCTATATCCGTGGACACAGAATTATGTCTGCAGTGAGAAGAGTTCAACTGCGGGTCTTTAGTGGAGTGAGCCCACAGTTAACGAAAATTGATTAATTGGTTAATGAGTTTAGCCGATTAATCTCACATCGTTGGAGCTTCTGATATGCAGGTCCATTAGGTCCCACTGGTAGCTCATAAAGAGACTTGAGACAATTAAGTATTATTTGTAAATTGAAAAGTGTTCAATCTATTTAGGGGAATCATGTAATGTATGTTGATGCATTATAATATAATTTTGAATTAGTTTCAAAATTAATTTTTGAGAGAAAATATTTGAAAGAGTTCAAATAATTAATATGAATTGGATTCATATTAATAAAATAAATAATTAAAATCCCTAAATCTAAATATATGATATTTAATAGGGTAATTAATTAATTATTTATTAAAATTAGATATGAATAAGATAATAGATTTGATTAGATCTTATTCGTGACTTTTTCCTATAAGGATTAGATCATATTCATGGTCTTTTCCTATAAATAGGACCCCCGGGGTGGGGTGAAAGGTATCCCATTCATTCTCCTACTCTCAGAGAATTCCCCTGAAGCCTCCTTAGACTCCCACCAGTCTCATGCCTCTAGAAGTCTCAGAGTCATACCGGTGTAGCCATTGTGGTGGTGTCCCAATTGTTGACGCTTGGTCTGAAGGAATGAAAATCCTTAGCAGCGGAAACTTATCAGACCGTCTCGAATTGAATTTATTTTGTTTAGGAAAAACTCATACATTGGCAATCAATTTTCAGAGCAGTTCTAAAATTGAAACAGATTAAGCATGCTTTAAAAAAATATAAACAATTTAGATTTGAGGACTTACATGTGATGAAACCAATTACTGCACTATGCTCCTCAATTGTCAATATCTCCAAGAACAACACCACTGTGTTCACTCGCTATAACTCTAGGATGGGATTTGGCTGGTGGGAACCGGTAGTCTTGGAAGGGAATTAAAATTACAGCAAGCACTCTTTGCTGTTTTTCTTGAGAGAAAATCTTAGAGAGAAGAAGAATAATTCTTTTAAGAATCTCCCTTCTGTAAAACATACAAAGAGATTGAGAGAGAGAGAAAATTGCTAAAAATAAAAATACAGAACCACCTTCTGTATAACTCCCACACGTTTGATGTAGGGCAAAAGGGGTGTAACTCCTTAACTCCCTTGATCAATCTTGGCCATTGATCCAAAAGGATCTGGACCATTGATTATTATCATATAATAATTAATAATCCAAATAAACACAAATTAATTTACTTAAACCATCTTAATTAAATTAATTATAATATAACGTTTTAATTCAACTAGTTTAAAAACACGTGCGATGCACGTTAAATTTCACTTTTTTAATTGAAAACTAAAAAAAAATGGTGCCTAGAAGTCTAAAACTATATATTATCTTGTTCTATGTTCATTTACAATAATAAATATGAAATACTTTGCACGTGGTTTGAAATCTTTGGAATATATTTTTTATGGTGAAAGTTAACTTTTGAATAAATATATTTTTCATCTAGTTCAAATAGTAAATATTTGACATTAAACTATAATGTAAGAGGTAGAAAAAATAATAAAAGATATATAATTAAAATTAAAATACATATAATAGTTGTAAACTAAATTTGATAAAACATAAAAAGTGGCATCATAAAGATAGTCTATTATCTCATGGATAATTCATCGGTGTGCTCAGTGGCGGATTTAGCTTGGGCCCAGGGGGGGCTCGAGCCCCCTCTGAACTCAGCCCATTTATATATTAGTACATAAAAGTTGACCTGATAATGCATGTCTTTCGGCTTGCTCCGTTGGCGAAGGTGCCCCAGCCCCCCCTCAACCTTCTGCGAGTCCACGGTTCGATCTGCAATGTCTGCACACTGGGTTCTATTTTTTTATGTTTTATCATTTTCTCACATATTAACAAGGTTCTATTTTTTTATGTTTATCATTTTCTCACATATTAACAAAGAAAAAGAGAAATAAATAAATAAATAACTATGTTATTCATTTAAAAATGCTATTCTTAACATTTGACTTTTATAATTGGAAAAAATGTCTAATAAGTGTATAAATTTCAATTTTATGTTTAATAAGTTCATGAACTTTTAATTTTTTTAATAAAATCTTTGACCTATTCAACATTTTTTAAAACTCATGAATTGATAAAACATAAAATTTAAATTTAAATGTTCTATTAGACACAAAAATAAAAGTTGTCTAACATATTTTTGTTATTTTTTAAAAATGTTGAATATATGTTATGAATTTTCTTTTAATTGATATCATGGATACTTGTTAGACACAAAACTGCAAGTTTAGGTCCCGTTTAATAATCATTTTATTTTTGAAAATTAAACTTGTAAGCACTATTTCTATCTAAAAGTTTCTTTGTTTTGTTATATCTACCTTTCTACCATGTTTTCAAAAATCATTTCAAAATTTGAAAACTAACTCCTCGTTTGATAACCATTTGGTTTTTGGTTTTTGAAAATTATGCTTGTTTTCTCACAATTTTCCTATCATGGTTTTCATCTTTGTCAAGGTTACATTTGAATTCCTAGCCAGATTCCAAAAACAAAAACTAGTTTTTTATTTTAAAAAATTGGCTTGGTTTTTAAAAACATGGAAGTAAGGTATTAGAAAAACAAAGAATTTTGTAGGTGGAAGTAATGTTTATAAGCTTAATTTTTTTTTTAAAAAAAAACAAAATGGTTATCAAACAGGGCCTAAAAAAGTAGTTTTCAAGAACTTGTTTTTGTTTTTAGAATTTGGCTAGAATTCAAATGTGTTCTTAATAAAAGATGAAAATCATTGTAAGAAAAATTTAAAAAACAAGTATAATTTTCAAAAACAAAAAACAAAAAACCAAATGATTATCAAATGAAATCTTAGAAATCTATTTGATGTTTT
This sequence comes from Luffa aegyptiaca, assembly GCA_017139565.1. Lineage (NCBI taxonomy): Eukaryota > Viridiplantae > Streptophyta > Magnoliopsida > Cucurbitales > Cucurbitaceae > Luffa > Luffa aegyptiaca. Next base: position 42,499,136 of record CM029407.1, read on the forward strand.
TAAAATTCAAAGATTTATTGACACAAAATTGAAAGTCTAGGAATATATCAAACACAAACATGAAAATTTAGGGACTAAACTTGTAATTTTGACTTAATAAATATATAATATTATAAATTCTTTTTTGTACTTATTCTTTAATTTTTTTTTCTATCGAATATAAATGGAAGTGGATAAATATATATATTTTTAAAATTTAGTTATTTTTTTAAAAAATTATCCCATAATATAGAAGTTTGTAGAGGACAACAGTGATGAATAAAATTAGTAGTTCAGTTTTATTTACGAAGTTTTTGGATTGCTTACTTGTATATTACTTTTACAAGTTTTTGAGTGAAGCCCCCCCTAAACAAAAGTTCTAGATCCGCCACTGGGTGTGCTTCGAGATTGTATTCTAGAGAAAAAGAAAGAAAGAAATATATTTCATAAGAATTATATAAGTTGATTTTTTTTTAAAAAAAAATAAAGTATTTAATAAAGTATAACCTCTTTGAAAATAACATTTTTTGTATGTTTGGATGACAAATTTTGATCTTCAAGTGATTTGATAAAAATTTTTGTATAGACATTGAAAAAAGTTGTTAATGTGAAATTACATATTTAGAAATATATTTTCTAATATTCAGAACTATTTGTCCTTGTGTTTTGTTTAACGTCCTCGCACAACATAGTATAACAGGAAATTTGTTTCCTTTCGAACTTGAATGGATATCATTTTGTGCTATTAGGTGGACTTAAATAATGGAAATCATGATATCAAAATGTGTTTCCCTGTTCTCCCATTACTACTTCGACAATTTAAATATAGCTCCTATACTTTTTCTTGAAGAACTTTCTCCAAATAGGTAAATATAAATTACATAGGACTTTAAAGGAATGATACAAAGATTGCAAAGAAAAAGTTATAAATTTAAGAAAAAAGAAAAAAAGAAAAAAAGAAAAAAAGTAATTGCATAATAATTAGACTATTAATATATTGATACAAAAAAAAAATATGTTTATTAGTGTTTTTTTTTAAAAAAATAATTTTTTTAGTAAAAAGAAAAAAGAATAAGTTATATGCATGTTAATGAATGTGAAAACTCAAATTTAAAGTATATTGTTAAAAAAAAAAAATCCACTAAGTGGAACTTGTGAGATCATTTGTGCAATAATTATTAAATATGAGAATATTTGAATGTTATTCAAATCTTATATTTCAATCAAAATGAGTTTAAATTTTAATGAATATGGTACTTATTTTCATACAATGATATTTTTGTTATTCTTTAAAATTTTAAAATATGTTTCATTTGTGATATTTTAAGTAAAATGAAGTGAGACATTCAACAAATTTTTGAAAAAGATAAAATGCTCACTTAAAAAGAAATAGGAAATCTCACTTTATTACTAAATTCTAGTAAAAAACCACATTCTTACATTTTTTTTTTGAGTTCCACATTCTTACAATTATGTACCTTTAAAAGAGTAATTTTTACAATTATATAAGCTCATGACTTAATTTTTAAAACTAAAAATTTAGGATAGCAATGGTAACAATCACTATATTTTATTGGTGCTTTATGCATTTTTTTTTTTGTTTTATATCGATTTTGATACAAAAAATCTATACAGATCAAAATAGTGATGAAATTAGAGTCGAAAAATATGTAGAAAACTCAAACGTTAATATGTTTTTTGGAAAGACATGACTAATGACCCCCTTTTATTGTAAGATATATTTTTAATTTTAATCCTCGAATGGATGCATCTGATGTGTAACTAACTCCGCTTGAATAGTCACGTCTCATTAGCAAAAATTGAAGGACACTTTAACTCAAAAAGTTGTCTCTTTAACAAATATAGAAGGGCAAAATGGACATTTATTAAAATTATAAGGGCAAAAGAGGAAAGCAAAGATTCTCCTCCTTAAGCCCCTTTTATATATAGTAAGATTAAATCATATTCAATTGAATTAAATATTCCAACCAATTAATTCTCAATTAATTGTTCCTCATATTAATTAAACAACATATACTTAATTAATTTTACATTTGAATCATATTCAAATGTACCTCTCTCATTTAACCTATAGTTTTAATGTGCATCAAATGTACATTAATTATTCACTATAGCATTAATTTGATTAAATCACATTTAACCAAATTAAATTAAATTAATTAATTCTCCAATCAATTAATTCATGAATTAATCAAATATCACATATTTAATTAAATTCATATTCTCTCATACACTATAGTTTTAATATGAATCCCTATTCATATTATTTTAACCTATAGTTTAATATGAATCTGATTCATATTTAATATTTGAACTCCTTCAAATATATAATTCTCTCATTAATTAATTTTGAGTCACATCCAAAATTAATTTTATTATATAGTTTAATTCACTAATTAAACTTATACTATAATGTATCTCAATACATTAAATTAATTGTATAAAATACAATTAACTAAAATTCCCTTAATATTCAAGACTAATTAATCTCAGAACCCATTACAAGCCAGCATGGCGGTGGTGAGAGGTAAGATGGTCAGTTTCTCTTCAGTTGACATCAATAGGGTTATCGGATCAAGGCACCCCTGCATCCAAGAGGGAATGATGCGATTAAGAACCCCTCGGCGAAACAGATGAAGGAAGCATTAAAAATGGTGGCCAACAAGGTAGTTCAATGGAAGGAGTCTCAAAAAAAGGTGAAGACATTAGTGCCCAATGATCTCAAGCCAGAATCGGCAGTGTGACTTCACTTTATCGAGAACAGACTGATGCCCACAACCCATGACATTACCATTTCAGTAGAGAGGGTTATGCTTCTCTACAACATCATGAAGGGGTTGGAGATAAACATAGGGAGCATCATCAGAGAAGAAATCCTTTCATGTGGAAGGAAGAGAGCAGGGAAGCTGTTCTTTGGGTCACTAATTACCCAGTTGTGTCAGAGGGTGAAGATAGTTCCTGGAAAAGATGAGGAACGTCAGTTTTTAGAGCCAACCATTGATTTACCTCTGATTGAGAAGCTTCAACAGACCAAAGCCCAAAGAAAGGACAAGGCTTCCACATCCCAAGCTACTCCCACCGGGGTTGACACATGCTTCACCTCTTGAGCACACTCCTATTTTAGGGCCTACACCATCATCAGAGGCCCTTGCATTCGTCTTCCGATAGCTAGACCGGATCGAAGAGAAGTGACAGGATGGGAGTTGTCGAGGCTCCACGTGTCAAAACGAATTTATAATCCACGAACACTAAACTACTTTCAGTTGTAGTGGCCGGGGTCGATCACAGAGAGTGATGGTTGGTTATTTATTTACTATTTATTTTGAGTTGTGAAAGCTGTAAATGAGGGGATTGGAATATTGGATAAATGATCGTGCAAGGAATTAAAGCGCAAGATTTTAAAGGGACAGGAAATTAAAATTTCAGAAATCATAAAAAGACGAGGAAATTAATTAGATTAGGCGACACCGATTGGAGTGATTATTGGGGTCGAATGATTTACTTTGATCATTGAATCTCTACCTATTAAAGGCTAGTTTGAATTGCTCAATTGCCCAATCGATCTAATCTAAACCCAGAAAAGACCCAAAGACCAGCTAAGCCATCTAACCCGATCATACAACGTCCATCGAATTAGACACTAATTGGTTAGTCAATTAATTCAATTGGACTATCAAATTAAACAATCAACCAATTGCCTTAATATTGGGTTTTATGCCCTAAAACTCGTAGATAGTTAATATAAACAAATTGTATACTTGTTTTAATAAAGTGTTATTGAGTTTCTACAATAAAGTGTTATTGTTAAATATTGCACAAATTGACCCAAATCCAATAAACTAAGATCCAAGGTCGTTTGTATGTAACTTGAACTAGTATGTGGGGACATACGGGGATCGATGTTCGAGTAACAACCTAAAAAGTCTATAGTACAATGATAAGGTTGGGTATCATATCCTGGTAACACTATGTGATACGACCCGCTTTGTATTCTATACAAACGTATTGATCCAAAGCGTCCATGTAGTAGACATACGAGCGAGGGTATCCTATGTAATGAGTTTGCATAAGACCAGACCATGAAATAGTAAACCATTAGATATAACACCGTTAACTAGTTAGGTTACTATTTCAATAGGATGACCTAGGTAACTCAATCTTAATCCTGAGTGTGTCATGAACTCCTTCTCATGAGAAATTGTCCTTTGATTAGCATGGGTGAGAGTGGTCAATACGCCGACTCAATATGCCTTCCTTTTTGGGAACAAGACCGAGTGGGAGGCTGGGGACATGACAACACAAGAAGGAATTCACTCTTTCCCACTTCTAGGAGAAGTAGATGAGTGTTCCCTTAAGTGGTGACTCCGGGACTTGAACAAAGGATCCCGCCCTCTCACTGCCCAAGAGGGACTTTCTGTTTATTGGTTGGACCATAAACAGGTTGTTCATTAGAGGAGCATTGGTACTTAAGGAGACAGATGTAACACAGGGGTAAAACGGTAATTTGACCCAGCTGTGATTATGGACACTCGTGAAGGATTGACTTACCGGTATAGGTCTATATCCGTGGACACAGAAATGTTCTACAGTGAGAAGAGTTCAGCTGTGGGTCTTTAGTGGAATGACACACAGTTAATGAATATTGGTTAACCTGATTAATGAGTTTAATCGGTTAACCTCATATCATTGGAGCTTCTGATCTGTAGGTCCATTAGGTCCCCCTGCTAGCTCGTAAAGAGTAATTAGGAACAATGATATCTTGAGAGAATTTGAATAGTTTAAATTTATATTGGGAATTAAGTTAATTATATGAGATACAAATTAATATAATGTATGGTGATACTTTAAAATATAAAGTCTAATTTGAAATTAAACTTTATTATTATGAGAGAAATAAATATTTGAAGAAGTTCAAATATTAATATGAATTTGATTCATATTAAATTTATAGGATATAAGAGAATTTGAAGGAATTCAAATTCTAATATGAATTTGATTCATATTATAGAATTAATTAATTGAAGGCCTAAAATTAAATATATGATATTTAATTGGGCAATTAATTAATTAACTAATAGAATGTCTAAAATTAAATATATGATATTTAATTGGTGATTAATTAATTAAAGAATTAATTAATTGGAAATTAATCAATTATGGAAATGATTAATCACTTATGGAAGTAATTAATCATTTATGAAAATGATTTAATCACTTATGGAAGTGATCAATCATTTATGGAAAAGATTAATCAATTATGGAATTGATTGGTTATGGAAAAATTAAATCAGTTATGGAAATAATTGATTTTAAATGAATATTTTATTCATGACCTTTCTCCTATAAATAGAACACTAAACCTACGGTTTAGGATATAAAACATATGGCCACCATAAGGTCATTCATGCCTCCCTCTCATATTCTCTCAACCCAAGAACTTTAGGGAGAATTTTCACTCTAGAGTTTTTCCCATTCAAGATTAGGTAGTCCCACAACTACGTTCCTAATCTCATAGTTATAGCAGGGAAGATCAATTGGTGGTGTCCCAATTGTTGACGCTTGGTCCAAAATCAAGAAAGACGTTCTTGATATTTCAGAGACAATAACGACGGTGTCTTCGCTTCTCCCTATTAGATTTAGATCTAATATTTTTGTAGCTTAGCCTTAATAATTGATTTAAAATAGTTTTCTAAATTTTTGCCAATATATTGGTATTTTAGTAGAAACAAAATTAACTATGAATCGGTCCCAATTCGCATCCGCTTTACGGAATTACGAAATTCCAATCCTTCAATTAGTATCAGACCCTATCGTTTATCTAATTTTGTTTCTCTAAAATTTGCATTGGCTATTGGTGGGATTTAATTATGCATTTGGTATATGAGATTTTGCTAGTAGATGTTTAAGGTTTTGGCATATAGATTAGGCTCATGGAAGATCAGTTTAGCAGCCAAGTAAAGCAGTCGGTTGACAGGATGTGGAAGAATTAATAGAGCAAGTGATAAGGATTCTACAGTTAATCACTTCAAGAAGAGAAAAATAGTTGGCAGAGGCACCGTTACAAGCTGAAATGAGTCAGAATCAAGTATCAGATGATCTCCCCACTTACCCTCTTGGATTTATACCTCTCAGAAGTTGTCCAATCGACATTTGGAAGAAATGACGTCGTACCTTGCATCGTTTTCAATGCAAGATCCTAATCAAGCTCATCATCGAGGGGGTCACGTGGATAACTTAGTGTTCGACCCCAGATTGGCAAGAAAATTTCTAATAATTCAGGCAGTAAACGAGGATTATTAATTCTTGGAAGAAAGGTTGCATGCAATAGAGGGTGTTGATGTTTATGGAGATATTGATGCAACACGCAACTGTGTTTGATCTCGAATGTTATTACTCCTCCCACATTCAAGATACCAGAATTTGAAAAGTATAATAGGACTACAAGTACAAAAAGTCATCTCGTCATGTATTGTTAGAAGATGTCAAGCCCACATCCATGATGAAAGGTTGCTTATTTAAGGTAGCCTAATCGGCCCGACTTCTCATTTGATATGCAATTGCATAGCTACCAAGTATACAAAATGGAAAAACCTTGGTAGATGCATTTTCGAAGGAATACAAGAAACCGTTGAAACTTTCAAGAAATATGTTCAAAGATGGAGATTCAGAGAAAGCGCAGCCCAAGTGCAACCCTCATTGGCAGATAGATAAATGTCGATAATGCTCATAATCACTCAGAGAGCTTCGTATTAGGGCAAGACGATTGGAAATACCTATTTTAAGTTTCTCTGACATATAACAATCAGAGAGAGAATTGAATAGAGAGTTAAAAATGAGAGGATTATTACATATGAAAATGCAGAAGCCACAACCCTAAAAAAGCATGGAAGAAGAAGAAGTGCATGAGATCAATTCAAGGCAAATATTTAATAGTCACATCTCATCACCAACATTTAAATTGGTGAACTACTCTTAGCGTCCTCAGCAAAATGGACAAAGTCAATCAAATGTACCAAATCAACAAGGTGCTAAGAATAGTTGGACAGTGAAGCAATTTGATCCATTCAAATGACATACACCGAACTCTTCCCACAATTGACAAAGGAAGATCTCATACGTCATCTATATCCTAGGTGGAGATCAAAGCACACAATATGAGCACCATGCAGGGCCATTGGAAAACTCTACAGAGATTTGCCTCCCACTGAAATCTGAGGTGCAAAGTTTAATCAAAGCAAGATGGCAGAAGTCTGATAAAGCAGAGGAGGGGCAGGGTATCAATCAAAATCTTCTCCCAAATGATGAGAATTTTGCTATAAATTTGATTGAAGTGGATCATTGAAGAACTTCAAGAATAATTATATTGTGGTTATGCCTAAGGCCCCGAAGATGTCTTCGTAACAGGGGCAGTTTAAAAATTAATGAAGCATTAATGCCACTTGTATCTAGTTTTGAAGGAAATGAATTTTCTTTGATTATACAAGTATACTCATGATTATATAGTCTTGTCGAGATAGACTTGGGTTGAGTACAAACTTTTATTCGATAAGTGAGCATTACAGTGGAAATTCCAAGCAAAATGTCAAAAGGATGGATGAGAAATGATTATCGCAATAAACTAGTACAAGATGTTGCCATTGGCTTGCACATCAGCTGAGGCAAACCCTTTTTCTTTACTATATGAAGGTTGTGTTGCCTATGGAAGCTGAATAATCATCCTTCAGAGTATGGCTTCATTAAGTAGAAGACAACAAAATTTTGTCAGCATTTCTTGAAAGAAGGGATTTTAGTATTAAAAGCGATCCTCCTACTTTATAAGAATCATAAAGGAAAGTGGACACCAAATTATGAAAGAGTCCACGTAAAATAAAAAGGTCTTTTCTCTGGAGAAGTATTTACGAGAGGATGAATTATCCAACTTGACAAATGCAGATTTTGTCAAGGAGCTATTATCAAATTTTGGGATCAATTGACCTTCATTGCATCCATCATTTTATCATCAATTTCAAAGTCTTGAAACGACATTTATTTGGAAGTCATCAGAGTTCTTGATATTTATGGACTCTTATATGAAGTATTTTCACTAATCTTCGTTTTAAGTCAAGACAGATGTCGAATTTCAGTTCCAAGATCATGATACCTAACAAAACTATATGGAGAAGTATCAATGAGTTGTTTTGTACACTTTAACATTTTTCTTCTTTTCAAAAGAATAAGAGAAGAAAAAAATTTAGTAGTAAAATAAACATATATATCATATACATGCATGCATTATTCATGACTGATATTTATCTTTATTAACTATGTCAAGAGGCGCTTGTTTATCCCTGGCCCTTGACACATTTGCTGTGATGACCTTGTTTATCCCTGGCCTCCACAACTTATCTATTCCGTTGCAGTGGCGCTTTTTTATCCCTGGCCCTCAACATTTTCTTTAATTATATGTCATGTGGTGCTTGTTTATCCCTGGCCCTTGACACATTTGCTGTGATGACGCTTGTTTATCCCTGGCCCTCAGCATTTTCTTTAATTATATGTCATGTGGCGCTTGTTTATCCCTGGCCCTTGACACATTTGCTATGATTGCGCTTGTTTATCCCTGATCTCCAGCTTATCTCTTTCGCTGTGGTGGCGCTTATTTATCCCTAGCCCCCAGCCTATTTTTTGCTGCAGTGGCGCTTGTTTATCCCTGGCCCTTGACACCTTTGCCATGATGGCACTTGTATATCCCTGGCCTCCAGCTTTTCACCTTTTTTGTTGCAGTGGCATTTGTTTATCCTTGGCTTTCAGCGTTCTCTTTCGTTATGTCATGTGGCGCTTGTTTATCCCTAGCCTCCAGCTTTTGTCGCTTTTGTTAAGGTGGTGCTTGTCTATCCCTGACCCCTAACATTTATCTTATCCTTTAGCGTTCATAGTGTTGGTTGTATTCTTGATTTCCAAGAAACAACTCATCTGCTTGAGATATTCAATTGTCTCTAAGCTTTAGTCGGACAAAATAGTGTCTATACCTTCGTCCACCTTCTACTTGTACAAGGATGTACGAAGGGGGGCATACTGTAGGCACCTATTTTTTCCCGGCTTATTAAATTAATTGTAAAATTAATTATTAAAATGCATAATTAGTTTGCAAATTTAATTTAATTAGTGTTGATTGCTTTTAATGCTTTTTTTGGTCTTCTACTCAGTTTGGTTAGAAAAACCAATTTAGTTGGTTTGGTTATCATTGGATCAAAGAAGCAAGTTTTTTGAATTTTGAATTGGTTTACAAAAAGATGCATTCCATTTTGAGCAAAGCTTATATTTGGCATTGGATTTCAAATTTGAAAAGATAATCAAATTTCATACACAAAAAAATGGAAATGGTTAGGGCTATAAAAATTCCATCTTTCTTGTCTTCAAGGGAGGATTCAACAGCCACAAAAAAAACCCTACAATCAGCCACCCAAAAAAAAACCCTAGAGAAGAAAAAGAGAGGTTCACTCATCCAAAAAAAAAAAAAAACCCTAGAACAACACCCATATTCTTCCATCTCATATCCAACATCCACAATTAGATCCATACACACAGAAAAGAAAAAAAAAAAAAAAAAAAAAAAAAAAAAAAAAAAAAAAAAAAAGCCAAGCATACACAATGAAAACCATGTAGCTAAATCGGAGGTTGCACTTTGGTAGGGCTTTGTCCCAAGGATCCGCACCTCAAACAACAAGCCGATTTAGTGTTAATCTCGTGCTAAAAACTTCCATCATTAACCCTCTCTTCTTTCTTCTTTCTTCTTTCTTGAATACCCTGAAACGCTATAGCTTAGTAAGGGGATATTACAAGCTGTTTATCATTATTTCTTGCATCTATTGTTGCTTATTTTTTTTTATGTTATATATAATGTGAGCTCTTTACCCATGTTTCCATGCCTTTGGCTTTTGATATCTATTTTGTTTTTTTATTTATTTATTTTGTGTTGTTTCTCTCAATCTTTTGTTATTCTCATATTGTTTATCTTCACCCACCTCTCATTCATTTTTTAGCTTTTGTAGTTTTATTCGCAGAGAAAGAAAACGAAAAAAGAAAAATGAAGTGTGTGAAAAAAAAAAAAAGAGGGCACAAAGATGAAAATCAAGAGAAGAGGGAGAATGTAATAGCATACCTTGAGTTGAGAGGAACTTTGTTTCTCTGCCTATAAAAAAAAAAAAAAAAAAAAAGAAACAGAGAAAGAGTTAGAAAAGAAAGGTGAAAAAAAAAAGAAAAGAATTTAGAAGATGAGAGGAAGAAGAGGCTAAAAAAAAGGGAGCAGTGTGTTTGAGAGAGAAAGAAGAAGAAGGGAAAATGAAGTCAGGTTGAGAAAAGAAAAGAAAAAATTGTGATTTTGTTTTCTTATTATTGTTATTATTATTATTATTATTATTATTATATGTATTGCATTTGTATCAGTGTGTGTACGTTTCTGAGTTAAGTTTCAATATTTTTTTTTGTCCCGTTAGTCTCAAAATGGGCGGCAACTTTGTTGCCCATTTCTCTTCTTTTAATTTTTTTTAAATTTTATTTTACTTATTTATTTTAAACTCTGATTTAGTTTTTTCTCTTTTATTATTCTTTTTTTTTTTCTTTTAAAACATTATTCTCTTATCTGTGTTTCTTTCCTTTTATTTAGTTTTTTTTCTCTTTGGCAGTATTTAATCTTCTTTTTTTTTTTGCTTTTTATTTTTAGTTTATTTTCATTTTAGTTCACTTATATTACCTCGTCATTTCTTATTTAACATTTCCTTTATCTAATGATATCTATTTTAGCATGTTTTAATTCTACCATTCTACCATTTAATTTAAATTTTTACTAGCATACTTGGGTGGATTTTGTGGGTAAGATATTTTTGTTTTTTTGACCATTTTTTTTATATACATATGCATGTTCATTTTATGTTGTAAAATGCATTATGGTTCTTACCTTTAATCCATGCTTTATTTTATAAAAAAATTTTATCCGACGACGGAATCTAGAAATATTTGGGAGTCCGATTTTCTAGTTTTCCTGAGGTGAGGAGTCGATTCTTTGGGAGTCCGAGATCAATTCCAATATGTTTTTCTTAAGTTTTATCATAGTTGAATACGTATTTTGCTTGTTTGCTCATGGCTTAATTATTATGTTACATTATCATATATTAAAATTCTAATTTGGTCAATTGTGCTTATATATGTTAATGTTGATAATTATATTATTGTTGTTGTTATGGTTATTATCATTATGATTATTTTATTGTCCTTATTATTATTGCCATTATTATTATTATTATTTCATGCTTCAAATTCTCATTGCAACTTTCCTTTGATCTATTTTAAACTTACTAGTGTTTTACCACGTGCATTGCACGTGTATATTTTTTCAAATAATGTTTTTTTTTGTACGCCCGTGTGTGCGCGCGAGCGTGTAAAAAAGATAAAACTACATCTTAACGGTATTTTTTAAAATTCAGATGGTATACATTCTTAAGAAATCACTTCCAACTTTGCTTCTCAAGTCTTATTTCACCTTTACATTCTCTCTCTACCGTCAGTGTTGACAAATGCCCAACTCTCCCCCATCGACGTCTCTCTCATCTTGTTACTTCAATCTTTCATGTCCATTGTCTGTCGTCACCATTCATCGTTGATTGATACTAAACTTCTTTCATTTTCTTTATTTGTTAGTCGTCATACTACACATGCTCTCTCTACATTTAAGTCGCTTACTAACACTCATTCCTCGATCTCTCTCTATAATGCATCATGTTAATCTACTCCTTTCTCCCACACGTGCCACTTGAAATTACCTTATTTCGCCAGTCTCATTCTTTCTAGAACTTTGTTGAGTACAACTAATCTAACAAACTAAAATTAGTCAATTTGGTTTCCTCTTTATTGGTCAATATGATTTGGTCTAAAACAACAATATTGAACTTGTATATATCATTCAATAGTATAAAGATTGATGTTCTTTAGTTGAGAGGTGTGAGCGGTGAATTTAAAAAAAAAGTGAATAATGACTAAAGAAAAAAAAATGTTTCCAAGATGGCGTTTTTGTATAATTTTTTGGGGAAATTTAAAGATTTTTTAGTAAGAATTTTAAAGGTCATGTATTATTATTTTAATAATAGTGATAGTTAGTAGTAAATTTGTAACCACCATTATTTAGTCTAATGGGTTCTGATGTTGCAATATGTTTTTCAATTATAAATAATTTTATTATTTTTTAATGAAATTTAATGTATTTTATAGATAAATTAAGAATAAAAGATAATAAAAGTGTAGGATGATTAATAAAAATGATATGGGCATGTTTATGTTTTTCAATTTGTACAATTTAAAAATAAATAAATTTTATTATATTCTTTAAAAAGAAAAAGTATGTGACAAAGTTGGTATATATATTTTAGGTTTATAATCAATTTTTTTTTTTTTATGTATGATAAAATGAAAATTTTATTTCATGTTAAATCATTTTTACCACAATTTAAATGATTTCTAAATATAAAATATGGATCACATTAGTTATTGATTAATGTGGTATAATTTATATTTTATTTTAAGTTATTACTAATAGATGTATTTTTACTTTAAAATAAAATTTCAATATTTGAATAATTAATTTGAAATAAAGTTTATATATATATATATATATATATATATAATATCATTTTGTAATTATTAGGGAATGAAGGAGTTACAAAACTATAGTTAAAAATTAATTAAGAGGAATAACCACAAAACTTTTGATACTCTATTCTTTTACATTCCATGCATTCATCAATTTTGTGGGAGCATATAAATTCCATTCATTCAAACCAACCTTTTAATAGAATTATATATTTTTATATTAAAAAATCATGTAGTATTATTTTTTTTTCTAACCTCAATTAAAATTAGAACTATAAAATGCAAAGGTCTTAGCATGCAAAATTTTAGTAATTATTTTTTTAAGAATACAATTTTTTTTTTTAAACAATTTAAGAATACAATTTTAGTAATTAATAACCTCAATTTTAGAATTAATTTCTAATATTGAAGGCTAATTTTTTCATATCTCTTCATTTATCACCTTGATGTACTTAAATTTTATTTATCTAAATTAATATTTCTACAGGTCTAATTTGTTTATTGTAAATATTTATAAACTTTAAACTAATTTGAAATTTATAAAAGGAAAATTAATTTTAATCTCTTACTCTAAAAATATATAAGTCATCATGCTTTCATTTTCGAAAGATTATTTAGTTAGTTTTTACCTTTTATTATATTTATTTGCTAATTAAAATTTACTCTTTTTATTATGTTATAAAAATAATGTTTCAAACTATCAAATAACATTTTATTTTACCATAGACTCAAGAGAATATTTCAATTTTGTGTTATAGTTTAAATTAATAAATAATAAATTGATAAAAAGAATAGAGTATATAATTTCCTAACCTGCTAAATTTCTTATGCGCACAACATTTTTAACAACAAACAATGAACTAATTATCAAATTACAATAAAAAAAGTAGTAAAATATCTCATACGGTATCCATATACACATGCTTTAAAATAGATATACTCGCTTAGTAATTGCAACATCATTATATGTTCATTACATGCATCTCTTGCGACTTGAATCTACCAAGTAAAAAATAGAGTCGATTTCAAGATTTGAAGAGACCCTTGAGAGTAAGGAATTGAGAGATCTTGATGAAAAAAATGGTAGAAGAATATCTCATTTTATAGTGGTAGAGAATTAAAAGTTGCAAAACTTTTAGAATTCCAAAACATTTTAAATTCTAATATTAATTATAATTAAAAATTTAATTAATGAAAAACTAACCTTTCGTATTCAACCTCTCATATTAACATGCGGTTATTATTAATAATAATTAGTCAATAATTTATTATTGATAACTAATTAAAGAATTTACTATTTAAAATTTAGTTTTCAAAAACATAATATATAAATAAAGAAATTAAAGAAGAACGTCATGTACTTTTTAAATATTTCATATTTCCATAAAAAATACTAATTTTGATGCACCATACACTAAATAATAAAAAATGTAAAAAAAAAAAAGTTAAACTTATTATTTGATTTTTCATTTTTTTTTCTAAAAATTAGATAATAATTTTGATGCACTATCCATTAAATAGTAAAAAAAAATTAAAAAGCTAAACTTATTATTTGATTTATCGTAGTGAAATCTCATTCATTTATTAAATAATAGTTAAAATTCATTATATTAATTTTAATAAATTTGTAATTAATTAGAAAATAATTACACTTTTAGCATATAAAAATAATAAATAAATAATTCCTTCACTATTAAATATGAAAATGGCATGTTTGTAAATATATCAATTAAATAAGAGACATAATTGTCCAAAAAAGTTTTTCAAAGATTGTAGCTTTTTAATATAGTATAGATTTCCAAACTTATTTTCTAATTGTCTTAATATCTTTGTTCTTTTTTTGAGCTTTTAAAGGTTTTATCACTAAAGTGTTAATTTTAAAGGTTCTTTTATAACATTTTCTTAAAATTGATTTTTAAGACCGTTTTCCTAAAAGAATCCTATGATGGAATCTAGAAATATTTGGAAGTCCGATTTTCTAGAATTCCTAAGGTGAGGGATCTTAATCTTTGGGAGTCCGAGATTTCGATCCCAAGAAAAAATGAATTTTATTAAAAAATAGTTTTTTTAAAAAAAATCTTTCCCTTGAGAAATGCTATCCTATGACGGAGTTGAGGAATTGTAAAATTCTCTCACATTCTTGAGGTGAAGAACTTTAATTCTAAGAGAGCAAAATCAATAGAATTTTTCCAGTTATTTTATGGGATCGTTACTTCTAATATTGGAGTAATGAGGGGTAAAATAAGACATTTGTTTTAAAAATATCTTTTTTCCAAATAATATATTTTTCTAAAATTATTTTCAATTCAAGATAAAATTTTGGCCACCGTTTTTTTAATGGGTGTTGTGGGGTGCTAACACCTTCCCCATACACGAACAACTCCCGAACCCAAATATGGTTTTCGCAGACTGTTTTGTTTTTATTATTTTTCTTAAAATGATAGTTTTATTCTATTTTGGTGTCCAATCACACCATAAAAAAGATTTGTGGCGACTCCTTTTATTTTACCCCTTTTCGAGGACGTCGGCCCCTCCGCGTCGCAGGCACGTGGCGACAATTGTTATTGAAGGTTCGTAATGCCATGCTTAGTAAATAAGGAGGAAACAGAAAGGAGATTCTTTATTAAAAGGCATGAGAATAGGAGGAGACCGACATGAGAGTCCTTGATATAAGACTTCTAGACTTATGAATTGAATGTCTAATTAATCCTAATCGGCTGATTGATTAAGCAATTAAAGGTCTAATTAATGAAATCAACTCCCTAGAATTATCCGTCCAAATTGTGTCTCCATTTATCTTTTGCTTTCTAGATTAGTTTTTTAGTCTATCTTTTTCTACATTAGATTTTGTTCCCTAAATAAAGCAAAGCAATATTATTCGCGATAATTAAGTGAATAAATGCAATCCCTGTGGAGACGATACTCGATACTCACAATCACTATATTACTTGTGACCCGTGCGCTTGCGGATTGCACTCATACAAGTTTTTGGCGCCGCTGCTGGGGATTGGCTAATTGATAGCGAGCATAGCTAGCTATTTTTCCCTAATTTATTTAGCTAGTCTTTTATGATTATTTGGCCAAAATTATGCATTTTCATGTTATATTTGTAGGAATCATGTTTCGGAGTTAAATCGAGAAATTGGAGCTAAATATGTGTTCGGGACATGAAAATTGGCTAAAGAACGGAAAAGAATCGAGGTTGAAGAAGTCAAAATAGAGCCTTCTGCAGACCAGCGTCGGGACGCTGCTCTTGGAGTGTCTCGACGCTGCCTTTCCTTTTCTGATTAGGCGCGAACAGGTTACAGCGTCTCGACGCTGTGTGATTTTCCATTCCAGATTCTGCGATAAGGCGACAGCGTCGCGACGCTGTCCCTATAGCGTCGCGACACTACGAAAAAATTTCAGCCTATTTATAGATTTCGATTAGGGCTGATTGGGGACTTCTTTTGGGACACCTTGGAGCCGTAAAACAGAGCAAAAACAGAGCCTTTGGAGCTGATTAAGGGAGAGCAAAGTGGAAATCAACCCATTGTTCGTGGGGATCGTGACAGGGGCGTTCGGTCTCGGCCTACATAGAGTTTAATTCTCCTTTCCCTTACTTTAGTTAGTGTTTATGGCTGTTTTAGATCGTAGCTATATTGTAACGCATTGTATGATTAGCTAGGTCTTTACTCTTAGGGATTGATGTAGCCGTTGGGGCAATTATGGATTTATGTTATTGATTCATTTATGCATAATGTATGTTTAATGCTTTCGATTTACCGGCCATGAATTGAATGTTGTTTGTGCTTAAATCTAACTCGGGAGAGAGGATTTAGCTTAGAAATCATTATGCATAACTAGGATTTAGCTAGAGATCGGGAGATAATAGTTAATCCTAGAAATCGCTAAAAAGGGTATCCTTAATGCCTTGCATGTTTATAGAATTTAGATAGGGATATCGGGTTCAATTGCATGTGGGAGAATCACGTATGCTCGGGAGAGATATGTGTGATTTTAGTTTCCCAAGATTTATGAATCATAGCATGTTGATAATCCGTTAATTAATTCATAGTCCCAATTGGTGAAATCACATCCCTAAGACCATTGTTTTCATTAGTTGTCATATCTTTTTGCATTGTTTTGTGTTTGATTTAATTTCATTCTCACTTAATTCGGATCCCTAAATAAAATTGGACAAGAGTATTTCCGGTAATTAAAATTGATTAGAAACCAATCCAGAGGACGACATTCGAATTTCACATTCACTATATTATAACTTGACCCGTACACTTGCGGTAAGCGAATTGCGCATCACTAATTTCATTCATTTAATATTGTGAAGAAATTGCTTGTTTTAATTTAGAGGTTTTATTTTTCTTTCTTTGTTTTTATTTTTTTTAGTCCTAGTCCATTGTTCTTGTTGTGCTGTTATTTGGTGTATGCATCTGACTGAGAGCCTGTTTATTATTGCTTTAATTGTTTTAAATGGCTTTTTAAAATTTCGGGTGGCTCTTTAGGAAATCTGAGCCCGAAGAACCAACGCCATCGTCCAATTTTTCTTTTTCAAATTATTCCCCTTTAGAAGAAAAATCTCCCTTAGAGAGCCTACTTCAAAATTATATTGAGGATAATAGAGCCACTAAATTAGCTCTAGAAGAATCCCTAGGGAGCTTGCATCCCCAAGAGGAGGAGAGTGAAGTGCAATCCACTTTCATAGAAGAAAAGTCTTCCTTAGAGAGCTTGCTTGAAAACTTTATTGAGGAGTCTATAGCCATGAATTTAGAGTTAGAAAAAACTATGGAGAGACCCCAGACCCAAAGGGAAGATAGGGAAGTAGGATCCACTTCCATAGGATATCTAGTGAGTCATGTGACCAGTGATTTATTAGTGCCAATTCAGGAACCTATTTCTTTCGATTTTGATGAGTTTGAGCATTTAGGGGTGAGTTGTATAGAAAGTGGGGAAGAATTGGAGAGCTGTAGCACCTACCAAGAACAAGTTTGGAGGAAGAAAAAGAAAATGAGCTTGTAGTGTTCAAGGTTGTTCAGGAGGTAGAGTTTAAGGTTGAAAAGCCTTTGTCTGTTTTATCTTCTTCGTCCTCTATTGATCATGATTGTTCTTTTTCTTGTTCTCACGAGTCAGTGTCTGTGTCAGAGTCAGAGTCCATTTATTTTGATCTTTCTCCTTTTATGATTTGATTAAAGAAAAATACCAAAAATATTTATGCTTTTGGGGCCCATGAAAAGCTAGTAAGCTTGCTAGCAATAGTTGGCTTTATCGATTCAAGAAAGAAAGGCCCAAAGAAATACGAGAATTTTTATGTGCCTTGAAAGTTCGCACGAGCTCGTCCAGCTAAGAGACGTTAAAAAGCGTTTCTTGGTTGGCAACCCAAGTTTATTTTCCTTTAATTTTCTTTTCTTTGTTTTTTAGTTTTTTTTAGTTAGTGCATGTTGATCTTTCGTTCCTGTTGATTAATTCTTATAGGAGCTCGAGACCACAATTTCTTCCAAATCACCCCAATGATTGTTTAGGCTGACATCATTGGTTTCCCTCGCACTCCAGGGCAGTATTGTTCTCCTTATATCTTTCTAATTGTCCTTATGCATGCTTAATTAGTCTAAATAGTTGATACATTGAGGGCAATGTATAATTTAAGTTTGGGGGAGGCTTTGTTGTTCTGATCTGAGCTTATTGAAAATTTTTTATTACATGATGATTCTATTGCATCTGTTTTGATGAGGACAACCTACGATATGATCTAGATAATGCATTTTATGCAATTTTTGTGAATTATGAAAGCATGTTGGGACCTTTCAGAGGAGGCTTTTTGTGCCTCAGTCCTTTCATCTTCTTCCTTGCTCTTTTCTTCTTCCTTCTTCTTTTCTGAACTAATTTCCAGCTTCCTACCACTTCTTAGTGTCACCATCTTGCACTGCTCTCTTGGGTTAGGCTCAGTGTCGCTTGGAAATTTTCCCTTCTGAAGGGCATTCACTGCTGAAGCTATCTGACCTATTTGAACTTCCATATTTTTCAAAGCAGTGTCGTGGTTATTGACTGCTGTCTGGAGATTGACATTCAATACTTTCTCCTCTTTTATAAACATAGCCACCAATTCCTCCAGGTTATTCTTCTTTTCAGGCGCACTGGATGATGCAAAACCTGGCGGCGGCTGCAAGACATTCTTTGTGTTTGAGTACGAGAAGTTCTCGTGATTGCGCAGATTCGGGTGGTAGAAGTTCGGTATTCCTTGCGTAAATGGTCTGTTCCCCACGTACTGGACTTCTTCCACATCCTGACCTTCCTTCTTCGAATAGCCTTCAGCTAAGGTGGAAATGGATTTGACCACCTCAGATGAAGTTAACTTGTTCAGGGCGTTGGTCAGCAATGCAATCTGAGCTTTCAACGAACTCGACTCATCCAATTCATAGATTCCAGCCTTCTTTGAAACTGCTCCCCTCTCCATCGGCCATTGATAACTGGTTGCCGCCATTTCCTCTAACAAATCCCTGGCTTCTGTCACCGTCTTGGAAAGAAAACTTCCTCCTGCTGATGTGTCTAGGACTGTCTTAGTGGAGGGATTCAATCCATTGTAAAATAATTGCACTTGGAGCCAATCAGGATATCCATGCTGGGGGCACCGCCTAAGCATCTCCTTGTATCTCTCCCATGCCTCGTACAACTGCTCCTCGTCAAGCTGTCTAAACGTCCCGATCTCAGTCCGGAGCTTCGTAGTTTTGGCAGGCGGGAAAAATTTTGTCAGAAAAGCCTGGGCAAGCTCATCCCATGTACTAATACTGCCCGTCTCGACTGATTCGAGCCAATCCTTAGCTTTGTCTTGTAGAGAAAATGGAAACAATCTCAATCTGATAGCGTCTGCCGGCACTCCATTCATTTTTACGGTCCCGCATATCTCCAAGAATGATCTCAGATGTGAGTGTGGATCCTCTGAAGGGTGTCCCTTAAAAGAATTATCGCGCGCCATCTGAATCAATCCCGTCTTTAACTCAAAATTTGTAGCTTGTATCGGGGCGTAAACAATTCCTGAATTTTCGGTGGGAAGAACTGGCTGTAGAAAGTCTCTGATCGCCTTGGGAGCTTCTTGTTGGGCCATTGCTTCTGCTAATCTTTTCTCTCTACGAATGGTTCTAAGAGTCCTGTCAATTTCAAGATCTAGCGGAAACAAATTAACCACCTTGTTCCTTCGCATACAATGCTCCCAATCAATCAAGAGAATCAAACAAAAACAAAAATAAAATGATATTCAAAAAATATTTACACCTAAATTACTATTTATCCCTTTCTTTTCGATGTCAAGAAAAATTGATTTGCTTAAAAATCAAGCCTCCCCGGCAACGGCGCCAAAAACTTGTTGCTTACCGCAAGCGTACGGGTCGTCACAAGTAATATAAAATGGAAAGAATTCCGAGTATCGAATCCACAGGGAGGCGAAGCGAAATTTAAGCAAGCAAAAATCTCTTGAGCACTAAAAATAATTAGGAGAAATAATATTTAGGGGATAGTTCATGCAATAAAAAATAAGGATTCAAAAATCAAAGCAATTAAAGAAAATAATTTGATCAATCGAAAAGAATAAAATGGAGAAAGAGAGTTTTTAATGGGAAGAGGGGTCTTGAAAATCAATTATTAGCCAAACAATTGTTATAATTATCCTATCTCATTGCCCAACTAATTATAATCCTAGAATCTCCGTTAATCACATAGGTTCTCCTGTCGGTTTCCCCTAATTGTAATTAATTCATATTAACAACCTAAGTGTTCTTAGCGCTATTAAAAATCATTAATTATTACGCTCTGATTCATTTTAGGAATCTAAGTTTAATCAACTAATCCCGGTGTCACGACGGGCAATTAAACTAGTTGCATGGATTATGATCTATCCTAACTTCTCTCCGTCGAGTTTCCATTAAGAATCGAATCATTACACAATTGGCCAGATTGAACAAAGCATTAAACACATCCATACAAATAATTAGGACAAAAGGGCAAGAGACAGGTAATTATAACAACATTTGAATTATAATTTCATTTCAAGACCCCAAATTGGGGTTTAGCTATACATAGCTAAAATATCCACAACATTTACAATAGAAAGCATAATTAAGAGCATAAAAGGAAAGGAATTGACCGTCGAAGAACCCCTTCGCTTGGCGCTCAGAGCTCCGCCGAACACTCCTTGAGCCTCCTAGGATGCTCCCCAAAATTCCCCAAATATTTCCCACTAAGAAATCTCTCAAAAAGGCTAGAAAGCCTTGAGAGAGGCTCCAAAGGAAGGAAAGGATGGATTGAAGAATGAGTTGATTGATTGATTGATTGATTGATTGATTGATTGATTGATGCAAAATGAGGCACCAAGAGGTGCCTTTTATAGGCCCGAATTGGGGGTAGCGTCGCGACGCTACATTGCACAGCGTCGCGACGCTACAACGCACGCGTCTTGTTGCCCAAGAAATGGGTAGTGTCACGACGCTACCTTCACAACGTCTCGACGCTGACCCAATTTCCAGAATTTCCAGCTTCGGTTTGGGCTGATTTTTGGGCCTTCTCTTCACTTCTTTTTGGGCTTTTCTATCATGATTGGCTTCTTTGACTCCCCTATTTATCCAAGCTTGGATTTGGGCTTGATTGGCTTCATTTTGGGCACTTTTTCCCCAAAATCCACAACTTTGCTCCTAAAGACCAAATAACACAATACATTAATTATTTTCATTAATATCACAATTAAAGCACAAAAAAGCTTAATAAATTGGGACTAAAATAGCGACATTTCTGCTCGCTATCAATACGACCCACCTTGTATTCGATACAGATGCAATGATCCAAAGCATCCATGTAAGAGACATGCGGGTGGGGGTATCCTATGCAATGAGTTTGCATAAGACCGGACCGTGAAATAGTAACCACTAGATGTAACGTCGTTAACTAGTTTAGGTTTCTATTTCAATAGGATGACCTAGGTAACTCAATCTCAATCCTGAGTCTGTTATGAACCCCTTTCAGGAGGGATTGTCCTTTGATTTGTATGGGTGAGAGTGGCCAGTTCGCCGACTCAATAATCCTACCATTTCAGGGGCAAGATCGAATGGGGGCTGGGAACATAACAGTACAAGATGGAATTCACTCCTTCCCCTATTGGGGAAAGTAGATGTGTGTTCCCTTAAGGGCTGATTCCGGGGATTGAACAAAGGCACGCCGTCCTCTCCTGGCCCGAGAGGAATTCTTGTTTAGTGGTTGGACCCTAAACAACTTGTTCATTAGAGGGATCAGTGGTACTTAAGGAACCAGAGGTAACCCAGGGGTAAACCGATAATTTGACCCAGCTGGTGTTACGAACACACGTGAAAGATTGACTTATTGCATTGGTCGATATCCGTGGACACATAAATATTCTACAGTGAGAAGAGTGCAGCTGTGGGTCTTTAGTGGAGTGACCCACATTTAACGAATGTTGACTAACTTGGTTAATGAGTTTGGCCAATTAGTCTCGTATCGTTGGAGCTTCTAATCTGTAGGTCCATTAGGTCCCACTGGTAGCTCGTAAAGAGACTTGAGGCAATTAAGTATTAATTGTAAATTGAAAGTGTTCAATTTATTTGGGGAATCGTATAATGTATATTGATGCATTATAATATAAAGTTTATGAAACTTTATAATATAATTTTTGAATTAATTTCAAAAATTAATTCTTGAGAGAAAATATTTGAAAGAGTTCAAATAAATTTAATATGAATTGGATTCATATTAATTTTAATTTTAATAAAATCCCTAAGATTAAATATATGATATTTAATTGGGTAATTAATTAATTATTTATTAAAATTAGAGACCTTTTCCTATTAGGAAAAAGTCTTGGCCTTTAGTATATATAGGACCCTTGGGGTGGGGTGAAAGGCATCCCATTCATTTTCCTACTCTCAGAGAATTCCCCTCAAGGCTCCCTCTAGACTCCCACCAGTCTCCTGCCGCTAGAAGTCTCAGAGTCATACCGGTGTAGCCATAGTGGTGGTGTTCGCACTAGTTCGTAATTATTTCACAAGCAATTGGTGAATTTAATTTGAGTCGTCAACGAGAGTAAGTAATTTGTTACTATATAAGTTAGATTTAGATCTAATATTTTTGTATGCTTAGCCTTAATATAAATTTAGAATAGTTCTAAGATTATTGCCAATGTATTGATATTTTAGATTAAACAAAATTAATTACGAATAGGTCCCAATCACGCTTCCGCTTTACGGAATTACGGAATTCAAATCCTTCAGTCCCCACATACAGTTCAAGTCTCATATAAACAGCCTAGGATGTTAGTTTATTGGATTAGGGTTATTTAGGCAAGACAAACATAATACAAAAAATAATTTATTGATTAATACATCAATATGATTCCATTAATGTTCGGTCAATTTTTACATTTACTATCTACGAGTTTTAGGGCATAAAACCCAACAGATCCAAGCTCAAAAGCCCAAAAGAGATGAGTTGGAGGCCCAAGATGAAGTCCAAAGGGTCATTCTTGAAGAGGAAGACCGAGAGGCTAGCGTCGAGACACTAGCCTTAAGCGTCGAGACGCTGGTAAGCCGTGAAGACCAAGCCAAATATGGGGCAGCGTCTTTAGCATCTCGACGCTGAAGCTTAGTGGGCACCAAGCTGGACAACTATAAAAGGGGTTATTTGCAACCGGATTTGGGGAGCCAATTTGAGGGGTTTTACCCTATTCTCGATTCCACACTAAAATTGGGGATTTGGGAGAAGATTTGGAGACTTGTTGAAGATCTTAGGAGCTCGGGATCGAGGAGATCGACATGATTATGAGCATTTCTGTTCCCTTTTCCTAATTTGTTTTTAGTTTCTAAAGTATGTGTGATTAGGAATTATTGGATGTTTAGTCATTATGAGTAGTTAATTCCTAAAGTCTATGGGTTTGATTTAGTTTGTTGAACCTTTGATTAATTAATGAATTGATTTGATTTGATTGTCATTATCATTCATTTGTGCATTTTGTCCTTAATGCTTTTAATCGCCTGATCACTGATTAAATGAACTGTTTTCTAAGTGGAAACTCGACGGAGAGAAGCTTAGACTAGAACTGAATGCATGACTAATGTTATTTACCCGAGTGACACGGGATAAAATAAATAACGTTAGAGGTTGTTATTGAAGGTTCGTAATGCCATGCTTAGGAAATAAGGAGGAAACCTAAAGGAGATTCTTTATTAAAAGACATGAGAATAGGAGGAGACCGACAAGAGAGTCCTTGATATTAGGCTTCTAGACTTATGAATTGAATGTCTAATTAATCCTAATCGACTAATTGATTAAGCAATTAAAGGTCCAATTAATGAAATCAACACCCTAGAATTATCCCTCCAAAATAGTTTTTTAGTTTATCTTTTTCGACATTAGATTTTGTTCTCTAAATAAAGCAAAGCAATATTATTCGCGGTAATTAAGTGAATAAATCCAATCCCTGTGGAGACCATACTCACATACTCAAAATCACTATATTACTTGTGGTCCGTGCGCTTGCGGCCGGATGGCACCCATCAGGCACCTTCGCCTTCAGAAGAATGCGTTTTGGACTAAGTAATGCACCAACAACTTTCCAGCGTTGTATGATGACAATTTTTTCGGATATGATGGAGAAAATGCTAGAAGTCTTTATGGATGATTTTTACTACAGTTCGGATTTTTAGGGACAACTTCCATAAAGTTGTCAATTTTCAGAATTTCAACCGTTGGATTTTGCTGAAATTTTGGTAAGTCTATTGGGGACACATAGGGACTCGTTTTGTCCATAATCCCTGCTGGACATAACCTGTAAAACTGGGGGATATTTTCATCTTTTTTATCTCTCAAGTGTTGACTCCTATTTATGAAAATATTGGTGGGTTGTGAATCTTTGTATGACGACTGATTTGGGTTTCTCTTTCCCTCAATTTTATCATGATAAGAGAAGGTGACAAGGGTGGACTCCCTCACAAGTCCCGTGGTTTTTACTCTTCACATCGAAGGGGTTTTTCACGTATAATTCGTGTGTGTTATTTGCATTTTAGTCTTCTAAATTTTATTGGTTGATTGCTTGTTGATTATTTGGTGAATAATTTGTGGTGTATTGGAGTACTATTGTTTTGTTGATTGTCTTGGAGGTGATCCTAGTGGGTTGTTGATATACTACTCGGATCCTATTAGGATTGTCAAGGAATATGAGGTTGTAGCAAACAACACACCATTTCATACATAGAGGAAGAAAAGTATTAAGAAGTTGGGGAGGCTTCCTTGAGCATTCTGTTACATCCTTTATATTTTTCATATCTTTATAAATATTTCTTTTGTTATCAACTAGGAGGCTTTACGTATATTCTTTGTAATAAATATTTTCCCTTTTTCTTCTAGTTAAAGAAGTTGGCCACAGTACATTTATTTATTTATTTTGAAAAATGCCACACATTACGTTTAATATAGAACTAAAATATAGAAATATATGTTTTTCTCGAAACAATTTGTCTCTGGTCGTTTAAAGTCGGTTTGGAATGACTTTTCAAGTGCTTTAAAACAGTTTTTAAGCACTTAAACAACGATTCCAAATAGACTCTAAATCTTTTGCCACAAGAACAAACACTTCTACGTCGGTGAGCGCATAAATGGTTTTGGTAGATATGGGGAGAGTGTGAAATTTTGAAGAATTTTTTGCCTAATCTACAAGTTCCTCTCCATAAAAGTGACCTTTGGTAAGCCGGTTCAACTCTTCTGGCTTGCTATCTTTTTTGGAACTGACCAATACCTTGCCTTGAATTATGAAGACCACTTCATCTACTGGTCCTCCTTCTTGAACAATGAACGTTTGTTCAATATATCGCTTTGGCTTTAGCAAATCATAGATTGCATCCGACAATATCTTGTCCATGTTATCAAGCTTTAAGAGCACCTACATATATAGTATCATAAAAATTGAAGGTTTAAATACTAGTTTGGTACCTCTACTTTTTTAGTTTTTGTTTATTTCGGTCTTTTTATGTGGTTGATGTACTCTCAAATTATGGTCTATTTAAGTCTCTATACTTTTGTAATGTTTGTTTTGGTCCCTATACTTTTAAAAAAAATGACTCTATTGGTTATTTCATTTTCTATTTGATTTAATTTTTTATCATAATTTTAGCATGACATTACAATAAATTTCCTAAAATGGACCTCTAAATTTATATTGAAATACGTATGACGGGTATAGAATTTGTGTTAATTTTTTTCAAACAATGACAAAAGAAGGGATGTTTCGAAAGTGTGGGAACTTAATGAACAAAAGTCGAAAGTACTAAAACGAAAATAAACTAAGGTTGAAAGAAGAGGGACCAAGATAGTATTTAGACCTAAATATAAATGTAACGAGACCAAAATGAACATTTTGAAAGTACAGAGACCAAAATGAACCAAAGCCCATAGTACATGGACTAAAATGGACATTAATTTAAAAGTAATATGGATGAAAATGAACTAAAGGTGGCCAAAGGAATAGAAAAGTGAACTCACATTGAAAAGTGAAGTAGAGCAAAGGTGTTCTTTTATATCCCTACTTATATGGTTGGGAAGATTTTGGAGAAGCTGCTCAACGCCGACACCTTTGGCTTCTCGCTGCTTGTACAATTTACATTTTCTAACTTGCGTCTTCAACTTATCTGGGATAGAATAGTTAGTCATGCAGTTCTCAATATCTTGCTCCTTCAATCTAATCTTCTCCTTGCTTCTAATGGTTGACTGCAAATATGTCTGTTACATATAAAAATAAGCTCATCATATCAAGATTAAATACATATTATTGTTTGCTTTGAAATATGCTCAATTACTGACCTGCAAATTTCCTATAAGAAGTGCAAATAATACCAAGCCAGAAATGGTAATGGTGATTGCAAAGTAGATTTCTAACAAATGTCCACTGGTTTTCAGGTCTTGACCAAAAGAGCTGCACACAAGAAAAACTATTATCACATAGCAAGAGTATAAGTTTATCAGAGACAACGAGATGACTAAAAAAAAACCTCAATTTCTGCAGACTCCACCAAAAGCAATAAGAGATTTTCCAAATGAAATCTCTTGAATTCACAATAGGAAGGGCATCTTTGAATACCCCAAAGTCATAAGTTTTTGATCCATTTTCCGCTTGTTCAGAACAAAAATCGTCGGCATTATTTGCAATAAGAACGTAATTACAGTTCAAAGGACAATAATGGCAGCGTCCATGCCAACACATTGTTTTTCGCTCTATGGTAGACAGGTACCAAAATGCTCCAACAACCTAAAACATTAACATATATAAATGATGATGTTATGACAGAAATCGTAAACCAACAAATAAGAATGAAAAGGCGAAGAAAACAACACACAGATTTACGTGGTTGTGTTAGCTACGTCCACGGACAGAGGTAGAAAACAAGAGTAAAACGTATGCAGATTACAGAGATTAGGACAAAATAGGTTAAGAGGGTTTATATATGACACCACTCTTAACCCTAACATAATAGATCCAAAATAAAAGCCCAAAACAGAAAATCATAGGAGTAATGAATTAAATAGTGTTACGTTACATGAGTTGCAAGCATATAGAGGATGAGATTGAATGTAGCTCTAGCCTCTGCAGCTTGTGGGAGAATGGTGCTCCATCCAGATTTCATTAGGAAAGAGTAGATTCGAATGACCCTTGACAAATATTGAACAAGGACAACATAATTCAGTGCCCTTATTGCATGTATAAAATGGAGTCCTTTGGATCTTGGAATGACTAATAAAGCCAGCAACTGCACGTGCACAAAAGTATTCGGAATTTTGGGCATTTAAAATCTTGGAAAGGATTAGAGTGAAGTTTGCATACCTGAGGGAGGGGAAGAAGTGCAAGAAGATCAACACGAGAGGAGGACAGAAGGAATTTACGAGCTCTCACGAGAACGCCGTCAGTTTCATCGTTAAGTAACGGATAACCATCATGAAAATAATAGGCAGTAAGAATTGCGTAGAGAAAGTCAATGACTGAGCGAAGAATTACCGCTGCTGTCTTCCACTCGTCGTGGAATCCAATGCACCTTCTATCTTCATTAACAAACAATATGTAAAAGAATAAAGGATCCACTGAGGTTGCAATGACAGACAACATCGCAAGTCTTCCATTCTTAGAATGGAGTTTTCGTTTTCGACCAACAATAATTCTAAACAATGTCGAGTCTCGTCCTACCATTTTCCCCAAACTCTTAAGCCAATTGCAACCAATATTGTTCCACCAACCATGGAACTTTCTTCTCACTTTGTTGCACATGATCATAGTCCTCTGAGATGGACACCCAAGTAAAAGTAAACTAAATGCATGAGACTTTATAATATAATGAAAGGATAATTGTAATGGGTAGCAATTTATGTTTTCCTATTTGCAAATATAGCAAAATTGAAAAAGAAAAATTGCAAATATGGTAAATATGTTAAATGAATATTTATTATTCCCGTTTTGCCTTTTATTCTATCAGTGATAGTCGCTGATAGAATTCTATCTGTGATAGTCATTGATAGACTAGTATCATTTATTAGGATTTTATCTATTTTTTTTATCATGGCCATCGGTGAAAAACACAGATGGAGGAATCCAAATGAAAAGTAATTGAACTAATTTTTATGTATTAGAATCTATTAATGACTATCACATATAGAATTCCACTTGTATTCAAGTCTATTGATGACTATCACATATAGAATTCCACTTGTATTCAAGTCTATTGATGACTATCACTTATAGTATTGACAGTTTATGAGTTGAGTTATTACTTATTAGTGATAGACTTTAATCACTGATGATTACAATATTGTGATTAAATTCTATCGACAATAGATTTCTATCACTAATAGATTTCTTTCACAATCATAGTCTATCAACTAAACATTAGTAAGACTCCAACTGAACTAAATTTTATTTATTAAAATCTATCAAACGACTATCACAAGTAGACAAATTTTATTTACATTGAGTCTATTATTGATAGTCACTAAAAAGCTTCAATACAAATATAATTATATAGGTGAATATCATTGATGGACTCAGTATATATAGAATTCTATCAATGATAGAAGTCTAACAATGACAGCCACGGATAGACTTGTATTATTTAATAAATCAATTAATTTCATTGGCGATGGTCACTAATACATTTCAATACCTCAATACAGGTAGGATTCTATCAAATAATTAAAAGAAGTCTATCAGTTACTATAGACTTCAATACAAATAAAATTCTATTTGTGATAGATATTGATATCTCTGATTTATAAGTGGCTATCAGTGATGGAAAGAGTCTATTTTGCTATTTGTATAAGTAACGTAAGGATTTATATTAGTTGTGTTGGATTTTATGCCCTAAAACTCGTAGATAGTAAATGAAACAAATTAATCGATCTCAATAAGGCGTTATTTGAGTGATTCAGTAATTTGGTTATTGAATAATCGAGTTTGCATTAATAAACCCTAAATCCAATAATAAACTAAGATCCAAGGTTGTTTAAATGAAACTTGAACTAGTATGTGGGGACATACGGAGATCGATTTCCGAGTAACAACCTAAAAGGTCTATAGTCTATGGTCATTAATACATTTCAATACCTTAATATAGGTAGGATTCTATAAAATAATAGAAGAAGTCTATCAGTTACTATAGACTTCAATACAAATAAAATTCTATTTGTGATAGATATTGATATCTCTGATTTATAAGTGGCTATCAGTGATGGAAAGAGTCTATTTTGCTATTTGTGTAAGTAGTGTAAGGATTTATATTAGTTGTGTTGGGTTTTATGTCCTAAAACTCGTAGATAGTAAATGAAACAAATTAATCGATCTCAATAAGACATTATTTGAGTGATTCAGTAATTTGGTTATTGAATAATCGAGTTTGTATTAATAAACCCTAAATCCAATAAACTAAGATCCAAGGTTGTTTAAATGAAACTTGAACTAGTATGTGGGGACATACATGGATCGATGTCCAAGTAACAACCTAAAAGGTCTATAGTATAGGGATAAGGCTGGGTACCTTATCCTGGTGACACTATGTGATACGACCCACCTTGTATTCACAATACAGATGCAATGATCCAAAGCATCCATGTAGGAGACATGCGGGTGGGGGTATCCTATGCAATCAGTTTGCATAAGACCGGACTGCGAAATAGTAACCACTAGATGTAACGCCGTTAACTAGTTTAGGTTTCTATTTCAATAGGATGACCTAGGAAACTCAATCTCAAATCCTGAGTCTGTTATGAACCTTTTTCAGAAGGGATTGTCCTTAGATTTGTATGGGTGAGAGTGGCTAGTTCGCTGACTCAATAATCCTACCATTTAAGGGGCAAGACCGAATGGGGGTTGGGAACATAACAGTACAAGATGGAATTTACTTCTTCCCCTATTGGGGTAAGTAGATGTGTGTTCCCTTAAGGGCGGATTCCGGGGCTTGAACAAAGGCGTGCCGTCCTCTCCTGGCCCAAGAGGAACTCATGTTTAGTGGTTGGACCGTAAACAACTTGTTCATTAGAGGGATCAGTGGTACTTAAAGAACTAGAGGTAGCCCAGAGGTAATATAAATCGGTAATTTGACTCAGCTGGTGTTACGAACACACGTGAAGGATTGACTTACTACATTGGTCGATATCCGTGGACACAGAAATATTCTACAGTGAGAAGAGTGCAACTGTGGGTCTTCAGTGGAGTGACCCAAAGGTTAACGAATGTTGACTAACTTGGTTAATGAGTTTAGCCAATTAGTCTCGTATCGTTGGAGCTTCTGATCTGTAGGTCCATTAGGACCCACTGGTAGCTCGTAAAGAGACTTGAGGCAATTAAGTATAAATTATAAATTGAAAGTGTTCAATTTATTTAGGGGAATCATATAATGTATATTGATACATTATAATATAAAGTTTATAAAACTTTATAATATAATTTTGAATTATTTTCAAAATTAATTCTTAAGAGAAAATATTTGAAAGAGTTCAAATAATTAATATGAATTGGATTCATATTAATATAAATAATTTAATAAAATCAATCCCTAAGATTAAATATATGATATTTAATTGGGTAATTAATTTATTATTTATTAAATTAAATATGAATAAGATAATAGATTTGATCTTATTCATGACATTTTCCTATTAGGAAAAGGTCTTGGTCTTTTCCTATAAATAGGACCCCTGGGGTGGGGTTAAAGACATCCCATTCATTCTCCTACTTTCAGAGAATTTCCCTGAAGGCTCCCTCTAAACTCCCACCAGTCTCTTGTCTCTAGAAGTCTTAGAGTCATACCGGTGTAGCCATAGTGGTGGTGTTCGCAGTAGTTCGTGATTATTTCACAAGCAGTTGATGAGTTTAATCTGAGTCGTCAACGAGAGTAAGTAATTTGTTACTATATAAATTAGATTTAGATCTAATATTTTTGTATGCTTAGCCTTAATATAAATTTAGAATAGTTCTAAGATTATTGCCAATGTATTGGTATTTTAGATTAAACAAAACTAATTACGAATCGGTCCCAATCACGCTTCCACTTCACGGAATACCGAAATTCCAATCCTTCATGTTGCATAAAAGTTTGTATAATGGATGAATTTGAATATAATATGATATGGATAAAATTGATACATAGTACTATAAGAGAATATCTTAGTAATGTTGGTTTTGATAGGTGCGCTCATGCAAATTCTAGGAAAAGATCAAGATATAAAATGAAAACGTTAATATGTAATTAGATACTCAAATTGAACTAAATTTTGTGTGATAGTCATTGATAGACTTCAGTACAGATAGAAGTGATAATCTCGCTTATATCATTGATAGAATTCTATCACTGATAGTCGCTGATAAACTTCCATCAGTGACTATCAGTAATAGTCGCTGATAGACTTTTATCAGTGATAACATGTTTTATGAGTCTTTTAGTCATTTACACAGGCAGGTTAAAGAAGAAGAGAAAAAAATGTCGTCGTCGATGACAGCGGTAACCGCCTGCAGGTGTGCTAGATCGTGGCTTGAAGAAGAAGTGGTGGGTTGGGGAAGAATGAAGGAGAGGGGAGGAGAGAGAAAGAAATAAAAATTTTAAAAAAACAATATTTTATTATTTTAATATATTTTTATTTTTAACAATTAAAAAATAGTTTCTTTTAATTAAAAAATATCACCATGTCAGCAAGCCGTTAATTTTTAACGGAAAAATGGATGTATGGACTAAAATTAAATGAAACAAAATCCAAACGTCTTCAAGGGAAAAATTGTCAAGTTTGAAAACTCAGGGACCAAAATGAAACCTAACTCAAACCTCAGGGACTAAAAGTGTATTTTTCCCTTTAATTAATGTTATAGTGACATAAAATTCGCATTTGTAGAGTAATTACACAAAATAAACACATACATCATTTGTCTTTATAAAAATCTAATGACATTCTCACGCACAACTAAACATAGCTATTTTTTATTTCTAGTGATTTTATTCTCAGGCATATTATTTTTTAGGCATATTTTATCCACGAATATCTTTGAAACTTTAAACGAAACAACCCGATGGCATGTCAAATAACTTAGAGAGAGAAAAGTACATGTTAAATCTTTGAAAATGACCCTTAATGTTATGTTATTGTAGAAGGCGAGTGAACAAGACTGGATTTGGTTCCTTTGCTTCAAGAAATTGAGCCAATTACTTCTTTCACTCTCTTTCTCTATTTTATTAAGAAAGAACCAATTCTGCAATCTTGTACTGTAGAGGTTGAAGAAAATGTATCTGACCTCTAACATGAACTGGTTAAGTGTATGTTGGACTAACATGAAGGACAAAAAACATTTTTAGAAAAATCTAATCACTTTTTAAAGAATATTAGATTCATTAGTTATCATGTGATTATAGATTTTTTTGTTAAAAAAAAAGGTTACAGAGTTTAGATGAAACATGGGTTGACCTTAGGGTTGTTGCCGTCTCTCATGCCACTGCAGAATTGGGGTTCGCAACAACTTTGACAAATTTCTACAAGAGCTAGCAAATTCTCAATCAATCACTTTAGAATCATCAAGGAAAAAAAAATGTTTCATAATAAAAATTTCATAATTCACATAATAACATTCCGAGGATGTTAAAATTACAAAATTGTCATCAAATTTAAAGATTTTCCTCTTTTCTCTTCTCTCCGTGGCAATTTGACATATATAGAATCTCTTCATGATACCAAAGTTGTGAAATTTAAAATCACTTTAACGAAAAAAAATATTTCTTTAAAAAAGTGTTTAAGTTAGTAGACAATTCAAACTCATCTCAAATTCAAATCAAGGGGGAAGGGGAGGGATCGAAAGAAGCTTACTTGTGAAGAAACCATCTGATACTTCTACAATTTGATCACCTTCAGCTGCCATGCCTTGAACTCAGATTTGTTTCTATTATCAACCACTTTTTTTATTGAGATATATCTGCTCATGAATCAACTCTTGAAAGTTGAAACTGCTTCTCTTCCCACAGAAAGCTCTCAAACTCCTCACAAAGAGTTGACGCAAATGTCAAAAACAAAAACAAAACCTTTTTTTTTTATAAGCTTAATTTTTAAAAACAAAATGATTATCAAATGCAACATTAATTTTCTTTCTTTAGGGTGTAAGTTGAAATGGAATAACGATGAAATTGACCAATTATAAAATGAGAAATTTACAAGCAAAGTTTTAAAATGTTTAATAGTTTGTGATATTATTGCAAGATTGGGTAAGAATTCAAATGTAATTTTTATTTTCTTTTTATAATTTCAAAATATCGGATATGCCCTCTAATAAATTTTAATTTATTAAATCAAAATCCAAAAATCACATTGAAAAGCTCGAGATATATCATTTAAGTTTTATAACAAGTTTAGTCCCTGAACTTTCAGGGTTGTATCAATTAGGTCCCTTAAACTTTAAAAAGTTTCTAATAGATCCCTGAACTTTCAATTTGTTTCTAATAATCCCTAAACTTTAAAAATATATCTAATTGATCCCTACACTTTCAATTTTGTGTCTAATAGGTCCCGGATGTATTTGATATTTTAAAAAATTAACCAATGTACTATATACAAAATTGTATTTTATGCATCTTGAGACTCTAAACTTCCAATTTTGTATCTAGTAGGCTTGTGAATTTTAAAAAATGTTGAATAGATCAAGAACTTATTAGACACAAAATTAAAAGTTAAGGGACCTATTGGAAATTAAACAAAAGTTAAAGTTTAAGGAATTATTGGATACTTTTTAAAGTTTTCAAGGACCTTGGAAACAAAGTTAAAAGTTCGAGGACCTATTTGAAACTTTTTAAAATTCAGGGATTAAATTGACACAACCCTAAAAGTTCATGTACTAAACAAGTAATTTAACCTATTATTTATTTAAAAATGAAAATACATAGCCACCTGAATCAATGAGAAGATATAGAAGGTTTTCAATGATTATTAAGGTCCCGTTTGATAACCATTTGGTTTTTTGTTTTTGGTTTTTGAAAATTATGCTTGTTTTCTCCTAAATTCCCTACCATGACTTTCATCCTAGTTAAGGTTGCATTTGAATTCCTAGCCAAATTTTAAAAACAAAAACAAGTTTTTGAAAACTACTTTTTTTTTTGTTTCCAAAATTGAACTTGGTTTTTGAAAACAAGGTAGAAGATTGATACTAAAACCAAGAAACTTATAAGTGTGAGTATGTGTATATAAGCTTAATTTTCAAAAACCAAAAACCAAAAACCAAATGGTTATCAAACGGGGCCTAAATATTTCACAATTGTAAACATATAATATTAGATACATAAAATAAGAAGTTTAAAAATGACAACATAAATTATTAGTTGACAATATTTTCCATCCATCTATATGCTACAAACCCTATGCAACACATATACATTCATACATACATATATATTTGCCTTACCTTCACTATCCAACTATGATGCAATGTATGTTTTTGGCCAATAATGATAATATTGATAGATGACATTATTGAAGCGCTTCTAGAAAAAGTAAAGTGAAATTAATTAAATTTATGTGTACATGTAATCTAAAGGATCATTGTATCCGAGACAACAAACTGGCTATTGATCGGTCGAGTTTGTCGAATCCTCGAGACCAAATAAATTTATAAACCCTAGCATTGACCTACTTTGTAGTAGTGGTCGAGTCGTCCACAGGAAAGAAAGTTTTCTTAGTGAATTTGGATTTTTATGAGGTAACAACAAGGGGGTTTGGATGAAAGGGAGAATTTGTCACGAAATAAAATAATAGTACGAAAAAGCTAAAAATGCCGAAAAAGAGTAAAAGCATGCAAGACGAGAATATGGGATTTAAATAATCAAAGGGGAAAGATCGCTAGATTGGGATTTTTATGATGGATTGCTTCTTTATTTAAATCTAAAACCCAACAAGAGGGCTTCATAGTTTGCTCTAAAAGTCAATTTTATGAATTATTATTTGAGCCCGGTGTTGCTTCTTGGTTACTCTCGAAGAATTTAGCCTGCTACTCCTCACGCATAGCCCGATGAACACCACAACTATTTCTAATTAATTTAGACAAACAATCTGAGATCTCGCAATTGCTTACCCAAACTAACCGCTTTACGTGCAAGGGTCCGAAATTAAACAAATCAACTAGAAAATAAATTCTAAGTAAATTCATTTTATTTTCTCTATGGATCTTAGGCTTATCAAGAATCTACGCTAATTCTAAATGCAAATTAACAATGGACTTGTCTTGGCCTAGTGGCTATCTAAAATAACTAATGGGTTGAATCCGATTTAATCCTAAGAGTTGTCAATTCAATAAGAAATCCATCGAAAACGACGATTTAAACAAGCTTCCATGGATGCATCAAATAAAATTCATAAAACTTCAATAAAATTCAGCAAACTCAACCAACAAATTCAAACAATCCAACCAATATCTCAATCCAACGATACAAGCAAATTAGCCTAGCAAAATGAAAGAATACATTGCAATTAAATCAACAAAATACATCTAACATAAGTCTAAGACCTAAAAAAATCTCGAAGAGTAAGAAAAAAACAAGCCTCAATCGAAAATAACCCAATTCTAACCTAAACGGCGGACTAAACCGAGGCTATTATTTATAATAATCGTTGGAGCGTTAGCGTCTCGACGCACTTGGCTGCAGGGGCTGAGATTTGTGAATCGAAGGCATAGCATCAAGACACTATTATGCAGCGTCTCGACTTTAGTGATCTGGAGCGTGATGCTTCTTCGACAGCAGCTCAATACTGCCCTCTCGGGAATTCTCATTTGGGGCTTTATTTGTAGCGTCTTGACGCCACAATTTGGGTTTGAGACGCTCCGGCTTGTGTCTTTTTACCTCCTCTTCATCCCATGCACTCCAATTTGGCTAGAGAATTCACTCGAATTAACGTCAATTCGTACAAATTGCTCCCGGAAACCTCTATTGCTCGAATCTCTACAAAATAGACAATTAAAACATCAAAAGCATACTAACAAGCTTAGATTAGCGGTAATAAAGTAACACGAAATAGGTGCTATCAACTATATCCATATATTGCTCCTGGAAACCTCTAATGCTCGAATCTCTACAAAATAGACAATTAAAACATCAAAAGCATACTAACAAGCTTAGATTAACTATTTGTTTAATAGTTTTTTGGTGGGTTTCGTGGCTCAGATCTCCCTCTCTTTTGCGTTTTTCAGTCTTAATCTCGTGGGCAAGCTCTCGTTTTCTCTCATTCTTAGTTGATTGAAGGCCGATCTAACTCCCTTCTCTCATTCTGATTAGTTTTGTGTGCGTCCAGCAGCGGGGATTCCATTTTCTCGCATTTTCGCCTCTGTCCAGCAACGTTATTGGGTGTGTTCGGCGTCACTTCGTGAATCCGGCAAGTGTAGGCGTTCACCCATGCTTGGATGGTGTTTAGATTAATTTACCCATGTCGTTTAGGTGCTGGAAGTTTAAGTTAATGGTGATTTTTTGTTCTTGCAGCGCCATCTAAGTGATCGATTGGGGTTTGGATCACTTAAGCTTGAATACCCACTCCCCAAGCAGCGTCCTAGCATGCTGGTTGAGGTGTATATAACCTGTCTAGCATGGAAACGGGCCCGTTTGGGTAAGATTAGTTGTTGTTTCTAGTTTATTAGCGTTAAGGTTTATTGCCCGTTAGGAGTTTAACCTTTAGTAGCATGTTTAGTTGTTGCTCATTAGTTATTTAGGCTCTTAAAGTGTTGCCCAACCTTTATAGGTCCTAGATTATGTGTAAAAATGGGTCGTTGATGCTGTATTTGCTTTAAAAGCATGTAGTATCAATGCCCATCAAGTGTTGTCGCCTAATTAGTTTTTCCCAACCCTTATAGGTTCTTAAAGCATGAATTAATGGGTCTCTGCTTGCTGTTCATAGTTTAAAAAACATGCCAAATAAGTCTCAATTAATTATCTTAGGCTTAGTAGCATTGCCTAAGTTTTAGGAGTTCTTAGAACGTCGTTCTTGTGTTATTTGCTTGCTGTCCAACGGCTGAAAAGCCTTAAATATGGTCATTCAACGAATACCCATTGCCCATTGTGCCTTAGACATGGTTGCCCATGGTCTAAAGGTTTTGAGTTTTTAATTTGGGGAAGTTTGGATGGCTGTCCAGCAAGAAAATAGGTGTTTTCTCAGTTAGAGTTGGCCTTTCAAGCATGTTGTAGTGTCCTTAGGTTGGTTCTGATTTATCTGAGGTTGTCCTTGTTATTTAGGAGCTTCCAAGACTACCTTGGATTGTTGGAGTTGCTTAGGAGCGCTATAAGTAAGTAGTTTCTACTTACTAAGTTATGTTTGACTGCCTATAGCATGTTGGGTGTTTATCTGCTTTACTTATATTTGTGCTAAGTATGAATTGCTATGTATGAACTGTTGTGTTGTAAACGCTGAAATGGTTGTGTTAAGCACGAATCGTATTTACTGCGTTGCTTGAGATGTGTACACCTAAGGTGTTTGAGCATAATGAGTGTTTTGTTGGGTTTTATGCCCTAAAACTCGTAGATAGTGAATGTAACCGTTGATCGAATATTAATGAAATAATATTGATGTATTTTTCCATTAAGTGTTATTAGTTATTTTATGTTTGTCTTTGCCTAAAATAACCCTAATCCAATAAACTAGACATCCTAGGCTGTAATATGAGTCTTGAACTATATGTAGCGACATATGGGGATCACTGTTCAAGAAACAGCCTAAAGGGTCTATAGTATAGGGATAAGACTGGGTGTCTTATCCTAGTGACACTATGGATACGACCCACTTTGTATTTGATACAAACGCCATGATCCAACACGTTTGTGTAGGAGACATGCGAGTGGGGGTATCCTATGCAATGAGTTTGCATAAGACCGGACCGCGAAATAGTAACCACTAGTTATAACACCGTTAACTAAGTTGGTTTTCTATTTCACTAGGACGACCTAGACAACTTAGTCTTAATCTTGAGTTGATTATGGACTCCAGCTCATGAGGGATTGTCCTTTGATTTGTATGGGTGAGAGTGGCCAATACGCCGACTCAATAAGCCTACCATTTTGGGGACAAGACCGAGTGAGGAGCTGGGAGCATAATTGTACAAGATGGAATTCACTCCTTCCCGACTTTAGGGAAGCAGATGAGTGTTCCCTTAAGTGGTGACTTCGAGTCTTGAACAAAAGGTCCTACCCTCTCAATGGCACGAGAAGATTTTCTGTTTGATGGTTGGACCACAAACAGATTGTTCATTTGAGGAGAACTGGTACTTAAGGAAATAGAAGTAACCCAGGAGTAAAACTGTAATTTGACCCAGCTGGTGTTACGGACACTCGTGAAGGACTAACTAGTCGTTATTGGTCTATATCCGTGGACACAGAAAATATGTCTGCAGTGAAAAGAGTGCAACTGTGAGTCTATAGTGGAATGTACGCACAGTGTTAACGAATATTGATTAATTTGGTTAATGAGTTTGACCAAATAATCTCACATCGTTGGAGCTTCTGATTTGCAGGTCCATTAGGTCCCACTGGCAGCTCATAAAGTAATTTGAGGCAACTAAGTAATAAATGTAAATTGGAAGTGTTCAATTTACTAAGGGAAACAATATAATATATATTGATATATCATTATGAGAGAAATAAATATTTGAAGAAAGTTCAAATATAAATGTGAATTTGATTCATATTAAATTTATAGGAATTTGAAAGAGTTCAAATATGAATTAATTAATTTAAGGCCTAAAATTAATTTGGGCAATTAATTAATTCAAGGCCGAAAATTAAATATATGATATTTAATTGGTGACTAATTAATTAAAGAGTTAATTAATTGAAAATTAATCAATTATGGAAATAATTAATCAGTTATGGAAGTGATTAATCATTCTTGGAAATGATCTAATCACTTATGGAAGTAATTAGTCATTTGTGGAAAAGATTAATCAATTATGGAATTGATTGATCTTGGATTGATTAAATAAGGAATAAGGTTGAATCAATTTTGAAAAAGATTGATTTAATTGAATATTTTATTCATGACCAATCTTCTATAAATAGAACACTAGACCTAATTGATTTGATGGCCCTCTTGCTCTTAGACTCACAAGACAAGACCCTAGAATTCTCTCTAGCCTCCCTCTTAGAGAAAGACTCCAACAAGTCTTTTGCCTCCTAGACTTAGAGACATACCGGTGTAACCTCTGTGGTTATTGTGTCTTTGAAGAAGAAAATTCCAGCGAAGAAATCAAAAAGGGGCTGCTGCGTTTCTGTTCGTTGAAGCGTTGTTGGCAAAGAATGGTCAAGTCTACAACGAAAGTTTGTAATGGTTCTTTCCCGTTTCTTTAGAAAAGCATGAAATTAAAAGTAGTTTTATTTTCTAGTTGTTTTCAACATGTTTATAGCGTTTTACAGCGGCTTTAAAGCATGTTTAAAGTTTTGTTTTGCCTTTTCGTAACGGTATTTTGATATTAATTAATATACTGCGCAAGGTCCTATCGATGCGCTTCCGCTGCGCCGGGGCTTTCATCCCCTTCATGTTTGTGTTAAGCATGGTGAATGTTGAAGCATGATGAGTTTGTTTAGCATGTTGCATGGGGATGTGTAGCATGAGTCGGATGTGAGGCACAACACATGGTGCGTAATTCATGTGTAGCGGAGCGTGACACGGAAATCACGTGGGTGTGAGTGCGGAGCGTGACGCGAAAATCACGTAAGAGTGGTGCAACACATGGCGCGGAATTCATGTGGGGTAGGTGCGAAACATGACGCGAAAATCATGTAAATTGCGGACCAAGACGCGGAAATCATGGATTAGCGGAGCATGACGCGGAAATCATGTATTAGCATAGCATGACGCAGAAATCATGTAGTTGCAGAACATGACGCGGAAATCATGTGGTGTCTAGTGCTTGTGTTGCATGGCGTGAGATGCATTTGCATGGGTTTGTTGTTTTTAAGCCTGTTGTTAGATGACAACTTAAAAGCATGTTGCTTGTTTATGGTTGTGTAAACCTGTTGGATGCGTGTGTTAAGCATGTTTGATGTGTTGTTTGTTGTTTGTGGCTTGGCAAGTGTGAGCTGCTTACCAGTACCACGGTTGTACTGAATACCCCTTTCCCCATCTTCCCCCCAATATTTTAGATGTTGCAGGTTTGGACGATGAGCTGGACCTTGGTAATGAGGAGGAGAACTACGAGGAAGATTCCTAGGGCGTTATGATTTTATTATGTTTACTTTGGTTAGGCTAGTGCTGGATTAGTTTTCATTGTTGATTTGAATTCCTGTTAGGATCTTGTGGTTTTGTTGTTGTTAGCTTCGTGGAATAATGTAATTTGATTTAGCTAGAAGGTTGCTAATTGAATTGCTAGACTTAATAAAGAGCTGATAAATCGACCTGTTGAATGGTTTGGTTTAGTAATCTTGTATGATCTGTTGCTCGTTTATTTAGGCTCGCTGCTACGAGGCCTGACTCGTATAGATAAGCTAGGTTGTGAAATCTGAACTGTAGTTTGGTGGAGTTGGGTTGAATGTTTAGAAGTGTTCTGTCTCATTTATCAGGTGTTAAAATTTTTGGTTCAGGCCACTTTACACCGTTATGCTGTCGAAATTTTGGGTACATTCAGTTTAAAGTGGTTCAGTTCCGTGGTTAAGGGTTTAGAGTTGTGGTAGCGCCGCTAGGCTAGAGGTTGGAAAACCTGGGGCGTTACATATTTGTTCTTCTAAAGATGTTTATAGTGCATATAAAAGACCATATGTATATTGTCGTTAGTAATATATAGTTAATTTTATTAGTCAATCCGAACATAGATCAACTGGTTAAGACATTTGTCCTCGACGGAGAGGTTTAGAGGTTTAAATCCTTTAAGTGAACTTAAAAAAAACTGGTTAATATTCATATTTATCTTCATAAGCAGCTATTTTCATAAATATCGTTATAGACTAATATTATTAAAAATAAATGTGATTTGTTTTTACCTACGTTCAATATTGTAAATGTACTTTTAATACATAATTGATATTAATAATAATAATAATAATAATAAAGAGTAATTGCGGTGGGTGGCAAATTGATTATCTATAATAGCAAATTTAGCACCAAGTAAAAAGAATTGCAAATATGGCAAAAAAATTAGAATATTCCCATTTTACCCTTCTCTTTCTCTCCCTTCCCATTGATTTTTTTTTTTTTTTTTTTTTTTTTTTTTTTTTTTTTTTTCCATTTATGAGCCTTTCTTCCCTCATTTCTTGTGTATACGATTTCTTCTTCTTCTTCTTGTTTTTTTTTTTTTTGCTTTCTTTTTCTTTTTCTTTTTTCTTGTGCATTTATGAGCTGTTATGTTTTTTTTTTTCTTTTTTTTTTTCCTTTTTTATAATGAGTTATTATGATTTCTTTTTTTCCCTCTGTTTTTCGAACCACATACCTTGTGGTTATCAGTACAACTTTATGCCAATTGAGCTAAGCTCTTGTTGGCCTTCTTTTTAATTCAAGAATGTCAAGAATACAAAAATAGCAATTTTGGTGAGTGTTTGTATAGGTATATCAAAGTATATCACTGATATACTCTGGTTAATCGTAGTCTATCACTGACTATCACTGGTCGAAGTCTATCAGGGCTATAATTGATAGATAATGAAATACAAAGAATACAAGAATAGCAATTTTATGGTGGTGGTCACGGAGCTTGTGTGCTAGTCTTTAAAAATTATATTGTTGATTGAGAGTCGCTTGTTCGTAATGGTTATTTTTTGATTTTATGTTCTAATTACCACAAGAGACTTAAATTTTTTGTTCAATTTATGACTGTAGTATAATAATTTTGGATGAGTTTCTAATTACCGAGATGATTGCAAAGCAAAGTACTTTACTGATAGATTTCAATTAAATTGATTTCTATCAGTAACAATCATTGGTAGACTTCAATTAATTGATAATTAACTGATTTCTATCCGAGATAGAAACTGATAGACTTCAATTAACCGATTTCTATCATCGATAGAAAATGATAGATTTGAATTAAACTAATTTCCATCAATGATACAAGTCAATAGACTTTAATTAAATTGATTTCTGATAGAAACTGATAAACTTTAATTAAATTGGTTTTTATCAGTGATAGAAACTATTAGTCTTGAATTAAATTGATTTCTATCAATGACAGAAACTGATAACCTTGAATTAAACGGTTTTCTATTAGTGATTATCACTGATAGACTTAAATTAAACTGATGGATAGAAACTGATAGCCTTGAATTAAACTGAACTAATAGCCTTGAATTAAATTGTTTTCTATCAGCGGCTATCACTGATAGGCTTGAATTAAACACGATAAAAACTTATAGATTATGATTTTCAAAGTCTATCAGTGATACACACTGATAGACTTCGATTAATCAAAGTATATCAGTGTCTATCACTAATAGACTCCGATTAATTGAAACTTATCATCAAAGTCTGTCAGTATTTATCATTGATAGCCTCCGATTAATCGAAGTCTATCAGTGACTATCAATAATAGGGACTGATAGACTATTGGAGATACTAAGGGTATTTTCGTAATTTAACGTATTTTTTGCTATTTCTGCAAATAATTTTATTTTTTTTTGCTATTTTTGCAATTCTTTTGCCGGTTTTTGCTATCTGTGCAAAGCCCCCAATAACAAAAGCAACTATAAAAATTTGTAGTCTTCTTATCTCATCTACTATATTAAATCAAGTGGAGTAATTATCTAAAATAATTTATCCCAACTAGGTCACCTATGGGAATATATAATTTGATATGTTCTTCTCCCATTTAATAAAAATATTTTTGTCAACCCAATTTCTAAATAAACTAAGCGCGATGCATTATTGATCAATTTAATTTGTCAATTGTATGAGAGCCTATATATTTAAACATATTTTAACATATTTTAAACATAAGTCTAAAACCTAAAAAAATCTGGAGGAATAAGAAAACAAACAAACCTCAATCGAAAATAATCCAATTCTAACTTAAACGGCAGACTAAACCGAAGATATTATTTATAATAATCGTCGGAGCGTCAGCGTCTTGACGCTCTCGACTGCAGGGGTTGAGATTTGTGAATCGAAGGCATAGCATCGAGACGCTATTATGTAGCGTCTCGACGCTTCAGTGATCTGGAGCATGCTGCTTCTTCAACAACATCTCAATACTGCCCTCTCGGGAATTCTCATTTGGGGCTTTATTTGTATCGTCTTGACGCCACGATTTGGGTTTGAGACGCTCCGACATGTGTCTTTTTACCTCCTCTTCATCCCATGCACTCCAATTTGGCCAGAGAACACCTAATTCACTCGAATTAACGTCAATTTGTACAAATTGCTCACGAAAACCTTTAATGCTCAAATCTCTACAAAATAGACAATTATAAAACATCAAAAGCATACTAACAAGCTTAGATTTGGGGTAATAAGATAATACGAAATAGGTGCTATCAACTATATCCATATATTCCTAGCAAATAATATTATTAATAGGTGTACTAAAAAAGTAGTATTAATAGGGTAAATATAGTTGTTGGAAGTGTATTATAAAGAAAAATTTATTACGAAAAGTAAATAGATATATGGACACAGTAAATATGATCACATAATTTTAGTGTGTGAAACAAACTTATTGTGACCTGTAGATGTAATAATAATTATGTAATAGGATAGCAAAAAAAAATTATTAATGATTATGATTTTATGAGTAAATTTAGACCTAATTTTAATAAAAGTCAAAATGACACCAGAGCACATACTGGAGACTTGATTATGGTTTTATATATATATTTGGACCTAATTTTAATAAAAGTCAAAATGACAAGAGCACATACTGGAAACAAGTCCAAGGAGACCCCTAGGTCCAAATCACTCTATTTTAATTCCATCTCTTAAAGGGAATAGGGAACTTTAAGTCAATTATAAATAGAAGAGTATAGCTTCAAATGAGGGAGCTCATCTGAGTACTTATTCTTTCTCTTAGTCTTCTTCCTCATTCTCAATTACTTGCTACACTCATAATCTCCTAGCTAGCGCCACCATGGTATATTCAGTCTTTTCTTGTCTTGCAAGTCATGTCTTCTCTCCTTCAAACAAATTTACCATTGCTGTCACGTTAAGGTCAAATGTGTTTTCTCCCGTTTGAAGCTTGACAACAACAATGGCAAATAAATATATTTACAAAATAAATGATAAACAAAAACATATTTATTTGTTCTTTTAAAAATGTTTATAGTCCATAAAAAAGACCATATGTATATTGTTAGTAATATATAGTTAATTTTATTAGTCAATCCGAACATAGTTCAACTGGTTAAGACATTTGTCCTCGACGAAGAGGTTAGAGGTTTAAATCCTCCAAGTGAACTTAAAAAAAATCTGGTTAATATTCATATTTATCTTTGATGGTTTACACGTTGCAGATATGAAGTCTCACGCGTGGAAACTCATTGCTAATGCTTCGAAACACATGCAACACTTCCAGGAAAAACTCTCAGTCAAGAAACCTCTCTCTGAGAAAATCACTCTGTCTTGATGAAGAAGAAACATCACCTCTCACGCACTGTAATCAATTAGAAATAAGAGGAAGAAGAAGAATAGACACACAACAGTTTAAAGTGGTTCGGCAACTTGGCCTACGTCCACTGTTGAAGGAGAGCACTCTGATTATTCACTAGAAC
Organism: Luffa aegyptiaca; assembly: GCA_017139565.1. Lineage (NCBI taxonomy): Eukaryota > Viridiplantae > Streptophyta > Magnoliopsida > Cucurbitales > Cucurbitaceae > Luffa > Luffa aegyptiaca. The sequence goes on from CM029407.1 coordinate 42,543,961, forward strand.
ACAATTACGAAGGTACAAAAGGTCAAACTCAAATCTTTAAGGTTTTATCACGCCTACTTATCTAATCCTCTCTTTTCTTTTTATACTACATGAGGAAAAGTAGCTGCTAAAATAGTTGAGCTGAGGGAGACGAGACTTGATGGTTACAACAGAAAAACAGGTAATTCTGTTATCACAATCTCCACCTTTGTAATCGACAAGTCTCGAATACTCTTCCTGCCTTCTTTATTTAATTGTTTACCCTTTCTCTAGCAGGTAGAATCCTACCAATTGTAAACAATGCTGAAATTTTTGCTGAGTTAATGGCTTGGTTAACATGTCTGCGGCGTTGTCTGAGGTGTGTATTTTCAACACTTGTATTTCTCCTTTCTCAATTTCATCTCTGACAAAATGATATTTGATATCTATATGTTTAGTACGACTATGAAATTGAGGGTTTTTTGTTAAGAAAATTGTGCTCTGGTTGTCGCAGTAGATGGTTACTGTTGATTGCTTAATACCATAATCCTTTAGTAAGCCTTTAAGCCATATCCCTTCTTTTATTGCTTCTGCCAAGGCAATGAATTCAACATCTGTTGTTGAGAGGGCCACTACTGACTGAAGTGTGGCTCTCCAACTTAACAAATTTTGTCCCAAGAGGAAGAAATAGCCCTATAGGGACCTCCTTTTATCTAGGTCACCAGCAAAATCCGAGTCAACATATCCATATAGTTCATTTTCACATGGATTGTTCTTTGTATACTGTAATTGTTGGGTTTTATGCCCTAAAACTCGTAGATAGTGAATGTAAACAAATTGTATACTTGTTTCAATAAAGTGTTATTGAGTTTCTACAATAAAGTGTTATTGTTAAATATTGCACAATTTGACCCAAATCCAATAAACTAAGATCCAAGGTTGTTTGTATGTAACTTGAACTAGTATGTGGGGACATACGGGGGATCGATGTTCAAGTAACAACCTAAAAGGTCTATAGTACCAGGATAAGGTTGGAACCTTATCTTGGTAACACTATGTGATACGACCCGCTTTGTATTTGATACAAACGTATTGATCCAAAGCATCCATGTAGTAGACATGCGAGCGGGGGTATCCTATGCAATGAGTTTGCATAAGACCGGACCATGAAATGGTAAACCACTAAATATAACACCGTTAACTAGTTATGTTATTGTTTCAATAGGATGACCTAGGTAACTCAGTCTTAATCCAGAGTGTATCATGAACTTCTATGCCTTCCTTTTTGGAGACAAGACCGAGTGGGAGGCTGGGGACATGACAACATAAGAAGGAATCCACTCATTCCCACTTCTAGGAGAAGTAGATGAGTGTTCCCTTAAGTGGTGACTCCGGGACTTGAACAAAGGGATCCCGCCCTCTCACTGGCCCGAGAGGGACTTTCTGTTTAATGGTTGGACCATAAACAGGTTGTTCATTAGAGGAGAGCTGGTACTTAAGGAGACAGATGTAACATAGGGGTAAAACGGTAATTTGACTCAGCTGTGATTACGGACACTCGTGAAGGATTGACTTACCGGTATAGGTCTATATCCGTGGACGCAGAAATGTTCTACAGTGAGAAGAGTTCAGTTGTGGGTCTTTAGTGGAATGACCCACAGTTAATGAATATTGGTTAACTTGATTAATGAGTTTAATAAGTTAACCTCATATCATTGGAGCTTCTGATCTGTAGGTCCATTAGGTCCCCCTGCTAGCTCGTAAAGAGTAATTAGGAATAATTATATCTTGAGAGAATTTGAATAGTTCAAATATTAATATGAATTTGATTCATATTAAATTTATAGGATATAAGAGAATTTGAAGGAGTTCAAATTTAAATATGAATTTGATTCATATTATAAAATTAATTAATTGAAGGTCTGAAATTAAATATATGATATTTAATTGGGTAATTAATTAGTTAACTAATAGATGGTCTGAAATTAAATATATGATATTTAATTGGTGATTAATTAATTAAATAATTAATTAATTGGAAATTAATCAATTATGGAAATGATTAATCACTTATGGAAGTAAATAATCATTTATGGAAATGATTTAATCACTTATGGAAGTGATCAATCATTTATGGAAAAGATTAATCAATTATGGAATTGATTGGTTATGGAATTGATTAATTATGGGGAAGATTAAACTAGTTATGGAAATAATTGATTTTAAATGAATATTTTATTCATGGTCTTTCTCCTAGAAATAGAACACTAAACCTAGTGTTTAAGTGAGACAACATAAGGCCACAAGAATGCACTCTTGCATTCTCTCTATCCTCCCTCTCATTCTCTCAACTAAAGAACTCTAGAGAGAATTTTTCACTCTAAGAGTTTTTCCCATTCAAGATTAGGTAGTCCCACAACTACGTTCCTAATCTCAGAGTTATAGCGGAGAAGATCAAATGGTGGTGTTCTTCGTTGTTGCAGAGCAATCAAGAATCATTCTTGATTTTCAGAGACGTCAACGGAGGTTTGCTTCTCTTTTCTTTATTATAGATTTAGATCTAAATTTTGTATGATTAGCCTTAAGTTTCTATAGAATTTGTTCTATGATTTTTGCCAATGTAATATTATTTTTGGATAAACAAAATTAACTACGAATCGGTCTCAATTACGCTTCCGCTTTATTGGAATTAGAGAATTCCAAATTCTTCAGTAATGTGGCTTGACTAGTACCCTTTAGGTACCTTAGAATCCATTTGACTGCCTCTCAATGTCTCTTGCCCGGATTGGACATATATATCTGCTCACCAAGCTAGTTGCGTAAGATAAGTCTGGTCTAGTGGATATCATCAAGTACATTTGACTACCAACTGCTTGTGAGTAGGGAATGTTTGCCATAAATGACTGATGCTCTTCATCATCTTCATTAGGAGAGTTAGAGGCAAAGAGTTTAAAATGATGAGCTAAAGGAGTAGACACTGCCTTTGCTTCATTTATTTTAAACTTCTTCAATACCTTTATACAGTAACTAGCTTGACTGATCTGTAGTAAAGATTTGCCTCTTGATCGTCTGTTGATCTCCACTCCCAGAATTTTCTTTGACTCTCCTAGATCTTTCATGGCAAACTCATTTTTCAATAAGATCTTTACTTTACTTAAGGTTTCCTTCGACTTTCTCGCAAGCAACATGCCTTCGACGTAGGGTAATAGAAACACATTTTTTAGGAAAGGATTTTGTGTTCATGTAAACACAGTTGTCAAAAGCACTCTTAGTGAAACCTATTTTTGAGACAAATTCATCAAATCTCTGGTACCAGCACCTAGGTGACTGTTTGAGGCCATATATTGACTTCCTTAAGAGGCAAAACAGATTTTCTCGTCCCCCTTTTTCATACCCTGGAGGATGCTTCATATAAATGGTTTCTGTCAAATAGGCATGAAGAAAGGCTGTTTTTACATCCAACTGGTCTAGTTCTAGGTCATCTTGTACCACTAAAGACAACAACATTCGGAGTGATGTCATTTTTACAACTGGTGAAAAGATCTCCGTGTTGTCAATACCCTCCTTCTGTGTATATCCCTTGGCAACTAAACGTGCCTTAAATATGGGCTTTGATATACCAGAAATACGTTGATTGACCTTGTAGACCCATTTGTAGTCAATTGGTTTATAACCTTTTGGAAGAGGCTTCAATGTCCACGTCTCATTTTCTTCCAAGGACTCCATTTCCTCATTCATCGCATTAATCCAATCTCTTCCATTAGGACCATTGACTGCTTGTTCAAAGCTACTCGGTTCATCAATGTTTAATGAGTCTGTAGCGTTTAGAGCCATAGATATACAATCTGCTTCACTGAATCTCGAGGGAAGAACTATGACTCTTCTTTGTCTATCCCTTGCCAAGGAATAGTTCTCTAGATCAAGTAGTTCATGTTCAGTGTCTGTAGAGTCTTCCTCTTCTACTTGGGGTTCAGCTTCTTCTTGGGCTTCTTCTGTTCCCATTTAAGCAGTGGAAGACTGAGGACTTTCCTCCACCTCAATGCTTGTATTATGCTCCTTTTTGATCTCATTTTGAGATTTAGCTTGAAGCATATACATGTCTTGTTCTCTGAAAGTAACATCACGACTATTTAGGCATCGCTTTTCCACTGGATGCCATAGCCTAAAGCCTTTGACTCCTTCAGTGAACCCCAAGAACATGCATTTTACTGCTCTGTCCTTCAATTTTCCTTTGTTTTGGTGTACAAAACCAACGCAGCCGAAGACTCTAAGATGTTGAAGTTTAGGAGGTCTTCCAGACCATTTTTCCTCTGGTGTCAGGAAGTTAATGGAGGTATGTGGGCATCGATTCAGGGTGTAAATCGTATAAGATGAAGCTCCAGCCCAAAATTTCTCAAGCAACATTACTTCAGAGCTGAGATCTTACTCTCTCCATTATAGTTCTATTTAACCTCTCAGTGACCCCGTTTTGCTGAGGAGTATGTCTAATAGTCCTGTGTCTCAATATTCCATGATTTTTACAGTAGCTGTCAAATAATTCATTACAATATTCTAGACCATTGTCAGCTCTAAGACACTTTACTAACTTGCTACTTTGCTTTTCAACCATAGTTCTCCATTCTTTGAATTTATCAAAAGTCTGATCCTTGGTTTTAAGAAAATAAATCCAACTCTTCCTAGAAAAATCATCAATAAGAGTTAAAAAATACCTTGAGCCACTAAGTGAATTTGTCGAGGCTGGTCCCCAGAGGTCTGCGTGAATATATTCAAGGATTCCAGCTGAGGTTTGTCTAGATCTTGAGAAGCTATGTCTGATGGCCTTTCCAACCACACAGTATTCACAAAAACTCAAATCATCCCCTGTTCCTTGTGGGAGAATTCCTTGTTTAGCTAGTATCTGAAGGTCTTTAATACTAATGTGAGACAACCGTTTGTGGCAGAGATCACTTTTGGATGGACTGTTATCTGTAGCAACAAGTGCACTTTGTACCATCTCAACATCCTTAACCACATACAAACTGTTTATCTTCACCCCTGTTAACAATGTCTTTGAATCCTTCTTGATCTCTATAGTACCACCACTTCCACCATAAGTACAACCGATGGAGTCTAGCATTCCCAAAGAGATTAAATTCCTCTTTAGATTGAGAACATGCCTGACATTCCTTAATAATTTGATGGAGCCATCCTTCAATCTCAAAGACACTGATCCAATACCAACAACTCTACATGTATTGTTGTTGCCCATGTACACTATTCCTCCATCCCACTCACGGTAGGTGTTGAACCAACTCTTAGAGGGTGTCATATGGAAAGAGTAACCTGAGTCAATCACCCAATCATGTTTTTCCGAGGGTGATTGCTCACTGGTACACTGGTCTGAGGTTGCTAAAGCATCAGAATATGTTATCGAACTTTCTCCTACGGCTGCCTCTGGTTGTTTACCTTTCTTATTCCTGTGGTACTGATTCTTTCTCTTGAGAGAATAACAATCTCTCTTAATGTGGCCTTCTTTATGACAGTAGTGTTGCATCTAATCTTGGTTTTCCCTTTATCTTCGACTTGCTGCTTATTTTCTCTGGTTTTAGGCTTCCCTTTTACAAATAGTCCTTCAGTAGTCTCCTTCTTCTATGACAACAACTCTAATTCTTTGGTTCGAAATGGCAAAGATTATAATTTCAGTAGTAATATAATCTCTACCATATTTAAGAGCTGTCTTGACTTCTTTATAGGCTTCTGGTAGTGAATTCAACAAGACAAAAGCTTCATTCTCGTCTCCAATTTTTTCTCCCATGTTCTTGAACTCTGAAGTGATTCTTTTAAATTCGTCAAGATTCTCAATTAACGACTTAGAGGAGTCCATCTTGAATGTGAAAAACCTTTCCCTCATGTACATCTTGTTGTGCGTGTCATTAGTTTCATATAGATCATTTAATTTCTTCCATATTTTCGAAGGTGTGTCTTCATCAATCACTTGTCGCAATACGCTGTTGCTCAAGTTCAGAATAAGTGTCCCATAAGCTGTGGTGTTCATTGTCTCCTTTTGTTCTTCCGTCACTGAGGTTGGCAATTTAGAGGGGTCTGATAAGGCTTGTAAAGCCTTCTGTTGGCCAAGAATCGCTTTAATTTTGCCCTTCCAAAGATCAAAGTCCCCTTTACCATTGAACTTAGCTTCTCGATATCAAATCTTGCCATCGCCATTTCTTGTTTCCAAGATTCAAGCTCTTGACTGCAAACTGAGCTCTGATACCACTGTTGGTTTACACGTTGCAGGTATGAAGTCTCACGCGTGGAAACTCTTTGCTAATGCTTCGAAGCACATGCAACACTTCCAGGAAAAACTCTCAGTCAAGAAACCCCTCTCTGAGAAAATCACTCTGTCTCGATGAAGAAGATAACCTCACTTCTCACGCACTGTAATCAATCAGAAATAAGAGGAAGAAGAAGAATAGACACACAGTAGTTTAAAGTGGTTCGGTAACAATAATAATAAAAAAAGAAACTATAAAAATTTGTAGTCTTCTGATCTCATCTACTATATCATACGAAAGAAAATCAAGTGGAGTAATTATCTAAAATAATTTATCCCAACTAGGTCACCTATGGGAATATATAATTTGATATGTTCTTCTCCCATTTAATAAAAAAATTTTGTCAACCCCAATTTCTAAATAAACTAAGCGCGATGCATTATTGATCAATTAAATTTGTCAATTGTATGATAGTCTATATATTTAAACATATTTTAAATTTACAAGTAGTAGCATTTGCATTTAGTACCACATTATGATGGATAGGACAATAGTCATTTTATTAATTTCTTAATCGCTACAATTTCCATTTTGATTCTAATTTGTGAGAAATTGTAATTATTGGAAACTAAAAATGAAATGTTGTAAGAAAGGATAGAAATTGTAAGTATAGGAATAAAATAATAAAAAAAAAGTGAGAATAAAAATAGGATGAAGTAGTGAGAGTTTGTAATGAGAAGCTAGCAATTGTGTAGAAAAAATACAGCGTGAGAAAGTGCATCAACATAAAAATTAGCGAAAAGATTATGACAAATTTCTTTAGAGAGTTAATTGGATGAGATATGTAGTAAAAGAAAAATAGATTAAATATTTTATAACAAAAAATAGTGAGATGAAATTAAAATACAGAGGTGTCAGAAAAGAAAATTTGATAATAGTGCATACTAAAGAGGTTTATGGTATTTTTAATCACGTCATTTTTTTATTAAGGAAACAAACAGATTACAAAGAACACTAAGCATAGAGAATTTTGAAAACCTACAGAAGGTTTCCTCATTCCAACAGTCAACTACACCAAGTCTTTGAGCCGGCTGAGCTAGTTTATCTGCATTTGAATTATTCCTAGCTACTTCGAGGTACATGAGAGAAACTAGTTTTGCGCCAAGTGGTGTCCAAGTCTTGTCTCTCTCTTACAAAATGCTCGACTTGTGTGATGTTTTCATCTTTGTATACTGATCAGCCAAATGGAATTAAGGGATCAAACTCGACCATCAAGGGTGTTGCTCTCCTTGACATCGAGTTTAGGCCTTCACCAACGATGCATCCCATGTTGAAATATAAAATTGATTTTGGATAATTAGTATTTCGGTCTAGTCCAAATAAAAGCCATATTTCTAGAAGCACTTTTAAGTAGAGGAAAAATCTAGAGAGATCTCTTAGGAATATATTTGGAGTGAGATGTAGAATTCTCTAGAATATTATAGAAAATTTTGTATTTGTAAATAATACTCTAGAGAGTCATTTGTAGCCACTAGATTATACATGTGTGTTGACAAATTTCTAACCAAGCTCACGAGGTGCAAATTAGTATAAATAGTAGGGATGTCTTAGAGTTTTTGTATCAAGCCAAAAAGCTAAAAGTGAGCAATAATACTAGTAGCCTCTTTCTCAAAAATCCATCTTTCAAGTTTATCCTCAAATCTTCAAAAGTTTCTTCCCAACAAAGTGATATTAGAGCCTGAAGATTCTTTCTAAGAAGATGGCTAGCAATGACATGGTCCCATTCCAAATTTCAATGCTCAACAAAAGCAACTATGATAATTGGAGCATTAAGATGAAGGCTCTCCTTGGTTTGAAGACATATGAGAGATAGTAAAGAAAGTCTATACCGAATCGTTGAATGATGGTAGTCTTTCTCAAGCCCAAAGGGATGGTTTGAGAGACTCAAGAAAGAGAGACAAGAAGGCTCTCTTATCAAGGATTAGATGCAGATGCTTTTGAGAAAATTTCTAAAGCAAAGACAACGAAAGAAGCATAGGAGAAACTTCAAACATCGTACAAGGGAGCGGATCCCATCAAGGAGGTACGTCTTCAAACTTTAGGAACGACTGAGTTTGAAACTTTGCATATGAAAGAAGGGGAAACCATCTTCGACTATTTCTCTAGAGTTTTAATAGTCACCAATCAACTTAGAAGAAATGGAGAAAATATTATGATTGTTAGATCCTATGTTTGAACATATTGCCGCCATAATAAAGAAAGAAAAGACTTGGAGGCTATGACCATTAAGCAACTCTTGGGATCGTTACGAGCATACAAATAAAAGAAAAAGAAGAAGGAATGAATCGTGGACCAATTACTCAAGCTGCAAGTTGACTCAACTACTAGAGGAGTTAGTCAGAGTGATACAAAGGCCAACGAGGGCGAGGTCATGATGAACATCAAGGACGAGGAAAAGGTCTTGGATGAGGATGAGGTTGGAGGCCCTATGAAGACAACAACAATTTTCAAAGAGGAGAAAACTCAACAAGAGGTCGTGGGCAAGACAACTCAAGATCAAGGTACGTTATAATTTTCAGAAGTTTGGGGAATATAGAGCTCCTAGCAACAATAGAGTTAAAGAGAAGATAAACTTTATTGAAAGAAGTCAAGAATGTTACACCTTATCGATGGCTTGCACGGATAATAAATGGAACAAAGATAATAAATGGTATCTAGACACTGAGCCAAGCAATCACATGTGTGGAAAAAGGAGCATGTTCGTGGAACTTGATGAATCGGTGAGCGACAATGTAGCCTTCGGAGATGAATCTAAGGTAGAAGTAAAAGGAAGAGATAACATTCTTATCAGACTGAAGAATGATGAACATCAATTTATTTCAAATATTTATTACTGAATGTGTTCATATAACACATGCATAAACAATTTTAGGATCGGAGGCACTTAATTACATCAAATTTAGAAAATGAAAGCATGCTGTCCAAATACCGTAAACAAAGAGCTGAATTTGTACCAACCTTTTTGGAGACCGATTCAGCAACTCCCTTTGATTCCTTTGATCACGAACGGTGTGTGGACCACCTCTAGTGTCTTCCCCGCTATCCTCCCCCCTTAGAACGACTTGTGGGAGTCTATGGTGATAGGGATTGGAAGGGATATGTTTGAACACTTCAAGCTTTTAGAGAGTATTGAGAGAGTGAGGTTGAGAGTGAATTTTGGCAGCATAACATTACTAAAAAATCTCCTTACTCCATCTTCTAATCCCCTACTTATAGAGGATTTTCATGCATCTTAGATTCATCAATGTAAGACACATGGAGAGGAGAATGTCCATAGTGGATTCTAGGGGTGTAAAAATTTTGGGTCGGGTCGGTTGTCGGACAAACCGACCCGACCCGAAAAATATCGGTTTGTACAGACAACCGACCCGACCCGACTCGAACGGTTCGGTTCGGGTCGCTTTTTTATTTTATCGATTTGGTCGGGTCGGAGGGAATTCGAATCTGGCGTAGAGTTGGAGAAGAAGAACAAAGTTTGTGGAAGAGAAAACTATAAAACCCCGAATCAACAAACACGAGCACCAACAAGAACACTAAAATGGGACCATTCTAGGGAGCTCGATGAATAATGTAAAACAGAGAGTTCAATTTGAGAGCAGAGGAAGAGAAAACCCCAAAAATGCAAAAATCAGAAGATGAATAATGTAACGCCATTAAAAGATACAAGAGAAAAATCACCCAAACAGCTAGATCAAAGAGAAAAAAATGTAACCCACATGCAAAAACCAGAAGAAAAAGAAACAAAATCCAAAAAAATCAATTCCAAAATAAAGTTGAAAAAAATCGAACCGAGAGAGAGACTGAGAGAGATGGTGGAAGGAGTCGACGTCGCCGTTCGTGCTTCGTGGTGGAAGAGACGGCGACTGAGTAAACAAAGAAAAGAGAAAGAGGCGATTGAGATTTGTGGTTGAAAGACGGAGAATGGACCTCGAGCTTGTGCAGGGCGAGAGACTCGGAAGCGCCGATGAGAAAGAGTCGGAGACGGAGAGAAAAAGTTCTTGGGAATTTGAAGAGAATGAGAGAAATAGCTGGTTTCAGTGGAGTTGAATTTCCAGACGGGAATTTGTAGAGACGGAGAGAAAGAGAAGGGTTTTCGCGCTTTTCAGTGGAGTGAATTTTCATAGATGGAGAGAAAGAGAAAGAGAAGACGGAGGCGGCCGCAAACCCTAAATTTCCTATTTAACTCAAAAGCGTGAACCGAACCGAACTGAGTCGATTCGGTTCGGTTCTCCCTGGATTTATGTAAAACCCGAACCGGACCGGACCGGTTCGGTTCGGTTTTTTTCACCCCTAGTGGATTCTAGGTGTGCAATGGAGAATACATGCATCTTTGCATGATTGAGGTGTTATTCCACTTTCTTCATCCATGCAAGAGTGGATTTAGTTGTGTAATTCCACTATCTCCATCCATGCAAGAGTATTAATGTGCATCCGATGTACATTAATTATAAACTATAGTTTAAATATGAATCAAATTCATATTTTAAACTTAATATTCGAACCCTTTCGAATATACAATTTGTAGGAGTGTGCGAGACACATGCTGAAGAGATTCGGATCTAAACACTCAAATTTTCTTTAATTTTAGTTTAGAAAAACATACATAAAGTTAACCAAAAACAGAGCAATTCGAGAAACCAACCTTTTTGGCCGAATTGAAGCAATCCGTGGATGAATTCTTTGTATAAACCAGTTGTAGACAACCACGAGAGTCTTTCCCGCTATTCTCCGGCCTTAGAACGAGTTGTGGGACTCAAATTTGTGATGAATTTCTAGAGAGAGAGAGACTTGAGCTTGAGAGAGATTTTTTTTCTTTTTTTTTTTTGAAAATGAAAAACACAGCAAGCATCACAAAAGACCCAACTCTTTGTCTTGTGTTTTCTTTCTCCTTTTAAAGGTGAACAACATGCATTTTGAAGCCTTAGATCATGACAATAAATTGCCAACAAAATAATGGGATTAAGGTGTCAATTTGAGAGGCCTTCTTTGTATTACAAGTTAATCCAGTACACCTCCAAAAAATGAAATTAATTTTCATTTTATTTAATAGATCAAAATTGAATTTCAATTCAATTTTCAGATTTGGATTTAATTTCAAATTAATTTTATATAAAACTATTTTCATATAAAATTTCAATTAATTAAACTATTTAATTATTAATTCAATATCCAATATTGAATTATTCACCAATCTCGTTATCTTTCAATCCCGGTAAATGCGTGGTTGGTGCGTCAGTATGTTCAGAAATATAGTCGTTGATAGTAATCAATCCAAGTATAAATTGACAAAATCAAGTAGTACCTGGTAAGTCCAGGGTCGAATCCACAGGGAAGGGATATTCACAAAGTCTTTAACAATATTTACTGATCTAAACTAAAAAACGTATGATACTATTTAAAAGAATAAACAAAAGATTTGGTATAATTGAAAAGTAAATACTTGCATAAAACAAAAACATACGACGAAAGTGAAAGGAAAATTTGTAAGGAGAATGAAATCAAGGCTGTTGCGATCGCAACCTGATGCATTTACAAGAACTTTGTAGCACACACTTTGAGTAATTGATCCATTAATGCGTAAGTGAGAAAAATTCATAAGTTTCCCTTCCGGTACTCCTTAGCGTTTAACACAAAACTATCAATTGGTTAAATGACTAGTTTATGTGTGAGGCTTAGTTCTCTAAAAACTTACAAGGGACTGCGTTAGTCACAACGCAATCAAAGCTCATGCATGCACTATCTTTTAGCGGTAGTATTTTTGTGCTACCAAGACTACATGTCATGCGCTAACTTTTTCTACTTAGAGATGTCCGCACACATTACCTGTCAGGGATTTAGCATACTGCTACCGCATCCGGCTGGCCATGCGGGAGTTAGTAATGAAAATAGTATCGCAACTAAGTAGAAGGCAGTTAATGTTTCGTTTAAATCAAAATATGCATTTATAAAAGATACTTATCACCGCATGAGGTGCTTGCGCTAAGCCTTGAAGAAGAATTTAGCTCATGCAAGCAAAATAAGACATTATGAAATAGAACATTACAAACACAAGTTGCTCCTAATCACAGTTCTCTGTGATCTCTCTCTTTCTCCTTCGTTCTCCTTTTCTTTCTCCTCAATCGAATGCCCTTTTCTTGGAATATGGGGCTTCTATTTATAGGCGAGGGAAGGAGACTTCTCCAAGTTATTAGCAACTTGGGTTAATCATCATTAGACAACTTGCTCACTTTTCAGCCCTTTTTCCATCCACTTGCGATAGTTGCAAAAGTTGTGTCAGCGATGTCTTGTCATCATCTTATCTATCTCTTGATCATTTTGGAATGTGTGCCTATGCTGAGAAAGAACTAAAACAAACAACTGAATTAGTTTGCGTTAGCGCCCTATATTTTATAATTTCTCACCGCATACATGAATATAGCTCGCCGCATAAAATTATCCCATTTTTCTTTCTTTATGTGCTGAAGTAACGCATTTTTGTTTCTTTTGGTCTTATTTTAATCTAAGTTTAAAGGACAAATAACTTGCTTTTTGCAAGCTATAAATACGAATCCCTATTCGTATGATAAATATTTAAATTTAATTTAAATATTTCCAATCTCTCTAAATATTAGTTTAATTCACAAATTAAACATTAGCGTTAAATATAATGAACATAATTTAACGACAACTCCCCTAATATTAGTTTGAACGTTTCAAACTTTTTCATCACATATGTTCTAAGGTTTATTCCGTATGAGCTAGCAGGGGGACCTAATGGACCTACAGATCATGGGCTCCAACGATCCGAGATTAACTGATTAAACTCTTTTAATTCAGTTAACCAACATTTGTTAACGATCGAGACACTCCAATATAGTCCGATAGTTGAACTCCCCTCACTGTAGATATATTTCTGTCCACCCGATATAACCATGATTAGTAAGTCGGCCCTTCACAGGTTGTTCGTAATTAGAGTCATATCAAATGTCCGTTTTACCCCTGAAGTTACATCTTGTTCCTTAAGTTTCTAGCTGAGTCCCTAATGAACAATTGGTTTGTGGTCCCACCACTAAACCTAAAACCTCTCGGGCCAATGAGAGGGCAGGATCCCTTTGTTCACGTTCTGGAGTCAGTCACTTAAGGGAACAACCTTTCTACTATCCCTAAATTGGGTAGGAGTGAATTCCATTTTGCAAGACTATGTCCCCAACTATCTACTCGTTCCTATCCCTGAAATGGGGGGTTTATTGATTCGGCGATGTTGAGCAACTCTCACCCATGCAGATCTAAGGATAACCCCGAATAAACAGGAGTTCATAGTTAGCTCAGGATTAAGATCGAGTTACCTAGGTCATCGCATTGAAATAGTCAGTCTTGACAGTAAACGACGTTATAAAGCAAGAGTGACTTATTTCTCGGTCCTGGTCTTATGCAAACTCATTTGCATAGAATGCCCCCACTCGCATGTCTATAGATGAACGATCCAGGATCACGTCGTTTGTACTCAAACAAAGTGGGCCGCATCACATAGCTTTCCTAGGATTAAGGTACCCAGCCTTATCCCTATACTATAGACCGTTTAGGCTATTACTTGAACTTGATCCATATTTATGTCACAACATATAGTTCAAGCACTCATGTCATAGCCAAGGATACTAGTTTATTGGATTTGGGTTATTTAACGTGTAATTCACTCATTTAATAACTTGAGTGAACTAAAACTCAATAACAACTTTATCAAACAAGTATCTAACTATTTGTTTCATTCACTATCTACGAGTTTTAGGACACCAACCCCAAAAATCTCCCACTTGCACTAAAACTCTAGTTTAGTGGGATGTATAATAATCTATAACAGTAGTGAGTGAATAAAAACTTGTATTCATAACAATTTACAAATACAATAAATTAGGACATTACAATACCTAGTATATCACAGTTTTGAATACCGGTTACATTCCTCCCACTTGCCCTAGATTATTTTCTATACATATCTCGCAGACCCAGACCCTCTAGATGACTCTCGAACACTTTAGCCGTGAGAGCCTTCGTGAATGGATCAGCAATGTTGTGTTTTGATGCTATCTTTGCGACAATTACGTCTCCTCGGTGCACTATCTCCCTGATGAGGTGATATTTTCTTTCAATGTGCTTGCCTCTTTTATGGCTTCTAGGTTCTTGAGTTTGCAACTGCACCACTGTTATCACAGTAAATAGTGATGGGCAGATGCATATTTGGAACGACTTCCAAATCGGTCAAGAACTTTCCGAGCCATATTGCTTCTTTTGCTGCTTCGCAGGCATCTATATATTCGGCCTCCATGGTCGAATCAGCTATGCATCCTTGTTTGATGCTTCACCATACTATTGCTCCTCCATTTAGAGTAAATAATGAACCCAATGTGGATTTCCTTAAATCCTTATCAGTTTGGAAATCAGAATCAGTGTATCCTGTAAGGATCAAATCCTTTTCATCATACATGAGCATATATTCTCTTGTTCTCCTTAGGTACTTAAGGATATTTTTCACGGCAGTCCAGTGATCGAATCCTGGATTAGATTGATACCTACTAACAATCCCTACTGCATAACATATATCAGGTCATGTACAGAACATGGCATACATCAGGCTGCCTACCGCAGAGGTATAGGGAATACGTCTCATATCCTCAATTTCTTGAGGCGTCTTAAGACATTGTTCCTTAGACAAAATAATTCCATGTCTGAAAGGTAATAAACCTTTCTTGGAATTCTGCATCTTATATCTAATCAACAACTTGTCTATATAAGATGCTTGAGACATAGCTAGCGTCTTTTTCTTTCGGTCCCGAATAATTTGGATTCCTAGAACATACTGCGCCTCACCCAAATCTTTCATTTGGAATTGAGTTGCTAGCCATTGTTTAATGTCAGTCAGATAACCTACATTATTCCCGATAAGTAGGATATCGTCTACATATAATACTAAGAAAGCTACTGAACTTTTGATGATCCTTTTATATACACAAAGTTCGTCAACATTCTGTTCAAAGCCATAAGACTTGATCGCAGTATCAAATCTTATATTCCAGGATCTTGACGCTTGTTTCAATCCATAAATGGATCGATTGAGCTTGCAAACCTTTTGCTTTTGACCCTGGGCAATGAAACCTTCTGGCTGAGACATAAAGATACTTTCTTCAAGATTGCCATACAAGAAAGCAGTCTTGACATCCATCTGCCATATTTCATAATTATAGAAAGCAACAATGGATAGAAGTATTCATATTGACTTTAACATGACAACCGGGGAGAAGGTTTCTTCATAGTTAATCCCCTCCCTTTGGTTAAAACCTTTTGCCACAAGTCGTGCCTTAAAGGTCTTTACCTTTCTAGCAGCGTCTCGTTTTCTCTTGTAGATCCATTTGCAACCTATGGGCCTAACCCCTTTAGGTTGATCTACAAGGTCCCAAACTGAACTAAAGTAGATGGATTCCATTTCGAGATCCATAGCTTTAATCCACTCGTCTTTGTCAACGTCATTCATTGCCTGTTTATAGATCAATGGATCCTCGATCCTGTCATCAAGTATGACTAGTGTTTCTGTTAAACCTAAATAGCAATAAGGTTGTATAATAGCCCTCCCACTACGTTGAGATTCTTGTATCTCTTGAGATGGACGTGTCTGACTTGAGGTGCCAGCTTCATCAACGACCTTCGTTGATGTTTCCGTAGCTTCGTTTGATAACTCACTTAACACTATCTTGCTGCGTGGCTTGTGATTTCTTATGTGGTCTTCTAAGAATGTGGCATTTGTCGATACAAATACCTTATTTTCTTGTGGATCGAAGAAGTATCCACCTCTTATTTCATTGGGGTAGCCTACAAATAGGCATAGTTTTGAACGAGGTTCTAATTTCTTCGGGTTAGTCACTAGCACGTGTGCTGGACAACCCCAGATTCTAAAGTAACGTAAACTTGTTTTACACTTTCTCCACAATTCAAATGGTGTTTCAGGAAACACTCTTGGATGGAACATTGTTCAAAATGTAAACAGCAGTCAAAACTGCATGAACCCAGAATGAGTCAGGTAATTGAGCATAGCTCATCATAGAATGAACCATATCCAGTAAGGTTTTATTTCTCCTTTCCGATACACCATTTTGCTGAGGTGTACCAGGTGCTGAGAGTTGGAATGTTATTCCATGTTCTATCAGATAGTCCTGAAATTCATAATCCATATGCTCTCCACCTCGATCAGATCGAAGTGTTTTTATCTTTTTACCTAATAAGTTCTCAACCTCTGCCTTATATTCCTTGAATTTTTCAAGGGCTTCGGACTTATGATGCATCAGGTAAAGATAACCATACCTAGAATAATCATCAATAAAACTGATGAAATATTCAATCCTCCTCGTGCTTTAACATTCATTACACCACAGAGGTCTGAATGTATAAGCTCGAGAGGTTCTTCGGCCCTATAACCATTTCCTTTAAAAAATCGTTTTGTCATTTTACCTTCAAAGCATGACTCACAGGGAGGTAATGAATTGTCTTCTAACTCACTTAGAATCCCACTCTTAACCAATCTCCCAATCCTAATGAGATTAATATGGCCCAACCTCAGGTGCCAAAGATAGGTATTGTCTTTAGAAGAAATCCTTTGCCTTTTATTTGTTTTAGTAGCAGTTTTGAACATTTCAGCATTATTAACTGCTATACTCTCGATAGGTCTTAAAATATATAAATTATTTTCCATTAACGCTGAACAAACATGAATTCTTTTTGGAAATGAAAACTTCATTATTGAGAAAGATACGGAATATGTTTGTTCAAGCAAACAAGATATAGAAATCAAATTTCTTTTGATCTTAGGAACTATGTATATATTTTCTAATAATATATACTTGTTATCGGGGGAAAATAATTTTATGTTTCCTACTGCTATAGCCGAGACAACCTCTCCAGTTCCAACTTTGAGAGTCATCTCACCAGCCTCAAGCTGTTCCCAAGAACTGATTCCATTAAACGAAGAACAAACGTGATTAGTGGCCCCTGAATCGAGTATCCAGGCCAAACTATCATTCTCCACTATGCACATTTCTAAGACTAGTAAGTCTTTAGTTAAGTTCTTGTAAAGTAAGTAGTTTTCTTGAGGACGATCCCCATTTAAGACCTTTAAACCATAAGCCACTAGATTAGTGTGAGCGATCTTAGTAGTATAATCTAAACCGTTTAATTTGGCGTCAGACAAAGCACATACATTATTCGACATTATTGCTGAAATAAACAAATAACTTGTATTAAAAATTGCACTACACCCTTTTTACATAATTATCCAATCAAATTTACCAAAAGTAATTAAGCACCCTATATTTCATAATTCTTTTGCAACGATACTTCAAAGGTTTAGAACAACAGTCACCGAAGGGTGATCAGCTACTCCTCCTTTGAACCGAGACATTCTCAACCAAAGAATAACGCTTTATTCTTTTAGCATTTAGTTACCGTTGTTCGGTCAAGAAATTATTAACTATCTTAATAATTTCTCGTAAGTATAACCCACCAACTTTCAGATTTTAGAGGTCTGCCCCAACAAGCTAGAATAAAGAAAGACAATGTTGGGGCAAAACCTAAGAAACCCTATCCATTACGAAGTTCGCCCTGCTACCCTATACTCAAGCCCTCCGAAGGGATGGTTACACTATTGGCAACACGCAGGCGGAGTATCAGGTCTACGAACGTACCAATGGAGGAGACCGTAGGATGTGTTGACACACTTCCTACTCCCACTTACTATAAACACTCTCTCCGTTCACCTTGGTATTGAATCATACAAACACCTTTCGAAGGGAGGTCACTTCCAGGGTGACACGAGGCCGAGTATGATTCTCACGGTGTGAACTATCTGGAGATACGTGGGAATAAAAACTTGATATGATACATCTTGTTTTTATACGTTTCCTCCCACTGAGTATTTTAATAGTTTAGGGTCTATTTTACTTAGGTAAATTCCAACTAAATGAATCTATCTAAATCTATGCCTTATTATAAAAGGTCTTTGCACTATTATCTAGGTGAATTAAACCCTTTTAATTACCTAGCGGCGTGTGCATGCTAATAAGACCGTGGTTAATTCAACTCAAGTTCCGGACCAGGCGCCGAGAGAGTTCCCTTATAATCGAAGTCTTATATCCTACTTAATCATATTTCAAATCTATTTAAAATACTAAGTAGGAAATTCTAATCCTATTAGAAATGTGATCTTAGGTCTATTAAATTTTAAACCGTTTTAAATTTAACTCAATCCCTAAGATCCTATGTTAGCATGCAATTCTTTTGTTATAGGTTTATGACGATTTCTATTCATTAACATTTATAACTATTATAACTTTTAATAAATTAGCCCTATAACATGCTTCTAATGGTGATAAAAGCATATAACAATCAAGTATTCAAGTTATATAAAGCACCATTTAAAAGCCACCTACGTC
Source organism: Luffa aegyptiaca (assembly GCA_017139565.1). Classification (NCBI taxonomy): domain Eukaryota; kingdom Viridiplantae; phylum Streptophyta; class Magnoliopsida; order Cucurbitales; family Cucurbitaceae; genus Luffa; species Luffa aegyptiaca. The sequence continues at coordinate 42,562,682 of CM029407.1, forward strand.
TAAATGTGTATAACTACTTTATACTTATGATGTCTTGGTCATAAACTCTTTTATACCTTACATCGCTCACGCATGCTCATAAAACTCAGGTTAACTCAAGTACTGACTCGATGCCCAGGTAGGAGGTGTTCCGTAAACCGTCAACTTAAATACCTCCAGCCTTAGACAGCATCTCGTCAGGTGAGTTCTTTTGTAACCTTAGCTTTACAAGATATCGACCTATTCTATACGAATTGTTCGAGTTGGAGGTTCGTTAAGCCTAAGTGAGCATGCTTTTATCTTGTTATAGATTTTAACATCTATCTCGGTTTATAACACTTTAGAAAGAACGATAAATCTATAACAATCATCTATGCTAAGGTGGTTTCATGCTGCATGCTTGTTCGTTTTCGTTTATTCACATAACATTTATATTAATCAAGCTAAACGAAATTAAACATTCAACATGCATCTAATCATGAAACCTTAATCATGCATTTCATTTTTATTACAACACTTCTAATAAATTACTAATGCATGAAACATGCTTTCCTATGGTGGGTTTTTAAATCTATATGGCATACAATATGCATATTCAATTCTAATTTTAATTAAACTATACATCCACAATGCACAATAAATTAAACACACTAAAATGGACCCATTTTTGCATCCTAATCAAGCAAATACTAAAATTATTACATTAATAATTGAAAATAAGCCTTGAACCGCTCCCGAATCATTCGAACTGACCCGAACCGCCATGGAATTGCTTGAACCGAACCCAAAGGAGTTGAAATAGGCTTGAACCGATCTGGAAAATATTGAACCAGACCGAGAAACAGACCAGATCGGACCATCGTTTAAATTGACTCGCGCCTCTTTGAAAATTCAACAGCGCCGAGACGATTGGTGAACAGCGTCTACAGTAGCCCAAAAACTGCATTTTCTTCGTGCTCTGTTTTTCCGGCCAGCGAGTGTTTCGTCTTCTTTCTTCCATTACAGCCTAATTTTCACTCTATTGACTCCCAAATTTTTACAAACTCAAGCCAACACATATATGCCCATAAACATGTAGGCAATTACAACTTTCATCCACGAATTTAAATCTAATTTGATGCCAAAATCATAATAAGCCCATTTTAGCAACCAAGCAAACATTTATGCAAAATTCAACCCACCAAGCTAAAATTAAACGAAATTGAGTGCTCAATTCATGTTCTGATACCAATTGAAGGAGTGTGCGAGACACATGCGGAAGAAATTCGGATCTAAACACTCAAATTTCCTTTAATTTTAGTTTAGAAAAACATATATAAAGTTAACCGAAAATAGAGCAATTCGAGAAACCAACCTTTTTGGCCGAATTGAAGCAATCCGTGGATGAATTCTTTGTATAAATCGGTTGTAGACAACCACGAGAGTCTTCCCCGCTATTCTCCGGCCTTAGAATGAGTTGTGGGACTCAAATTCGTGATGAATTTCTAGAGACAGAGTGACTTGAGCTTGAGAGAGATTTTTTTTTCTTTCTTTTTGAAAATGAAAAACACAGCAAGCATCACAAAAGACCCAACTCTTTGTCTTGTGTTTTCTTTCTCCTTTTAAAGGTGAACAACATGCATTTTGAAGCTTTAGATCATGACAACAAATTGCCAACAAAATAATGGGATTAAGGTGTCAATTTGAGAGGCCTTCTTTGTATTACAAGTTAATCCACTACACCTCCAAAAAATGAAATTAATTTTCATTTTATTTAATTGATCAAAATTGAATTTCAATTCAATTTTCAGATTTGAATTTAATTTCAAATTAATTTTATATAAAACTATTTTTATATAAGATTTCAATTAATTAAACTATTTAATTATTAATTCAATATCCAATATTGAATTATTCACCAATCCCATTATCTTTCAATCCAGGTAAATACGAATCCCTATTCGTATGATAAATATTTAAATTTAATTTAAATATTTCCAATCTCTCTAAATATTAGTTTAATTCACAAATTAAACCTTAGCGTTAAATATATTGAACATAATTTAACGACAACTCCCCTAATATTAGTTTGAATGTTTCAAATTTTTTCATCACATATGTTCTAAAGTTTATTCCGTATGAGCTAACAGGGGGACCTAATGGACCTACAGATCATGGGCTCCAACGATCTTATATTAACTTATTATACTCTTTTAATTCAGTTAACCAACATTAGTTAACTATCGAGACACTCCACTATAGTCCGATAGTTGAACTCCCCTCACGGTAGATATATTTCTGTCCATCCGATATAACCATGATTAATAAGTCGACCTTTCACAAGTTGTTCGTAACTAGAGTCAGGTCAAATGTCCGTTTTACCTCTGAAGTTACATCTTGTTCCTTAAGTCTCTAGTTGAGTCCCTAATGAACAATTGGTTTGTGGTCCCACCACTAAACCTAAAACCTCTCGGGCCAATGAGAGGGCGGGATCCCTTTGTTCACATTCTCGAGTCAGACACTTAAGGGAACAACCTTTCTACTATCCCTAAATTCGGTAGGAGTGAATTCCATTTTGCAAGACTATGTCCCCAACTATCTACTCGTTCCTATCCCTGAAATGGGGGGTTTATTGAGTCGGCGATGTTCAACCACTCTCACCCATGCAGATCTAAAGATAACCCCGAATAAACAGGAGTTCATAGTTAGCTCAGGATTAAGATCGAGTTACGTAGGTCATCGCATTGAAATAGTCTATTTTGACAGTAAACGACGTTATAAAGCAAGAGTGACTTATTTCTCGATCCTGGTCTTATGCAAACTCATTTGTATAGGATGCCCCCACTCGCATGTCTATACATGAACGAACCAGGATCACTTCGTTTGTACTCAAACAAAGTGGGTCGCATCACATAGCTTTCCTAGGATTAAGGTACCCAACTTTATCCCTATACTATAGACCGTTTAGGCTATTGCTTGAACTTGATCCATATTTATGTCACAACATATAGTTCAAGCACTCATGTCATAGCCAAGGATACTAGTTTATTGGATTTGGGTTATTTTGAAGGGATAAAAGCCCCACGCAGCGGAAAGTATTACCGAACCTACTCAGACTCTTAGATTCTAATTGAAATACGAATACAATTTGCAAAATATTACAGCAATAAATCTATATTTAATGGGTTGTACATAGGTTATAAACATGTTAAAAGATCAACTAGATTGATCCTAGTGATGAAGGATTTCATAGAAAACTTACTTTTGTAGAAAGCCTTGATCAATTTGCCTTTTCTTGCCAATAAGATTGAAAACACAGCAACCCTCTTGTGCGAACACCACCAATCGGCTACACCAGTATATCTCTGAGACTTCTTGAAGTAGGAGACTTGTGGGAGTCTTTTGGGAGAGATCTCTGAGAGAAGGAGAGACAATGGGATGCCTTTCACCCCACCCTAAGGGTCGTGTATATAGGTAAAGGTCTATTAATAAGTTCAAATCTATTATATGAACAATATCTAATTTTAATAAATAATTAATTAATTCCATAATTAATTAATTACCCAATTAAATATCATATATTTAATCTTAGGGATTTTATTAAAATTAAAAGTAATATGAATCCAATTCATATTAAATTTATTTGAACTCTTTCAAATATTTTCTCTAAAGAATTAATTTTTGAAATTAATTCAAAAATTATATTATAAAGTTTCATAAACTTTATATTATAATGTATCAACATACATTATACGATTCCCCAAATAAATTAAACATTTTCAATTTATAGTTATATTTAATTGCTTCAAGTCTTTTTACGAGCTACCAGTGGGACCTATTGGACTTATAGATCAGAAGCTCCAACGATACGAGACTAATCGACTTAAACTCATTAACCAAGTTAGTCTCCATTCGTTAACTGTGGGTCACTCCACTAAAGACCCACAGCTGAACTCTTCTCACTGCAGAATATTTATGTGTCCACGGATATCGACCAATAACAGCAAGTTAGTCCTTCACGAGTGTTCGCAACTCCAGTTGGGTCAAATCATCGTTTTACCCCTGAGTTACCTCTACCTCCTTAAGTACTAGCGCTCCTCTAATGAACAACCTGTTTGTGGTCCAACCATCAAATAGAAAACTCTTCTCGGGCCAGTGAGAGGGTAGGGCCCTTTGTTCAAGACCTGGAGACACCACTTAAGGGAACATTCATCTACTTCAACAAAAGTCGGGAAGGAGTGAATTCCATCTTGTGTGATTATGTTCTCAGCTCCCCACTCGGTCTTGTCCCCAAAATGGTAGGCTTATTGAGTCGGCGTGCTGGCCACTCTCACCCATACAAATCAAAGGACAATCCCTCGTGAACAGGAGTCCATAATCCACTCAAGATTCAGACTAAGTTACCTAGGTCATGCTAGTGAAATAGAAACCTAACTAGTTAATGGTTTTACAGCTAGCGGTTACTATTTCGCAGTCCGGTCTTATGCAAACTCATTGCATACGATACCCCCACTCGCATGTCTACTACATGGACGCTTTGGATCAATACGTCTGTATCAAATACAAAGCGGGCCATATCACATAGTGTTACCAGGATAAGGTACCCAGCTTATCCTTGTACTATAGATCTTTTAGGTTGTTACTTGACTATTGATCCCCGTATGTCTCCACATACTAGTTCAAGTTACATACAAACAACCTTGGATCTTAGTTTATTGGATTTGGGTCAAATAGTGCAATTTTTAACAATAACATTTTATTGCAGAAACTAAATAACACTTTATTAAATACAAGTATAAAATTTGTTTACATTCATTATCTACGAGTTCTAGGGCATAAAACCCAACAAACTCTCACTTGAACTAAAACTCTAGTTTAGTAGGATGTACAACAATCTATTCAGCAGTGGGTGTATAAATACATGTATAAAACATATACAATGTACAAATACAATAAATTAGGGCATCACTATACCCATCACATAATGGTATCACTATACCCATTACATTTCTCCCACTTGCCCTAGATTTCATCTTTGTACATAACTCGTAGACCTAGACCTTCTAGATCATACCCTTTAGCCGAGAGAGCCTTCATGAATATTTCAATTTAATCCAATGTGCTTGCTTGTCTTGGGCTGCAAAGTTCTTATGAATTTGCCATAGCACCACTGTATCACTATAAAGTCTGATGGGCAAGTTCCCATTTGGAACACATTCCAAATCAGTCAAGAACTTTCGAAGTCTTATAGTCTCTATTGCTGCTTCACAAATAGCTATATTTTGGGCCTATATGGTCAAGACTGTAATTATGTCACACTATAGTTCCTTTGTAAAGTTTGACCATGGATACTGATTGATATCTGCTGACTATCCCTACGGCATAACAGATGTCAGGTCTCGTGCAGAGCATTGCATACATTAAGCTGCCCTCTGCGGAGGCGTAGGGAATCTGTCTCATATCCTCAATCTCTTGAGGTGTCTTAGGACACTATTCCTTAGACAAGTGAACCCCATGCTTGAAAAGCAATAAACCCTTCTTGGAGTTCTGCATCGAATATCGGGACAACATTTTGTCAATATACGTTGCTTGAGACAGGACTAGCGTTTTGTTCTTCCGATCCCGGATTAATTGGATTCCAAGAACATATTTGGCCTTTCCTAAATCTTTCATTTTGAATTGGACCGCTAGCCATTCTTTTATGTCAGACAGATGTCTTTATCAGTCTTAAAATCCATGTCAATGTATCTTGTAAGGATCAAATCCTTAGTCCCATACACGAGCCATATAGTTCCTCTTTCTTCTCAGATACTTGAGGATATTCTTAACGGTTTTCTAGTGATCAAATATTGGATTAGATTAATACTTACTGACAATCCCTATTGCATAGGGCATTCATCTCACGTCCTCAACTTCTTGAGGTGTCTCAGGAAATAGTTTCTTAGACAAAATGAATTCCACGTCTGAAAGGTAGTAAACCCTTCTTGGAATTCTGCATCTTATATCTAACTAACATCTTGTAGATATAAGACACTTGAGACAAGGCTAGCTTTTTCTTTTTTTTTTTGTTTTTACGGTTCCTAACGATTTGGATCCGAAGAACAAACTTTAGCTTCTCCCAAATTTTCATTTGGAAATGAGCTGCTAGCTTATTTTACTAGTCAGTAAGATAACCTACATTATTCCTAATGATTAGGATATCAATCACATACAACACTAATAAAGCTACTGAACTATTGACGATCTTCTTGTAAAGACAAGATTCATCAATGTTCTTGATCAAAGCCAAAAGATTTGATCACAATATCAAATCTTATATTCCAAGATCGAATTGCTTAGGTCAATCATGAATGGATCACTTAAGCTTCCAAACCCCTTTTGCTTCTGATCTTACTAAATGAACCATTCTGCTTGAGACATGTAGATACTCTTCTCAAGATTACCATTCAAAAGGGTAGTCTTGACATCCATTCTAAATGGACAAGAGTTTTAACAGACTTCAACATGACGACAGGAAATAAGAATTTCTTACAGTCCCTTGTCTCTGGGTATAACTCTTTTGCTATAAGTCTAACCATAAGATTATGTCTCGTTTCTTCTTGTAGATTCATTTGTAATCCATAGGTGCCCCATTAGATAGATCTTACAAGATTCTAGATGGAATTGAAATCACATATTTCAATTCCGGGTCCATCACTTTAATCCAATTGGTTATTTTTAACATCATTCATTGTCTTGCTCTAAGACAATGAATCCTCTAAATCATCATCAGGTATGACGATCTGGGCTTCAATTAAGCCCATGTAATGGTCAGATTGTAGAACAATCCTCGCACTTATATAGTGTGGGGCGTAGTTGAGGAGGCACGAAAATGGTGCTGGTAGGTAGCCCAATCAGTTTCGGAGTCAAAACAGTCGGTTAGGTGCGCAAAACACTCGTTCAAAACGACCAAGGACAGACTCGAAACTGCCTCTGTTTGCCCAGAAATGCGGTCGCATTTGGATTTTGCCTTTTCCATAAATGCGGTTGCATTTTTGGGTTTTTCCAACTTTCCACTATTTTTCGGCAAAACATCAAATTAAGTTAAATTCTTATCAAAATAGGTCTTTTTAAGCACAAAATAAGCAAAATTTGACATAGATGACTCTCAACTCCCTAATTCATCAACTTTGACACTTTTAGAGCTCATGAATAGTATATTACTTGACGACCCATGCAGTTGTGGTGCTTGCAACAACTGCCATGCTTGTTTTTTGTATACTTATGTGTTTATGTAATGATGATTTCCTAAGATAGGCTCCAATTTTTTTTTGCAAAAAGTTATAGCTTTCGATGAGTTGTGATCATGAGTGCCCCAAAAGGGAGCCTTTTTAAAATTTTTCTTTTATATGTCTTGCTGATAGCACCTAATTCGTACAATTTTATTACCTCTAATCTAAGGTTTTTAGAAGAATTTTATGTTTTAACTGTCTTAATTTCAAGTACTTTGAGCATAGCTAGCATTGGGAGCTAACCACACGATTTGGTGTTAATTCAGGCCAATTAGGGAGTTTTGGAGCCATCTCGATGTTCTTGGACGAGGAGGAGGTGAAAAGACCCAAGTGCATTGAAGCGGACCTCAAGAATTACACTTAGAGTCAAAGTTTGAAGCCCCATACCGAGAAAGACCGAGACAAAACCGAGAAAAAAAGGCAGCAAGGCTGGAAGAGGGGTAAGCGTCGAGACGCCAATGCGAAATCGAAATGGATGAAAAGTCTATAGCGTCTCGACGCTACAAGATTTTTTTATAAATACTAGGGCTCGGTTTAGTCCGCCGTTAGGTTAGAATTTTCATACTTTTACGATTCTTTTCGCCTCTTTTCTGTTTTCTGAGTTGTTTAGACCTTTTAGGGTCAATTTTTATGTATTCTTTTGGGATTGTTTGTCGTTTTATATTCTTTATGAGTAGCTAAGCCTATTGGAATCGTTGGATTTTGGATGATGCTTTGAATGTAATGATACTTGGCTGAGTTTCCTGGTTTCTATTTAAGATTCTTTGTTGTTTAAATGTGATCTTCATGTAATCTCGTTTAAACCAATACATATTATTAAGATATTAGAATTGACGACTCTAGGGGCTTAGTTTTGTGTATGTTATCAGTTATTTGAGATAGCTACTAGGCCGAGGCAAGTCCATCACTAATCTAACATGTTTAATGTAGACTCTTGATAAACCTAAGATGCATGATAAAAGTTGTATTGATTGAAGCTGAATTTTATTTATATTTTATTAATGTAATTCCGGACCCTTGTGTTTAAAGCGACTAATGTATGTAAGCAATCGCGAGATCTCGGGTTATTTATTTTAGATTAGTTAGATATAGCTTGGTGATCATTGGGCTATGCATGCGGGGTAGCGGGCGAATATCTAAAATTGATTAACTATATTGGCTACAGGATTCTGGGTTAATTAATTAATTAAACACATGTTAGTTAGGGGGATCCTCCGAGTAACCAAGAAGCACTATCGGGCTCATTTAAACTGCATGTAATGATTTTTAAAGAAAACTTGGTAGCCAAGTAACAAACCATTCAAGCATAATACCCCCAATCCAACGATCCTTGTCTTCATTGAGTTTTATCGTTAAATTCTCTCTGTTGCATGTTTTTCTTATTCAACTCATTTTTTTTTTATATTCAGTATTTGTTTTATTTTATTGCGCTCCTTTTTCAAAACCCCTTAGTTGTGTCCAACACAAAAGCCTACACTCCACTAGCATCCCCTTCTCTTTGTTCGACCCCGGCCACTGTTACTACAGTAGTAGTTTGAGTGTCGTGGAACTATAAATCTCATTTGACTCGGACCTTCGATAAGTCCCATCAAATTGGCGTCATTGTCGGGGACGGGAGTTTTTTTGGTGTTTATAGGATTTTGCGTTTTAAATTCTTTCTTGCATGGTTTATGATCACATGTTCTTCGCAAGGCAACGATCTTAGGTTTGAACTAGAGATCTCAAGAGTGGAGACGAGGTTAAGGAGGCAAGCAAGAAGGAGGCTAGTAGACAATCTCGGTGAGGTTGAGGCCCCAACCATGGCTGAGAGAATGTTGAGGCAACTGGAAGACCAGATCTGAACCAGCAGCCGCTTTGCATTACCTACCCCGAGACAACAGGTAATTTTGAGTTAAAGTCAGGTTTGATTCACTTACTCCCAATTTTTCGTGGCAGTGCAGGCGAGGACCCGCACAAGCACCTTCAGAGGATCCACATTGTGTGCTCTAGGATGAGGCCATACGGGGTGACGGAAGAGGCGATTAATCTCGGGGCATTCCCCTCCTCATTGAAAGATTCAACGAAAGATTGGCTTTATTACCTTCCCTCTGGTTCATGTACATGGAATGAGATAAAGAAACAATTTCTGGAGAAGTTCTTCCCAACAAGTAGAGCTGCGAACATTAGAAAGGAAATCTATGAAATATTGCAGATCATTGGAGAGACGCTTCATGAGTAATGGGAGACGTTCAAACGCCTATGTGCCAGTTTCCTGCACCACCCGATCTCGGATCAGCTGTTGATCCAAAGTTTTTATAAGGGACTGCTACCCATGGATCGAAGCATGGTAGATGCGTCCAGTGGGGGAGCACTTGTGAACAAAACAATGGATGAGGCAAGACAATTGATTTCCAGTATGACTGAGAATTCTCAACAGTTTGAGAGGAGAGGACCTGTCCTAACCGTTCAAGCTGCCACGAAGAGCGAGGTAAGCGATATGCGTACTGAAATGAGCGAGTTAACTAAGATCGTTCACTCCTTATGTTCAGGGCAGGTGCAGGCGAAAGCCTGTGGGCTCTGCTCTATAACCAACCATACTACCGAAGATTGCCTCAGCTTCAAGAAAGAGGAGAAGTGAATGTTGTTGGAGGATTTAATGGTAATCAAAGGTTGTACAATCCGTACGAAAATACATATAATCTGGGGTGTAGAGACCACCCAAATTTCAGTTATGGAAACCAACAGAGGCTGCTCGTAGTCAAGTAGAATCAAGCTTCAACTTCAGGTACGTCCTTTGATGAGGCTCTAAATAAACTTACTGACAGCTCCCTGTAATTCCAGCAGGAAACTAGGAATGCTATCTAGAATCTGGGAAACCAAATAACCCAGTTGGCAACCCAAGTCAGTAAGATGGACAACAAGAGCTCTGGGATTCTTCCTGCTCAACCTAAAGTGAACCCAAAGGCGAATGTGAGCGCAATATGGATCGGATTGGCCAAATCGGACTGTCTTCTAGGATTTTCTTCTGTTCTGATAATTTTTCTTCTTTTGATTCGAATAATATGATTTCATTTCCTTATTCTCCTGTGAATTTAACTAACCCTGTTACTATAAGTGTGCAGGATGACCTAGATGTTTTTAGGAGAGTAAAGGTGAATATCCCATTACTTGAGGCAATTTAAAAAATTCCAGCCTATTCTGAGTTCCTTAAAACTTGGTACGAAGGTAAAGAGAAATCCTCAGGTAAGGAAGAGGTTAGTGAGAATGCGATGACTTTATTGTCAGATGACTTACCTGTTAAATGTTCTGACCCTGACATGTTTACTTTACCATGTATGATCGAACATTATAAGATAAAATATGTCATGCTAGATCTAGGAGCTTCAATAAATGTCATGCCTGTTTCTGTTTATAGAGAGTTAGGTTTTACTGACATAAAGACATCTGGTATAGTAATACAATTAGCAGACAAGCCATGCATAAAACCTCTTGGGATAGTTGAAAATGTATTGGTTAGGGTAGAGGATTTAGTCTTACCCGCTGATTTCTATGTTTTAGATACCTCTAATCCTGATCACTCTCTGTCTTCTACGATGATACTTCTTGGCTATCATCTTGGCCATCCTTTTATGAAGACTGCCAAGACAGTGATTGACGTAGACGAAGGAGTTGTATCAGTCGGCTTCCATGATAAGACTTTGTACTTTAAAATTTTTTATGACATTGAGAATCCTCTTGCATCTTCGATTGATTATTACATGATAGAGTCCGACCAGGTGAATGATCATGCGTCTAATTCAAACTCTTGCATGGTTATTGACAATGAGATGCATTCCTCTATTATTAAATGCCTTGACTGTTGGGGTTTATGTCCTAGAACTCAAGTTTTGATTATCCTTTTCTAATAAAGATGTTATTCTGTGAAATTATTTATTCTATACTAAATCCAATAGAAACATCCATGGTTATAATATGAAATATTCGAAGTATATCGTGGATATAGACAAGGATCAAATTCTAGTATATAACCTAAATGGTCTATAGTAAATGGATAAGGTTGGGTACCTTATTCTGGTAACACTATGGATGCGGCCTACTTTGCGAATAAGGCAAACGACGTGATCCTGGATCGTTCATGTAGAGACATGCGAGTATGGGCATCCTGTTTACAAGATGTTTACACAAGACAGGACTGAGAAATAAGTCACTCTTATTTTATAACGTCGTTTACTGTTAAGACTGACTATTTCATACAATGACCTAGGTAACTCGATCTTAATTCTTGAGCTTGCTATGAACTCCTATTCGTTTAGGATTATCCTTTGATCTGCATGGGTGAGAGTGGTCAAATAGTGTCATTCAATAATCCTACCATTTTGGGGAAAAGACTAGATGGATAGCTGGGGACATAGTAAAACAAAACAAAATTCACTCCTACCCAATTCAGGAATAGTAGAGAGGTTGTTCCCTGAGGTGCTGAACCCAAGGCTTGAAGAAGGGGCCCCACCCTCTCATTGGTCCGAGAGGGACTTTGTTTAGTGGTTGGACCATAAACAAAAATTGTTCATTAGAGGACCAGTGGACTTTAGGAACTAAAATGTGCTATAGGGGTAAAACAGACATTTGACCTGACTACAGTAACCAACGACCTGTGAAGGATTGACTTACTAATCATGGTTATATCGAGTGGACAAAAATATATCTACAGTGAGGGGAGTTAAACTACTAGATTATAGTGGAGTGTCCCGGTAGTTAACAGATGTTGGTTAGCTAGGTTAAAAGAGTTTGGCCAGTTAAACCTCGTATCGTTGGTGCCCATAGCTCGCGATTAACCTTTGGACCAATATGATGGATAAAATATAAATTAATTTATGTTCATGTTTAGGGAAATGGATAGAGGTGATAGACGTCGATACGTCGAGTTTTGTGAAAATCGGGTTTGTGTGATATTTAATATTTAAATATGATTTAAATATTAAGAGCATGAATAGGGATTCATGATGAAAAACTAACATTTTGGAAATGTTCAGGATTGGTGGCAAAATATTAATTTAATATTAGATATTAAATTAATTATTAATTATTTAATTAATAATTATTTTAAATTAATTTTGAATTAATTTCAAATTGAAAAATTGAAATTCAATTTTTTATTTTTCAGATTATTAAAAATGAGATAATTATCTAATTAAATCAAGATAATTATTGATTTAATTAAAATTCAAAATTATGAATTTTTGGAGGTGGAGTGCATGGTGACTAAACCCATGCAGTCCCCTCATGACAACCACACCATTTCCCACCTTCTTCATGGCTAATTCGGTATCAAAATTTGGGACTTTTCTTCTTCATTAATCCCTCTATAAAAGGGAAGAAAAAGCTGAAAGAAGTGAGTTTGAAACCTACTGAATTGCTGCCAAAATTGTTACTCACCAAACTTCACTCCATAAGCTTGATCTTCAAGCTTTCCTATTGAAATTCCATCACTTGAGGATCCCACAGTCCATTCTAAGGGCTTGAGGATAGCATGAAAGATCCAGTGGTGGTTCGTGATTGATAGGTGAAGAAAAACAACAAGAGAATCCAACAAATTTCTCCATTTAAAAGAGGTTGGTAAACTGTCTCTGTTTTTCTTCTCATGAACAACATGCAATTAATGATCAAATTGAGCTTGTTATGTGCATAAGATCCAAAATTGCTTCTGTATTTTAGATATTAACACTTTCACTGACATTGAAGGCAAGTTGTATTATGTAGTCGACAAGCATAAGGTCACTTTTACTGACAAATCAGGTGGTATCACCAAGTGCTCATCCTCCAAACTTAGGGTTGAGCGAGTCTTTTGTTAGCCCACTTCTACTTCAAAAATTATTTTTGCTTCTACTAATTCTTTTTCACAGGCCCCGAAGTTAATTACGCAATAATTCTTCAAAAATAATGTTGTTTGAACTTGTGGAGAGAGAGCACCATGAAAAGAAAAAAGCGAGGAGAATCTGGTCGAGCAAACGACCTTAAACATTTGCATCGAATAAGTTTACTGCTTTCTATTATTTCTTTTCTTAGTGCAATTTATTTTGATAGGTCGCTTTTGATTATTGTTTGTTGCTTTGTTTCTCTTTAGGTTGGTGGTAGAGGTGCTCACGGTTCGGTTCGGTCTGGTTTTAACCGAACCCTTCGGTTTGCAACAAATCTAAACCGATAGAATCAATTTTCTCTTTGGTTTCGATTCAAACCGAACCAAGTCAGTTTTGATTTACCTCGATTCAGTTTAGGTTTTAACCGAGGAGTGCAGTTGAAAAAATGTGAAAACGATTCAGCTGCTTGATACTTAAATGTAATGGCGAAAATCTGGAATCGATTACCATTGAGAAAACTACAGAGAGAGAATCGATAAGACAAGTGTGAGAGAGATGGAAAAGCGACTGAACAAAGAAAGAAAAAATCCAAACCGTCGATGATTGCAGAAGAGAAATAACGACCACGATCCAAAAGTGTAGATGTGCAGTGGCAACAATGGCGAGGGCATTTGGAAACGTTGAAGAGAGAGAGATGCAAGTGGGATAAGAAAAGAGTTGGTGTTGGTGTGAGAAGAATAAACGGCTGCTGAATGCAAATTGGAAGAGAATTTTAGGGTTAGTAACTTAGGTGGCTGTGGGCTGGATGAGTAGTAAATATGGGCTAAAGGAATAGTTGGGCTTAGAGAGAATTGAAATGGGTTTTAGGTTATGTTTTAAGTTATATATATGTGTTTTTTTTTTTAGTTTATTTACATTCGGTTTTATTAAGCATTAAACCAAGGACCAAACCGAATTTATCGGTTCTTAACTATCCCAAACCGAGAGAATACAAAAAATCTTAAAAATAGGACCGAACCAGTCGGTTCGATTCGGTCCATCGGTTTTTTTGATTTTCTGCACACCCCTAGTTGGCGGTACCAAAGCGAGCTCATATTTGTATATAAGCATGATTCATCACCCACGAGCTTAAATTCAAGAAAGTTCTTAATCTTTCCTTATGCATTTTTCCTATTTTGCATGATTTATTACATTGAGGACAATGTAACCTTTTAGGTTGGGGGTAGGGTATTCTGTTTTGTTTTCTGTTGGGCCTTGAGGATCTGTGCGTCAGGCCAGCGTTTGCGCTTATTGTATATCTTGCATGCTTGTTGTGTACATTTTTTCTTTAATGATAATGATTGCCTAGGATTGGCTCAATTTTTTTCAAAAACTTCTAGCTTTCGATGAGTTTTGATCATGAGTGCCCCAAATGGGAGTCTTTTTAAAAATTTTCTTGCATATGTCTTGCACAGGTTGGGTGTCCTTCTTGCTTTAGAGTAGGATTTGAATGCCTAGGAGCGAGTTATTAGGCTCATACTCCTGTTGTCACCTCGGTAGGTGTAAGGTTTGGCGAGAAAGTCTAATTTTTTGGTGAAATAGTGTGTGGAGTCTTGCCTAGGAGATAAAAAGAAAATACGCCTGCCATAAAAAAAAAAAAAAAGAAAAAAAAAGAGAGAGGTAAAATAAGTAAAGTGAGCTTTTGTATGAATATTTTTGTGTTCATCTTTCCTCGAAAGAAAAAGTAGGTTTGCATTGTATTGAATGTTTAGGGGTAAAAAGAGCAGCATGCAGTGTGATCAGTTAGGCCAACCAAGGGTTAAACTCGGGTTATGGGTCCTTGCATTGTAGTGTGAAAGCAAGTGCCCCGTTCTAAAAAGAAATGCAAAAGAAGAAAAAGAAAAAGGAATTCCTTATTCAGGCACCTAGGCAAAAAGGAAGCAACCTAGTTTGTTCCTTTTAGGTCTTTAAGCGAGAACTTAGTGCCAGTTTAGGTGGAAGATAGGATGAGAATTTAAGAAATAATTCCCGAGTTAGTAAAGTCCTCATTAGGTGGGATGGAATTCTCTTATGCAAGATTGTCTTTGAAAACTTTTGATTTGTCTCCCCATTGAGTCTCATGGAAATGTCTCTTGATTGCTTTAGTTTTAGAATGTTTGAGCTTTGAGGACTAAATCACTTTGCATTTATATGTACAAAATTTTTCTTCAGTTTGTGTGTGCCTTGCTCGAGGACTAGCAAGATTTAGGTTGGGGGTATTTGATAGCACCTAATTCGTGCTATTTTCTTACCTCTAATATAAGCTTGTTTGAAGCATTTTATGCTTTAACTGTCTTAATTTCTGGTACTTTGAGCATAGGTAGCATTGGGAGGCAACCACACGATTTGGTGTTAATTCAGGCCAATTAGGGAGTTTTGGAGCCATCTCGATGTTCTTGGACGGTGAGGAGGTGAAAGGACCCAAGTCGATTGAAGTGGGCCTAAAGAAGTACACCTAGAGTCAAAGGTCGAAGCCCTATATTGAGAAAGATCGAGACAAAACCGAGAAAAAAGGCAGCAAGGCTGGAAGGGGGCAGCGTCGAGATGCTGACCCTGACATCTCGACGTCGACGCGAAATCGAAACGGATTAAAAGTCCATAGCGTCGAGACGCTGAACCCTAGCACCGCGACGCTACGACGTTTTTTTTTATAAATACTAGGGCTCAGTTTAGTCTGCTGTTAGGTTAGAATTTTCGTATTTTTACGATTCATTTCGCCTCTTTTCTGTTTTCTGAGTTATTTAGACCTTTTAGGGTCAATTTTTATGTATTCTTTTGGGATTTTTTGTCGTTTTCTATTCTTTATGAGTAGCTAAGCCTATAGGAATTGTTGGATTTGAGATTATGCTTTGAATGTAATGATACTTAAACCAATACATATTATTAAGATCTTAGAATTGACGACTCTAGGAGATTAGTTTTGTGTATTCTATCAGTTATTTGAGATAGCCACTAGGCCGAGGCAAGTCCATCACTAATCAAGCATGTTTAGTGTAGACTCTTGATAAGCCTAAGATGCATGATAAAAGTTGTATTGATTGAATCTGAATTTTATTTATATTTGATTAATGCAATTCCGTTTAAAGCAACTAATGTATGTATGCAATCGCGAGATCTCGGGTTGTTTATTTTAGATTAGTTAGATATAGCTTAGTGATCATTGGGCTATGCATGCGGGGTACCGGGCGAATATCTAAAATTGATTAATTATATTGGTTGTAGGATTCTGGGTTAATTAATTAATTAAACACAGGTTAGTTAGGGGGATCCTCCGAGTAACCAAGAAGCACTACCGGGCTCATTTAAACTGCATGGAATGATTTTTAGACAAAACTAAGAAGCCAAGTAACAAACCATTCAAGCATAATACCCCCAATCCAACGATCATTGTCTTCATTGAATTTTATCCTTAAATTCTCTTTGTTAAATGTTTTTCTCATTCAACTCATTTTTTTTATATTCAGTATTTGTTTTATTTTATTGTGCTGCATTTTAAAAACCCCCTTGTTGTGTCCAACACAAAAGCCTACACTCCACTAGAATCCTCTTCCCTGTGTTTGACCCCGACCACTGTTACTACAGTAGTAGTTTGAGTGACGTGGAACTATAAATCTCATTTGACTCGGACCTTCGACTAGTCCCGTGACTTGCATCGGTTGGGTGTTTTTCTTGCTCTAGAGTAGGGTTTGAACACTTAGGATCGAGTTATTATGCTCATATTCCTGTTGTCACCCTGATATGTGTAAGGGTTAGAGAGAGTCTAAATTTTTTGCAAAATAGTGTGTAGAGTCTTGCCTAGGAGTTGAAAAGAAAATGTGTCTGCATGAAAAGAAAAAAGAGGTAAAATAAGTTAAGTGAACTTGTGAATAATTTTTGTGTTCATCTTTCCTTGTTTTCTTTCCTTGAAAGAAAAAAAAAAGAAAAAAAAAAGAAACATGCTTTGCATTGGTTATGAGTGTAAAGGGGTAAAAAGAGCTACCTACAGTGTGTTCAGTTAGACCAACCAAGGGTTAAACTCGAGTTATGGGTCCTTGCATTATAGTATGAAAGCTAGTGCCCCATCCTAAAAACAATGCAAAAAGAAGGAAAAAGAATTTGTTATTCAGGCACCTAGGCAAAGATTAAGCAACCTAGTTTGTTCCATTTAGACTTTTTAGCGAGACCTTAGTGACATTGTAGGGGGAAGATAGGATGAGAGTTTGATAAGTCAATCTCGGGTTAGTAGAGACCTCTTTAGGTGGGATAGAACTCTCTTGTGCAAGATCGTCATTGAAAACTTTTGATTTGTCTCCCTATTGGGTCTCATGTGCATGTCTCTTGATCGCTTTAGTTTTTGAATTTCTGAGCTTTTGAGGGTTGAATTGCATTGCCACATTTATATACAACTTGTTCTTTGGTTTGTTTGTCTTGCTCAAGGACTAGCAAGATTTAGGTTGGGGGTATTTGATAGCACCTAATTCGTGCTATCTTATTACTTCTAATCTAAACTTGTTAGAAGCCTTTTATGGTTTAAATGTCTTATTTTTAGGTAATTTGAGCATTGGTGACAATGAGAGCGAACCACACGAATTGGTGGTATTTCAAGCTAATAGGAGCCTATTTTAGCCATCTCGATGTTCACAGATGACGAGGAGGTAAGAAGACCGAAGCTGATCAAAACAAGCTTGAAATGGGGTGCAAAGAAGACAAAGGTTCGAGCCCCAAGCGAAGCAAACCGGAATCAAGCCAAGAAAAGCATGGCATAGGCTGGAATGCAGGGAAGCATCGAGGTGCCGACCCTAGCGTCTCGATGCTGCCACAAAAATACATTCTAACGTGTAGCGTTGAGACGCTACATTCTAACGTCTCGACACTACTTCAATTTTTATAAATATAGAGCTTCATTTTAGGCTGCCGTTAGGTTTGATTTTCGAGTTTTTCCAATTCCTTTCGTTTTCTTTTGTTATTCGGAGTTGTTTAGGACCTGTTAAACTTACTTCTATCCAATGTTTTAGGATTATTTCGTTGTTCTCTTTCATTATGAGTAGCTAATTTCAATTGTATCGTTGGGTTGGGAAACTGTTTAGATACCTTACTGTTCTTGGTTGAGTTCACTGAGTTTTAATCTGAATTTCTTGAGTTTAATTGATGTTTTTCATGTCATCTTGCATAAACCAATGTGTTTGATTGTTTTCCTTTGAATTGACGCCTCTTAAGATCGATTGAATGCATTCTATTAGTTATTCTAGATATCCACTAGGCCGAGGCAAGTCCATTGCTAATTTTTGTATGATTAGTGTAGATTCTTGAAAAGCCTAAGATACATGAAGAAGTTGTTGTAATTGATTTAGGATTTTTAATTCTATTGAATTATTTCAATTCCAGACCCTTACACATAAAGTGGTTAATATTTGTAAGCAATTGCAAGTCCATCATTTATTTTAAATTAATTACATATAGTTCGGTGAATAACGATCTATGCATGCGAGGAAGCGGGCGAATTCCCTAAATTAAATAATTAGCTTAATCGCGGGATCCCAGGTTAAATAATTAGTTAAACAAAGATTAGTCAGGAGGATCCTCTATGTAACCGAGAAACACTACCAGGGTCAATTTAAATCTAAAGAAATTAATATTTAGAGTAAACTAAGGAGCCAAGTAGCAAATTATCTAACAGGAAAATCCTAATCCAGTGATCCTTTCCCTAACATTTCATTTCGAAATTTCTGTCTGTTGCATTTTTATTTTCATTCTAGTTTGATTTTATCTTCCCGTCTTTTATCTTGTTTTCGTTTTAATTTATTTTCAAAACCCCTCATTCTCACGTTTTTGCACAAAGACCTGAATTCTATTAAGACTCTCTTTCCTTTGTTCGACCCCGACCGCTATTACTACGAATGTGGTTTTAGTGTCGTGGAAATAAATTTCATTTGACGCATACAACCCGTCAATGGTCTTATTAGCATGCAATGTCACTAGGTAATTAAAAGGGTTTAATTCACCTAGACATTAGAGTAAAGACCTTTATAAGAGTTATAAAAGGGGTAGACTTAGATAGATTCATTTAGCCGGAATTTACCTAAGTAATTGACCCTAAAACTACAGGACACTTCAGTGGGAGGAAAAAAAATGAGATATTCATATCAAGTTTTTACTTTCACGTCCCCCTATGTTCACACTAAAGGGATTGGAATTCCATAATTTCGTTAAGCGGAAGCGTAATTGGGATCGATTCGTAGTCAATTTTGTTTAATCTAAAATACAAATACATTGGCAATAAACTTAGAACTATTCTAGATTTATATTAAGGCTAAGCATACAAAAATATTAGAACTAAATCTAATTTATATAGAAACAAGTTACTTACTCTCGTTGACGATTCAGATTACATTCACCAACTGCTTGTGAAATAATCACGAATTATTGTGAACACTACCACTAAGACTACACCGGTATGACTCTGAGACTACTAGAGGCAGGAGACTGGTAAGAGCCTTCAGGAGAATTCTCTGAAAGTAGGAGAATGAATGGGATGCCTTTCACCCCACCCCAAAGGTCCTATTTATAGGAAAAGGTCATGAATAAGATCTAATCAAATCTATTATCTTATTCATATATAATTTTAATTAATAATTAATTAATTCCATAATTAATTAATGGGAAAAATACACTTTTGGTCCCTTAGGTGTGGGTTAAGTTACACTTTGGTCCCTAAGTTTTCAAACATAACAAAAATACCCCTGAGGTTTGAGATAAGGAGCAATTTGGTCCCTACCGTCCATTTTGCCATTAAATACTAACGAAATGCTGACGTGGCACTATTATTTTAATTAAAAAATTAATTTTTAAAATTTTTAAATAAAAATATATTAAAATAATAAAAAAATTATTATTTTATTAATTTTTTTAATTCTTTTCCCCCTCTTTCTTCTCTTTCTTTCTCTTCCCCCTTTCTTCTCCAACTTCTTCTTCTCACCCTTCTTCTTTTCCAACTTAGGTGGCCAGCGGCCACCGCCGTTCGCCAGTCGACCGCTGCCGGCCTCCAGTAAGATTATTTTTTATTTTTTTTTTCTTCGTTCTCTCTTTTCTTCTCTCTTCTCCTCCATTTCTTCATTTTTTTTTTACGTAGCAGCCCTCAAGCTGGAGGGCGCCGCTGCAGGTGTCGGAGCAGAGGCCGCCGAGCTACCTGCAGTGTGATCAGTTAGGCCAACCAAGAGTAAAACTCGGGTTATGGGTCCCTGCATTGTAGTGTGAAAACTAGTGCCCTGCAAAAAAAAAAGGAGAGAGAAAAAGAAGAGCGCAGGAAGAAAATGTCTTTTATTTTTCAGGCACCTGGGTAAAGAGAAAAACAGTCTAATTTGTTTTGTTTGCTCCTTGGTTAGTTCCTAGTGCCAGTGTAGAGGGAAGATAGGTTGAGGGTTGTATAATCCAATCCCGGACTAGTAAAATTGATTCTAAGTAGACTAAGTTTGAACTTTAGCAAGAAACCTCGTGAAAAAAAATAATTTGTCTCTTTATCGGGCAATGTGTGCATGATTCTTAATTGCAATGATTTCAACATCTTTAGCATTGAGGTTTGAGTTTATAAGAACTGTAACTTTTGGAATCCTACACTTTTGATTTATATGCTTGCTCGAGGACTAGCAAGGCTTAGGTTGGGGGTATTTGATAGGACCTAATTAGTCATATTTATTTGTTGTTAATCTAGACTTGTTAGGGTGCACTTTATGCGTTATTTGTCTGTTTTGTAGATTATTTGTGCATTCAGGGCATCGGGGACGAACTACACAAATTGGAGTAAATTCGAGCAATTTAGAGAGTTTTCAAGCTTACGTGAGGGCCATGGATCTCGAGGAGGTGAGAAGACCGTGAAGATCGTGTCGGGCCCGAAGAATAGTTCAAAGAAGTCAAATGTTCGAGACATGAATTGAGCAAGAAACAAAGAAGATTGAAGTCAAAGCACACTGGAAAAAGGCCAGGCGTCTCGACGCTGGCCCGTTTCTAACCCTAGGCCCATACGGCACGGCGTCGAGACGCCATGCCCAGCGTCTCGACTCTATGATCAATTTTTCTATAAATACCCTCTTTTATTTTATGCCGAATAGGGAGAGTTTTAGGGTTTTGTTTTTTGTCTTCATCTCGGTTCTCTCTGTCCTTCAAGACCAGAATTAAGAGGTGTAAGTTTTCTTATCGATTTCCTTTGTATTTTCTTATTATTGTAGCATAGGGACGCGGGTTTTAGCCAGCTTGACCGCCGTCTAAACCCGTTGACGTCAATTGGATGATTATTGGGTTATAGAATGTGTTTCTTTGTGAGTTTCATGTTCTGATTCTGTATTTAAATTCATGTTGCTATTGTATTTTGGATTCAGTTTGTATTATCAGCATGTGCAGTAGGTTAGATTGACACCGTAACTCGCAACTTGTATGCTAATAACTTGCTAAGGAATTGATTTCCAAGTAGCTAATGGAACATTGGTTTAATAGTTAGCGCATAGACTGATTCGTGGGCACGGGTCCCAAGAGCAGACCCTGACTTTGTTGCTTGACACGATAAGTTTAGAATCCAAAATAGCGTTAGAAGTAATCTAGGTCTAATTATTTCTAATGTCCTGATCAATCCACTAGACTTAAGTGAAAGATTGGAATTCCGTAATTTCGTAAAGCGGAAGCGAATTGGGACCGATTCGTAGTTAATTTTGTTTCTACTAAAATAGTAATATATTGGCAAAAATTTAGAAAACTATTCTAAATCAATTATTAAGGCTAAGCATACAAAAATATTAGATCTAAATCTAATAGGGAGAAGCGAACATACCGTCGTTATCGTCTCTGAAATATCAAGAACGCCTTTCTTGATTTTGGACCAATCGTCAACAATTGGGACACCACCAATTGATCTTCCCCCGCTATAACTCTAAGACTAGGAACGTAGTTGTGGGACTACCTAATCTTGAATGGAAAAAACTCGAGAGTGAAAATTCTTCCTAGAGTTCTTGGGTTGAGAGAATATGAGAGGGAGGCAAGGATGACCTTATGGTGGCCATATGTTCTATAGCCTAAACCCTAGGTTTAATGTTCTATTTATAGGAGAAAGGCCATGAATAAAATATTCATTAAAAATCAATTATTTCCATAACTGATTAATTTTTTCCATAATTAATCTTTTCCATAAATGATTGATTACTTCTATAAGTGATTAAATCATTTTCATAAATGATTAATTACTTCCATAAGTGATTAATCGTTTCCATAATTGATTAATTTCCAATTAATTAATTAATCACCAATTAAATATCATATATTTAATTTCGGACCTTCTATTAGTTAATTAATTAATTGTCCAATTAAATATATTATATTTAATCTTGGGCTTTCAATTAATTAATTCTATAATATGAATCAAATTCATATTAGAATTTGAATTCCTTCAAATTCTCTTATATCCTATAAATTTAATATGAATCAAATTCCTATTAATATTTGAACTTCTTCAAATATTTATTTCTCTCATAATAATAAAGGTTAATTTCAAATTAGACTTTATATTTTAATGTATCACTATACATTATATTAATTTGTATCTCATATAATTAACTTAATTCCCAATATGAATTTGAACTATTCAAATTCTCTCAAGATATAATTGTTCCTAATTACTCTTTACGAGCTAGCAAGGGGACCTAATGGACCTACATATCAAAAGCTCCAATGATATGAGGTAAACTGATTAAACTCATCAATCAGGTTAACCAATATTCATTAAATATGGGTCATTCCACTATAGACCCACAGCTGAACTCTTCTCACTGTAGAACATTTCTGGGTTCACAGATATAGACCTATATTGGTAAGTAAATCCTTCACGAGTGTCCGTAATCACAGCTGAATCAAATTACCGTTTTACCCCTGTGTTACATCTGTCTCCTTAAGTACCAATGCTCCTCTAATGAACAACCTGTTTATGGTCCAATCAATAAACAGAAAGTCCCTTTCGGGCAGTGAGAGGGCGGGATCCCTTTGTTCAAGTCCCGGAGTCACCACTTAAGGGAACACTCATCTACTTCTAGTAGTGGGAAGGAGTGAATTACTTCTTGTGTTGTCATGTGCCCAGCCTCCCACTCGGTCTTGTCCCCGAAAAGGAAGGCATATTGAGTCGGCGTATTGGCCACTCTCACCCATGCTAATCAAAGGACAATTGGTCATGAGAAGGAGTTCATGACACACTCAGGATTAAGACTGAGTTACCTAGGTTCCTATTGAAATAGTAACCTAACTAGTTAACGGTGTTATATCTAGTGGTTTACTATTTCATGGTCCGGTCTTATGCAAACTCATTGCATAGGATACCCCAGCTCGCATGTCTACTACATGGACGCTTTGGATCAATACATCTGTATCAACTGCAAAGCGGGTCGTATCACACAGTGTTACCAGGATAAGGTACACAACCTTATCCTTGTACTATAGACCTTTTAGATTGTTACTTGAACATCCATCCCCGTATGTCCCCACATACTAGTTCAAGTTACATACAAACAACCTTGGATCTTAGTTTATTGGATTTGGGTCAATTTGTGCAATATTTAACAATAACACTTTATTGTAGAAACTGAATAACACTTTATTGAAACAAGTATACAATTTGTTTATATTCACTATCTACGAGTTTTATGGCATAAAACCCAACAAACTCCCACTTGAACTAAAACTCTAGTTTAGTGGGATGTACAATAATCTATACAGCAATGGGTGTATAAATACATGTATAAAACATATACATTGTACAAATACAATAAACTAGGGCATCATTATACCCATTACATAATGGTTTCACTATACCCTTTACATTTCTCCCACTTGCCCTAGATTTCATCTTTGTACATAACTCGTAGACCTAGACCTTCTAGATGACCCTCATACACTTTAGCCAAGAGAGCCTTCGTGAATTAATCAGCAATATTTCATTCAATTCAATGTGTCTGCTTGTCTTGGGATGCGAGGTTCTTTTGAATTTGCCACAACACCACTCTATCATTATAAAGTGTGATGGGCAAGTTCACATTTGGAACACATTCCAAATCAGTCAAGAACTTCCTAAGCCATACAGTCTCTATCGTTGCTTAACAAGCAACTATATTTTCGGCCTATACGGTCAAGACTATAACTATGTCATACTATAGCTCCATCGTAAAGATTGACCACACATACTGATGTAGATTTCCTCAAATCCTTTTCAGTCTTAAAACCTGTGTCAGTGTATCCTGTAAGGATCAAATCCTTAGACCCATACACGAGCATATAGTTTCTCGTTCTCCTTAAATACTTGAGGATATTCTTAATGGTTTTCCAATGATCAGATCTTGGATTATATTGATACGTACTGACAATCCCTACTGCATAGGGCATTCGTCTCATGCCCTCAACCTCTTGAGGTGTCATAGGAAACAGTTTCTTAGACAAAAGAATTCCATGTCTAAAAGGTAGAGAACCCTTATTGGAATTATGCATCTTATACCTAACTAACATTTTGTAGATATAAGATATTTGAGACAAGGCTAGATTTTTGTTCTTACGATTCTTGACAATTTGGATCCTAAGAACAATCTCAGCTTCTCCCAAATTTTCATTTGGAAATGAGCTGCTAGCTCATTTTACTAGTCAGTAAGATAACCTACATCGTTCCCAATGACTAGGATATCAATCATATACAACACTAAGTAAGCTACTAAACTATTGACGTTCTTCTTGTAGACACAAGACTCGTCAATGTTCTGATTAAAGCCCAAAAGATTTGATCATAGTATCAAAATCTTCTATTCCAAGATCAAAATGCTTCAATCAATCCATGAATGCATTTCTGTGTTTTATTTGTAGGAATCCTTTTTTGCAGTTAAATCGAGAAATTGGAGCTAATTGGATGTTCGGGAAGTGAATAAAGGCCAAAGGAACAAATTAGATCAAGTTGGAAGCATATGGAATAGGGCAGAAATCGGGACCAGCGTCGATACCCTAACCCTTGGCGTCTCGACGCTGTGCACATTCCATCTCTGATCAGGAGGCAAAAGGTCAACGTTGTGACCGTAGCGTCTCGACGCTGTCGGATATTTTTGTTCACAGAATCTGCGGTATCGCGACGCTATGACGATTTTTCCTATAAATAGAATGCGATTAGGGCAGTTTCGGGGGACGACTCTTGATGTAATTTTGGCCTAAATTCTTCTGTGGGAGCTGAAGCAACTGGAGGAAGTAAATTTTGAAGGCTCGGGTCGTGGAGATCGTGATGGGGACATGTGGTTTCGGCGACTTAGCGTTTATTCTATTTTCCCTCATGATTTTAGTTAGTTTTAATGACTGATTTGTACTTAGTTTATATCGTAACGCGTTGTATGAATAACTAAGTTCGTAATCTTAGGGATTGATATAGCCGTTGGGCAATTTAGGATTGATTTATAGATGTTTTTCATGCTTTCATTAATGCATAACGTATTCTTAATGCTTTCAATTTACTGGCCATAAATTGATTGATGTTTCTGTTTGAATCTAACTCGGGAGAGAGGATTTAGCTTAGAAATCGGTATGCATGACTAGGATTAATCTTGAGATCGGGAGATAATAGATAATTCTAGAAATCGTTAAAAAGGGCTTTCCTTAATGCCTTGCATGTTTAATGAATTTAAATAGGGATATTGGGTTCATTGCATGTGGGAGGATTATGTATGCTCGGGAGAGATATGTATGATTGTAGTTTTCCCTAGATTTATGATTCATAGCATGTTTATTATCCATTAGTCAATCCATAAATCCCAATTGGTGAAATCAACTCCCCAAGACTTTACCATCAATTGATTTCCATACTTTTTAGCTTTGTGTTATTTTTCTATTCATTCTCACTTTGCTTGGCTCCCTAAATAAAATTAGACAAGATTATTTTCGATAATTAAATTGGTTAGAAACCCAATCCAGGGGACGACATTCGAATTTACATTCACTATATTATAACTTGGCACGTACACTTGCGGTTAGCAATTTGCGTATCAAGTTTTTTGGCGCCGTTGTCGGGGATTGACATATTTAATCAATTTAATATCGTAGAAAAATTGTCCGGTCTTAATTTAGGGTGTATTTTATTTTTTTGTTATTTTTTATTTTTAGGTAGATTGCATTTTTTTTCCTTATTTGTTTTCTTGCATTATATAGTTTTTCCTTATTTTTTTAAATTTTCCATAGATAGAATTTTTGTTTTGTAGTTTTTCCCATTTTTAGATTATTTTTTCCTTATTTGTTAGTTTCCTAATTAGTTTTTGCCAGATTTGTTTTTGCATTCCTTATTTGTTTATCTTTTCCTTTCCTAGACTATATTTTCCTTATTTAGATTTAGTTATTCCCTTTTCTAGTTTCTTTCCTAATGTATTTTCTTTCCTTTTCTTTTATTTTCCTTTTTTAGGTTAGCTTAGTTTGTGCATGCGAAAGGTTAGGGAGTTGGCCTTAGTTCCCTTTGACCCGGAGATAGAAAGAACGTATAATAGACTTCGAAGGGAAAATCAAGTTCCATTCCTAACCCCGAGGAGCCTAAGCCCATTAGGGACTATTTTCAGTCGGTCTTTCAGGAGCAACAATCGGGGATTGTCTATGTCCCGATCAATGCTAACAATTTTGAGCTGAAAACAGGTCTCATTCAGATGGCTCGAGACTGCGCTTATAGAGGATCACCCACAGAGGATCCAAACTCTCACCTGAAATCCTTCCTAGACATCTGTGGGACGGTAAAGTTAAATGGAGTCTCTGAAGATGCTATTCGCTTACGTTTGTTTCATTTTTCCTTGTAGGACAAGGCTCGTGACTGGTTGCAATCGATTCCACCTGGGAGCATTACCACCTGGGATGCTATGGTCCAGACGTTCTTAAAGAATTTCTTTCTTCTTGCTATGACGGTCAAGCCGAGGATCGAGATTGGGACGTTGCAGCAGTAGTTTGATGAGCAGCTGTTTGAGGCTTTGGAGGGTTACAAAGAGTTGTTGAGGAAGTGCCCTCAGCATGGCTATCCTGATTGGCTACAAATTCAACTCTTTTATAACGGTCTTAATCCTAGCACTAAAACCATCGTTGACGCAGCTTCAGGTGGGACTCTGTTTTCCAAGATCGTGGAGAAAGGTCGCACACTTCAAGAGGATATTAAGCTAGCTATTTTTCCTAATTAATTAAGCTAGTCTTTTTCATTTAATTGGCCCAAGTTATGCATTTTTGTGTTTTATTCTTAGGAATCATTTTTCGGAGTTAAATTGAGAAATTGGAGCTAATTGGATGTTCGGGAAGTGAATAAAGGCCAAAGGAACAAAGTTAGATCAAGTTGGAAGCATATGGAATAGGGCAGAAATTGGGACCAGCGTCGATACCCTAACCCTTGGCGTCTCGACGCTGTGCACATTCCATCTCTGATCAGGAGGCAAAAGGTCACAGCGTCTCGATGCTCTCGGATATTTTCGTTCACAGAATCTGCGGTATCGCGACGTTGTGACGATTTTTCCTATAAATAGAATGTGATTAGGGTAGTTTTGGGGGACGACTCTTGATGTAATTTTGGCCTAAATTCCGACTAATACCTTCTGTGGGAGCTGAAGCAACTGGAGGAAGCGGATTTCGAAGGGTCGGGTCGTGGAGATCGTGACGGGGACGTGCGGTTTCGGCGACTTAGCGTTTATTCTCTTTTCCCTCTTGATTTTAGTTAGTTTTAATGGCTGATTTGTACTTAGTCTATATCGTAACGTGTTGTATGAATAACTAAGTTCATAATCTTAGGGATTGATGTAGCCGTTGGGCAATTTAGGATTGATTTATGGATGTTTTTCATTCTTTCATTTATGCATAACGTATTCTTAATGCTTTCAATTTACTGGCCATAAATTGATTGATGTTTGTGTTTGAATCTAACTCGGGAGAGAGGATTTAGCTTAGAAATCGGTCTGCAAGACTAGGATTAATCTTGAGATCGGGAGATAATAGATAATTCTAGAAATCGTTAAAAAGGGCTTTCCTTAATGCCTTGCATGTTTAATGAATTTAAATAGGGATATTGGGTTCATTGCATGTGGGAGGATTATGTATGCTCGGGAGAGATATGTATGATTGTAGTTTTCCCTAGATTTATGATTCATAGCATGTTTATTATCCATTAGTCAATCCATAAATCCCAATTGGTGAAATCAACTCCCTAAGACTTTGCCATCAATTGATTTCCATACTTTTTAGCTTTGTGTTAATTTTCTATTCATTCTCACTTTGCTTGGTTCCTTAAATAAAATTAGACATGTTGGGTTTAATGTCCTATAAACTCATAGTTTGTAAATCATTAAACATATTCTATTTTCAATAAAGTCGTTATTGGAGGTTATTCAGTAAAAGATGTTATTGAATATGTAAATTGCGGATGATTAACCTAAATCCAATAAACTAAGATCCTTGGCTATAAAATGAATACTCGAACTGTATGTAGGGACATATCGTAGGATCAAGTTCAAGTTTATAGTCAAAATTGTCTATAGTATAAGGATACGGTTGGGTGCCTTATCCTGGGGACACTATGGACGCGGCCCACTTTGTATTAAGTACAAACGATGAGATCCTAAATCGTTCATGTGGAGACATGCTAGTGGGGGCGTCCTATGCAATGAGTTTGCATAAGACTGGACCACGAAATTAGTCACTTTCTCTTTATAACGCCGTTTACTGAAGAAACTGACTATTTCTCAAAGATGACCTAGGTAACTCGTTTTTAATCCTAAGCTAAGTATGAACTCCTGTTTATACGAGATTATCCTTTGATCTTCATGGGTGAGAGTGGCCAGCATCGCCGACTCAACAAACCTACCACTTTGGGGATAAGATCGAATAGATAGCTGGGGACATAGTCTCGCAAGACGAAATTCGCTCCTACCCTTTTCAGGGATAGTAGAGAGGTTTTTCCCTTAAGTACTAACTCCAGGACTTGAACAAGGGGCCCAACCCTCTCGTTGGATCGAGAGGGACTTAGGTTTGATGGTTGGACCACAAACCGATTGATCTTGATCTAACGGTCAAGATTGTTTTCTAGCCTCACATTAGGGTTTCCTCTCTTATAAAAGGAAAGGTTATGAGAACCCTAACCCTAAGGTCTCATTCTAGTCTCCCTCTCATATTCTCTCAACCCAAGAACTCTAGAGAGAATTTTTCTCTCTAAGAGTTTTTGACATTCAAGATTAGGTAGTCCCACAACTACGTTCCTAATCTCATAGCTATAGTGGGGAAGCCCTTGTGGTGGTGTCCGTTGAAGAATTCAGAGTCGTCAGACGGAGGTATGTTTCTCATCGCTTAACTTTTTGCCAATGTATTGGTATTTTGTAGAACAAAATTAATTTATGAACGGTCCAATTGCTTCCGCTGTAACGGAATTGGGAATTCCAGTCCTTCAGGGAAGGCCATAGAATTGGTTAATAGAGGCCGAGTCGAAGGGTATCATTTTACCCCTAACAAAGGAAGTAGAGGATCCTTCCGTCATGTTAGCGTAAAATTCCCTAACAATAGGGACTACAGCGCCTGGGGGTGCCTAGTGAATGTGCCCCAACCTCTCTCAGCTATACAATGGGTTAGCTCAGGTTGATTTTGGACACTAGGAACTAACCCTCTTTCAAGAACTATCCCCTATTTACCACGTAAGAGTCATAAACATCTTCAGCATCCTTACTAATAAATCTACGCCTATCAAAAGGAGCAGAGGATGAAGAAGTTGTTGATCTCCTAGATCTCTTGGCACTCATGGTGGAATGGGTAGGAAGAGTATAAAAAATCTAAGGAGAATGGGAAAAAGGGGTTCCTAAAAAAGAAAATCTAAAATGGGTTGGAAGCTAAGAAACACTACAACAAATTTTTTCTGTCTGACATTAAAGCTATAATTTGTTGTAGTGAAAACTAAGAATTTAAGATCAATGGGTCCAAAAACTCCAACACTTAATTTCCCTTCCTCCTTATAAACAAAATTTAACCTGCCAAACAACAAAATCCCAACAAGATTGCAGAAAAATTGCACAAACAATAAAAATACAGCAGCAACAATATATTTCTCAACGATTTTTCAGCTAGATAATGTAAAAATAATGCTCAAATCAAGCCTATTCAACTTCTAATCTTAATCTAATGTTTCTAAATATGGAAAAAATCAACAAAGACAAGAAGAAGAAGGTGAAAAACGCGTTACCCACGCCTTCAAGGTGAAAAACCGCCCAAATCTTCGAGAAATCGCTCAAGAACAACAAAACCCACGGATTCAAGGATGAAATCTGAAGTTTTCTTGCTATTGAAGCTTCAAATCGTGTAAGATTTGCTAAAGAATGAAGAAATTTGAGGAAATATGGTGGGAGATTTGAGGGAGAAGTGAAAAAGTGATAGGTAAAAGCTGGGGCTCTAAATGGGTCTTTTACCGAATGGGTTGAAATCTGAGGTTTTTGAAGGGATAAAAGCCCTATGCAGCGGAAAGGAATTACCGAACCTACACAGAGTCTTAGATTCTAATTGAAATACCAATACAATTTGCAAAAATATTACAGAAATAAATCTATATTTAATGGGTTGTACAACGACTATAAACATGTTAAAAATAACTAGATCTAATCTAGACGATCGTAATGATCAAGGATTTGATAGAAAACTTACTTTTGTAGAAAGCCTTGATCGATTCGCCTTTTCTTGCTAATAAGATCGAAAACATAGCAACCTTCTTGTGCGAACACTACCAATTGATTACACCGGTATATCTCTAAGACTTCTTGAAGCAGGAGACTTGTGGGAGTCTTTTGGGAGAGATCTCTGAGAGAAGGAGAGACAATCGGATGCCTTTCACCCCACCCCAAGGGTCCTATATATATAGGTAAAGGCTAAGACCTTTTCCTAATAGGAAAAGGTCTATTAATAAGTTCAAATCTATTATCTGAACAATATCTAATTTTAATAAATAAATAATTAATCAATTACCCAATTAAATATCATATATTTAATCTTAGGGATTTTATAAAAATTAAAATTAATATGAATCCAATTCATATTTAAAATTTATTTGAACTCTGTCAAATATTCTCTCAAGAATTAATTTTTGAAATTAATTCAAAAATTATATTATAAAGTTTCATAAACTTTATATTATAATGCATCAACAAACATTATTTGATTCTCAAGATAAATTGAACATTATCAATTTATATTTAATTGCTTCAAGTCTTTTTACGAGCTACCAGTGGGACCTAATGGACCTACAGATCAGAAGCTCCAACGATACGAGACTAATCCGCTTAAACTCATTAACCAAGTTAGTCTCCATTCGTTATACTCCACTAAAGACCCACAGCTGCACTCTTCTCACTGCAGAATATTTCTGTGTCCACGGATATCGACCAATAACGGAAAGTTAGTCCTTCACGAGTGTTCATAACTCCAGCTGGGTCAAATTACCGTTTTACCCCTGAGTTACCTCTACCTTCTTAAGTACCAGTGCTCCTCTAATGAACAACCTGTTTGTGGTCCAACCATCAAACAGAAATCCCTCTCGGGCCAGTGAGAGGGTAGGGCCCTTTATTCAAGACCCAGAGACACCACTTAAGGGAACACTCATCTACTTCCTCAAAAGTTGGGAAGGAGTGAATTCCATCTTCTGTGATTATGTTCCCAGCTCCCCACTCAGTCTTGTCCCCAAAATAGTAGGCTTATTGAGTCGGCGTACATGCCACTCTCATCCATACACATCAAAGGACAGTCCCTCGTGAACAGGAGTCCATAATCCACTCAGGATTCAGACTAAGTTTCCTAGGTCATCCTGGTGAAATAGAAACCTAACTAGTTAACGGTGTTACAGCTAGCAGTTACTATTTTTCGGTCTGTTCTTATGCAAACCCATTGCATAGGATAGCCCCACTCGCATGTCTACTACATGGACGCTTTGGATCAATACGTCTTTATCAAATACAAAGCGGGTCGTATCACATAGTGTTACCAAGATAAGGTACCCAACCTTATCCTTGTACTATAGACTTTTTAGGTTGTTACTTGAACATCGATCCCCGTATGTCCCCACATACTAGTTCAAGTTACATACAAACAACCTTGGATCTTAGTTTATTGGATTTGGGTCAAATAGTGCAATATTTAACAGTAACATTTTATTGCAGAAACTAAACAACACTTTATTAAACACAAGTATAAAATTTGTTTACATTCACTATCTACGAGTTTTAGGGCATAAAACCCAACAGTTTTTACCCCAGATTTTGCGTCGGCGTCTCGACGCCGAGAGCATGGCGTCTCGACGCCTGCTCTCTGGTTTGAGCAAAATTCGCGAAATATATATATATATATATTTGAATTCAATCAATCTTTCTTTTAAATAAAAATACAACATTAAAGAATGAAGAAAGAAAGATTAAATTGGGATTTAAATTAAAACAAACAATGATAAGGAGAAACATAAAAAAAAAAAACAAAAAACAAAACAAAAGAAAGGAAAAACTTAAAAATTTTGGGTTGCCTCCCAAAAGCGCCTTGTTTAACGTCTTGAACTCGACGACGTCCTTCATGCACTCAACCGGGATCTAAATTTTCCCGCTCCAGAATGTTGATTCTCCTGGATCTAGAGGCTTTGTACCTATTTACTTGTATCTTATGGGAAATATTTGAACAGGTAAGAGAAGGGTTAAGGTGACCTAAAATATCAAATATGAAGCAACTGTTTTATTCCATTAAATTCAACAGAGATGATTCCCTTGGCCGTTTTCATGAATGGACGACCCAAAATTATAGATGTGGCATTAGGCGAACCGTTTCCATGCATATCAATTATAAAGAAGTCTACAGGAAATACAAGCTCGTCTACCTTAACTAAAACATTTTCAACAAGCCCTAAAGGTCTAATTAAAGATCTATCTGCTAATTGAATTAAATTACTAGTTTTCTTAATATATGAAAGATTAAGCTCATTAATGAGTGCTTGAGACATGACATTAATAGAGGATCCTAGATCTAACATGGCATGCTTAATTTCTAAATCCCCTAGAATGCATGGCAAAGTAGAAATACCATGATTTAGACACTCATTGGGTAATTTCTTCAAGACAGTAAAAACATTATTACACACTTCAGGCTTACCTTTCCTGGAGCACCATTTCTTTAGAAATTTTCCTACCTTAGAAACTTGCTTTACGGTGTCCAGAAGCGGGATGTTGACTTCCACCTTCTTGAATGGGTCAAGTATGTCCTTTTCTTCCTTTTCCTTGGGAGGTTCAGGCTGCAGCGCTAACCTGCTAGGGAAAGGAGCTTTAGGAACATATGAGCTAAAATAAATAGGAGGATCGAAATATACCCCTCGCTTCTTTGGAAAGTTGAGATCGCTCGTCTTCTCTTCAGGCTTCCTTGCCTCTCTATTCTTTGCAGATGTAGGCGGAGAAGGAAATTGTGGACTAGGACTCAGGGCTGTCCCATTCCTTATCGTGGTCGAACATACTTCTTCTCTCCTTGGGATCTCGGATTGCACAGGCAGTTTGTCAATTTTGGCCTCCAACTTTTTGACTAAGTCAGCCAACTGAGAAACTTGGGCTCTCAATTGTTGCATCTCAATTCTGGTCTCCTCTTGGATTTTGAGTTGACCTTCATGTAAAACTCGAATGCCATCAGATAAATTTTTAACCAAAAATACTAAAATACCTGAACTTTATCCATGCTGCATATTTAGGCTTTGATTTTTCTGAAAGTAATGGTTTGGTGTCTGTTGGCTTTGCATTGTTGGAAATCCATCATATGTATTATGCTTAGGCGGGGATTCCTTCTCTGCAGCCAACTGACTAATGAGAGCTCTAAGCTCAGACATTTCAGATTTGAACTTGCTTACCTCGCTGTCTGCACTTGTTCTCTCAGCCATAACAAAGAAAAATAAAAGTTAATCTAAAAATTAAAAGCTCAAGATAAAAAGAAAATAATTAACCGTTTGCACTCCCCGGCAACGACGCCAATTTGATGGGACTTGTCGAAGTTCCGAATCAAATAAAATTTATAATTTCACGGCACTACAACTAATTTTTGTAGAAATAGTGTCTGGGGTCGATCACAGGGAGTGGCAGTTGGTCACTTATTTCCTATTTATTTTGAGTCGTGAAAGCGGTAAATGGGGGGAATGGAGAATTGGATAAATGAACGTGCAAGAAAATTAAAGTGCAAGAATTTAAACAAGCAAGAAATATAAAGGACAAGAAATTAAATTGCAGAAGTCATAAAAATGCGAAGAAGATTAATTAAATAGGCGACACCGATCAGAATGATTATTGGGTTTGAATGATTTACTCTGATCATTGAATCTCTTCCTATTAAGGGCTAGTTTGAATTGCTCAATTGCCCAATCGATCTAATCTGAACCCAGAAAAGACCCAAAGCCCACCTAATCCATCTAACCCAATCATACAACGTCCATCAAATTAGACACGAATTAGTTAATTAATTAATTCAATTGGACAACCAAATTAAACAATCAACCAATTGCCTTAAATCTAGTGGATTGATTAGGACATTTGAAATAATTAGGCCTTTATTACCTCTAACGCTATTTTGGATTCTAAACCTATCGTGTCAAGAAACAAAGTCAGAGTCTGCTCTTGGGACCCGTGCCCACGAATCAGTCTATGTGCTAACTATTAAACCAATATTCCATTAGCTACTTGGAAATCAATTTCTTAGCAAATTATTAACATACGAGCTGCGAGTTAGGGTGTCAATCTAACCTACTGCGCATGCAAATAATACGAACTGGATCCAAAATACAATAGCAATATGAAATTAAAAACCATTCAAAACATGAAACTCACAAAGAAATACATTCTATAACCCAAAAGGTTTAGACGGCGGTTAAGCTGACTAAAACCCGCGACCCAACACTACAATAAAGAAGAAATACAAAGGAAATCAAAGGGGAAACTTACACCTCTCAATCCTGGAAGTGCAAGGCAGAAAGCACCGAGTGAAAGAATGAAAAATAAACCCTAAAAATTTATACATTCGGCGAAATTAAAAGAGGGTATTTAAAGAAAAAATCTATCCCAGTGTCGAGACGCTATGCACGGCGTCTCGACGCCGTGTTGTCTTCGCTTCAGAAATAATTTGCACCGGCATCTTGACGCCGGCCATGACGTCTCGACGCCATGCCTTATTTCAGCATGCTCTTTCTTCTCATTGTATGCTCGGTTTTGGGCTCAAACCTTTGACTTTTCAGAATCAGTCTTCGGGCTCGTCACGATCCTCACGGTCTTCTCACCTTCTCAAGATCCATGACTCTCAAGTAAACTCGAAAACTCACTAAATCGCCCGAATTAACTCCAATTTGTGTGGTTCGGCCCTGATACCTTGAATGTACAAATTATCTACAAAACAGACAAATAAAGCGTAAAGTGCACCCCAACAAGTCTAGATTAACAACAAATAAATAGGATTATTTTGGTCCTATCACTTCGATTAACAGAGTTTATCAGCGATAGACTCTGATTAATCAGAATCTATCAGTTTACTGATAGACTCCGATTATTCAGAGTATATCAGTATCTATCGCTGATAGATTTCGGTTAATCGAAATATATCAGTGACTATCATTGATAGACTTTGATTAATCAAATTCTATCAGTGATAGTCACTAATAGATTTTGATTAATCGAAGTCTATCAGCGATAGACGTTGATAGACTTTGAATAATCAGAGTCTATTAGTGATAGACACGGATAGAATCTGACGACAACTTTTTGGGCTTGTACAATTAATTTTTCTATATATGCAATTAGTTTGCAACTGTGCTGTATTTGCTATTAATTTGGTTCAATTTGCCATCTATGCAACTGCCCCTATATTTAATTAGTCATATATTTGAACTCTTTCAAATATATCATTATCTCGGTATAATAAAGTTTAATTTCAAATTAGATTTTATATTCTAATGCATCACTATACATTATATTAATTGTATCTCATACAATTAACTTAGTTCCCAATATGAATTTGAACTTATTCAAATTCTCTCAAGATATAATTGTTCCTAATTACCCTTTACGAGCTAGTAGGGGGACCTAATTGTTGGGATTGGTGTCCTAAAACTCGTAGATAGTGAATGATAAACGAATTTTATACTTATTCGATAAAGGCGTTATCGAGACTAATTCAGTAAAGTTATTACTGAATAAAGTAAATTGCACATATAATTACCCAAATCCAATAAACTAAGATCCATGGCTATAGGATGAACTCTTGAGCTTTATGTAGAGACATAAAAGTGGATCAAGCTTGAGTAATAGCCAAAACGGTCTATAGTATAGGAATAGGGTTGGGTACCTTATTCTGGGGACACTATGAGACGCGGCCCACTTTATAGATGGTATAGACGATGTGATCCTAAATCGTCCATGTAGAGACATGCGAGTGGGGGCGTCCTATGCAATGAGTTTGCATAAGACCAGGACCAAGAAATAAGTCACTCTCGCTTTATAACACCGTTTACTGACGAGACTGACTATTTCATGTGATGACCTAGGTAACTCGATCTTAATCCTGAGCTAACTATGAACTCCTGTTTATTCGGGCTTATCCTTAGATCTGCATGGGTGAGAGTGGCTCAGTATCGCCGACTCAATAAGCCTCCCATTTCAGGGATAGGAACGGGTAGATAGCTGGGGACATAGTCGTGCGAGAAGGAATTCACTCCTACCCTTAAGTGCTGACTCCGAGGCTTGAACAAAGGGATCCCGCCCTCTCATTGGCCCGAGAGGGACTCGGTTTATTGGTTGGACCATAAACCAATTGTTCATTAGAGGATCAGTGGGGCTTAAGGAACTAGAAGTACTATAGGGGTAAAACGGGTTTTTTGACCTAGCTATAGCTACGAACAACCTGTGAAGGATTGACTTACTAATCATGGTTAAATCAAGTGGACAGAAATATATCTATAGTGAGGGGAGTGCAACTATCGGGCTATAGTGGAGTGCCCCGGTAGTTAACGAATGTTGGCTAGCTTGGATAATGAGATTAGTCGGTTAGCCTCGAATCGTTGGAGCCCATGATCTATAGGTCCATTAGGTCCCCCTACTAGCTCATATCGGAATTAAGCCTAGAACAAAAGATAGGAAGCTTTGAATCGTTCAAAATCGAGAAAAAAAAGGGTATTATCATAAATTGTGTTTGACACAATAATTTAATTATGAATTAAATTAGAAAATGAGAGATGAAGTATTTAAAAGTGTTTTGAATACTATATATATGTATTAGGAATCATATATATGGAATTGCACAAGATAACAAAGATTAATTAGATTAATCATATCAAAATTAATTTGAAAATTTTCAAATTAATTACCAAGCAATCAATTTCAATTTAGAATTGAAATTGGAGATAATTTGCAAGCTTGAAATTTGATTTCAATTTGAAATTAGTGGATTTAGTTGGAAATCCATTTAATGCATGATCATTCAATGTGGAAAGACAACTCACTCATGCATTGTTGCATGTCTTGTGAGATGTACACCTAGAATCAACTTGAACTTGCAAATACACCATGTGTCTTGTGTCTTGAGGCTTGGCTTTGCATGGAGAATGTCTTTAAAAGGAGCTTGAATCAAATTCAAAGGGATGAGAGCCATTTTCCTTAATGTTATGCTGCTGGAATTTGGACTCCAAGTTCTCTCATCTCTCATTCTTCTCCATTGCTTGATGCTTCAAGCATTCCCTTCCCATTCCCTATCTTATATAGACTCCCACAAGTCGTTCTTGGCCCGGAGTATAGTAGGGAAGACTCTAGGGGTTGTCCAAGGAGCATAGGAGAGGCAAACACCACAAGGAGTTCAACATAAGTGAGCTACAAAGGTTGGTGTTTTCTAAACTCTCTATTCTGTCTTTTCTAGAACATGCATGCTTTAGGAGTAAAATTGAATGTCTTAAGTGCTTTCGATCTTCAATTGCTTCCGCATGTGTAATATGTACACCTTCAATTGGTATCAGAGCATGATTAGAGCACTTAATTCGTTTTAATTTTGCTTTGGTGGGTACCATTTTGAAATTGAATTTTCTGTGTGCTAAAATGGAAGTGTTCTGGTTTGGCAATTTTTTGAGCATTCAAATCTTCATGAAATTGTAATTGCTCGGATATGTAAGAGCGTTAATGTGTGTACTATAGTCTGTAATTTTTATAGAGTCATTAGAGTCCATATAGGCTGTAAAATCGAAGAAAAACCGGAGAAGACGCAGCAGAAAATGAAAATTCCAGCAAGCAGTTTTTTTTTTCTTCTTCTATTCCAGAATTTTGGTCCGGTTCAGCTGCTGCCTTTTGGTCCGGTTCGGTCTGTTGCAGCCTCATTTCACTCATTGCATGGCCGGTTCATTGCTTCGATGAGCGGTTCGGGATGGTTCGTGAAGCTCGGGCGTGTTGCAAGTTTATTTATTGATTATTATTGTAATAATTAGTGAAATTGCTTGTGTTTTTTTTTAAAATTGCCAAACTATTCCATTTTAGCTTGATTTAATTACTTTATGCATTGTGAATGTATGATTTAATTAAATGGATGTATGTGCATTATGAGCATGCCATATAGTTTTAAAACCCCACCATAGGAAAGCATGTTCATGCATTTGTTTAATTTTAATAAGTGTTATTGATTAATTCAAATGCATGAGGGAAATTTCATGTTTTATTAATATAAGTGTTGTATTAATTAGGGAGATTCATGCTTGAATGGTTAATTTCCTAATTGATTAATTCTTATAATAGTTATAATTATTAAAGAATAAAATTAACCAAGCATGAAGCATGAAATTTCATTAGTTTGATTATAAGTGTTATACTCATATTAGGCTTGTTATGGACTTGTTTTATAATTGTTATAAAAAGAGATAGAAATCTAAAATCTATAACAAGATTAAATGCATGCTCACTTAGGTTAATGAACCTCCAAATCGATCAACTTGCATAGTTTAGGCCGATATCTTGTAAAACAACGGTTACAAGAGAACTCACCCGACAAGATGCTGTCTAAGGCTGGAGGTATTTAAGTTGACGGTTTACGGAACACCTCTTACCTGGGCATTGAGTCGGTTCTTGAGTTAAGTTAACTCGAGTTTTATGAGCATGCGTGAGCGGTGTGAGGTTTTAAAGTGTTATCACGTAGACATCGTAGTATAAAGAGTTATACAAACCTAGACATAGGTTGTTTCTAAAGGGTGCTTTTCTTATAACTTGAATGATTGATTATTATATGCTTTAAAACACCATTAGAAAGCATGTTATAGGGTTTATTCATTAAAAGTTATAAGAGTTATAAAAGTTGATGAATAGAAACCGTAAAACCTATAACAAAGAGTTGCATGCTAACATAGGATCTTAGGATCTTGTCATTCTTTAAATGGTTTAAAATGAAGTAGACCTAAGATCGCCTTTTCTAATAGCATTAGAAATATGTCTTACTTAGTTTTTGAAATAGTTTTAAAAATTTGAGTAAGTAGGGCATGAGACCTTGGTTATAAGGGAACTCTCCCGGCAAATGGTTCGGAACCTGAGTTGAATTAACCATAGTCTTACTAGCATGCAATGTCACTAGGTTATTAAAAGTGTTTAATCACCTAGACATTTAGTGTAAAGACCTTGTTTAATAAGGCATAGACTTAGATAGATTCATTTAGCCGGAATTTACCTAAGTAATAAGACCCTAAAACTTTACAACACTTTAGTGGGAGGAAAAGTATAGAAACGAAATATTCATATTAAGTTTCTACTCTCACGTCCCCCTGAGTTCACACCGTGAGATCCATGCTTGGCCTCGAGGCGCCCTGGGAGCGTCCCCCTACGGATGGTGTTTGCATGGGTTAATATCAAGGTGAATGGGGAAAGTGTTCATAGTAAGTGGGAGAAGGAAACGTGTCAAACGTATCCTGCGGTCTCCATCATTAGGTTGCACCGTGAGATTCCTATGCGCTGCCTGCGAGTCGCCCTGGGAGCGATCACCCTACGGAGGTCTTGCGCATGGGATTCGGAACAACGCAAACTCCAGAAATGGATAGGGTTTCCTAGGGCCATTCCCAACATTAGCTCTTCCCTACGGTGGCATTGTTGGGGCCGTCCTCTGAGATCTGAAAATGATGGGTAACACTTACAAGATGGTCTTGACCAAATTAACGTTAGCTAATAACTATTGGAGTAAGAGTTATTCTGGGAATAGTTTTTGGCCGAGATTGTCTCGATTCAGAGGAGGAGTAGCTGACTGCCCTACGGTAGCGGTTATTCTAAACCCCTGAAGTATCGTTGCAAAATAAATCAATTGTATATATGGGTCGATGATTGCTTTTGCTAAATCTGATTGGATAAATGTGATTAATGGGTTTAGTGCATGTTTCTAATAGAGATTAATTTGTTTGTTTCAGCAATATGTCGAAAAACGTATGTGCTTTGTCAAATGCCAAATTAAACGGTTTAGTACATACGACTAAGAATACTAACTTAAACGCTAAACTCGTGGCAAAGAATTTAGGTTTGGTCGTCTCAACTGAGGAATGTCCTCAAACTAACTGCATAGCCAAGAAAAACATAATCCACGACTCTAAATGCGATTTATTAGTCTTGGAAACGTGTTTAGTGGAAAACGACGATTCTGCCTGGATACTCGATTCAGGTGCCACTAATCACGTATGTTCTTCATTTCAAGGAATGAGTTCCTGGCAACAGCTAATAGCTGGAGAGATGACTCTTAAAGTTGGAACAGGAGAAGTCATCTCGGCTATTGCAGTGGGAGATGTAAAATTATTCTTCACCAAGGAACGTTACATGATATTAGATAATGTATACATAGTTCCGAAAATTAAAAGAAATTTGATTTCTTTATCTTGTTTATTAGAACAAGGTTACCCAATTTCTTTTTCTGTTAATGAAGCGTTCATAACTAAAAGAGGTATTGATGTTTGCTCTGCAAACTTGAAGAATAAATTGTATGTTTTGAGACCAATTGAGTCTAAAGCTATTTTAAATCATGAGATGTTTAAAACCGCTGAGACTCAACCTAAAAAGCGAAGAGTTTCTCAAGATACCTATCTCTGGCACTTGAGGTTAGGCCATATCAACCTCAATAGGATTGGGAGATTGGTCAAGAGTGGACTTCTAAACAAGTTAGAAGACGACTCGTTGCCTCCTTGTGAGTCATGCCTTGAGGGCAAGATGACAAAACGACCTTTTACCAGAAAAGGTTATCGTGCCAAAGAGCCCCTAGAGCTCATTCATTCGGACCTCTGTGGACCAATGAACATTAGAGGTCGAGGAGGGTACGAATATTTCATCAGTTTCATTGATGATTATTCGAGGTATGGCTATCTCTACCTAATGCATCATAAGTCCGAGGCTTTTGAAAAGTTCAAAGAGTACAAGGCTGAGGTTGAGAACCTATTAGGTAAGACGATAAAAACACTTCGATCCGATCGAGGTGGAGAGTATATGGACTCAAGTTTTCAAGACTATTTGATAGAGCATGGAATTACGTCCCAACTCTCAGCCCCTGGTACACCTCAGTAAAACGGTGTATCAGAAAGGAGAAACAGAACCTTGTTGGACATGGTTCGTTCGATGATGAGTTATGCTCAGTTGCCTAACTCGTTTTGGGGTTATGCAGTAGAGACTGCAGTTTATATTTTGAACGTAGTTCCCTCAAAGAGTGTTTCTGAAACACCGTTTGAGCTCTGGAAAGGTCGTAAAGCTAGTTTACGACATTTCAGAATTTGGGGATGCCCTGCATACGTGCTAGATGCAAACCCAAAGAAATTGGAGCCTCGTTCTAGATTTTGCCTATTTGTAGGCTATCCCAAAGAAACGAGAGGTGGATACTTCTTCGATCCAGAGGAAAATAAAGTACTTGTATCGACAAATGCTACATTCCTAGAAGAAGACCACCTCAGAGATCACAAGCCACGAAGTAAAGTCATTTTAAGTGAACTATCAAACGAAGCTACAGAAACATCAACAAGAGTTGTTGATGATGCTGGCACCTCGAGTCAATCGCATCCTTCTCAAGAAATAAGAGAACCTCGATGTAGTGGGAGGGTTGTTAGACAACCTGATCGCTATTTGGGTTTAACTGAAACTCCAGTCGTCATACCTGATGACGGAATCGAGGATCCATTAACCTTTAAACAGGCAATGGATGATGTTGACAAGAACGAGTGGATTAAAGCCATGGACTTGGAAATCGAGTCCATGCATTTTAATTCAGTATGGGATCTTGTAGATCAACCTGAAGGGGTTAGACCCATAGGGTGTAAATGGATCTACAAGAGAAAACGAGACGCTGCTGGAAAGGTAAAGACCTTTAAGGCACGACTTGTGGCAAAGGGTTTTACCCAGCGGGAGGGGATTGACTATGAAGAAACCTTCTCCCCTGTTGCCATGTTAAAGTCGACCCGGATACTTTTGTCCATTGCCACGTTTTACGATTATGAAATATGGAAAATGGATGTCAAGACTGCCTTTCTGAACGGTAATCTTGAAGAAAGTATCTACATGTCTCAGCCAGAGGGGTTCATAGCTCAGGATCAAGAGCAAAAAGTTTGCAAGCTTAAACGATCCATTTATGGATTAAAACAAGCATCTAGATCCTGGAATATGAGATTTGATACTGCGATCAAATCTTATGGCTTTGAACAAAACGTTGATGAGCCTTGTGTATACAAAAGGATCATCAACAACACCGTAGCTTTCTTAGTACTGTATGTAGATGATATCCTACTCATCGGGAATGATGTAGGTTATCTAACTGACATTAAACTATGGCTAGCAACTCAATTCCAAATGAAAGATTTGGGTGAGGCACAATTTGTTCTAGGGATCCAAATTGTTCGAAATTGAAAGAACAAAACGCTAGCCCTGTCTCAAGCGTCTTATATCGACAAATTGTTAGTTAGATATAAAATGCAAAATTCCAAGAAAGGACTATTACCTTTCAGGCACGGAATTAACTTGTCTAAGGAACAGTGTCCTCAGACACCTCAAGAAGTTGAGGACATGAGACGTTTTCCCTATGCCTCTGCAGTAGGTAGCCTAATGTAT
The DNA here is from genome assembly GCA_017139565.1 of Luffa aegyptiaca. Taxonomy (NCBI): domain Eukaryota; kingdom Viridiplantae; phylum Streptophyta; class Magnoliopsida; order Cucurbitales; family Cucurbitaceae; genus Luffa; species Luffa aegyptiaca. Next base: position 42,605,855 of record CM029407.1, read on the forward strand.
GCCATGTTGTGTACAAGGCCTGACATTTGTTATGCAGTAGGGGATTGTCAGTAGATATCAATCCAATCCAGGATTCGATCACTGGACAGCCGTTAAAAATATCCTCAAGTATCTAAGGAGAACGAGGGACTATATGCTCGTGTATGGTTCGAAGGATTTGATCCTTACAGGATACACTGATTCTGATTTTCAAACCGATAAAGATTCGAGGAAATCTACATCGGGGTCATTATTCACTCTAAATGGAGGAGCAATAGTATGGCGTAGCATCAAGCAAGGATGCATTGCAGACTCGACCATGGAGGCCGAATATGTAGCCGCTTGCGAAGCAGCAAAAGAGGCAGTATGGCTCAGGAAGTTCCTAACTGACTTGGAAGTCATTCAGAATATGCATCTGCCTAACACCTTGTATTGTGATAATAGCGGCGCAGTTGCAAACTCAAAGGAACCTCGCAGCCATAAGAGAGGCAAGCACATCGAAAGGAAATACCATCTCATTAGGGAGATTGTGCACCGAGGAGACGTGATCGTCACGAAGATAGCATCGGAGCACAACATTGCTGATCCATTCACAAAGGCTCTCACGGCTAAAGTGTTCGAGAGTCATCTAGAAGGTCTAGGTCTGCGAGATATGTACGAGAAATAATCTAGGTCAAGTGGGAGATTTTGTAACCGGTATTTTGATACCTTTGCATACTGGGTATTTAGATGCCCTAGTTTATTGTATTTTTACTTGGTTATTAATACAAGTATTTATTCACCCACTGCTGTTATAGATTATAGTACATCCCACTAAACTAGAGTTTTAGTTCAAGTGGGAGATTGTTGGGATTGGTGTCCTAAAACTCGTAGATAGTGAATGATAAACGAATTTTATACTTATTCGATAAAGGCGTTATCGAGACTAATTCAGTAAAGTTATTACTGAATAAAGTAAATTGCACATATAATTACCCAAATCCAATAAACTAAGATCCATGGCTATAGGATGAACTCTTGAGCTTTATGTAGAGACATAAAAGTGGATCAAGCTTGAGTAATAGCCAAAACGGTCTATAGTATAGGAATAGGGTTGGGTACCTTATTCTGGGGACACTATGAGACGCGGCCCACTTTATAGATGGTATAGACGATGTGATCCTAAATCGTCCATGTAGAGACATGCGAGTGGGGGCGTCCTATGCAATGAGTTTGCATAAGACCAGGACCAAGAAATAAGTCACTCTCGCTTTATAACACCGTTTACTGACGAGACTGACTATTTCATGTGATGACCTAGGTAACTCGATCTTAATCCTGAGCTAACTATGAACTCCTGTTTATTCGGGCTTATCCTTAGATCTGCATGGGTGAGAGTGGCTCAGTATCGCCGACTCAATAAGCCTCCCATTTCAGGGATAGGAACGGGTAGATAGCTGGGGACATAGTCGTGCGAGAAGGAATTCACTCCTACCCTTAAGTGCTGACTCCGAGGCTTGAACAAAGGGATCCCGCCCTCTCATTGGCCCGAGAGGGACTCGGTTTATTGGTTGGACCATAAACCAATTGTTCATTAGAGGATCAGTGGGGCTTAAGGAACTAGAAGTACTATAGGGGTAAAACGGGTTTTTTGACCTAGCTATAGCTACGAACAACCTGTGAAGGATTGACTTACTAATCATGGTTAAATCAAGTGGACAGAAATATATCTATAGTGAGGGGAGTGCAACTATCGGGCTATAGTGGAGTGCCCCGGTAGTTAACGAATGTTGGCTAGCTTGGATAATGAGATTAGTCGGTTAGCCTCGAATCGTTGGAGCCCATGATCTATAGGTCCATTAGGTCCCCCTACTAGCTCATATCGGAATTAAGCCTAGAACAAAAGATAGGAAGCTTTGAATCGTTCAAAATCGAGAAAAAAAAGGGTATTATCATAAATTGTGTTTGACACAATAATTTAATTATGAATTAAATTAGAAAATGAGAGATGAAGTATTTAAAAGTGTTTTGAATACTATATATATGTATTAGGAATCATATATATGGAATTGCACAAGATAACAAAGATTAATTAGATTAATCATATCAAAATTAATTTGAAAATTTTCAAATTAATTACCAAGCAATCAATTTCAATTTAGAATTGAAATTGGAGATAATTTGCAAGCTTGAAATTTGATTTCAATTTGAAATTAGTGGATTTAGTTGGAAATCCATTTAATGCATGATCATTCAATGTGGAAAGACAACTCACTCATGCATTGTTGCATGTCTTGTGAGATGTACACCTAGAATCCACTTGAACTTGCAAATACACCATGTGTCTTGTGTCTTGAGGCTTGGCTTTGCATGGAGAATGTCTTTAAAAGGAGCTTGAATCAAATTCAAAGGGATGAGAGCCATTTTCCTTAATGTTATGCTGCTGGAATTTGGACTCCAAGTTCTCTCATCTCTCATTCTTCTCCATTGCTTGATGCTTCAAGCATTCCCTTCCCATTCCCTATCTTATATAGACTCCCACAAGTCGTTCTTGGCCCGGAGTATAGTAGGGAAGACTCTAGGGGTTGTCCAAGGAGCATAGGAGAGGCAAACACCACAAGGAGTTCAACATAAGTGAGCTACAAAGGTTGGTGTTTTCTAAACTCTCTATTCTGTCTTTTCTAGAACATGCATGCTTTAGGAGTAAAATTGAATGTCTTAAGTGCTTTCGATCTTCAATTGCTTCCGCATGTGTAATATGTACACCTTCACTAATGAACCTACAGATCAGAAGCTCCAATGATATGAGGCTAACTGACTAAACTCATTAATCGAGTTAACCAATATTCATTAACTGCGAGTCACTCCACTAAAGACCCACAATTGCACTCTTCACGAGTGTTCGTAACTACAGTTGGGTCAAATTACCATTTTACCCTTGTGTTACTTTTGTCTCCTTAAGTACCAGTGCTCCTCTAATGAACGACCTGTTTATGGTCCAACCAATAAATAGAAAGTCCCTCTCAGGCCAGTGAGAGGGCGGGATCCCTTTGTTCAAGACTCAGAGTCACCACTCAAGAGAACACTCATCTACTTCTCCTAAAAGCAGGAAGAAATGAATTCCATCTTGTGTTGTCATGTCCCTAGCCCCCCCACTCGGTCTTGTCCCCATACTTATCAAAGGACAATCCCTCGTGAGAAGGAGTTCATGACACACTCAGGATTAAGATCGAGTTACCTAGGTCATCCTATTTAAATAGTAACCTAACTAGTTAACGGTGTTACAACTAGTGGTTGACTATTTCGTGGTCCAGTCTTATGCAAACTCATTGCAAAGGATACCCCTGCTCGCATGTCTACTACATGGACACTTTGAATCAATACGTCTGTATCAAATACAAAGCGAGCCGTATCACATAATGTTACTAGGATAAGGTACTCAGCCTTATCCCTGTACCATGGACTTTTTAGGTTGTTATTTGAACATCGATCCCCGTATGTCCCCACATACTAGTTCAAGTTACATACAAACAACCTTGGAACTTAGTTTATTGGATTTGAGCCATATTGTGCAATACTTAACAATAACACTTTATTATAGAAACTCAATAACACTTTATTGAAACAAGTATTTAATTTGTTTACATTCACTATCTACGAGTTTTAGGGCACAAAACCCAACAGTAGTAGCGTTACTGCTGATCTATTCCTCATCTCCTGAATTAGCTACACAATTTGTGATTTAAGATTTCTCAAGGAAACAGTTTGACTTTGAATAACGGAGTCGTTCTTGGTCATGAACTCTCTTATAAGATTCTCCAAATTTGAGGTTGATTGGGGTTGCAATTGCATCGGTTGCTATTGCAATTGTGGTTCCAAAGGCTGTGCAATAGTTGAAATTGTCCATTGAATACTGGTGGTCCTCCCTGATTAACAAATGGGACTGAATCGGAAGTGCTAGCATTTTGTCCTCCCCATGAAAAGTTAGAGTGTTGTCTCCATCCTGAATTGTATGTATAGGAGTAAGGATTGATTCTATTTTGTGCACCTACAAAATATACTGAAGCTAGATCTTGAGGACCATCTTCAAAAGAATGCTCTTCATTGCAGGTAGCGCAAATGGGGGTTGAAACTTGGCTCACAGCTGCAACTTGAACTTGATTCCCTAAAGTAAGATTCATAAGCATGTTGTTCACAATTAACATTCGCTCTAACAATGTCTCTAAATGATTGACTTCTTGGACCTTGACACTGCTTCTTGATGGTGTTTCTTCTTCTCCCCATTGGATATTGTTTGCAACAACTGCGTCAAAATCTCATTTGCCTCATTGAAAGTCTTTTTAAGAAAAGAACCATTAGCTGATGCATTGACCACTGATTTGGAAGCTTGAGTCAATCCACTGTAAAAATGCTACAAGAAGACAAGCAGGCAAGCCCAAGCTTTGTATACTCCTTCTTGTGGTCCTTGTTAAGTGATGATTTTCTCTTGGATTTGTGCATTCTTAGTCGACGGAAAGTATTTCAAAAGAAACCTTTCAACAAGCTCATCCCAAGTGGTGATGCTATCTGGCAGGAAAGAATCTAACCATGCTTCTACATTATCCTGCAAAGAAAATGGAAAAAGTTTCAAATGCAAAGTTTCATTGGATACTCCATTAAGCTTGAAAGAATGACATATTCTCTAAAATTGCTTCATATGCTTGTGAGGATCTTCACTAGGAAGTCCTGAAAATTGGCCTATGGTCTGAAACATTTGGAAAATGATAGGTTTGAGCTCGAAATGATTTGCATCGATGACTGGCTCAACAATTCCAATATTGAGATTGTAGAAAGTTGTGGCCGCATAATCCCTAATAGCTCAATCTCGCTCATCTGCAATAAGTATGGGATTAGGTGCTGCCACATCTTGTTGTTGCACATTGTTAGGTTGTGCTCCTCTTTGTTGCACACCGAGAGGGTCTCCAACAAGTGGATCCATAGCAATTTCCTGCAGAAAAATTTCTTTTGGGGTTCCCTATTGTTGAACTTCTCGTAGTTTCTTCAACTTCCTTCTTTGCTCCTTACAGCGCTGTTGGAAAGTCTTCTCTATCTCAGGATCCAAATTATAATAAGGTCTTTTGAGCATACACCAATCCAACTTGCAAATAAATTCGTGTAAAAAGAATTGACTCCCTATGACAGAGGAATTTACGGTCGCAAACCGATCGCAATTCCTGTTAATAAAAACTAAAAAAAAATTCAACTATTTTTTCTTTGTCGGGGTTTATGTCCTAGAACTCAAGTTTCGTTATCCTTTCTATAATAAAGACGTTATTCAGTGGAATTGTTTATTTTATATCTTAAATCCAATAGAAACATCCATGGTTATAATATGAAATACTCGAACTATATCGTGGATATAGGCAGGGATAAAGTTTGAGTATATAACATACATGGTCTATAGTAAATGGATACGACTGGGTACCTTATCCTGGTAACACTATGGATGTCTAACAATTCTCTTTCACTCTCGTGCTCCAAGCAATTGTTAGCCATGCAAATTTGGATCTAATCTAATTTCTCTCGGTCGAGTATCAATTTAGACCAACATATCGATTAATCCGTGATCAAGAGATTAAAAGCATTAAGAATGAATTGCATAGATTAAATATGAAGAACTTCGTTACAATCTCTAATGAATTAAGCTACAATATCCAATTAGCTAGAATAACGACCCTAGGTCTCAAGATCTACTCACAAATGGTAATAATTTTGCCCAAGTGATCTTGATCCATAGGCCCAACACTAAGAATTTATAAAGAAGTAAGGAAGAAATAACCGGTAAGTTGATCCCAAGCTCCCGCCACGATCATCTCGAGTCTTGAGCCTTGGAATCTCGCTCAATTCCAACCTTTTTCTCCTCAATTCTTCTCACCTTTTCTCTCTATTGAGCTAGGGGAAAGCTCCCCAAAATGGGATGATTTGAACCTTGGGAGAGGGGGCTATTTATAGGTGCTGGACGGAGGCTTTCTTGCTGAACAAGTCGGTAGCGTCGCGATGCTGTGACGTCACTCTTTTCTTGGCGAAGAAGTTGTCGCAACGTCGCGACGCTACGCGGCAGCGTCGATACGCTGTTGCGATTCCAGATCTTTCTTTACTGCCTGCCAAGCGTCGAGACGCTCTGGCCCTAGCGTCGAGACGCTAGGCCTTCTAGAAGCCCCATGTGCATAATTTGGCCTCCTTTCTTCTTCCTTTTGGGCTTTTTGGGCCTCCACTACAAATGGCATCTTTTCTTGGACCTTAGGGCTTGGATCTTCAATGATTATTCTTCAAATTGCCCAAAAAGTCTCCAAATTCACCTAAATTCTCTTAAAATCTCAGTTTTGCTTCTCGGACTCAGTTTTCTACAAAATCAATATAAAAATACATTAAAGCTCACAATTCATGCATAAAACTAGCTAAAATTAATAGGAAAATGATAACATTTCTGCTTGTTATCACACCCCCAAACTTAAAGTTTTGCTAGTCCCGAGCAAAATAAAGTAATGCATATGAATCATAACTTGCATGCTAACAACTCTTTCCTCAATGCTACTAGCCATGAATGCAAACTATCGAAACAAATAAGTAAGCATGGCCAACCATCAAGAAGTTTAAAATCTAGTCCTATCCTCCCTTGCAAAAATGAATCATCATTTGCATATCACAATTTTTACTAGCCTGGAATCATTTATACACTCCTCCATTCATCTTCCCCCTACACTGGCGCTAAAGCTCGCCCGTTTAGCCATCTTACTTATCTAGCAAGCACTACCTTACTGAGGTGTCCATAATTCTTGGGTCGTCCCCAAACTTTTTTTTTTTTTTTTTTAAGATGAAATCCTTTTAGATGTAGCGCATTCGTTCTGGCTTGCCAACATTGGTGATGAAAGCATCCAACTACGAGCGCCACATCTTTCAGGTTGCCGAGGCCTGCTCATTTCTTTCCAGCGCTTCCATGCAAAGGCAAACGATGGGTGTCATGAATGTCCATGGTTACTAACGCTCTCAAGAAAGTGGAGCTTTTTTTTTTTTTTTTTTGAAGATGGGCAAATCAAAGCATTTCTTTTTCCCAAAGCTCAGTATTACTAACTATTACGCAAGAACGCTATCTAGACAAACTTTACACCTATCGGAGTGACAGTGAACTTCTAAAGCATATAACTTTCATCTAGGCTTTCAAAATCATAATAAAACTAATGAATCGTCATACTTTGCAAGGGGATCAAAGAGAAAATTTTAAATTTTCTTGAATTTAGGCATGCTTTCAAATTTTGTAACAACTAGAGAGACTCATGGCTAAAAGCAAATCATCAGACGTCATCATCATCGGCATGCAATTATTTCATCATAAGCATTACTCTAGCAAAATCTAAACAGAGCAAATCTCCCCCCCAAACTTAAAATATACACTGTCCCCAATGTATGAACATTTAATCAGATAAAGAGAGATCGATATTGCCCTGAAAAAGTGAGAGAATCTGAATCGTCTTGAATTATCGTACGAGGAGAGAATGAGAAGCTAGGCATGAATTCATGAGCTTCCTGCACAAGGATCGATCACACGAGAGCATTAGGATCAACACAAAAACTAAATTGAAATCTATAAAAACTTTAAACACTTGGGTTGCGTCCCAAGGAGCGCTTGTTTAACGTCCTGAGCTAGATGGGGCTCGGTCACCCTGCATCTTCTAACATCACTTTTTCGACCTTTCTCTCTTCGAATCCACAATAGTGCTTCACTCTTTGAGCATTGACTTTAAAAGTTAACTCGCTGCTATCCATCAGCTCAATTGAACCGTACAGGGATACCTCCTTGACTATGAATGGCCCGGACCATCTTGACTTCAATTTTCTAGGGAACAATTGTAGTCGTGAATTGAATAGAAGAACTCGCTGGCTAGGCTCGAAAGATCGTTTCCGAACTAAGCGATCATGCCATTTGGCTGTTCTTTCCTTGTAGAGTTTAGCGTTTTCGTATGCCTGGCTCCTAAATTCTTCTAATTCGTTGAGCTGCAGCAACCGTTGCTCCCAAACTTTTTATGTGTCCAAGTTCAACTATTTTTTCTTTGTTGGGGTTTATGTCCTAGAACTCAAGTTTCGTTATCCTTTCTATAATAAAGACGTTATTCAGTGGAATTGTTTACTTTATATCTTAAATCCAATAGAAACATCCATGGTTATAATATGAAATACTCGAACTATATCGTGGATATAGGCAGGGATAAAGTTTGAGTATATAACACAAATGGTCTATAGTAAATGGATACGACTGGGTACCTTATCCTGGTAACACTATGAATGTCTAACAATTCTCTTTCACTCTCGTGCTCCAAGCAATTGTTAGCCATGCAAATTTGGATCTAATATAATTTCACTCTGTCGAGTATCAATTTAGACCAACATATCGATTAATCGCTGATCAAGAGATTAAAAGCATTAAGAATGTATTGCATAGATTAAATATGAAGAACTTCGTTACAATCTCTAATGAATTAAGCTACAATATCCAATTAGCTAGAATAACGACCCTAGGTCTCAAGATCTACTCACAAATGGGAATAATTTTGCCCAAGTGATCTTTATCCATAGGCCCAACACTAAGAAATTATAAAGAAGTAAGGAAGAAATAACCGGTAAGTTGATCCCAAGCTCCTGCCACGATCATCTCGAGTCTTTTTCTCTCTATTGAGCTAGGGGAAAGCTCCCCAAAATGGGATGATTTGAACCTTGGGAGAGGGGGCTATTTATAGGTGCTGGACGGAGGCTTTCTTGCTGAACAAGTCGGTAGCGTCGCGACGCTACGTCACAGCGTTGCAACGCTGTGGCGTCACTCTTTTCTTGGTGCAGAAGTTATCGCAGCGTCGTGATGCTACGCGGACAGCGTCGATACGCTGGTACGATTCCAGATCTTTCTTTACTGCCTACCAAGCGTCGAGACGCTCTGGTCCTAACGTCGAGACGCTAGGCCTTCTAGAAGCCCCATGTGCGGATTTTGGTCTCCTTTCTTCTTCTTTTTGGGCTTTTTGGGCCTCCACTACAAATGGGATCTTTTCTTGGACCTTAGGGCTTGGATCTTCAATGATTATTCTTCAAATTGCCAAAAAAGTTTCCAAATTCACCCAAATTCTCTTAAAATCTCAGTTTTGCTTCTCGAACTCAGTTTTCTACAAAATCAATATAAAAATACATTAAAGCTCACAATTCATGCACAAAACTAGCTAAAATTAATAGGAAAATGATAACATTTCTGCCTGTTATCAGGATGCGGCATACTTTACGAATGAGGCAAACGACGTGATCTTGGATCGTTCATGTAGAGACATGTGAGTAGGGGCATCCTGTGTAAAAGATGTTTACACAAGACAAGACCGAGAAATAAGTCACTCTTACTTTATAACGTCGTTTACTGTTAAGACTGATTATTTCATGCAATGACCTAGGTAACTCTATCTTAATGCTTAGCTTGCTATGAACTCCTGTTCATTTAGGATTATCCTTTAATCTGCATGGGTGAGAGTGGTCCAAAAGTTTCATTCAATAATCCTACCATTTTGGGGATAAGACTAAATAGATAGCTGGGGACATAGTAAAAGCAAGACGAAATTCACTCCTACCCAATTCAGGGATAGTAAAGAGGTTGTTCCCTTAAGTGCTGAATCCAAGGCTTGAACAAGGGGCCCCACCCTCTCATTGGCCCGAGAGGGACTTTGTTTAGTGGTTGGACCATAAACAAAATGTTCATTAGAGGACCAGTGGACTTAAGGAACAAAGATGTGCTATAGGGGTAAAACGGACATTTGACCTAGCTATAGTAACGAACGACCTGTGAAGGATTGACTAACTAATCATGGTTATATCGAGTGAACAGAAATATACCTACAATGAGGGGAGTTCAACTACTAGGCTATAGTGGAGTGTCCTGGTAGTTAACGGATGTTGGTTAGCTTGGTTAAAAAGGTTTAGCCAGTTAAACCTTGTACTGTTGGAGCCCATGATCTGTAGGTCCATTAGGTCCCCTTGCTAGCTCGAGACTAACCTTTGGAACAATTTGATGGATAGAATTTGAATTACTTTATATTCATGTTTAGGGAAATGGATAGAGGTGGTTGACGTTGTCAATATGTCGGGTTTTGTGAAAACCAGGTTTGTGTGATGTTTAATATTTAAATATGATTTAAATATCGAAAACATGAATAGGGATTCATGATTGAAGAATAACATTTTGGAAATGTTCGGGATTGATGGCCAAATATTAATTTAATATTGAATATTAAATTAATTAATAATTATTTTAAATTATTTTTTGAATTAATTTAAAATTAGAAAATTAAAATTAGATTTTATATTTTCAGATTATTAAAATTAAATAATTAAAGAAATTAAATCCAAGATAATCTTGGATTTAATTAAATCAAAATCTTTTTGATTTTTTAGAGGTCGAGTTCATGGTGACTAAACCCATGCACTCACCTCACTTAAGACACTTAATTTCCCACTTAATTGTGGTGAATTGTTGTCAATCTCAGAGGTTCTCATTTCAGCTTTGGTCCCTCTATAAATGGGAAAGAAGTTTGTTGAAGAAATTATGCTTTTACCACATTAGTGAATTGCTGCCAAAATTTATACTCACCAAACCCACCTCCATAAGCTTGTTCTTCAAGTTTTTCCCTTCAAATTCCATCACTTAAGGATCCCACAATCTGTTCCAAAGGCTGGAGGATAGCAAGGAAGATCAAATGGTGGTTCGTGATTGATTGGTGAAGAAAAACAACAAAAGAATCCAACCAATTTCTCCATTGAAAAGAGGTTGGTAAACTGTCTCTGTTTTTCTTCTCATGAACAGGATGCAATGAATGATCAAATTGAGCTTATTATATGTGCCTAAGATACAAAATTGCTACCGTAATTTAGATATTAACACTTTCATTCTTTTCCCCAACAACGGCGCCAAAAACTTGATTGCGCACTGCAGAAAATTAAATTCCATACATTTATCACAACTTTTAAATTCCATACATTTTCCATATTCCAAAAACTTTTTAAATTCCATACATTTATCACAACTTTATGGTGTATTTAAATTTACATTTACTCAAAGCCAAACTTTAATCAATTATCTTTTGATCCCCCTTTGTCTTGCTTCCAAGAAAATTAATGAATTATATTTTTTTTATTGAATTTTTTAATATATATTTTTTCTACTATTTTTAGTATGATTGAATTATCCATCTAAAAAAAATTAATACTCTCATATATATTCTCTTTTGCAAAATAAATCATATACGGTCAATTTTATATTATATTTATTTTTTTATTAAAATAAGAACTAAATGAATTTTATTTAGTACCATTAAAATAAAAAAATAAATAAGTTTTATCATATAAATTGTCAAAAATAAAAAGGAATATATTGTTATTATTCTGCCGTTTTATAATAGGTCTTGTGATTTTTCAAATAATTTTTATTAATTTTGAATCAGGAGTAAATTCTTTATTTATTGTTCATAATTATTGGTTAATGACACAATTTGTAAATTTAGAAATTAAATATGGGAAATAAACAAGGGTTAACTACGTAGATAAACCAAATTGAAATCAAAATTTCACAAATGTCTAATCTTGAAAAAAAATTCAGCTTTATCCTAAGCCAAGCTAAAATAGAAGTTAATTTACATCAATGCCCATTATATTGTAATTAAGAAAATAAACATGGTTAATAAAATAATCCATATATTATCATAATAATTACTAGTCTCTTCACCTCCTCTCTCCAAATAACTCCTCGATTTTCTCAAAGATTTTGTTTTCAAACTCATCTTTCAAACCCCAAAATATATCTCTCAAATATAATCTCACATAATCGTTTGAGCTTTCCCTTTTCTCGCCCGTCTCCCTGCTCACGTGATTCACACCGGTATGTTTCTCTTCTCCCGTTGGTCTTCCATTCACGCTCACGCTGTCAGTGTTCCCTCCGTCTCATCCTTCGAGCGTTGTTTGGGTTCCCGCCGTCTCATCCTCCCAGCACCGTCAGGGTTGACTGGCGTTGGCCGTCGACGACGCTTCTTCTTTTTTTTTTTGGTTTGACAATCCCTCTTCAATCCATTGGCGACATTATCTTGGTTGTCTGTTGGAGCTTATTTGAAGGTATATTTGAGTTTGTTATGTGGTTTATATGAAATATGCTGTTAGTTTCTTTTGCACATGGTTATTTGGTCATTGTTTACTTAGTTGTGGGTTTATAAAAATCATTCCGCATAATATATAAAATATATTGTTAGTTTGTATATAAAAACCATTCTGCAGAATAAAGCAAATTTACTTAGTTGTGGGTTTATAAAAATCATTCAGGTCATGATTATTGGGTTTATGTGGTTTATAAAAAATATATTGTTAGTTTGGTATATTTGGATTAGTTCTGTAGGTTTATAAAATATTAAATAATCTGGATAATATATCATTTAGGGGAGGTTTATATAATATATCAGATGGTTTATATACAACGAACTGATGGTTGAATAGATGATTTATATATATATATCAGATGGTTTCTGTTAGGGAGATTATATTTTATATGAATGTTATATTCGAATATATTCATGGTCAATAGTATATTTGTAACGACCCTACATTTCATGCCTAGATCCTAGGGTCATTACCACAAGCATTTCATTTCACTTACAAAGAATGACGAAGGAACAACATTTAGAGTAAAACACGCTTTGAAAATACGTGAAACTTTTCAGCCTGGGATACCAGTTAAAACAGAACAAGAAGAAATTTTAGCCATTCAAGCAAAAGTCTTAAATCGGAATAAATCTTAAAACATCACATAACAAGTACAAAAGAAGAAATTCGAAAGCATAAAATGCGGAAGTCTATCCTAAGGAAATCCATGGCTCGTTCAGCAGCACTCCGTCACGCGTTCTGTACACCTTTGCCTTTACCTGCAATTACATGTTAGGGAAAAGAATGAGTATTTAAGAAAAATACTCAGTAATCAACAATACACTAGTCATGCATCAGCATGGGTAACTTGAAGTAAAACTAGCTAAGGGCCTAATGGCCATCTCATAACTTTTCATTTCATTTCATTCAACGTGTTGTTTGGGTCACGTGGATAGTTAAATCTCCTACATATACATGCCAACTCACTAGAGGTGCACATGAGGGAATTAAGCGAGATCTCAACTCCTATTAATGGTAGAAGGCACCCAGTCAGTGGAGTCGAGTCTCATCCGTCAAGCACCTAAAAGCGCACAGCGCCCTAACTACCATCTCACTGGTGGAGTATCCATGGGGTTTTTGTTGGTCTTTACTTCCACAGTTAGTAGATGGCACCTAGTCTGCGAAGCTGAGTCCCGCCCATTTAACTCCTCATCTCAGTCCATAAACATCTCAGTCCTAGGAGATTAGTTACCACGACCCCCAATAGAATAAACAGTTCGCTCTTTTCCCTATTAGTACCCTTGGCACCTAGCATGACTTAATTGCTACCAACCTACCCGTTCGACCTTTTCCCTTTCGAGAACAAGCATACACAAAGCGAATACCATGTCTAGCATACAAATTACCTAGCAGAATCATCACCATCTATCAACATTCAACACCAGTCTACCATAACACATAACAGCGACCATGCAACCACATAAACTAGATACTTAAATAGGATGTAAACACTTTCCTTGCAACCACACCCATCCTCGCAAAAACAAGCAACATTCAAAATACTTTATCCTCAATCAATTTAATTCGCCCAACAAAAAGCCATACATATGATGAAAACTCAACAATCTAAACCATTGTACGATTATAGTCAAACGCAGTAAGTTACTTACCTAATAACTCAATACATAACAAAACGGTTTGGCTCACAAGTTTACCTAGCAATCCCACAGCTCCTAATAATTTAATAATAAAAAATTAGGTTCTACACAACATCGCCAAGACTAAAAACACAGAAGTTTAAGGCCTAAAACTTCTTACCCAACTGAGATTTTGGAAGAATTTTCGCTCCGCCTTTAGATTAAATCGATTTACCTCAGGGATCTGCCCATAAATCTAACATCCAGTTCCATAGAGCAAAGAGTATTAGGACCAAAATATCCTTTAGAAATCTAGGCTTGAAATTCAGAGGACGGCAACAAACAGATCTGAAAAGGCGGACAAGACCGAGGGCGGCAGTGGCTGCTACAGTTGAGTGAGAGAGAGAGAGAGACATTAGCAAGAGAAAAAAATCGAGAGTTGCGAGAGAAAGGAAACAAAGATAGCCTTACCGAGGAAGATGAGGCGTCACCGGCGAAGGCGTGGGGGCTGCGACGGTGGCAGCTCGGCGGAGGAAAGACGGCTTGTGGTGGTTGCAGTCGATGAGAGAGAGAAACCGAGAGAGAGAAACGACGAAGACTCACCGGAGGCGGCGAAAAACGACGGCAGAGGCTTGAAGGAACAACGGAGGACGGCGGGTGCGGTGAGCGGCGTCAGCGTCGGCGGGCGGCTTGCCGTAGAGAGGAAGAAGAAAAGAAAAATCTGTTTTTTTTTTCTTTTTTTTTAACGGTCAGTTGACTGAAATTTGGGGGGGAAACATGAAAGTTCCCCCCCCCCCTTCCTCCTTTTTGACCGGCTAAAAAGTCATTTCCCTCTTTTTTTTTGTTTTTTTTTTTTTAAAAACTGGCTGTTACAATATTATATAATTTTGATGGTTTCTGTTAGGGAGACAATAAGGGAGATGAAATACTTCCTCACTTCTCATAACCGCACCTCAAAAAAAGGAAAACATATCTCCTTCTAATCTTGCAAATCACAACGCATACATGAACGAGATTATTTTCTATATAAAATATAGAATAATTATATAGTACAGGGTTTATATGATATATATAAATATATATATACTTGTATATATATGTATCGGCCGTTATACAGTATATTTCTATTCATTATTAACTATCCTTAAATATATATATATATATATATATATATATAATATTTAGAAATGATATAAATATACAGTAGAACTATCACTCAATTGATTGTAGAATGTAATAATTCTCCAAATAATAAATATATATCATGCATTATAATATATAATCAATATACATAATCTATTATATATTATATATTCATCATTGTGTATTCAATTCATAAGTAAAATGCCAAAATGATAAATATATACCAGACTGTATATTGTATCATAAATATATACTTATAATTATATTATATAAACCTTATTATTTTTTTTACAGGTAATAAATCGTGGGTTTTTTTTTTTCGTTCACTCTCTCTCATGCCAAAAATCTTGGGTTTTTGAGGGCTGAATCGGTTTGTTTCCTTTTTTTTTTCCATTCACTCTCTCTCACGCCAAAAAATTATATTGAAAAATGAAATTTGAAAGGAAACAGTTTGTTTCCTTTTTTGGTATTATTTTATTTTTTTATTTTTAAATAGTCAGTAGTGTATATGAGGGCTGAATCGTAAAAGGACCATGATTTTTACGAAAAAAATTTGAGCCATTAGGCCTTTTATGTAAAAAATGGGAAACTTGGACATTTATGAAAATCCATATTTAGGCTATCTATGTACTTTTCCCATCAATAACGGGTAAAAGTCTGCTAAATTAGGAGTCAAACCCAAATTCACCATCTTTTTCAAAGACCCTTTGAGTCCATTATTGAGTCCATCATCAACAAAATGAAACAAATCCCTCGAGAAAATCAAGTTAGAGAGAGTATTGAAAACAGTTGTGAAAACAAAATCTCTAATCTCAACCACGGAGCCTTGCCTCGACAGCAAGAAGTCCACCATTTCAGTCATCTTTTTCGCCCTCAAACTGGCCTGTGATTCAATTGCTTTGGTTGAGAAAAAATTGGCCTTGCAAATGGACCTCAAATTCTTCCAATGATCATCGCACTCGGGAGAGAAAATGAAGGAGAGTTTGTGATGCTGTGCTGCATCAGGAGTCATATGAAAAATGTAGCGACCGGATAGAAGACGATCTTGGGTCTTGAGAACGGCAGCGGAAACGGCAGGAGACGAAGCGACGACGAGGAGTTGAGCTCCGAGTCGGAGTGAGATCAGAGGGCCATAGGTTTCGGCAAAGCGAGTAATTGAAATGTGAGCATATTTGCCAATATGAAGGAGGTTTCCAAGAACTGGCCATGGTTTTGGACCAGGTGGAATTGGGGGTTGTTTTGAAGATGGAGAGCTGATGAATTTGAGAAGAATGATAAGGAAAGTTAGAAGAACAACAACAACACAAAGAAGAAAGTTTTCCCGAGATGCCATCTTCTTAATTGATCGTTCTTTAGGATGTTTCAAAACAAATTATTCTTCATGATTTTAGTTTTTTTAAACAGTTTTTCTGAATAGATCAATTAAATACAATAATGTCAATGTCAGGGCTATGGGGTAATTGGAAACAAAACATTTTTTAAATAGGTAATAGACTTTGGAAACTCCTCCATTTTTTCCTTTTTTTTTTAATTAAAAAAAAGGAAAATTGCAGTGGGTGGCAAATTGGACCAAATTAATAGCAAATATAGCACCATGTAAAAAAAATTGCAAATATAGCAAAATCTATCGAAGTCTATCTGATAGACTTCGATTATCAGAATTTATCAGCGATAGACTCTGATTAATCAGAATCTATCAGTCTACTAATAGACTCCGATTATTCAAAGTCTATCAGTATCTATCGCTGATAAACTCTGGTTAATCAAAATCTATCGGTGTCTATCAATGACTATCACTGATAGACTTTGATTCAGCGATAGACACTGATATACTTTGAATAATCAGAGTCTATCAGTGATAGACACGGATAGAATCCGACAACAGCTTTTTGGTCTTGTACAATTAATCTATTAATTTGGTCCAATTTGCCATCTATGCAACTGCCCCTAAAAAAAAGGTATTTACTTGAAAAGATTTGCAATCTCATCATGGACAATCTAGCCAACAAGAGCATGTCTCAACCGGCATAAAGTTGTACAAGTGACCACGAGGTCTATGGTTCGATTCCCCCACCGCACATATTGTCAAAAAAAAAAAAAATCATGGACAATCTATTTAATTTAAAGTTTTTAACAAAATTAATTATTTGCTTAATGGTAATATCCGAAAAGTTTCTGAAGTTTGATTAAAACATGGAAACCAATTTGAAAATTTTGAAATCAATATCCAAGTGTTGAAACCATGTCGAATCATAAGGACCAAATTAAAAATTTTAAAACTATAGAGATTGAATTGGAAATTTAAAAATCCCAGACCTAGCTGAAACTATAGAAATAAAAAATTTTAAATTAACTTAACATGTAACATTATAATACATATACTTATTTGTGGATGGTAAAAATTAAAATTAAAGCTAGAAATGAGAAGAATAATTATATATGCTTCGTTGTGCAAGAACATGATAGCAATGATATGGTTATAATATTCTTAATAGTTTATGTTTCAAAAAAAAAAAAAAAATATTCTTAATAGTTTCAAATGTTCAATTATTGATACCTTACATTACAAAATTAAATAAATTGTCAATGTCAATATCAATCTCAGTGGTTAATTCCATACTATATATATTGAAGGGAGAAACTCCGGGCTCGTTTGATAACGTTCATGTTTCCTGTTTCTTGTTCCCGTTTCTTCTTTTTTAAGAAACAGTAGTGTTTGATAACTCATCCCTGTTTTTTTTTCTATCTGTCATGCATGTATTCATCTCTCTCCCATTTCCTACACTAATCTCTTATCTTTCTCTCTCTATTTTTACCACTTCCTTGTTTTTTAATTTTTTTTTATCTTTTTTCATTATTTCGTTCTCTTTCTTTTTCTTTTTCTCTTTTTTTTTTCGTTATTTCATTCTCTTTCATTTTTTTAATTATTTCTTTTTTTTATGTTATTTCTGTCCTTCGCCGACCGGTTGCCACCGTCGACCTCCGACTACCGGCGGCCACCATCGACCTCTGACTACCGGTCGTCGTTGACCTCAGTTGACTAGATGCCACCATCAACCTCTCATTACCAGCCGCAACCAACCTCCACTGATCGACCTCCATTGACAGACTGCTATCGTCGACCTCCAACTACCAGTCGTCGTCAACCTCCGACTACTGGCCGCCACCGTCGAGCGTCGCCAGCCGACCGCCACGTTGACCTCCGACTACCGGCGGTCACCGACCTCCGTTGACCAGCCGTCACCGTCGACCTCCAATTACCAACTGCCACCTGCCTCCATTGACCGACCGCTACCGTCGACCTCCGACTACCAGTCGCCGACAACCTCTGACTACCAGCCGCCACCGTCGACGTTGAAGGGATTGGAATTCCGTAATTCCGTAAAGTGGAAGCGTAATTGGGACCGATTTGTAGTTAATTTTGTTTAATCTTAAATACCAATACATTGACAATAAACTTAGAACTGTTCTACATTTATATTAAGGCTAAACATACAAAAGTATTAAATTTAAATCTAATTTATATAGTAACTGATGCGCAAATTGCTTACCGCAAGCGTACGGGTCAAGTTATAATATAGTGAATGTAAATTCGAATGTCGTTCTCTGGATTGGTGTCTAGTCAATTTTAATTACCGAAAATACTTTTGACCAATTTTATTTAGGGAATCGAATTGAATGAGAATATAAATGATTCAAACACAAAACTAAAGCAAAAAGTGACAATCTAATGGGAAGAATTGGTCTTAGGGATTTGATTTCACCAATTGGAGTTATGGATTAATAAACGGATTAACACATACTATGATTCATAAATCGTGGCAACTAAAATCACACATATCTCTCCCGAGCATACATGATTCTCCCGTATGCAATTGAACCCGATATCCCTATCTAAATCCAATAAACATACAAGGCAATAAGGCTAACCTTTATAACAATTTCTAGAATTAACCTTAATCTCCCGATTTTTAGCTAAATTCTAGTTATGCATATTGATTTCTAATTTAAATCCTCTCTCCCGAGTTAGATTCAAGCATAAACATCAATCAATTTATGGCCGGTAAATTGAAAGCATTAAGGACACATATATGCATAAATGACATCAATAGCATAAAAACCGTAAATCAATCCATAACGTGCCCAACGGCTACATCAATCCCTAAGAGTTAAAGTCTAGCTACTCATACAACATGTTACGATATAGCCATAGTCTAAAACAGCCATAAACACTAACTAAATTGAGGGAAAGAAGAAGAAAACTCAATGTAGGCCGAGACCGAACGTCCCCGTCACGATCCCCACGAACAATGGGTTGATTTCCACCTTGCTCCCTTTGCTTCAGCCTCAAATCCCTATGTTTTGCTCTGTTTTACGGCTCCAAAGTGTCTAAAAAAAGTCCTCCCTTCAGCCCTAGCCGAAAACTAAATATAGTGCAGATTTTTGCCGTAGCGTCGAGACGCTCTCAAGACAGCGTCTCGACGCTACCTCTAAAACGCGCGTATTCAGAAAAGGAAAGCTAGCGTCGAGACGCTCAAGGAGCAGCGTCTCGACGCTGGTCTGCATTTGACCCCAAATTGACTTTTTCTTCTTTGATTCTCTTCGGTTCTTTTGCATCTTTTCACGCCCCGAACACCCGATTGACTCCAATATCACGTTTTAGCTCCAATCAACAATTTCCTACAAAATAAACATTAAAGCACAATAAAATGGCCAATAAATCATAAAAGACTAGCTAAATTGATTAGGGAAAACTAGCTAGCTATGCTCGCTATCAGTAACAAGTTACTTACTCTCGTTGACGACTCAGATTAAATTCACCAACTGCTTGTGAACTAATCATGAGCTATTGCTAACACTACCACTATGGCTACACCGATATGACTCTGAGACTACTAGAGGCAGGAGACTGGTGGGAGCCTTCAGGAGAATTTTATGAGAGTAGGAGAATGAATGAGAATCCTTTCACCCCACCCCAGAGGTCCTATTTATAGGAAAAAGGCCAAGACCTTTTCCTTCTACGAAAAGGTCATGAATAAGATCAAATCTATTATCTTATTCATATCTAATTTTAATAAATAATTAATTAATTTCATAATTAGTTAATTACCCAATTAAATATCATATATTTAATCTTCGGGATTTTATTAAATTATTAATATGAATCCAATTCATATTAATTATTTGAACTCTTTCAAATATTTTCTCTCAAGAAATAATTTTCAAATTAATTCAAAATTATATTATAAAGTTTCATAAACTTTATATTATAATGTATCAATATACATTATATGATTCCCCTAAATAAATTGAACACTTTCAATTTACAATTTATACTTAATTGCCTCAAGTCTCTTTACGAGCTACCAGTGGGACCTCATGGACCTACAAATCAGAAGCTCCAACGATATGAGATTTAATCGACTAAACTCATTAACCAATTAAACAATTTTTGTTAACTGTGGGTTCACTCCACTAAAGACCCACAGTTGCACTCTTGTCATTACAGACATAATTCTGTGTCCACAGATATAGACCAATAACAGTAACTTAGTCTTTCACGATTGTTCGTAACTCCAGCTGGGTCAAATTACCGCTATACCCCTGAGTTACCTCTACCTGCTTAGGTACCAGTGCTCCTATAATAAACAACCTGTTTGTGGTCCAACCATCAAACAAAAACCCCTCTTGGGCCAGTGAGAGGGTAGGGCCATTTGTTCAAGACCCAGAGACACCACATAAGGGAACACTCATCAACTTCCTCAAAAGTTGGGAAGGAGTGAATTCCATCTTGTGTGATTATGTTCCCAGCTCCCCACTCGGTCTTGTCCCCAAAATTGTAGGCTTATTGAGTTAGCGTACTGGCCACTCTCACCCGTAAAAATCAAAGGACAATCCCTCATGAATAGGAATCCATAATCTACTCAGGAAGTAGACTAAGTTGCCTAGGTAATCCTAGCGAAATAGAAACCTAACTTGTTAACGAAGTTACAGCTAGCCGTTACTATTTCGTGGTTCAGTCTTATGCAAACTCATTGCATAGGATACCCCCACTCGCATGTCCTATACATGAACGTGTTGGATCATTGCGTTTGTATCAAATACAAAATGGGTCGTATCCATAGTGTCGCCAGGATAAGGTACCCAGCCTTATCCCTATACTATAGACCCTTTAGGCTGTTTCTTGAACGTTGATCCCCATATGTATCCACATACAGTTCAAGACTCATCCCTCAGCCTTGGATGTTTAGTTTATTGGATTAGGGTTATTTAGGCAAGATGTACATAATATAGACAATAACTCTTTATTGAAAAAACATCAAACAATACTTTATTTATGTTAGGTCAATTGTCACATTTACTATCTATGAGTTTTAGGGCATAAAGCCCAACAGACCTCCGACTACCAGTCCCCGTCGACCTCCACCGTTGACCTTAGACTACCGGCCACCGTCGACTTCCGCTGACCAACCGCCACCAACGACCTTCGATTACCAGCCGCCACCGACATCCATTAACCAACCTCTATTGACTGACCGCTACCGTCGACCTCCGACTACCAGTCGCCCTCGACCTCCAACTACCGCCCGCTGCTGACCTCCGTCGGTCGACCGCAATCGTCGTCGACCTCCATTGGAGCCATCTCGGTGTCTTGGACGGCGAGGAGGTGAAAAGACCTAGTTGTGTTGGAGAGAGCCTGAAGAATGACACCAAAAGCCGAAGATTAAAGCCCCACACCGAGAAGAAGCGAGACAAGACCGAGAATTAAAGCATCAAGTCGAGATTCAAGGCTGGCGTTGAGACGCTGGGCCTTGGCGTCTCGATGCCGACGCAAAAATTACCCGGAGTGTAAATTTTGCAGCGTCTCGACGCTGCCCTTACCATCTCGACGCCGCTGTATCTTCTATAAATATGTAGCCTCAGTTTAGTTCGTCGTTAGGTTAGAATTTTGGTCTTTTTTCGATTTCCTTTGTTCCTTTTACTTTCCAACATTGTTGTAGACCTTTCTAGGTCATATTTTATGGATTCTTTCATGTCTATTGTTGCTTTTACTTCATCTATGCATAGCAAATCGTATTTAGATCGTTGGATTGAGTTTATGTTTTGATCTCTAATAAGATTGGCTGAGTTTTATGGTTTATCTTGTTGTTCTTGTTGTCTATTTTATTCAATTTTGCATGTTATCCCATTTAAACCAATACATGAGGCTAGTCTATTAGGATTGGTGCCTTATGTGATTACCGCTTGTGAATTCTATCAGTTATTTTCAGATAGCCATGTTGGGATTGGTGTCCTAAAACTCGTAGATAGTGAATGTTAAACGAATTATATACTTATTCGATAAAGGCGTTATCGAGATTAATTCAGTAAAGTTATTACTGAATAAAGTAAATTGCACATATAATAACTCAAATCCAATAAACTAAGATCCATGGCTATAGGATGAACACTTGAGCTTTATGTAGAGACATAAAAGTGGATCAAGCTTGAGTAATAGCCAAAACGGTCTATAGTATAGGAATAGGGTTGGGTACCTTATTCTGGAGACACTATGAGACGCGGCCCACTTTATAGATGGTATAGACGATGTGATCCTAAATCGTCCATGTAGAGACATGCGAGTGGGGGCGTCCTATGCAATGAGTTTGCACAAGACCAGGACCGAGAAATAAGTCGCTCTCGCTTTATAACACCGTTTACTGACGAGACTGACTTTTTCATGTGATGACCTAGGTAACTCGATCTTAATCCTAAGCTAACTATGAACTCCTGTTTATTCGGGCTTATCCTTAGATCTGCATAGGTGAGAGTGGCTCAGTATCGCCGACTCAATAAGCCTCCCATTTCAAGGATAGGAACGGGTAGATAGCTGGGGACATAGTCGTGCAAGAAGGAATTCACTCCTACCCGAATAAGGGATAGTAGAGAGGTTGTTCCCTTAAGTGCTGACTCCGGGGCTTGAACAAAGGGATCCCGCCCTCTCATTGGCCCGAGAGGGACTCGGTTTATTGGTTGGACCATAAACCAATTGTTCATTAGAGGATCAGTGGGACTTAAGGAACTAGAAGTACTATAGGGGTAAAACGGCTTATTGACCTAGCTATAGCTACGAACAACCTGTGAAGGATCGACTTACTAATCATGGTTAAATTAAGTGGACGGAAATATATCTATAGTGAGGGGAGTGCAACTATCGGGCTATAGTGGAGTGTCCCGATAGTTAACGAATGTTGGCTAGCTTGGACAATGAGATTAGTCGGTTAGCCTCGAATCGTTGGAGCCCATGATCTATAGGTCCATTAGGTCCCCCTACTAGCTCATATCGGAATTAAGCCTAGAACAAAAGATAGGAAGCTTTGAATCGTTCAAAATCGGGAAAAAGGGTATTATCGTAAATTGTGTTTGACACAATAATTTAATTATGAATTAAATTAGAAAATGAGAGATGAAGTATTTAAAAGTGTTTTGAATACTATATATATGTATTAGGAATCATATATATGGAATTGCACAAGATAACAAAGATTAATTAGATTAATCATATCAAAATTAATTTGAAAATTTTCAAGTTAATTACCAAGCAATCAATTTCAATTTAGAATTGAAATTGGGGGTAATTTGCAAGCTTGAAATTTGATTTCAATTTGAATTTAGTGGATTTAGTTGGAAATCCACTTAATGCATGATCATTCAAAGTGGAAAGACAACTCACTCATGCATTGTTGCATGTCTTGTGTAATGTACACCTAGAATCCACTTGAGCTTGCAAATACACCATGTGTCTTGTGTCTTGAGGCTTGGCTTTGCATGGAGAAAGTCTTTAAAAGGAGTTTGAATCATATTCAAACATAAGAGAGCCATTTCCTTAATGTTATGCTGCTGGAATTTGGACTCAAAGTTCTCTCATCTCTCATTCTTCTCCATTGCTTGATGCTTCAAGCATTCCCTTCCCATTCCCTATCTTATATAGACTCCCACAAGTCGTTCTTGGCCCGGAGTATAGTAGGGAAGACTCTAGAGGTTGTCCAAGGAGCATAGGAGAGGCAAACACCACAAGGAGTTCATCATAAGTGAGCTACAAAGGTTGGTGTTTTCTAAACTCTCTATTCTGTCTTTTCTAGAACATGCATGCTTTAGGAGTAAAATTGAATGTCTTAAGTGCTTTCGATCTTCAATTGCTTCCGCATGTGTAATATGTACACCTTCAAGCCACTAGGTTGAGGCAAGCCACTCTCTACGCGAGATGACCCTTGATAGGCCTAGGATGCATGTTAAAGGTTGTAGGAATTAGATTTCAATTGCATTTGAATTTAGTTCAAACAATTCCGAACCCACGATCCCAAAGCGGCTAGTTTAATTAGGTGATTGTGAAATTGTTAATCTAAAATTAGTTAGATATAATTAGTAACGATTGCAGAGGTCTCGGATGGTTAGTATTTTATGAATAAGGGGTGACGAGTGATAAAGTTAAAATTAATTAATCTTGTTAATTGCAGAATTCACTGTTAGCAAATTAATTAGCAAAAGCTAGTGTAGGGGGTCCTTCGAGTAACCCAGAAGCCGACCGGACTAATGAAATCATCATAAAACGATTATTAGAGAAAACTAGGAAGCCAACGAATTAGAATCAAGCATAAGAAACCCCAATTCAACGATCCCTTTTTATGTTATTGATAATTGTCTTATTTCTGATTTGCATGCTTAGTTTTCTATATTTTAAAATTCAGTATTTAATTAGTTTATTATTTTTGCTTGTACTTCATTCCAAAAATCCCCCCTGTTTTCATAAGCATGAAATTCTACAACTGTTAGGTCCCCTTCCATGTGTTCGACCCCAACCACTATTTCTACAAAATAGTAGTAGTGTCGTGGAATATAAATTTTATTTGACAACTCGGAGCTTCGATAACTCTGGCCCCGTCAAATTGGCGCCGTTGTCAGGGAATGGCGTTTTCTAGTGTTTGTACGATTTTTTTGTTTTTTGTGCCTTTTGAGTTTTTATGCGTTTTCCCTTTTTCTTTTTGCAGCTTGACGATGAAATCAGCATAACCTCAGTGTGGTAAGTTAGAGTGTCATGGCCGAGAGAAATCATATACATCACCCAAACGCCTGAGGAAGAATTTCACAAGTATTGGGATCGCTTCAAAAGGTTATGTGCACTTCTTTATCGCCCATTGTCTGAGGAGTCCTTGTTGTTGCACTTCAGTGAAGGATTAGCACCCAATGATAGAAGGATGTTAGATATAGCGAGTGGTGGTGATGCACTGGAGAAAACACCGAGTGAGGTTAGAGAGATAATTTCGAGCTTAGCGACATATGTTGGACTCATCATATGGCAAGCACGAAAGGTAAATTCTTCTCATTCCTCGATTAGCCAAGATTCTGAGCAACAACAAGAAGGTAAGTCTAATGAGGTTAGTGAGCCTGAGCTTGAACCCTCTTTAGATTCTGAATCTGATTCTTGTGATTCATCATGCATCATAGGAGAAATTGAAAAAGGTGTTGAGTTAGCTTCAGTCGATCCTATGCCATTTTATGTTTCCCCTGAGCTTATTAGTCCTAAATTGCATGAGTTAGATTTTGTAATTCCAGTAGTTGACCAGTCTGTTTTTAGGAATAAAGGTGTTTTGGTCAGTATGTTGACGATGATTTGTGATCGGTTTAAATTTTCTCATACTTTGCACTCTGTGTGCAAGATTAATTTGTCTGTGCAGGAGCAAATCAATAAGAAGAAAAATAAAAAGGATGTAATGAAAATCAAAGAGGTTGATTTCGGATGAGAAGCGAGGAGAATGTGGTCGAGCAAACGACCTTAAACATTTGCAAAATTTTACTGCTTTCTGTCTTTTCAATTCTTAGATAGGTTTATTTTTATTAGTTTCTTTTATGCTTGTTTTCTTGTTTTTGTCTTTTAGGATTGACGGCACCAAAGCGAAGCTTCTACATTTATAAGAAAGCTTGATTCACCACCCATGAGCGCAAAAATTCAGGGAAGTTATATTATTTCCCTATGCATTATTGTCTTAATTCTTCATGATTTATTACATTGAGGGCAATGCCAATTTTAGGTTGGGGGTGGGGAATTATACTTTATATTTTTGTTGGGCCTTGAACATCTGAGCGTCAGGCCAATGTTTGTGCTTAATGAATGTATTGCATGTTTGTTGTGTATATGCTTGTTTAAGTGATGATGATTTCCTAGGATTGACTCAAATTTTTTTCGAACATTTATTGCTTTTGATGAGTTGTGACCGAGAGTGTTCAAAAAAGGAGTCTTTTCAAAACTTTTCTAGGACACGTCTTGCACTTGTTGGGTATCTTTCTTGCTTTAAAGTAGGACTTGAATGCTTAGGAGCGAGTTACTTAGCTCATATTTCTATTGTCACCCCGATAGGTGTAAGGTTAAGCGAGAAAGTCTAAAGTTTTTGCCAAATAGTGTGTGGAGTCTTGCCTAGGAGAGAAAAATAAAATATGCTTGCAATAAAAGAAAGAGTGGAAAAATAAGTTAGTGAGCGCAAGCCAAAAGAAAAATCATATGCTTGTCATTTTTATTTTGAAAGAAAAAGCATGCTTGCATTGAGCTTAAACACTTAGGGGTAAAAAGAGCTACCTGCGGTGTGATCAGTTAGGCCAACCAAGAGTAAAACTCGGGTTATGGGTCCCTACATTGTAGTGTGAAAGCTAGTGCCCCATCCATAAGAAATGCAAAAAGAAAAAGAAAAAAAAAGAGAAAAAGAAAAAGAAAAAACAAAAGAGAAAAAAAGAGAGAAGAAAAGAAAAAGGAATTCCTTGATTAGGCAACTAAAGTAAGAGGAAGCAACCTAGTTTGTTCCATTTGGGCCTTTTAGCAAGACCTTAGTGCCAGTGTAGGGGGAAGATAGGATGAGAGTTGAGTAAGCCAATCCCGGGCTAGTAAAGTCTTCTTTAGGTAGGATGGAACCCTCTTGTGCAAGATAATCTTTGAAAAATTTTGATTTGTCTCCTCATTTGTCTCTCTTGCGAATGTTTCTCGATTGCTTTAGTTTTTGGAGTATTTGAGTCTTGAGGATTAAATCACTTTTCAATTATATGCACAACGCCTTTTTCTTTGGTTTGTGTGTGCCTTGCTCGAGGACTAGCAAGATTTAGGTTGGGGGTATTTGATAGGACCTAAATAGTCCTATTTTATCACCTCTAATTGTTAGAGTTATTTTATGCTTTACTTGTCTTATTTGAAGGATATTTGAGCTTAGGCTATGTCGGGAGCCGATCAAGCTAATTGGTGTTAATTCGAGCCAATTACGGAGTTTTGGAGCCATCTCGGTGTCTTGGACGACGATGAGGTGAAAAGACCCAATTGTGACTAGCAAGATTTAGGTTGGGGGTATTTGATAGGACCTAAATAGTCCTATTTTATCACTTCTAATTGTTAGAGTTATTTTATGCTCTACTTGTCTTATTTGAAGGATATTTGAGCTTAGGCTATGTCGGGAGCCGATCACGCTAATTGGTGTTAATTCGAGCCAATTACGGAGTTTTGGAGCCATCTCGGTGTCTTGGACAACGATGAGGTGAAAAGACCCAATTGTGTTGGAGCGGGCCTGAAGAATGACACCAAAAGCCGAAGATTGAAGCCCCGCACCCAGAAGAAGCGAGACAAGACCAAGAATTAAAGCAGCAAGTCGAGATTCAAGGCTGGCGTAGAGACGCTGCGCCTTGGCGTCTCGACGCCAACGTGAAAATTACCCAGAGTGTAAGGTTCGCAGCGTTGAGACGCTACCCTTGGCGTCTCGATGCCGCCATATTTTCTATATATATGTAGCCTCGGTTTAGTCCGTCGTTAGGTTAGAATTTTGGTCTTTTTGCGATTTCCTTTGTTCCTTTTACTTTCCAGCATTGTTGTAGACCTTTATAGGTCATATTTTATGGATTCTTTCATGTCTATTGTTGCTTTTACATCATCTATGCATAGCTAATCGTATTTAGATCGTTGGATTTGAGTTTATGTTTTGATCTCTAATAAGATTGGCTGAGTTTCCTAGTTTATCTTGCTGTCTATTTCATTCTGATGACCGCAAAGTTCACGGGCCGCAAGTAATATAAAACGGTAGGTAATACCGAGTATCGAATCCGCAGGGAATTTGAATTAAGTCCATTAAGTACTAAGAACCATCATGTTTAATTTTATTTAGAATCCCAACTTTAAGAATGAAAGAACAAATAGCTAAAAGAATCATGCAAATAAATGGAAATATCCTATTAATGGGACTTGACCTAGGGTGTTAACTAGCTTTTTGGATTTGTATCTCAATTAATTAGATGATTGTAATTACTAATCTTCAATTCCATAAATCTAGAAGTAATTTTAAGCGGATTTCTCTTTCAAGCTCCTCCACATCTCATACTAACATAACTAATTCATGTGTCCATTTCCTTAGTTAATCATAGTATGGCATTAAGCAACTTCATTATCAATTTCTAACAATTCTCTTCCACTCTCGTGTTCCAAGCAATCGTTAGCCATGCAATTTGGATCTAATCTAACTTCTCTCTGTCGAGTATAAACTTAGACCAACATAACAATCAATCCGTGATCAAGGGATTAAAAGCATTAAGCATGAATTGCATAGATGAAATATGAAAAACTTCGTTACAATATCCAAGGAATTAAGCTACAAATATCCAATTAGCTAGAATAACGACCCTAGGTCTCAAGATCTACTCAAAAATAGAAATAATTTTGCCCAAGTGATCTTGATCCATAGGCCTAACTCAAACTACAATAAGGAATTACAAAAACATAAGGAAGAAATAACCGTTGTGTTGATCCCAAGCTCCTGTCATGATCATCTCGATTCCCAAGCCTTGAAATCCCGATCAATTCCCACCTTTTTCCTCACAATTCTACTCACTTTTCCCTCTATTTAGCTAGGGAAGAAACCCCCAAAATTCGATGCCTTGAACCATTGGAAAGGGGGCTATTTATAGGTGAGGAAACGGAGGTGTCTTGCTGCCCAAGTCGCACAGCGTCGCGACGCTGTGACGTCAGTCTTTTCTTGCCGCTTACACTACCTAGCGTCACGACGCTAGGCCTTCTAGAAGCCACATAGGCGGATTTTGCCTTCCTTTCTCCTTTCTTTTGGGCTTTTTGGGCATCCACTTCAAATATCCACTTTTCTTTTCTTCAATATTGGTCCAAAGTCTTCATTTTGATCTCGAATTTAATAAAATTGACGGTTTTGTCTCACGAGCTCGATTTTCTACAAAATCAACATAAAAAGATATTAAAGCTCACAATTAACACATAAAACTAGCCAAAATATATAGGAAAAAGATAGCATATTTGCATGCTATCACATTCAGTTTTGCATGTTATCCTGTTTAAACCAATACATGAGGCTAGTCTATTAGGATTGACGTCCTATGTGATTACCGCTTCTGTATTCTATCAGTTATTTTTAGATAGCCACTAGGTTGAGGCAAGCCACTCTCTACGCGAGACGACCCTTGATAGGCCTAGGATGCATGTTAAAGGTTGTAGGAATTAGATTTGAATTGCATTTGAATTTAGTTCATACAATTCCAGACCCACGATCCCAAAGCGACTAGTTTAATTAGGTGATTGTGAAATTGCTTAATCTAAAATTAGTTAGATATAATTAGTAACCGTTGCAGAGGTCTCGAATGGTTAGTATTTTATGATCAATAAGGGGTGACGAGCAATAAAGTTAATATTAATTAATCTTGTTAATTGCAGAATTCACGGTTAGCAAGTTAATTAGCACAGGTTAGTGTAGGGGGGTCCTCCGAGTAACCTAGAAGCCGACCGGACTAATGAAATCAGCATAGAACGATTATTGGAGAAAGCTAGGAAGCCAACGAATTAGAATCAAGAATAAGAAACCTCAACCCAACGATCCCTTTTTATGTTATTGATCCCCGTCTTATTTTTGATTTGCATGCTTAGTTTTTTGTCTTTTAAAATCCAGCATTTAACTATTTTATTATTTTTGTCTGTCCTTCATTCCAAAAAACCCCATGTTTTCATAAAGCACGAAATTCTACAACTATTCGGTCCCCTTCCGTGTGTTCGACCCCGACCACTATTTCTACAAAATAGTGGTAGTGCCGTGGAATATAAAATTTATTTGACAACTCGGAGCTTCGACAACCTCGGCCCCGTCAGGCCGCCACCGTTGACTTCCGACTACCGGCGCCGTCCACCTCAGCCGACTGACCGACGACCTCTAACTACCAGTCGTCGTTAACCTCCGGCTACCGATTGTCACCAACCTTCGTTGACCAGTCGCCACCAACCTCCATTGACCGACCGCTACCATCGACCTTCGACTATCAGTCGTCGACAACCTCTGACTACCAGTCGCCACCGTCGACCTCCGACTACCGGTCGACATCGACCTCCACCGGTCGGCCGCCGCCAACTTCCGTTGACCAACCGCCACCAACGACCTCCGATTAGCAGCCACCACCGACCTCCATTGACCTACCGCTACCGTCGACCTCCGACTACCAGTCTCTGTCGACCTCCACTGTCGACCTCCGACTACTGGCATCCACCGTTGACTTTCGACTACAAACCACCGCCGACCTCCGTCGACAGGCCGCTAGGGTCGAACTCCGACTACCGGCCGTTGCCAACCTCCGTCGATCGATCGCTACCGTCGACCTTCGACTATCGGCTGCCACCGTCAACCTCTGACTATCGATCGTCGTCGATCTCCGCTGACAGATCGTCACCGTCGACCTCACCGGCCATCGTCGAGCTTCGCCGACAAACCGCCATCATCGACTTCGACTACCGGCCATCGCCAACCTTGGCCGACCTTTAACTATAATTTTATTGGATTTTATATATAATTTTTATATTATATGTACCAAATTTTATGTCAACTAAAAATCTAGAAACGAGAAACAGTTATTAAACACATATCTGTTTCTATTTCTTTTTTTAGAGACAACAAGAAACATAAATAGTTATCAAACATGTTTCTGTTTTTAGTTCTTAAAAAACCAGAAACAGGAAAAAAGAAACAAGAAACGAGAAACGGGAAACGAGAACGTTATCAAACGAGCCATTCGTTTCCACTTTGTCCTTTACTTTTTTTAATTCATACTATATATATATTCTATTGATTTTTTTCCCTTCGATCTCACTTCTTTAATTATTATAGTAATAAGCTAAGTTTTTCTTTCTTTTTCTCTATTTTAATTTTTTTTCCCAAACTTGTGATTAGGGTGTCTGTAGCTTGCAAGGATCCATGACACCAAGGGTAAAACAAAATAGAGGGAAGAAAGAAAAAAAATGTCATAAAAATAGCTAGAGGCGAGTTTTTGGTGGGAAAAATACGGAAAATTTCGTACTTTCGGATATTGTTGACATTTTTTTAATGTCACGAATATATGATTTTTATTAACTATCATTAATTAAGAATACCGTTTTTTCCTTTTTATAAATTTTTTATTTAAAAAATAAAGAAAAACTAAAAACTAAAAAAGAAGCGTGCCTCCTCTCTCAAAACCCTTTTTCATTTCTTCTTGCGAATCCTCCCCCTTCGATGACTGCAGTTCGAACAGCTCCGCTGTTCTCTCCTCCATCTCGTTCGTTCGAGCATCTCCATGATTCGAGCAACTTTCACGATCATCTGTCGTTCAAGCTTCTCCCTTTGTCTTCTCTATTGTTCTCTCGTTCGTTCGGTTCAAGAAACTCCACCAATGATCATCCACCCATTGAGCATCGTCTTTGTCCGGTT
The DNA here is from genome assembly GCA_017139565.1 of Luffa aegyptiaca. NCBI lineage: Eukaryota > Viridiplantae > Streptophyta > Magnoliopsida > Cucurbitales > Cucurbitaceae > Luffa > Luffa aegyptiaca. The sequence goes on from CM029407.1 coordinate 42,637,530, forward strand.
CAAGCAATTCGTTTGTTCCGCTACTGGTTTCTCGCTCCAAGCTATGGATTCCAATCATGTCACTTTGGTCTCTTCCTTATCCGCTCCGAGGGTTTTGAGCACTACTGCTACGACCACCAAATCTCCCAGGGTATGAACCTCAACATCATGGGTAAGATGCTCCGTTGCGCTGGCAATGATGACATTGTTATGCTGAAGGCTGATGATAGTAGCGATTGCATCACATTAATGTTTGAAAACCCTTGTGAGTAAATTGCCTTCAATTTCGAATGGTTGGATGTGAAATATTTTAACTCTATGGATGTTAGTAAAGTAGGTTTGGATTTTCTAAAGATTAAGATTTATTTTGTGTGTGTTTTTTTTTGTAATAGTGTGAGTTGTATCGGTTATCTTTGACACATGGTGTGCTTAATTGGTTTTAAATATTGGTGAAACATATATATCTTTGCACTTATGAAATGGTTCGAAATTGTCTTTGAATATTAGGATATTTTGCAATATAGATGTTGAGCAAAGTCTGAAATATCTCCTCATTTGCATAGCTAAATATACTTCTCTCCCTCCTAGTTAGTCTCATATAGTTCAAACTACTTTTTTCCTTAGCTATGAAATTTGACATTATGGAGTATTTATTTGTAGGTTCTGTTTTGGAAGTAAATTGTGAAAAAAAATTACTCATCTAACAAATTAACAAAGAGCTTTTTGGTAAAGGATATTTCTATTTGGTATTTCTTTATTATGTGCTTGGTTATGACGAAGAGGAATCTCAAAGTCTGTGACAATTGTTCCTAGTTCATATCATAGTCTTTTTCTTGTTATTTAGTGTGCTCTTGATGTGCATGTGCATGTTGGTAATTATGTCCCTCGTTAATTTGGTGTCCTGGAAAATGGTGCAAATCTAGTCGTGGTCGGTCGAGGGAGGGATATTGCCGCAACAAAATACTCAGATTGGGTTAGGTGAGAATTCCCAACTTTGATTGTTTGGATTGAATGTAGTCCTCTGTTTATGTTACCTTGCAAGTAATGGGAGCGCAAGAAATGATTCATGTTTTGATTCAAATAGTCAGGAAAATCAAAATAAGTGGCTGGAATGGAGAGTAATTAGTTTCTGATCATTGGAACATGAAATATGCTATGATTTCGGCTTAGTTTCTTTCACCACTTTTTGGGGTATTCAAGTCTTACGTTGTTGTGATGTTCTTTGTGAATTGTACTAGGTGTAGGAGGTCTCTAGAAAAATTAAGGTCTCCTTCTGTGACTGAGCTTTTGTTGTTAAACGACGATCAGATACTTGAAGGCTGCCTGACAAACTTTTTTGTTGTTTGTCGTCTGGTGAGTAACCATAAAACAAAGCTGATGCAGTTGCTTCGTTACGCAAGTTTTAAAATAAGTTACTTTTGTTTGTGAATATTGGCAATTTTTCTTATCCCCTGGATTTTTTTTGAGAGTAAAGTGTTCTATCGAAGGTGTTTACAGGATAATAATGAAGATGAGGAAAAAAGTGTTCTTGATTCTGCAAACTTCAGATTGATGCGTTGAGAGAAGCCATTTCATCTATCTTTGGTGATAGAAACGAAAACAAGCTTGTCAACTCAATTCTACTATTTTGTATGTGGCTTGTTGTAGTTTGTGTTACAGTTCTACTTGAGATGGGGTGTTTAGGAATAAGTAAGCAAATTTTCGACAGTAATAACTTTGTGTAGGCTCGTAGCCACACTTCGAGTATTACTTTTGTTTATGCCTTTGATCATTCATTCTTAGATTTTATATGTGTTTCTCTTCAAGTTCTTAAGTGTGTTTTTTGCACAATTTCCCCCAATTTTTCCCATTTCATTGAGGTGAGTTGTTCGATGCATTGGCTCGAAGAAGAGGCATAACTTCGACCTCCATAACCAACGGGGAACTGCGTGAATTTTGGGAGCAAATTATCGATGAAAGTTTTGATGCCAGGCTTCAAATCTTCTTTGATATGTGATGTGCAAATTGTTTACCGCAAATGTATGGGCCAAGTTATAATATAGTGATTTTAAATTGAATGTCGTCCTCTGGATTGGGTTTCTAATCAATTTAACTACCGTAAATACTCTAATCCAATTTTATCTAGGGAATTAAACTTGGTGAGAATGAATGCAAAATTAACACAAAGCTACAAAATATGGAAATCAATTGATGGCAAATTCTTAGGGAGGTGATTTCACCAATTGGGATTATGAATTAATCTATTGATAATTATCATGCTATGATTCATAAATCTTGGAATGCTAAACTCATACATATCTCTCCCGAGCATACATAATTCTCTCACATGCAATGAATGCAATATCCCTATCTAAATTCATTAACATGCAACGCATTAAGGTTATCCTTTTTAACGATTTCTAGAATTATCTTTTATCTCCCGATCTCAAGACTATCCTAGTTATGCATAATGAGATCTAAGCTAAACCCTCTCTCCCGAGCAAGATTTAAGCACAATCAACAATCAATTCATGGCCGGTAAATTGAAAGCATTAAGGAAACATCATGCATAAATGAATTCATAGCAAAAATCCATAAATCAATCCATAATTTCCAAAAAGGCTACATCAATCCCTAAGATAAAGAACCTAGCTACTCATACAACGCATTACGTTATAAGCTAAGTCTAAAAACACCATTGAAAACAACTAAAGTAAGAGGGAAAGAAGATTAAACGCCAAGTTGCCGAGATCGCACGTCCCCATCACGATCTCCATGAGAAAAGCCTTGAATCTCCCTCCTCTCCACTTGCTTCAGCTTCCATAGAAGGTTTTTAGTCAAGATTTAGGCTAAAATTGCATCAAAAGAAGTCTCCTTGACCAACTCTAATCGCAATCTATTTATAGGAAAAAACCGAGCATTCTGTTTTAGAAATTTTCGAGAGCGTCGAGACGCTATGGTCACAACGTCGCGACGCTGTGACCTTTTGCCGCCTGATTTAATTAAGGAAAGCCCAGCGTTGAGACGTTCAGAATCCAGGGTCTCGACGCTTCAATAGGCTTCTAACTTCGATTCACTTCGTTTCTTTGGCATTTTTTCACGACCCGAACACTCGATCATTCTCAATTTCTCAATTTAGCTCCATAACATATTTCATACAAATACAACACTAAAATGCATAAATTTGCCCATTTAAGTATCACAGACTAACTAAATTGATTAGGGAAAAATAGCTAGCTACGCTCGCTATCAATATGTATGAATCTTTCTCTCTCTCTATCTAGAATGAATATGGCTTTATCTATCAATTCCATTACTTTGGAACTAAATATTTGGTGGTTTTAGCTATGTTTTGTGGTGGGTGTAATTTATAAATTTTTGCTTTTGGAATACTGCAAATGGCCATCACTTGGAGTGTGTTGACACTGGAAGCCAGGTTTTGCCTTGTACCTTATGAAGAATTGAAATGATGGGTGTTCTTTCCCTTTATTTAGGTGTGGAATCTTGCATGGAGTAAAAATTTTAATGAACTTGTGAACACGCATGGATATTCCTAGAACCAGATTATGGTGTGGAAGTACCCATCAATGGCAAAAGTTAGTTTTTTAATCAAGCAAATGATTTATGTGCTTGTCTTCCGTCACTCTCTAAATTAAAAGCCTCTTTGCTCATATCTTATCTTTTTCCTTATGGTCTTTGAATCAATCTTGAAGAGTTAAGACAGTCTGAATTGGGGAGAATTTCCAAATAAGATCAAATTGTTGACAGTGGTAAAGAATATGCACAAAGGTTTAGTTTAAGGTTTTTGGTGAGTTGGTGAATGTTAGAATCTATGTATTTCATATTCTTCTTTTTTTTTCCTCTATTTTCTTCGTTCCTTTTACACTTGCAGCTGTAATTTATGCCAAAAGGTTAAATAAGTTTCCATTTTCTTTATTCAATTTAGAAGTTTATATATAATTAAATAGGTTTCAATTTCAATCGCTCTTGCATGCAGCTTATTGAAACAAAGAGGGGACACTGGGGTGAATAGATCAGTTGCTTTACGTTCTACTGTTGTGTTTTTGGCTATGCATCTCAAATGGTGAGTTATCTCATGATTTATTCTTTTTTCTTAAACGATGTTGAGGCTACATGTAGTAATATATTGCGAAGGCTTCTGTTGTTTTGATTCATTGCAATTTGGCAATGACCTTCCATGCTTCAAATATTAGATTTTCAGATCATTCTAAATTCGAGATAATTCAGTTGGACCCTGAGTATTAGCTATGATATCGTCAGTCAAAATTCGAGATGATTGGTTGTGTCAGAGATAAATACACTCATTCTTTTAGATAGGGAGGTAAAGTTTCATTAAACCCTGTCATATTTCCCCTGCGAATGTCACTATGTAACGTGGGTTGAATTGTGTAGGTTATACTTTGTTTGTATATTAGTTTTGGTAATTTAGTGATGAGGATGACGGAGTAGGGAGTTGTCCAGGCTCCACGTGTCAAATCATATTTACATCCACCAGTTTGAGCGCGTCGGTGTCATAGGTCTCACGTCAAAATGAATTTATAGTCCACGGACACTAAGCTACTTTGCAGTAGTAGTGTTCGGGGTCGATCATAGGGAACAACTGGTTTACTTCTAACCTCTTTTGTGCTTTGGGTGGTAAGGAAAAGGCGGTTTGAGACAGATGGAGAAAATTGTGGGCGAAGATCAAAGGTAAGAAAGTAAACTGACAGAAAGTCAGTTCTTAAGAAAGTAAAGTCACCTTGCCGCTCGTAGTAGCTGAAGACGCTCGAGATTAGTACATTCACTTTTTACTCATCGAATAGCAGAGAATGATTTATATGCATGATGTTTATAGGTACTCTAAATCATTTGACTCGATCCCAACATCCATTGATTCAATTACTAGTTACTAATTAATTAACCCCACGAACCCGTCAAAGTCAATTAATCAAGCGACTGCATTAAGAACTAGATACCCCTAGAGCGCTAACCCAACGGACCCGTTGAACTAACATGCAATTAATCAATAAACTAACCTGGCCACAATCAATAAATCAATTAATCGTTGCTCTAGACTAGAACACTCACAATAAACTAGAAGAAAATCTAATTAATCACAAATGTCGACTTAGACCCTAGATCTATCGTGTCAGCAACAAAGTCAGAGTCTGCTCTTGGGACCCGTGCTCACGGATCGATCTAATGCTAACTATTGAACTAACCATCCATTAACTACTTGGCAATTAATTCTTTAGCAAGTTATTAACATAGGAGCTGCGAGTTAGGGCGTCAATCTAACCTACTGCACATGCTAATTATAAAAGTTGGAATCTAAAGCCACAAACCACAAATAAATCATGCATAAAGTTCAGCAATCTCAAGATAAACAATGAATCAGTTCAGAATGTTCATGAATCTCATAAAAATACAAATGTACTTACAATCCCGAGGTCCCAACTACAACGAACGGTGCTTAAACGACCATAGTGAAGGTGTTCATATCACACATGCAGAAGCAATTGAAGATCGGAAGCACCTAACTACATCAATTTTACATCTAAAGCATGCATGTCCTAAAGAAACTAGAATAGAGAGATAAGAAGAACCAACGTTTTTGTAGCTCAATAGTTGGACCTCCTTGGATTCTTTTCTTCTCCAATCTACTTAGGACAACCCTTAGAGTCTTCCCCACTATTCTCCAGACCAAGAACAACTTGTGGGAGTCTATAAAGATAGGGAATGGGAAGGGAATGCTTGAAGGATCAAGCTATAGAGAAGTATGTGAAAATGAGAGAGTTTGAGTCCATATTCCAGCAGCATAACAGTAAGGAAAATGGCTCTCTTAAGCTTGAATCTGATTCATACTCTACTTATAAAGATATTACATGCAAGGAGAAGCCCTAAGACACAAGACACATGGTAGTCTTGCAAGCCAATGTGGATTCTAAGTGTCCAATTCACAACACATGCAACTAGTGCATGGATGTGTTGTTTTCCACTTTGTATCATCATGCAAGAGTGGGAATCCAACTAAATCCACTTTCTTGAATCCACAATCTGATTTTTAGCTTGCAATTAAATGTTGATTTCAATTCCAAATTGAATTTAACATTAGGTAATTGATTTTGAGACATTTCAAAATGATTTCTTATGATTAATCTAATTAATCATACTAATCTTGTGCAATTCATCATATATGATTCCTAATACATTTATATGGTATTTAAAACACTTTTAAATACTTTACCTCTCATTTTCTAATTTAGTTCATAATTAAATTATTGTGTCAAAACACAATTTACAATAATACCCTTTTTCTCGATTTTGAACAATTCAAAGCTTCCTATCTTTTTGTTCTAGGATTTATTCCGATATGAGCTAGTAGGGGGACCTAATGGACCTATAGATCATGGGCTCCAACGATTCGAGGCTAACCGACTAATCTCATTAATCAAGCTTAACCAACATTCGTTAACTACCGGGACACTCCACTATACCCCGATAGTTGCACTCCCCTCACTATAGATATATTTCCGTCCACTTGATTTAACCATGATTAGTAAGTCGATCCTTCAGAGGTTGTTCGTAGCTATAGCTAGGTCAAAAGTCCGTTTTACCCCTATAGTACTTCTAGTTCCTTAAGTCCCACTGATCCTCTAATGAACAACTGGTTTATGGTCCAACCAATAAACCGAGTCCCTCTCGGGCCAATGAGAGGGCAGGATCTCTTTGTTCAAGCCCCGAAGTCAGCACTTAAGAGAACAACCTCTCTACTATCCCTAATTTGGGTAGGAGTGAATTCCTTCTCGCACGACTATGTCCCCAGCTATCTACCCGTTCCTATCCCTGAAATGGGAGGCTTATTGAGTCGGCGATACTGAGCCACTCTCACCTATGCAGATTTAAGGATAACCCCGAATAAATAGGAGTTCATAGTCAGCTCAGGATTAAGATCGAGTTACCTAGGTCATCACATGAAATAGTCAGTCTTGTCAGTAAACGGTGTTATAAAGCGTGAGCGACTTATTTCTCGGTCCTGGTCTTATGCAAACTCATTGCATAGGATGCCCCCACTCACATGTCTCTACATGGATGATTTAGGATCACATCGTCTATACTATCTATAGAGTGGGCCGCGTCTCATAGTGTCCCCAGAATAAAGTACCCAGCCCTATCCCAATACTATAGATCGTTTTGGCTATTACTCGAGCTTGATCCACTTTTATGTCTCTACATAAAGCTCAAGTGTTCATCCTATAGCCATGGATCTTAGTTTATTGGAATTGGGTTATTAAATGTGCAATTTACTTTATTCAGAAATGACTTCACGTTATCGAATAAGTATATAATATTTTGTTTAACATTCACTATCTACGAGTTTTAGGGCACCAATCCCAACACATAAACAAGCCTAATCTAAGCCCAAGGCTCGAGAAACCAACCTAGTCTACTTAGAAATTGTAAAAATATAAGAGAGGGATGAAGAATTGGAGTAAAACCCGGGAGGAAACGATTGCTGGACCCCTCTAAGCTTCTCAAACTCCCCAAAAGCTGCTGCCCTAATAGCAAACTGAGGCTTTGAATAAACTTCGGAAGCGTCTCGATGCCTGAGGATGGCGTCTCGACGCCATCTCTCAGGTCTCCCTGGTTTGGCTGCTTCAAAACTTGATCCGTTTGGTGTCGTTTTCGAGTCCCGAGCAATTCACTTAGGTCTTTTCACCGTCTCGACATCCCACGGACTTCAAGATGGATCGAAATCGCGCTAAAATCCTCGAATTAACACCAAAATTGAAAATGTGCTCCGTTGAAGCGCTTGATACCAAACAGCTACAAAACATAACTTTAAACGAGATAATTGTCATAAAACTAACAAGATTAAGGACAAATAATCATGGCCAATAAGGTCCCATGAAATACCCCCAACCTAAACCTTGCTAGTCCTCGAGCAAGCATAAAATAGAAGTATAGGATTCGTTAGTTGCAATTTCATAGACTCGAATCTCAATGTCTAAAATGCCAAAATCTATTGCAATCAAGAATCATTCACATGCAGTCCAAATAAAGAGACAAATAAAAAGTTTTAATGGAAATTTCTTGCTCAAGCTCACACTTAGTCTTCCTAGAATCAATCCTATTGGCTCGGGATTGAATTATACAACCCTCAACCCATCTTCCCTCTACACTGGCACTAGGAACTAACCAAAGAGCAAACAAAACAAATTAGACTGTTTTTCTCTTTACCCAGGTGCCTGAAAAATCAAAGACATTTTCTTTCTGCGGATTGAATTATACAACCCTCAACCCATCTTCCCTCTACACGGGCTCATTTTTCTTTCTTTCTTTCTTTTTCCTTTTTTTTTTCTTTTCTCTCTTTTCTTTTTCTTAGGCATATTTTCTTTCTTTTCTCCTAGGCAAGATATTACATGCTAATTTGCAAGCATTTGACTCTCTAGCTCATCCCTACACCTATCGAGGTGACAACAAGCATATGGATCTATAATTCGCTCCTAAGCTTTCAAACTAATCCTAGGCATGCTAAGGTTTACTCTTGCAAGAAAAGTACTAGAAAAATTTTAAAAAGGCACAATTTCTGGGTGATGATTCTCCAAAAGGGAGTTATTTAGGGCTTAGTTTTATAGTATTTTGTGTGTCATTTATGCTAAATAGGGTTGCTTTTAGATGAATATCATATGTTTTAACCCATTTGGAAGAATGAATGCTTTGGAAGTTATTTTGTGCAGAATATATTATTGAGTGAGTTGAGGGAGCAAAATCTGTGATCCAGCAAAGCAAGGAGCAAAACTGCCACGTCACAGCTCGTTATCCATTTTAATGAGCCGAAGTTTGTTGAGCTATTTTCGAATTTAAGAAGCTTGAAAAGCCTGCCACGTGTCCAATTTGACCTAATTAGGGCTTGCTATCACTCTATAAAAGGAGGAGCCGTCTCAAGTCAAATGCATTCCATTCTTGGAGAAGAAAGTCCTATTCCATTCGTGGAGGCTTACTTCCCATCTTTGGGAGCCGAATAGAGGAGGAAAGATTGGAGACTTCAAGAAGACCATCAATTACGAATTTGACCAAGGGAATTAATCTTTTCTTATAATTTATTGTAATTATGGATGCACATACTCAGATTGTAGCATGTGTTATCATGAGCTTTATGAACTCAATTTGCTTAGGTGTTGGTTAGGAGTCATGTAATTGCCGTGTTTAATTCTCTATGCAATATATGTTGATTTGAGCATGTTGATTAATTGTTGTGCATATCTTTATTTTGTGCCCGTCTGGCCAGCCGGTATGAATATCACTTCTTAGTTTCAGGGATGATTTGAGAAGTGTGTGGCAATTAATCACACTAGATCATTGTGTATTGGTGAACTCCAGTGACTGAGTTAGGGATAGCCAGTTGCCTAGTGCTTGATCGGTTGAGCGTCATTGGAGTTGAAACACATTCCAAAAAATCCAGAGTTTCTGGAGGATCCTGCTAATAAGACTGCAAGAGTTTTGCCTAACCAATAATATTGCTAGAGCATCTTTTAAAACAATTACTAAATCCTGACCAACGCCTGTTTCTAATCTGTCTGCTTTATTTGTTTACTTTATGTTCTGTCATTTCTTTTGCTTCAACATTATATCAAAATCAATCATTTTAACTACTCTTGAAACCATTAAAGAGTTATTCAAAATAGATAAAGTGAGAGCTATTTAGGCCCATGGTTTCGATAAATACTTATTACTTGTTGCGGATTGTGTATGCTTGCACAGTGTTCTAGAGTCTATTTTTACTACATTTTTACCCACTATGGAAACCCAACAAGTTTTTGGCGCCATTGCCGGGGAACTTGAATAAGTTTTTATCTGATCTTTTTTGTGTATGTGTTTTAGTGGTTTGGTGCTAGAACTTTTTGATTGTTTCTTTTGTTTTTGCAGATGTGAGTTTGGTGCATGAGCGATCCGCCTGGGGTAAGGTTCGAGCTTGATCCAGAAATTGAAAGGACATTCAGGAGAAGAAGGAGAGAGCAGCGTAGAAATCAAAATCCAATGGATAACGTGTCGCGTCGCCCGTAGGTTCCAGAAGATCCAATGAACCCCCAGCAGAATCGTGTGCTGCAGCCAAATCCACAGCTGGAGAGAAATAGACAGCAAAATAATCAGGCTGAGAATCCTATCTTGGTAGCAAACGATAGGGCCAGAGCCATTCGAGCGTATGCTTTTCCAATGTTTGATGAGTTGAATCCAGGAATTGCACGTCCTTAAATTAAGGCAGCAAATTTTGAAATGAAACATGTAATGTTTCAGATGTTGCAAACCGTGGGTCAGTTCCATGGTTTGTCAGCTGAAGACCCTCATTTACATCTTAAGTCTTTTCTAGGAGTTAGTGATTTGTTTGTAATTCAAGTAGTGTCTAGAGATGCCCTTAGATTAACTTTGTTCCCGTATTCTCTTAGAGTCGGAGCAAAGGCATGGTTAAATTATTTTGCTCCAGGATCAATTAGGACATGAAATGAGTTAGCGGAAAAATTTCTTAGTAAATATTTTCCACCAACTAGGAATGCCAAATTGAGGAGTGAGATAGTAGGGTTTAGGCAACTTGAAGATGAAACTTTTAGTGAGGCTTGGGAGAGGTTTAAGGAGCTTTTGCGAAAGTGTCCCCACCATGGTTTACCTCATTGTATCCAAATGGAAACATTTAACAATGGGTTAAATGTAACAACCCAAGGTATGGTTGATGCTTCGGCTGGAGGGGCACTTTTGGCAAGAACTTTTAATGAAGCCCATGAAATTTTAGAAAGAATATCAACTAATAGTTGCCAATGGACAAATGTTAGAGGCTCAAATAAAAAAGTTAAGAATGTGTTAGAAGTTGATGGTGTGTCTACCATTAGGGTTGATATTGCAATGTTAGCTAACGCTCTTAAAAATGTGACGGTGGCTAGTCATCAGCAGCCGCCAGCTGTGGAGCCTACTGTAATGGTGAACTAAGTTGCAGAGGAATCATGTGTTTATTGTGGTGAAGAGCACAACTACGAGTTTTTCCCCAACAATCCGGCTTCTGTGTTTTTTGTAGGTAATCAGAGGAATAACCCTTATTCTAACTTTTATAATCCAGGTTGGCATAACCACCCCAACTTCGCATGGGGAGGACAAGGAAGTAATGTGCAAGCACAACAAAAGGTGAACCAGTCAGGATTTGCTAAATCACAGGTATTGCCCCAGCAAAATAAGTAGGCATTGCCCTAACAAAATTCAAAGAGTTCTCTTGAGGCAAAGATGAAAGAATATATGACTCGTACAAATGCCGCAATTCAAAGTAATCAAGCTTCAATGAGAGCTCTGGAATTACAAGTGGGCCAGCTAGCTAATGAGCTGAAGGTAAGGCCTCAAAGAAAACTTACTTCAGATACTGAACACCCTAGAAGGGAAGGTAAGGAGCAGGTACAGGCAGTGACTCTAAGGAGTGGTAAGCCACTAGAAGAGAGAAAAGAGCCTAGTAAACCCCAGGATGTAGAGATAAGTAGTAATGAAAATGTTTTTGTTGAAAAAGAGTTGGAGTCTGGTAAAGGTGCTGGAGGCAGCAATAATGAAGCTGGAGCATCTGGTTCTATTCCAGATGTGGAACCACCATATGTGCCACCCCCACCTTATGTACCACCTCTACCTTTTCCACAAAGGCAAAGGCCTAAGAATCAAGATGGTCAATTTAAGAAGTTTTTAGAGATTCTTAAGTAATTGCATAAATATCCCTTTAGTAGAAGCTATAGAGCAAATGCCTAATTATGCTAAATTTCTTAAGGATATTTTAACTAAAAAGAAGAGGTTAGGTGAGTTTGAAACTGTATCTCTTACTGAGGAATGTAGTGCTATTCTTAAGAATGGGCTACCAACCAAGGTTAAGGATCCAGGGTCATTTACTATACCTGTGTCAATAGGTGGAAAAGGGTTAGGTAGAGCACTTTGTGATTTAGGCGCAAACATTAACCTTATGCCTCTTTCGATCTATCGAAAGCTAGGTATTGGTGAAGCTGGCCTACCACAGTCACACTCCAACTAGCCGATAGGTCTATCACATATTCTGAGGGTAAGATAGAGGATGTCTTAGTGAAAGTAGATAAATTCATATTTCCTGTTGATTTTATTATCTTAGATTATGAGGCAAATAAAGATGTCCCAATTATTCTTGGTTGTCCATTTTTGGCTACTGGTAGGGCATTGATAGATGTTCAAAAAGGGGAATTAACAATGAGGGTTTATAATGAGGAAGTGAAGTTTAATCTTTTTAAGGCCATGAAATATCCAGACGAAGTGGAAGATTGTTCTTTCATTAGGATTTTGGAGAACACAATTGTTGAGATAGCAATGCAGGATTTGGCAAACAAGCATTTGGAAGATCATGGAGAGGTTAGTGTAGAGGATTTAGAGGTTTGTTCTTTAGAAAGAAAAAGTGAAAAAGAAGTGTCTAGGTGTGAGGATGTTTTTGAGTCTTTTGATTTAGATGAGAGGAAAGCTCCTCCTACTAAGCAATCCCTGATTAAGGCACCCACTTTAGATTTGAAACCCTGCCGGATCATCTAAAGTATGTGTATCTTGGGGAGGGTGAGACGTTGCCCATTATTGTTGCGTCAGATTTAATGTCGAAGGATGAAGCGGCCTTAATAAAGTTGCTACAACAATATCGCAAAGCAATTGGTTGGACATTGGCTGACATTCAGGTAATTAGCTCGTCTTTAGAAGTATTGAGCAACAGAGAAGGCTTAACCCTACAATGAAAGAGGTTGTTAAAAAGGAGGTGATTAAAAGGTTAGATGTTGGGATTATTTATCCAATTGCAGATAGCAATTGGGTAAGTCCTGTCCAATGTGTTCCTAAGAAAGGAGGTGTCACAGTGGTGACTAATAAAGATAATGAGTTGATCCCAACCAGGACAGTAACTGGCTAGAGGATTTGCATGGATCACAGGAGGCTTAATAAAGCTACCCGTAAGGACCATTTCCCTCTACCATTTATTGACCAGATGTTGGATAGATTGGCTGGTCAGCCCTATTACTGTTTGTTAGATGGTTATTCTGGTATAACCAGCTTACCATTGCTCTTGAGGGACGTTTGCCTTTAGGCGATTGCCTTTTCGCCTTTGCAATGCTCCAGCAACATTTCAACGGTGTATGTTAGCAATTTTTTATGATATGATTGAGTCAACTGTTGAGGTGTTTATGGATGATTTTTCAGTTTTTGGAGGGTCTTTTCAGCATTGTTTGGATAATTTAGGTAAGGTGTTAAAAACATGTGAGGATACCCATCTAGTTCTTAATTGGGAGAAATGCCACTTCATGGTGAAGGAGGGCATATTGTTAGGTCATAAGATTTCAAAGAAAGGTCTAGAAGTTGATCGAACAAAAATAGAGGTTATTGAGAGGTTAGAACCACCGAGTTCAGTGAAAGGGATTCGAAGTTTTTTAGGTCATGCTGGATTTTATAGAAGGTTCATAAAGGATTTTTCCAAAATCAGTAAACCTCTTTGTAACTTATTGTGTGTTGATCATGTTTTTGACTTTAATGCAGATTGTAGGAAGGCTTTTGAGACTTTAAAGGCTGCTTTAGTCTCAGACCTCATTCTTTGTGCACCTAACTGGAGTTTATCATTTGAGGTAATGTGTGATGCGAGTGATGTTGCAGTAGGTGCCATGTTGGGGCAAAAGCAGGGCAAATTTATCCATCTTATTTATTATGCAAGTAGGAGTTGTTAGAGGTTGTGTTTGCTTTTGAGAAATTCCGGCCATATTTGGTTGGATCCAAAGTCACGGTTTTCACAGATCATGCAGCAATAAGGTACTTAATGTCTAAGAAAGATGCAAAGCCTAGATTGATTCGTTGGGTATTGTTATTGCATGATTTCGAATTGGAGATAAAGGACAAGAAGGGATTAAAGAATGTCATTGCAGATCATTTGTCTCGTCTTGATCCAACATCATCTTTGCTGAAGCAATCTGCCATTTCAGACTCATTCCAGATGAACAGCTCTTCGCTGTTGAGGTAAAGGTAGTCAAGGATATCCCTTGGTATGCTGATATTGCCATTTTTTTGGTGAAAGGAGTCACTCCTATTGATATGGATTGGAGGCAGATGAAAAAGTTTAAGCATGATGCAAAATTTTTCTATTGGGATGAACCATTTATGTATAAGCAATGCTCTGATGGTATTATTCGTAGGTGTGTTTCAGGTGATGAAGCAAAGGAAATCCTAGAGCAATGTCACTCTTCGCCGTATGGAGGTCATTTCAGCGGTCGAGGACAACTATGAGGATTTTGCAATGTGGATTCTTCTGGCCTTCCTTATTTAAGGATGCCCATTGGTTCTACAAGCAATGTGATGCTTGCCAAATGAGAGGAAATTTAGGGCCTAGAGATGAAATGCCTCTTACTTACATTTTAGAATTAGAATTATTTTATATATGGGGTATTGATTTTATGGGGCCATTTCCCCCTTCTAATTGTAATGTTTTTGTCTTATTGGCAGTTGACTACGTGTCCAAGTGGGTGGAGGCCATTGCATGCCATTAGAATGATGCTAAGACGGTATAAAGGTTTCTCCAATTGGGACACCTAGAGCTCTAGTGAGTGATGAGGGTACACACTTTGTGAATAATGTTTTAACTAAGCTTTTAGCTAAGTATGGAATTAAGCATAGGATAGCTACACCTTATCACCCACAAGCAAACGGTCAAGTTGGAATTAGTAATAGGGAGATTAAATCAATTTTAGAAAAAGTAGTCCATCCATATAGGAAAGATTGATCTTTTCGATTAGATGAGGCTCTATGGGCTTATAGGACAACCTATAAGACTCCTCTAGGTATGTCTCCCTACAGGTTAGTGTATGGAAAAACTTGTCATTTACTGTTAGAGCTTGAGCATAAAACGTTTTGGGCTTTGAAAAAATTGAATTTTGATCTGAATCGTGCATGGGCAATAAGAATGCTACAGCTTAATGAATTAGAGGAATTTCGCCAGTTTTCTTATGAAAATGCAAAAATGTATAAAGAAAAGACTAAACAGTGGCATGATAAGAAAATAAAACCTAAAGAGTTTGTCAAAGGCCAGAGAGTTTTGCTTTATAACTCTAGATTGAAATTGTTTCCTAGAAAACTAAAATTCAAATGGTCTGGGCCATTTGTTGTGATTGAAGTTTTTTCTCATGGAGCAATTACTTTGAGAGATGAAAAGGATGGGAGAGTGTTCAAAGTTAATGGACAAGGAGTGAAACATTATTGGGGTGAGGAATTCCAGGCAAAATATCCTTCCCTAAAGTTGGTTGGTGAATAAGCGAAAGAGAGTTTTGCGGGAGCATTTCACATAGCAATATTTTGAGCTTCCAGAGTTTGTTGCGATTATTTTTTTCGCTGATTTGGTTTGATTTTAATTCGAGTTATTTTGAATTAGTTTTGGTTTGTTTAAATCTTATCTGATTTATTTTAATTCATTGTTATTTTTAAATTCTGTAGATTTTATTTTTGGTGTATCTTTATTTTCGCCAAGTTTAGTTTATATTTAATTTAATCTGATTAGTTTAGTTTAGATTTTATCTTAGTTTGTATTTTTTATTATTTGAATTTCTGTTTAGATGAGGTTTAATAATAAAATTTCCTGATTTATTCGGCTTAAGATAAAAAGATATGATTTGATTTTGGCGGTTTGAATTGAATTGAATTTTCCCGTGTGAAAAGATTCTTCTAGAAGGAGATTTTGTTGCTCAGTTTGTTTGTGCAATCTTTTGGTTAGAGCAACCATATCATCAGAATATTACGGGATTTGGTTAGGAATTAAATATTTTACCGTTTGGATTTGAATTTCCCATGGACAGGTAACTTGAATGAGAGATCTGGTGTTCCCACGTGTCACGCAGGGAAATCAAACGGCAGCCAACGCATCATTGAAATCAGATTTTACCGTTTTAATTATTTAATTTTACCACGATTACATGCAATATAAACGGTAATATTATTTAATTGAAGCAGATCTTTTCGGTTAGGATCATTAGTGGTGGAGCCCTATTTAATCAAATCCACGGTATGTTTTCCTTCACTTCATCTTCGTCCACCTTTTATTATTTACTTCAGTTTTTCTTTCATTTTTCTTTTGTTTCTGTGAGTAAAAGTTTGTTGTAAGATTGAGATGGCTAAGACTAGGGGAAGAAGGGAAAGAGATAATGAGGAAGAAAAGGTGCCAGTTACCCCTGAGGCACCAAAGACAAGGGCGAAGAAAAGGAAAACGTTGGAAGAAAGAGAGGCTAAGAGAAGAAGAAGACGACAACAGAGGGCTGAAGTCGAAGAAGTTGTAAGGAAAGTAGTGGAAGACGTTGCTGATGTTGTGGTTGAGGAGGAAAACCCAAAGGAACCTGAGGAAAAAAATCCTGAGCAAAGTGAGCTGATTATTGAGAATCCCCAGGAAGTTTAAGAGCAGCAAGCGGAGTATACACAAGGAGAAGGAAATGGACAGGAGGTTCGAGAGCAAGAAGCTTAGGTTGAAGTCATTATGCCGGAAGTTCCGCGTCGCCGTCGAAAGCAGAAAGTCGGCCGCATCAAGGTAATCCGGACGGATACTCCTTCGCCGTCGACAACTGAATCTGAAAAAGACAACTCGGAAGGAGAAGAGCAAGAGAAAAAGGGAAAGAGGACCAGGTAAGAGAGGAAACTGAGAAAAAGGCAGAGGAAGAGATTTTGGCGAAGCAAAGAGAAGACAAGGGCAAAGGAGTTGTTGAAGCTCCGGGAGAGACAGAGGAGGTTGATCCTGAGGAACCAAGGCTGCTATATAATCGCTTCATCAACAATTTTGCCCGAGAAAATTATATAGAGATGCTGAAAAGAAATTTTCTGTTTGAGAGGGGATTTGGTGATGATCTACCACATTTCTTGAGAGCTGGAATAACAAATCACGGATGAAGTCAATTCTGCGCAAAGCTGGAGCCGGTAAATTCAAATGTTGTTCGAGAATTTTACGCGAACATATATGATCAAGAAGGATTCCAAGTAATAGTCCGAGGGGTGGCCGTTGATTGGAGCCCAGGAGAAATAAATTCTCTCTTCAACCTCCAAGACTTTCCGCACGCGGGATTCAATGAGATGGTGGTGGCACCATCTAACGATCAGTTGAACGCGGTTGTCAGAGAGGTTGGTATCGAAGGGGCCCAATGGAGGTTGTCGAAAACGGAAAAATGCACGTTCCAAGCGGCGTATCTGAAGAGTGAAGCCAACACATGGTTGGGCTTCGTCAAGCTGCGCTTGCTTCTGACAACTCATAATTCAACGGTGTCACGAGACTAAGTGCTCCTGGTATTTGCTATTCTTCGTTCTTTGAGTATCGATGTTGGGAAAATTATTTCAAGTGAAATTTATGATTGCTGGCGGAAGAAAGTAGGGAAACTATTTTTACGAGCACAATAACTATGCTGTGTCAACGAGTAGGGGTTCACATGAATGCAGACGATGTAACTCTAATGGACAAGGGAATAATAGACACGCCGAACCTGGCAAGGCTTCAGAGGACTCAAGAAGCGCGTCAAGGCGGTTTGGTGTGCGGCATCCATCAAATGCAAGAGCAATTGCAAATGCATTCCAGTCAGATGGA
This sequence comes from Luffa aegyptiaca, assembly GCA_017139565.1. Taxonomy (NCBI): domain Eukaryota; kingdom Viridiplantae; phylum Streptophyta; class Magnoliopsida; order Cucurbitales; family Cucurbitaceae; genus Luffa; species Luffa aegyptiaca. Next base: position 42,655,105 of record CM029407.1, read on the forward strand.
GTTTGCCGAAAGGTAATTCCAAACCTTCTGGAATTATGTGAAGAGAAGGGATGTCGCGTTGAGGAGGGCCTTACAGTCTAATTTTTCTAAACCATATCCGGCTTTCCCAGTATTCCCTGATGACCTATTGAACCCCTGGATCCCACCGCCGCCAATAGAAAGAGAAGGAGATGAGGAGGAGGACCTTGGTCAGGAGGATTCACGAAGAAGTAGAGTTGGGCGAGCATTTATTTTGTTCTTATCTTTTTGTTTGCTCGCGTATTCCTGACCCCATTTTCTTTTGATATTATGTTTTTGCTTGTTTTTATTTTTTTGTTCCTAGGCCACCAGTTTATCTATTTCATGTAAATATTTTCTACGTTTTAATGAAATTTCCAAGCATTTATGTTCTATAGCACTAAGCATTCCTAACTTAACTAATTTTCTTCTGAATTTTTGAAGCTTGGACTAGTTAGCTTAATTAGGTCAAGGTATTCTGATCTCGAGAAACCTTTTGCTTGAGCATTTCTTCTAGCTTGGTCGTCGCTGCGGCAAGAAGATTCTGAGGTAGTGTTGACTTATTTGATCCACCTTAAGCTTAATTCTAGTCCCACGCTTTGTTTAAAATTCAGATAGAAAAATTTAAGTTTAGGGGTATGATTTATCATGTTAATAATTCATTGAGGACAATGAATAATTCAAGTTTGGGGGACTTTTTAGTTACTCCGCTTGTTTTGCTCGAACATTCCTCTCCTTCATAATTATTTTTCTAGGTTGTTGAGTAACCAGGGACATTTGTGATACCCACAGTTTGTCTTTGCGTCAAAAGATGACCTAGGAAATATGAAAAAAATGAGAAAAAATTAATTGCTGGAAAAAAAATTAATTGTGAAATTTAGCTGAGAAAATTCACAGTGCAAAAGTGTTGAAGAATGAATGATAATCCAACAGTTTTTCTGTCTCCTAGGGCTTAGGTGAGCTTCATCATAAAATGTCGCCATTCTGAGAAGCAAGGGATAGAATAACTAAGGATTTTTGAGCTTAGGAATGAGTATTTAGCCTAGTTGGTGATGAGTTTGAAGCAAGGGTATACTGCACCATAAAGTGGGTCATTCCATGCTTAAGAACTTATGACTGTAGGGCTGCTTTAAGTCTGAAGAACAAAAATATAAACCCCTTAAAAATGTGTTTTAATATGTCTGATAATAGAGCTAGGCTGTGGCAAGTTGTTAGGATTAAGTTAAAGGTGGTGATTATTTGTCCATGCCGGAAGAATTATTTTGCTGCAGCAGAGCTTGGTTTTCCAGAATGCTCACGTAAAGGTTGAAGGTAGTGTTGGATATCTGTTTTGATTGAGCTATGCTTCGTCTAATGTTTTGAATTCTCAAGGGAAGATTGGTTAGTATTGTGATCGGTTGTCAGTATGTTGAACAAATTAATGCAAATTTGTCGTAGATATATATCAATCCAAGTATAAATTGACAAAATCAAGTAATACCTAGTGAGTTTAGGGTCGAATCCACAGGGAAAGGTTATTTGCAAAACTTTAATAATTTTTACTAATCTAAACTCGAAAACGTCTGATATTATATAAAAGACTAAATAATAGAGTGGTGAGTTTGAAAAATAAACTTTGCAGAAAGTAAAACATGCGATGAGAATAAAAAGAGAAGTATTAAGGAGAATAGTATCAAGGATGTTGCGGTAGCAACCTCATGCATTTATAAGAAACTTGTAGCGCATACCATGACTAATTGATCCATTAATGCCTAAGTGAGAAAAAAAATCACAAGTTTCCCTTCTGGTACTCCTTCTGCCTTTGGCATGAAACTATCAATTGGTTATTTGGCTAGTTCATGCGTGAGGCTTAGTTCTCTAAAAACTTACAAGGGATTGCGTTAGTCTTAAGGCAATCAAAGCTCATTCATGCAATATCTTATAGCGGTAGTATTTGTGTAATGCTACCAAGACTACATGTCATGTGCTAACTTGTTCTACTTAGAGATGTCTGCATGCATTACCTATCAGGGATTTAGCATACTGCTACTGCATCCGACTGGCCTTGCGGGAGTTAGTAATGAAAATAGTATCGCAACTAAGTAGAAGGCAAATAATGTTTCATTAAATCAAAGTATGCGCTTACAAAATAAACTTATCCCTGCATGGGTGCTTGCGCTAAGCCTTGAAGAAGAAAATTAGATCATGCGAGCAAAACAAAACATTATGCAATACATTGCAAACGCAAGTCTACTCTTAATCACAGCTTCCTGTGATTTCTCTTTCTCCTTGATCTTCGTCTCTTCCCTCTCGTCCCTTGTATATTCTGTGTATCTTTCCTTTGAGCAGGTGGCTTCTATTTATAGGTGAAGAAAACCAACTTCTCCAAGGAATTAGAAGCTTGCTTCAGTCATCTTCAGCCCACTTGCAACTTTTCAGCTCACTTGTGCGTCAGTGTGTCAGCATGGTCCTTTCATCCATCTTGTCTGTCTCATGATCGTCTTGGGATGTGTGTCTGCCCTGAGAGAAACTTGGGGCAACAACCACTGAATTAATTGCGTTAGCACCCTATATTTGTATAATTTCTCACCGCATACATGAATATAGCCTACCGCATAAAATCATCGCATTTTCCTTCCTTATTGTGTTAAGGTAACGCATCAATGTATCTTTTGGCCTTGTTTTAGCTTAAATGTAAAGGATAAATTTTGCAAGTTATCATATGTCTCGGGACGCGCAATAGTTCAAGTTTGGGGGTATGATAACTCTCCAAAAGTGAGTTATTTAGACCTTAGTTTTATAGTGTTTTGTGTGTCATTTATGCTAAATAGGGTTGCTTTTAGATGAATATCATATGTTTTAACCTATTTGGAAGAATGGATGCTTTGGAAGTTATTTTGTGCAGAATATATTGCTGAGTGACTTAAGGGAGCAAAATCTGTGCTCCAGCAAAGCAATGAGCAAAACTGCCACGTCACAGCTCGTTATCCATTTTAATGACCCGAAGTTTGTTGAGCTATTTTCGGATTTAAGAAGCTTGGAAAGCCTGCCACGTGTTCAAGTTCACCTAATTAGGGCTTGCTATCACTCTATAAAAGGAGGAGCCGTCTCATGTCAAATGCATTCCATTCTTGGAGAAGAAAGTCCTATTCCATTCGTGGGGCTTACTTCCCTTCTCTGGGAGCCGAATAGAGGAGGAAAGATTAGAGACTTCAAGAAGACTATCAATTACGGATTTGACAAAGGGAATTAATCTTTTCTTGTATTTTCGTGTAATTATGGATGCACATACTCAGATTGTAGCGTGTGTTATCATGAGCTTTATGAACTAAATTTGCTTAGGTGTTGGTTAGGAGTCATGTAATTTCCGTGTTTAATTTTCTATGCAATATATGTTGATTTGAGCATCTTGATTAATTGTTGTGCATATCTTTATTTTGTGCCCGCTTGGCCAGCCGGTATGTATATCACTTCTTAGTTTCAAGGATGATTTGAGAAGTGTGTGGCAATTAATCACACTAGATCATTGTGTATTGGTGAACGCCAGTGACTGAGTTAGGGATAGCCAGTTGCCTAGTGCTTGATCGGTAGAGCGTCATTGGAGTTGAAACACATTAAAAAAAATCCAGAGTTCCAGGAGGATCTTGCTAATAAGACTGCAATAGTTTTTCCTAATCAATAATATTGTTAGAACATCTTTTAAAACAATTACTAAATCCTGACCAACGCCTATTTCTAATATGTCTGCTTTATTTGTTTACCTTCTGTTTTGTCATTTCTTTTGCTTAAGCATTATATCAAAATCAATCATTTTAACTACTCTTGAAATCATTAAAGAGTTATACAAAATAGATAAAGTGAGAGCTATTCAGCCCCGTGGATTCGTTAAATACTTATTACTTGTTGCGGATTGTGTATGCTTGCATAGTGTTCTAGAGTCTATTTTTACTACATTTTTACCCACTCTGGAAACCCAACACTAGGCAACATGCTTATCATTCAATAAAAGCAATAAAGTTGGCAGGATGACACATCGTCTGTTTTCATAATCAGAGAAAAAGCAACCAAACCATCTATACATCAACACTCGATCATTTAAAAATTGCTAAAAAACAGGGCCAATGCTCAGATGCATGGCCTCAATCCAGAAAACGTAGAGTGTTAAAAATAAAGCATGCATAACAAAATAGTCTGATGCTCAGGTGCATCAAGACTCAACCAGAACAAGCATGCAAGACCAATTCCACCCCCAACCTAGAATCATGCATTGCCCTTAAGGAAATTAATCAAGAAAAGTTCAAGGAACGAAGAGTAAGGGAATAGAAAATCTCCCCTGCTTCAAGCTCAATGGTTGGAAGGGAATGATTCACCATGACTCTAAAGATAACAGCTTGCTGAAACAGGGTCACAAAATCCTAAAGACAAGAAAGGAAAACAAGCATAAATAAAAACTAACTAGAGGATGACAACAAAAGATAAAGAGAAGGGATAGAAATTAATTGAAAACTGGGTTGCCTCCCAGGAGCACAAATATTTAACGTCGATTGCTCAACGGGATTTCCAATCTTCAACCGAAATCCACTTCTTTGATGAACAGAGGATCTTTGATCACTTTACAGAAGGCCGATTAATTAATACAGAATTGTCGCTCATATGCGTTAATCCAAGTATAAACTAACACACAATCAAGTAGTACCTAGAGAGTTCTAGGGTCGAATCCACAGGGAAGGGGCGAGTAGTAAAAATGTCTTTCCTTAAATCCTATTCTAATGCATGGGCGGTAGGAAATACAAAAGAGACAGAGATGTGGTGAAATAACCATGCGATAAAGGAAAAACAATGAGAGATGAGATATCAAGGCTTTCACCGCAACAACCACATATGACAAATAAGATATTAGTGCAGAGCCTAACAATGAATCGACATAATACAGACGCCTAAGCGAGAAATAAACATGCGATTCCCTTCCGGTACTACACATGCGTCTGGCGTAGAACTAACAACTGTTTTGTTCAATTAGCTAATGCGTTGGTCCAGTTTTCTAATAACTTGCAAGTGACTGCGTAGTCCTACAACAGTCTAAGCTCATTCATGCACTATCTTATTGCGGCACTATTAGTTCTAACACGACCAAGACTACATGCAATGCACTAACTTGCTCTACTTAGATATTTCCACATGCATTACCTGTTAGGGATTTATCATGCTGCTACCGCAACCGGCTGGCCAGACGAGAACTAGTAATGGAAAAATTAACGCATCTAAATAGAAAACATCAATATCATTGATTCATTGTGGCGCATACAAACATAATCCTAAAGCCACATGGGCGCCTAGGCTAAGCCTTGATGAAAAGAAATTACTCCAAGCTACAATATAAAGCACACAAAGCAATAAAACATAAAAATGTAGTAATGCCTTGGATGATTCTTGGATGATTGGATTCTTCATCTCCCCTCTATTTATAATCTCATCTTACTTGGAGCCAAAGGGTTATTCTTGGAGCCAAAGATTAATGCTTGGAACCAAAGGATCATCATATGGATAGAAACTTGCTCCCCACTCAATACAAACTTGCTCCCCACTCAACACTATTCACCAACTCATCAAGCTCCTCATGCTCTAGCTCATCATGCTCTAGCATCATCATGCATCCCATGCACCAGACTGCTACAGCAACAAGCTTTCCATGTGCCAAGCTGCTACAGCATCAAGCTTTCCATGCGCCAAGCTTTTAACTCATCAAATAATCTCCAAATTCGGCTCCATTTGCATCAATTTCTTGAAATTTCATCAATTGCTCGTTTTGTGACTAAGAATTTTGAAATCAATAAATTAATGCAATTAAATACCAAATTAAGCATGGACTAAGCTCAAATTTAGGGCTAAAAAGATAGCATTATTTCATGTTATTAATCTTTCTTCTTTTTCTTTATGAGTTCCTGCACAGGACAACTCAACTTGCACACAAAATGCAAAACGTAAGAAAAATTAAGCAGTATATCCTCATCCGCCCAATTAAAGCTAATTCTAAGCACCCTAGGCTTAACTTGGTCAGCCACTTGATTTTCTAGGCCGAAATCACGCTCTAAAGAAGCATGGACATCAGGCGTAAAGGAATTAGGTGCGTAATAATCAGAGTTTAGCTTAGCATTCCTAACCTTTGTCTCTCCTAACATGCTTGAAACTTAATTAAATCAGACCTAGAATGACAGGAAAAATTAATTTCAGGCTTACAGACCTCGATGGGATTTTCTTGTGACTTACCTTCCTGCTGCTCTGAGATTTGGCTCTCTAGCTCATCAGGGGAGTTGGCTCGGTATCTAGTGACTTCCGCCAGCTTTGCAATAATCTCCCACGCCTTACTGGCTGTTGTGGCAAGCACATCACCTCCACTAGCCGAGTTGAGCATTATTCTATTGTCAGGCATCAGTCCTCCGTAGAAGCTTTCTATCAGGGACTCCTCTGAGAGTGGGGTGTGATGTTCCATGCAGTATAGATTGAAGCGGCTCACGAACTCGTGGAGCAACTCTTCAAGTGCTTGCGCGACGTTGACAATTCTTTCGATAGCTTCTATCAGAAGAGCAATGGGGTGGTACTTCTTTAGGAAAATTCTCTTCATCTCACTCCAAGAAGATACCGACTTTGGAGGCAATGAGAAAATCCACTTCCTAGTTTCTTCTTACAGTGAGTATGGAAACACCCTCAACTTGAATTGATCTTCAGATACATCTAGGGGTTTCCTTTCGGAACAACTCAAGAACAACTCAGATACATGAAAGTAGGCACCTGTTCCTGGTTCACCACAAACGGAAGGAACTAAGAAAATAAATTCAGATAGGTAGACAAAATTACCTTCTTCGTGATTTATGATGCAGGGGTGATGGATATTCAGGAGCTAAAAGGTGGTCTTGCACTGCACTCTCGCCCCTTTCTATCCAAGCGGACATGAAGATCGAGAGCTTGTTGGATATTCATGAAGCTTAGTGCTTTTCCTTGTCCTTGGCAGGGAGGTGTTTGCTCTTGTAAAGATTTGTCACTGGATCTGCAAGAAACAAACTAATACACAAGAGATAAGAAAAAGGGTGAAAAACACAAAATTAATTAGAAATAAACACCGTGTTCCCTGACAACGCCGTTGATTTGACGGAGCAGGGAGCTGTCGAGGCTCCACGTGTCAAAACGAATTTACATCCACCTGTTTGAGCGCGTTGGTGTCGCGGGTCACAAGTCAAAACGAATTTATAGTCCACAGACACTAAGCTACTTTGCAGTAGTAGTGGCCGGGGTCGATCACAGGGAATAGTTGGTATACTTCTAACCTCTTTTGTGCTTTGGGTGGCAACGAAAAGGGGGTTTGAGACAGATGGAGAAAATTGTCGGCGAAGGTCAAATGTAAGAAAGTAACTTGACAGAAAATTAAATGACAGAAAAGTAAATGGGGTGGTTGGTCAATCTCACCTTGCCGCTCGTAGTAGCTGAAGAAGCTCAGGATTAGTACATTCACTTTTTACTCATCGAATAGCAGATAATGATTTATATGCATGTTGTCTATAGGTACTCTAAATCAATTGACTCGATCCCAACGTCCATCGATTCAATTACTAGTTACTAATTATTTAACCCCACGAACCCGTCAAAGTCAATTAATCAAGCGACTACATTAAGAGCTAGATAACCCTAGAGCGCTAACCCAACGGACCCGTTGAACTAACATTCAATTAATCAATAAACTAACCTGGCCACAGTCAATAATTAATCATTGCTCTAGACTAGAACACTCACAATCAACCAGAAGAAAATCTAATTAATCACAAATGTCAACTTAGACCCTAGATTTATCGTGTCAGCAACAAAGTCAGAGTCTGCTCTTGGGACCCGTGCTCACGAATCGATATAATGCTAACTATTGAACTAACCATCCATTAGCTACTTGGCAATTAATTCTTTAGCAAGTTATTAACATACGAGCTGCGAGTTATGGCGTCAATCTAACCTATTGCGCATGCTAATTATAAAAGCGAGAATCTAAAGCCACAAACAAGAAATAAATCATGCATATGGTTTACAACTTCAAAACTTGATTCGTTTGTTGTCGCTTTCTAGTCCCAAGCTCTCCACTTAGGTCTTTTCACCGTCTCGGCATCCCACAAACTTCAAGATGGATCAAAACCGCGCTAAAATCCCCGAATTAACACCAAAATTGAAAATGGGCTCCGTTGAAGTGCTTGATACCAAACTGCTACAAAACATAACTTTAAACGAGATAATTATCATAAAACTAACAAGCTTAAGGACAAATAATCATGGGCAATTAGGTCCCATCAGAGGATATAAAAGTTATTGAACTTGATCATTTTTAGAATCTTCCTTACTAGATACCGTGTCATTAACCTTTTTTTAAAGTACCTTCTTAATTAATTTCTTAATTTGATGTATTATCTCTCACAAGTAACTTCTTTCTCTTAATTTGTCCATTTTTATAGGTAGACTTATTTTTATCGTACAATGGAAAGCACACAAAAGGGACCCTTCTAACTAGGTATGGATGATTTCTCTAATGTTATAAAATCATTATGAAACTTATTGGATTTATGTGTTTGGTTGTATGTTGATATTGTATCTTACGTTTAATTATTAACTTGTATGTGTTAAGAAATTTAGGTAGCCATAATTGGGTTTAGAAAGGTTTTTCATCCAGTTTCATAGTTTACTTGGTTGTATGCCTATCCTGCAATTACGGTAGCCAAATAAATAGATGAGGTTCTGTGATTTGAAGTGTGTTTGGATGAATTTATGGGATGTGGACTAAGTGAGTGAATTAGGCACGTCTTTTCGTTTTTAAAGGTTAGTTTGGGTGAGTTTGTGTGATTTGAAGTGTGTTTGGATGAGTTTGAAGGATTTGAATTTTGTTTGGGTGGCTTGGGTACGTGTTTGACTTTTAAGGGTTAGTTAAGGTGAGTTTATAGGTTTTGAATTGTGTTTGAGTGAGTTTCTTGAATGTGGATTGAGTATGAGTAAATTAGGAACTTTTGGATGAGTTTGTGGGATTTAAAATTTGTTTGGGTGAGTTAGGCATGTGTTTAACTTTTAAGGGTCAATTTAGGTGGGATTGTAAGCTTTGAAGTGTGTTTGGGTGAGTTTGGGGTGAATTAGGCACATTGGATCAAGATTGTGAATTTTGAAGTGTGTTTAGGTGAATTTGTTGGATTTGGAGTGTCTTTGGATGAGTTTCTTGAATTTATAGTGAGTTTGGGCACTTTTAGGCCACTTAGAATTGTGTTTAGGTGAATTTGTGGGTTTAGTTTAGTGAGTTTGTACGATATTGAGCGAATTTGAATGAGATTAAGATATATTTGGTTGTGTTTGTGGGATTTGGAGAAGAGAAAACTCACCGAGATCGTGGCTGGGGTGGTTGCTCGACTACTATAACGAAGAAATGAGGGAAAGATGAAGAAAGTTCGCCTACGTGGGTTGCCCGATGCTCACTCCTAGGAGATCACCGAACTTGCACGGGAAGAAGAAAGTCGATCGTGGGTTGCTACTGAGGGAAAGAAGCGACGACCGAAGATGAGGACGGCGACGACGGAGGGCTGGGCAACGGCAGCGGCGACATGACACTCTGACGGCGACACAGTGAGGGGGCACGAGGATGAGTCTTCGCCAATACGCAGAACCGGGGGGGGGGGGGGGGGGGTTGTCACGCACGAGAGAGAAAAGAGGGGAAGGGAAAGTGAAGGTGAGGGAAAAGATGATTTTACTTAGGGCTTCTTTTTTTTCTTCCTTTTTTTTTATTTCATTTAATTCCAATAACTGCACACTAAGCAAAAAAAAGCGCCCAATTTACTCATACGTAACCGGTCAGATTAAACTGATTCCCACTCAACCACTTATGCACGACAACAAAAAAGTATCTCAACATAAATTTCCAAAATATTAAGTAAAGGATAAACTTAAATTCCAATTTCCCAAATTAGAATTTGACGGGGCGGGAGTTGTCGAGGCTCCCAGGTGCCAAAACGAATTTATAATCATCGGTCACTAAACTACTCTACAATAGTAGTGGTCGGGGTCGATCATAGGGAACAACTGGTTTACTTCTAACTTCTTTTGTGTTTGGTGGCAGAGAAAAGGGGGCTTTGAGACGGATGGTGAAAATTGTGAGGAGGTAAAAATATTAGAAAGTAAACTGATAGAATATTAAAACATAAGAAACTAAACTGACGAAAAAATTAATGGGGAGGTTGCCTAATCTTACCTTGCCGCTCATTGTAGCTAAAGACACTCGGGATTAGTACATTTGATTTTTACTCATCGATTAGCAGGTAATGATTTATATGCATGCTGTCTATAGGTTCTTTAAATCATTTGACTCGATCCCAACGTCCATCGACTCAATTACTAGTTACTAATTAATTAACTTCACGAACCCGCCAAAGTCAATTAATCAAAAACCTAAATTAAGAACTACATACCCCTAGAGTGTTAACCTAACGGACCTGTTGAACTAACATGCAATTTATCAATAAATTAACCTGGCCACAGTCAATAAAGAAATTAATTGTTGCCCTAGACTAGAACACATACAATCAACTAGAAAGAAATCTAATTAATCACAAGTATCGACTTAGACCCTAAATCTATCGTGTCAGCAACAAAGTCAGAGTCTGCTCTTGGGACCCGTGCTCACGAATCAATCTAATGCTAACTATTGAACCAACCATCCATTAGCTACTTGGAAATTGGTTCTTTAGTAAGTTATTAACATACGAGCTGCGAGTTAGGGCGTCAATCTAACCTACTGCGCATGTTAATTATAAAAGCGAGAACTAAAGTCACAAACAAGAAATAAATCATGCATTAAGTTTAAGATTATAGAGATAAACAACAAATCAGTTCAGTAAGCTCAAGAATCTCGTAAAAACATAAATGTACTTACAATTCTGAGGTTCCAACTACAACGAACGGTGCTTAGATGGTCATAGACAAGCCTAATCTAAGCCCAAGGCTCGAGAAACCAACCTAATCTACCTAGAAACTATAAAATACAAGGGGAGAATGAAAAATATGGGACCAAACCGAGAGAAACAGCTCCCAAGAACTCCTCCCTGTCCAAAAATCTGCTAAGGACCCTCCAAGCTGCTGCCCTAATCCTAGCTCACAGATTTAAATAAACAGACTGGCGTCTCGAAGCCGACGGTGATTCTAGCTTCCCTCCGTTTCCAAAGCGTCGAGACGCTGGATGATGGCGTCGAGACGCCACCTTTCGAGTCTCCCTGGTTTGGCTTCTTCAAAACTTGATCCGTTTGGTGTCGTTTCCTTGTCCCTAGTCTTTTTACTGTCTCGGCATCCCATGGACTTCAAGATGGATCGAAACCGTGCTAAAATCCTCGAATTAACACAGAAATTGAATATGGGCTCCCTTGAAGCGCTTGATACCAAACCGCTACAAAACATAACTTTAAACGAGATAATTGTCGTAAAACTAGCGAGATTAAGAACAAATAAACATGGGCAATTAGGTCCCATCAAATACCCCCAACCTAAACCTTGCTAGTCCTCGAGCAAGCATAAAATAGAAGTATAGGATTCGTTAGTTGCAATTTCATATACTCTAATCTTAATGTCTAAAATGCCAAAATTATTGCAATCAAGAGTCATTCACATGCGGCCCAAATAAAAAGACAAATCAAACGTTTTCATGAGATTTCTTGCTCAAGCTCACACTTAGTCTTCCTAGAGTCAGTTCTAAAGCCTGGGATTGGATTATATGACCCTCAACCTATCTTCCCTCTACACTGGCACTAGGAACTAACCAAGGAGCAAACAAGACAAATTAGACTGCTTTTCTCTTTACCCAGGTGTCTGAAAAATAAAATATATTTTCTTTCTACGCTCTTCTTTTTCTCTCTCCTTTTTTTTTTTTTGTGGGGCACTAGCTTTCACACTACAATGCAAGGACCCATAACCTGAGTTTAACTCTTGGTTGGCCTAACTGATCACACTGTAGGTACCTCTTTGTACCCCCTTTATAGCATGGTTTTTCTCAAAATAATAAACGAGCATATGATTTTCTTTTAAGCTCGGGCTCATTTTTCTTTTCTTTCTTTTTCTTTCTCTTTTCTTTTCTCTCTTTTCTTTTTATTTAGGCATATTGTCTTTCTTTTCTCCTAAGCAAGATACTACATGCTAATTTGTAGGTATTTGACTCTTTAGCTCGTCCCTACACCTATCGAGGTGACAACAAGCATGGATCTATAATTCGCTCCTAAGCTTTCAAACTAATCCAGGCATGCTAAGGTTTACTCTTGCAAGAAAAGTACTAGAAAAGTTTTAAAAAGGCTCAATTTCTGGGCAACATGCTTATCATTCAACAAAAGCAATAAAGTTAGCAGGATGACAAATCGTTGATTTTCATAATCAGAGAAAAAGTAACCAGGCCATCCATACATAAACACTCAATCATTAACAATTTGTTTTAAAATGGGTCCAGTGCTCAGATGCACAACCTCAACCTAGAAAACATAGAGTATTAAAATTAAATCATGCATAATAAGATAGTCTGATGCTCAGGTGCATTAAGACTCAACCAAATTAGGCATGCAGGACCAATTCCACCCCCAACCTAAAATCATGCATTGACCTTAATGAAATTAATCAAGAAAAGTTCAAGGGACAAAGAGTAAGGGAATAGAAAATCTCCCCTGTTTTAAGCTCAATGGTTGGAAGGGAATGATTCACCATGACTCGAAAAAGAACAGCTTGCTGAAATAGGGTCACAAAATCATAAAAACAACAAAGGAAAGCAAACATAAATAAAAACTAACTAGAACGAAACAACTGTAAATAAAGAGAAGGGATAGAAATTATTTGAAAACTGGGTTGCCTCCCAGGAGCGCAAATATTTAACGTCGATTGCTCGATGGGATTTCCAGTCCTCAACCGAAATCCACTTCTTTCATCCATAGAGGATCTTTCTTCTTTTTCTTTATTAGCTCCTGCATAGGAAAACTCAATTTGCACCCAGAGTGCATAGCGTAAGAAAATTTAAACAGTATATCCTCGTCTTCCCAATTAAAGCTAATTCTAAGCACCCTAGGCTCAACTTGGTCAGCCACTTGAATTTCTAGGCCTAAATCATGCTCTATAAAAGCAGGCACATCAGGCGTAAAGGAGTTAGGTGCATAATAATGAGAGTTTAGCTCAGCATTCCTAATCTTCAACTCTCCTAACATGCTTGAAGTACTACTTAGATCATACCTAGAATTAAAGGAGAAATTAAGTTCAGGCTTACTGACCTCTTGGGGATTTTCTTATTGCTTACCTTCCTGCTGCTTTGAGATTTGGCTCTCTAGCTCATCGAGGGAGTTGGCTCGGAATCTAGTGACTTCCTCCAACTTTACAATAATCTCCCACGCTTTACCAGATGTTGAAGCAAGCACATCACCACCACTAGCTGAGTCGAGCATTCTTCTATCGTCAGGTGTCAGCCCTCCGTAGAATCTTTCTAACAAGGACTCCTCTGAGAAAATTCTTCTCATCTCACTAGGGTGGTACTCCTTCAAGACAATTCTTCTCATCTCACTCCAAGAAGATACTGACCTTGGAGGTAGAGAGAAGATCCACCTTTTAGTTTCTGATTGCAGTGAGTGAGGAAACAACCTCAATTTGAATTGATCTTCAGATATCTCCAGGGGTTTCTTTTCGGAACAGCTCTAGAGGAACTCGGATATGTGAAAGTAGGCATCTGTTCCTGGCTCACCACAAAAGGAAGGAACTAAGAAAATAAATTCAGATAGGGAGACAAAATTTCCTTCTTCGTGATTTATGATGTAGGGGGTGATGGATATTCAAGAGCTGGAAGGTGATATTGCACTGCACTCTCGACCATTTCTATCCAAGCAGACAGAAGATCGAGAGCCTGCTCCATTCATGAAGCTCAGTTGCTTTTCTTTGTTTCTTTGCAGGGAGGTGTTTACTCTTGTAAAGATTTGTCATTGGATTTGTAAGAAACAAACTAATACACAGGAGACGAGAAAAAGGTGAAAAAAAATTAACTATAAATAAACTATGTGTTCCCCGACAACGGCTCCAGTTTGACGGGGCGGGAGTTGTCGAGGCTCCCAGGTGTCAAAACGAATTTATAATCACTGATCACTAACCTACTCTGTAGTAGTAGTGGCTGGGGTCGATCACAGGGAATAACTGGTTTACCTCTAACTTCTTTTGTGTTTGGTGGCAAAGAAAAGGGGACTTTGAGGCAGATGGTGAAAATTATGTGGAGGTAAAAATATTAGAAAGTAAACTGTAGAAAATTAAAACATAAGAAAGTAAACTGACGGAAAAATGAATGGGGTGGTTGCCTAATCTTACCTTGCCGTTTATTGTAGCTCAAGACACTCGGGATTAGTACATTTGATTTTTACTCATCGATTAGCAGGTAATGATTTATATGCATGCTGTCGATAGGTTGCCTAAATCAATTGACTCGATCCCAACGTCCATCGACTCAATTACTAGGTACTAATTAATTAACTCCACGAACCCGCCAAAGTCAATTAATCAAGCAACTGCATTAAGAACTAGATACCCCTAGAGCGTTAACCCAACGGACCTGTTGAACTAACATGCAATTTATCAATAAATTAACCTGGTCACAGTTAATAAATAAATTAATTGTTGCCCTAGACTAGAACACTCACAATCAACTACAAAGAAATCTAATTAATCACAAGTATCAACTTAGACCCTAAATCTATCGTGTCAGCAACAAAGTTTGAGTTTGCTCTTGGGACCCGTGCTCACGACTCAATCTAATGCTAACTATTGAACCAACTATCCATTAGCTACATGGAAATTGGTTCTTTAGCAAGTTATTAACATACGAGCTGCGAGTTAGGGCGTCAATCTATCCTACTGCGCATGCTAATTATAAAAGCGGGAATCTAAAGCCACAGACAACAAATAAATCATGCATTAAGTTCAAGATTCTATAGATAAACAACAAATCACTTCATTAAGCTCAAGAATCTCATAAAAACACAAATGTACTTAAAATCCTGAGGTTTCAACTATAACAAATGGTGCTTAGACGACCATAGACAAGCCTAATCTAAGCCCAAGGCTCGAGAAACCAACCTAATCTACCTAAAAACTATAAAATACAAGGGGAGAATGAAAAATATTGGACCAAATCGAGAGAAACGGCTCCCAAAAACTCCTCCCTCTCCAAAAATCTACTAAGGACTCTCCAAGTTGCTGCCCTAATCGCAACTCACGGATTTAAATAAACGGACTAGCGTCTCGACGTTGACGGTGATTCCAGCTTACCTTCGCTTTGGAAGCATCGAGACGCTGGACGATGGCATTGAGATGCCACCTCTCGGGTCACCCTGGTTTGGCTACTTCAAAACTTGATCCGTTTGGTGTCATTTCCGAGTTTTGAGCGCTCCACTTAGGTATTTCACCGTCTCGGCATCCCATGGACTTAAAGATGGGTCGAAATCGCGCAAAAATCCTCAAATTAACACCAAAATTGAATATGGGCTTCCTTGAAGCACTTGTGATAGGACCTAAATAGTCCTATTTTATCGCATGTAATCTAAGCTTGTTAGAGTCATTTTATGCTTTACTTGTCTTATTTATAGGTTAATTGAGCTTAGGCCATGTCAGGAGCCGATCATGCTAATTGGTGTTAATTCGGGCCAATTACGGAGTTTCGGAGCCATCTCGGTGTCTTGGACGGCGAGGAGGTGAAAAGACCCAATCTTGTTGGAGCGGGCCTGAAGAATGACACCAAAAGCCGAAGATTGATGCCCCGTACCGAGAAGAAGCGAGACAAGACCGAGAATTAAAGTAGCAAGTCGAGATTTGAGGCTAGCGTCGAGACGTTGCGCCTTGGTGTCTCGACGCCAACGTGAAAACTGGTTGGAGTGAAAAGTTTACAGCGTCTCGACGCCGCCATATTTTCTGTATATATGTAGCCTCGGTTTAATCCGCCGTTAGGTTAGAATTTTGGTCTCTTTACGATTTCTTTTGCCTCATTTACATTCCAGCATTGTTGTACACCATTCTTGGTCATATTTTATGGATTCTTTCATATCTATTGTTGATTTTACTTCATCTATGCGTAGCTAATCTCGTTTAGTTCGTTGGATTGGGTTTATGTCTTCATTCTTAATAAGATTGGTTGAGTTTTCTGTGTTTTACTTTCTGTTCTTGTTGTATTTTTATTAAGTTTTGCATGTTATCCCGTTTAAACCAATACATGAGGCTAGTCTATTAGGATTGACGCCCTATGCGATTACCGCTTGTGTATTCTATCAGTTAATTTTAGATAGCCACTAGGTTGAGGCAAGCAACTCTCTACGCAAGACGACCCTTGATAGGCATAGGATGCATGTTAAAGGTGTAGGAATTAGATTTAAATTGCATTCGAATTTTGTTCTTACGACTCCGGACCCAAGATCCCAAAGCGGCTAGTTTTAATAGGTAGTTGCGAAATTGCTTGTTATTAACTAGTTAGATATAAATAGTAACCGTTGCAGAGGTCTCGGATGGTTGCTAAATTATGTATAAGGCTTTGCAAGCGATAAAACTTAAATTATGTTAATTGCAGAATTCACGGTTAGCAAGTTAATTAGCACAGGTTAGTGTATGGGGGTCCTCCGAGTAGCCCAGAAGCCGACCGGACTAATGAAATCAGCTTACAACAATTATTAGAGAAAACTAGGAAGCCAACGAATTAGAATCAAGCATAATAAATCCCAATCCAACGACCCCTTTTCATGTTATTGTGTCCGTCTAATTTCTCTTCTGCATGCTTATTTTGTTTCATTTAAATTTCATCATTTAATTATTTTGTTACTTTTGCTTTTCCTTCATTCCAGAAATCCCCCCATCTTTATAAGCACGAAATTCTACAACTACTTTGTCCCCTTCCCCGTGTTCGACCCCAACCACTATTTCTACAGAATAGTTGTAGTGGTGTGGATTATAAATTTATTTGGCGAGCCCCATGACAGACTTCTGTCAACTTGATACCAAACCGCTACAAAACATAACTTTAAACCAGATAATTGTCGTAAAACTAGCGAGATTAAGGACAAATAAACATGCGCAATTAGGTCCCATCAGAATTTCAACCTGATTAATCCAAAACGACTTAATTTTGAAACGCAGGGCGTTACAGTCTAGTTAAAAATTTCCACCCAAAAATAATCATGTTCAAGTGTATGAACGTTTTAATAAATTTTTTATTGTTTCAGTCGTTTAAGGAAGGAAGAAACTGGAAAAAACAAGAGAAGTGAAAAAAAGAATAAAGAAGGCAGTGAGACTGGGAATGCGATCACGTTTTCCTAATGGCTGAGGGCAGTGACGTCATTTAAATGACTATCACGTGACCTAATTTTGAGAAATCTATAAATAGTGTGACTTATGTTTGTCTTCTTCACGATCATTTGAATATTCTCTTTGCATTCAATTCAAGCCAACAACCTCCACACTTTCTCTTGAAGCCGAGAAGACCCACAAAGAAACATCATGAAAAATACTCCAAGCCATTCAATTCCTCACAAGATTACTCGTTCTCAGAGTATTCGAAGCAACCCACAAGCAGATCAATTCGATCAACACCGAGAGGAAGGCCCCAATCCACGCGCACGAAGGAGGAGCCGAAGGACCCACGAGTTCTTCAAGAACCACCGTGGAACGAAGACCCATGCCTCAAACTCCTTCATGAACAAGAATGGCGACCTCCACGAGCGGAATTCTGGGTGTTTCACGGCTAAAGAAGGCCACATCCGTCGATAGCCTCCACCACACACAACAACCTGTGGCGAAACCTCTGAAAAAGCGATCCAAGGAGTGGTTTGCAATTATCCTGGCCATGGGAGCCAAACGACTTGCTACTATAAAGGAAGAAGCAAGGCTCCGAGAAATTGAAGAATTATTTCCTATTACAGGCAAGAACTCATGATAAGGTAAGGGTTCAAGTTCTTTTACCGATTCTTATTCATGTAAGGCGAAGTCATCTGTGACCAACCATTCAAGGAAGAAGAGTGCAAAGAAGATGACTAGTAGATTTGAAACTGAAAAGCCCCTAGAAATTCAACCACTCATGAAGGCGAGAATGTCAGAGGATATCTTTGAAAACATGATTTGGCTGGTCGTAGCACAAGCTCTTGTTATTGTTGAAGGGCATAGAGCCGAGCAAGATGATTTGAATGAGTTGAGGGCTGAAAGGGATGAGCAATTAAAGGAAATTCGGTGCATGACGTTCGAGGAGGAGTTAAGTAAGAAAAGAAATGAGGATGATGAAAAGAAAAAGAAAAAAAATGAAAGAATAGATGAGGAGGAAAGGCAGAAGGTCGAGAGGGCCATGAGAAGAGAAGATGAAAGAATAAAGAAAGAAGAGGTCGAGAAGGCCAGAAAAAAAGATGAATATATGAGGAGATTGGCTGCTGAACTCCAACTCCTTGAAAAAAAAACAAGACGAGAAGAACTTCGGGAGGAAGAAAACCGAAGGAAGGGGGCTGAAGATTTTCTTGCAGCCTTTGAGCCCCTACACAATGCTCAAAGGGAAGGGGAAGAGCTGCAAGTAGAAGACGAAAAAGCCCTTGAAGGGCCAATAGAAGAGAAAACAAAAAAAGAAAAAGGGGACGACACAGTGCAGAATGCGACCGCATTTGGTTAGCGTTCTAGAGAAGGCCAAGTTGCAGGCTTAGATGACCAGCAAGGCGATGTTGCCTTCGATCCTCTATTTGAGTATGACACTAGAGGCACTTCACCTGCAGCTGGAAGCTCTTCTTTGGAAGAAAAAAGAAAATGAAAAGAAAGATGAAGAAAAGGAGTCTAGTACCTCCAGGGACAGTGATAGTGATTCAGAGCTGAAGGAGATGGATGACGACCAAATTCCAATTTCTTTAGCTTTGAGGAAAAAGAGGAAGAGAGAAATAAAAGCTGAGCGGAGGGCAAAGAACAAGAGTGATCCAATCTTTGCAAAGAGGCCGAGGATTAGGTATATGGACGCCACTCCCACTCCGACCACCACCACACCCGCCAAGCCAAAATCAACACCACCGAAGAATCCATTTTGAGAAGTGTTCAAAGATTTGGACTTCCAAGCAAGAATGGAGGTCATGAAGAAGTGAGACTTTTTCAATGAGAAAGGGTTCTCTGACCGAGTTGGTGCCCTGCCTGAATTTGTGACTAAGGTCATTTCGCAATATAAGTGGCAAGAATTTTGTGCTCACCCTCAAGAGGCCTTGGTGCCGATAGTACGAGAGTTTTATGCAGGTTTGAGGGAAGAAAGCTTGAGTTTAGCAATAGTGCGTAGGAAGATGGTGAGTTTGTTGGGTTTTATGCCCTAAAACTCGTAGATAGTAAATGAAACAAATTCATCAATCTCAATAAAGTGTTATTTGAGTGATTCAGTAATTTAGTTATTGAATAATCGAGTTTGCATTAATAAACCCTAAATCCAATAAACTAAGATCCAAGGTTGTTTAAATGAAACTTGAACTAGTATGTGGGGACATACGGGGATCGGTGTTCAAGTAACAACCTAAAAGGGTCTCTAGTATAGGGATAAGGTTGGGTACCTTATCCTGGTGACACTATGTGATACGACCCACCTTGTATTCGATACAAATGTAGTGATCCAAACCATCCATGTAGGAGACATGCAGGTGGGCGTATCCTATACAATGAGTTTGCATAAGACCAGACCACGAAATAGTAACCACTAGATGTAAACGCCGTTAACTAGTTTAGGTTTCTATTTCAATAGGATGGCCTAGGTAACTCAATCTTAATCTTGAGTATGTTGTGAACCCCTTTCAGGAGGGATTGTCCTTAGATTTGTATAGGTGAGAGTGGCCAGTTCGCCGACTCAATAATCCTACCATTTCAGGGGCAAGATCGAATGGGGGCTGGGAACATAACAGTACAAGATGGAATTCCCCTATTGGGGAAAGTAGATGTGTGTTCCCTTAAGGGCTGATTTCAGGGCTTGAACAAAGGCGTGTCGTCCTCTCCTGGTCTGAGAGGAATTCCTGTTTTGTGGTTGGACCCTAAACAACTTGTTCATTAGAGGGATCAGTGGTACTTAAGGAAGCAGAGGTAACCCAGGGGTAAAACAGTATTTTGACCCAACTGGTGTTACGAACACACGTGAAGGATTGACTTACTACATTGGTCGATATTCGTGGACACAGAAATATTCTATAGTGAGAAGAGTGCAGCTGTGGGTCTTTAGTGGAGTGACCCACAGTTAACGAATGCTGACTAACTTGGTTAATGAGTTTGGCCAATTAGTCTCGTATCGTTGGAGCTTCTGGTCTGTAGGTCCATTAGGTCCCACTGGTAGCTCGTAAAGAGACTTGAGACAATTAAGTATAAATTGTAAATTGAAAGTGTTCAATTTATTTAGGGGAATCATATAATGTATATTGATACATTATAATATAAAGTTTATGAAACTTTAGAATATAATTTTGAACTAATTTCAAAATTAATTCTTGAGAGAAAATATTTGAAAGAGTTCAAATAAATTTAATATGAATTGGATAAATATTAATTTTAATTTTAATAAAATTCCTAAGATTAAATATATGATATTTAATTGGGTAATTAATTAATTATGGAATTAATTAATTATTTATTAAAATTAAAGACCTTTTCCTATTAGGAAAAAGTCTTAGCCTTTACTATATATAAGACCCCTGGGATGGGGTGAAAGGCATCCCATTCATTCTCCTACTCTCATAGAATTCCCCTCAAGGCTCTGTTGCCTTGTAAGGTGGGGTTAAAATATTCAATGAAATTCCACACAATGCACGTGCAAGTATACACGGCC
The DNA here is from genome assembly GCA_017139565.1 of Luffa aegyptiaca. Lineage (NCBI taxonomy): Eukaryota > Viridiplantae > Streptophyta > Magnoliopsida > Cucurbitales > Cucurbitaceae > Luffa > Luffa aegyptiaca. Next base: position 42,675,938 of record CM029407.1, read on the forward strand.
AGCAGCAAGTGATAAGTATATTAATATCGTCTCCACAGGGATTAGAACAAGAAAATTCCTATGTTCAAACTTAATTTTTAGCAAATTCAAGATGGTAACCGATAAAATCTTAGTAATGTCTAAACTAAGGTGCTTTGATAAAATAAATTGCAGAAACAAACATAAACAAGTAAATGCGAAATGCTCAATGAAACGAAACTTGCAACAAGGTTAATAAAGTAGGCTCGGATTAGGAACTATTTGTATCTCTCTAAACATTGAATGCTGGAGCAAGAACTTTGCTCTCTCAATCCACACAGCAGGTTCTCACAGAATCTTCCCAGATCTCCGAAAATAGCAGATTAACTCCCATTAACCCACTTCATTTTAAACATGCTGTATTATGTGCATTAGGTGAAGTGTTATCCCTAACTCCTTCACTTAGCTAGCTACTAACCCTAACAAGGAGCTAATGTGATTTTGAGTATTCAGCCACCCTTGTTTTTCCCAAAACTAAAGATGACAGAGCAAAGAAATGGTTGGCCGGACGAAATCTTTGCTTAAGCAATAAACACCCTCAAAACCAGATTAAGAAAGCCAAGGAGCTCAGCTCCAATGTTTAGATTAATACAAAAGTATCCTAATCCTCACCTTAAGGTGATTAGTTCATGTTACAAGCTGAAAACAAAATGAAACAACCAGAAAAAGCCATGAAGAAAACTAAAACACAGCTACACAAAGTTCAAGAGAAGAGGAAAGAAAAATAAAGGAAGAAGTAGCCGGAAATGGAAAAGTTGCTGAAGATGCTCCTTCCAAATGTCAGCTTCTCCTTCTTCTATGGAATCTCCTTCTCTTCCCTTCTCGATTTCTCCACACTGCTGTCTTGATGTCTGTATATGTGTCCTCCCTTTTGGTTTCTTCTTCTCCTTTTTATATCTCTTCACAAAATGTGGTTGCCCTAAAAAAATATACTCCTCTCTTCATTGAATTCAGGGCTACATCAGCTTCTTTTCAGCAAGATGGCAGACTCCCATTGGATGAAAGAGCTGATTGTATTAAAAAGTGCCAGCTCATTTAATGAACTGAATTTTCTATCGTGTGAATCACGTGCGAACTTTGCTCCAGAATTGATCCAGCAATTCCATCTCCAGCTCCTCAATCACTTCAACTCAACACATGCTGCCTTTAGTCTGCTACCACAATGGCTTTATGGATCTGCACTATAAGTACACCAAATTTAATGCATTTCACCTTCAAAACAGTAGCAACATATTAACTATTTCCTCAAAGATGATTCAGACCAAAGCATGAGATTTATAGAAGAAAATGCCAAAATATGCTAGCCAACTACTCACATATTAAAGAATCCAAGCTAAAAGATAAGGTAAATAACTCTTTTACTAAGAGTTATCAAACCCCCAAACTTGAATCATTGCTCGTCCTCGAGTAATGCTAGCCTAGATCAAATCATCACCCCTTGCCAAAAACTCAATCATCTAGATATCATCATCTCAAACAAGAAAATTTGTGCTGCCACTCTTGACTCCCAAAGCTCACTAAAAGATCAACACAATTTTCCTTCAAACAAAAGGCTCTTGTAAAACTTAAATGTTGTCCTGTACTTTTTACCCCTAGCTTAGCTTATACACTGCACCAAGCTCACCACTCTTTTGCACATGCCAAGATGTTTATCCACAGATTCAAGCTCCTAAACTAACTCAACTAGCATCCAAATCCTCAAGCCAACCATGCAATCCGATAATCAACCTCTACCCTCCATAACCCTTTTACCTAATTCTAGCCCTTTTTTTTTTTTTTTTTTTTTTTTTTTTAAATATATATACCTTAAGAGAATCCCCAAGGTCACAACCTTTAATCTAGGAATGACAACATTTTATGATGAAGTGCACCCTAGCCTCTAGGTTCATCACCTTATAAGGATCAACACTCATTTTCCCATAAAGATATCCTATTAGTTGCTTCCCCCTTGCTCCTCAGAATGGCGACATTTTATGATGAAGCTCACCTAAGTCCTGGGAGGGATGCAACTAGCAGGGGTACACTCATCCTTTCTCTTAGATTTTTTTTTTTTTTTTTTTTTTTTTTTTTTTTTTTTAGAAATGTCTTCTTTTTCCTAAGCCACTTTTTGACGCAAGGGCAAACTATGGGTATCATAAATGCCTCTGGTTACTCGGCTACTTAAGAAAAAGATAAATTCTCTTATTTGGAAAGGATTGAGTGCATCTTCTAAGGAAAAGAGGAGTGCTCTCACAAGGGCTTATTTTATTGCTTTTTTTTTTTTTTCAAAGGGAATCACCACACCCCAAAACTTAAATTACTCATTGTCCCCAATGAGAAAATTAGCTAGGAGAGACCCCCAAACTTATTTCTAAGCTAGAATTTAAGGCTTGAGAGTTACAATTAGCTAGATTTTGATTAACGAAGGCAACTCTCCTAAGACACTAGCTGAGATAAGTAAGGCTCTAAAATCATGGACTACACAAGGACTTATTGTGCAAAAGAGTGATGATATTGCTACAAAGATACTCTAAGCTATGGGCAATTCAGAACACTCATCCAGCACAAATTTTCAGCCACGACAAACAACAATATCATTTGAATGATCTACAGCAAACTAAGGGATTCAAAGCAGCAACACAAACTAACCAGATTGAGACAATGCTTACTACTTTGCCCTAGCAAAGGACATCATTGATCCAGCAAAGCTAAACAGATTTTCATTCAACGCATTCATCGATTCTTTATACAGCAGATTCATTCTCCTCTCTTTTTTTTTTCTATAAATCAGAACTCATGCACAAGCACAACACAATAATGCAGCCCAACATATGATATTTCATTAAATTCATATTCTTTTTCACATACATCTTAAATTAGACAGCCACAAAACAAGATAAAAAGGAAACAAACTAAAGGAGCAGACAATAAACACAAAATAACATAAAACATAAAATAGCAAGGGATTCAACAACATCCCTGATCAAACATTGAGATCTGCATCGACCTCGTCTTCATTCTCTTCTTGATTCTCTTCTTGACCGTCTGGAAGGTGGGGGATCCAAGGCACGAGCACTTCATTTGGAAATGGAGGGAATGGAGGATACGGCCGAGTGAAGTTGGCTTGCATCGCCTTCTTCAAAATTGAATCTCTCCGTTGGGCATACAACCAGTAAGCTTGCTGCTGCCCTTCCATGTGCTCAAGCATCTTTAAAATCACGTCCAATTGGTCCAAAGCCTTATGGACCCCCGACATCAGCCCTCCTTGCCTCTGCTGACCTTCTCCTCTCCTAAGCCTATCCATATTTGCAGCATCAATGATTCCTTTGTCAAAAAGGATGTCGTCTTCTTTTTGGATAGGAACTCCGGCTCTTTTACATAGCGTTGATATGGTGTTTGGAAAACATAGCCGCCCGACCTTCTTCCTGAAACACAGAAAAATTTCAGTAGAAATTATCTTCCCCAAATCAATGCTCAGATTTTTCATTATGGCGAAGGTCAGAAGGACTCTCTCCATTGATATGGTAGAGTCGTGAGTTGTTGGAAGAATTCGATTTCGAATCAGTGCCAGCCACACATTTGCATCGGGTTTCATGTAAGTGGCTAGGAATGTTCGGGCACGATTCTTAGACATCTGCCAGCTAGCTCCCTCAACACCTACTTCTGATATAGCAGCTTTTAATTGCTCCTCTGATGGAGCAATTACCATCTCATTGAACATGGCTCTAGGGAAGTCTGGAAGGTGGTAAAGATCATTGATTGCTTCAGGCGACCAGTCCACGGGCACTCCTCTGACAATCGTTTGAAAGCCCCCTTCTTCATCAACATTTGCATAGAATTCTCGAACAACTTGGATACGTGCAGGCTCCGGCTTTTTGCAAAAAACATCCCAACCGAGATTTGTAATCCCTGATTGAAGAAAACTAGGAAGCTGATTGAATGGAGATTGAAATCCTCGTTCTGCCAGAAATCCTCTTCTTAGAAGAGCTTCATACTTTGCTCTAGCAACTTCGTTGATGAAGCGATCCACCGGCGCTGGTTGCGGAACCAAGACTTCCTTACCTTTGCTGGAATATTCAGCTTGCTTGGCCTTCTTCTTCTTCTTTTTCAGCTGCTCAACTACTGGGATATGATCATCATCAACAGGTTGCTCATGCTCCTGCTCCTCTCTGCTTGCATGCTGAACAACGGATGGCTCTTTGGCTACAACACGCTTTTTCTTACCCTTCTTCTTTGCTTGAGCTTCAACCTCAGACCGCTCAATGACGAGGCTTTCCTCTGGAATATTACTCTCTCTTTGGTGAGCCTCTGATTTTTTTCCTCTTGTCTTTGGCGGCATTATGGCGAGTTAGCACTCTAAGAAGGGAGGTATTAGCTATGGAATATGCTGAAGCTTGAGGGTTTATGGGGAGCTTTAAAAGGAAGAAGATGATGGCACTATCAGCTTTTTTTTTCTTTAAAAACCGCATACGATTTTTTTGGGGGGGAAAATCTTGCATTAAAATGAAATCTTTTTTTTTTTTTCCTTAATTGCTGATTTGACCTCTCCTTTTGGAAACCCTAATTCCCATCATCTTGTCAAATTTCTCTTCCCCATGCTTTGCATGTCAGCCTTGAGCCACGTGATTTACCTCACCATAACTTCCTCTTTCCTTTTTCAACTTTCTTCCAAAAATCAGTCAATTCAATCCTATCAACTTCTTTTCCAAAATGATGATGAATATTAAAACCCTTGCCTTCTTAAAAAAATCTGCAACCAAGAAACACAAGAAATTAAAAGAAATCAAATAAATAAAAAAAAAAATTAACTAAACCAACAATATATAAACTCAAAGAAAAACAACCAACTTCGGGTGCTCAATTAAAACCCACTGTTAAAGCCACAATGCTCCCTCAAAATTTTTACTACATCAATCCCCAGATAATTGGAGAGAAGCTAACTTTCTTTGAACTTCTTCTCCCCAATAATGTTTAATTCTCTGACCATTAACCTTGAATTCCCTACCATCTTTCTCATCCTTCAACATGATTGCTCCGTAGGGAAATACCTCTAAGACCGTGAAAGGACCAGACCAACGAGACTTAAGTTTTCCTGGAAAAAGTTTAAGTCTGGAGTTAAACAAAAGCACTTTCTGACCCTTTTCAAATTGCTTCGGCAAAATTTTCCTATCATGCCACATCTTGGTTTTTTCTTTATACATCTTGGCATTTTCATAGGAAGTCTGCCTGAACTCCTCTAATTCCACCAATTGCAACTTTCTCAATGATCCAGCTGCCACATGATCAAAATTTAATTTCTTAAGAGCCCAAAAAGCTTTGTGTTCTAATTCTAAAGGTAAGTGACAAGCTTTACCGAAGACTAGCCTATAAGGGGACATTCCTAAGGGAGTTTTAAAAGCTGTCCTATAAGCCCAAAGAGCATCCTCAAGCTTAAGAGACCAATCTTTTCTATTGGGACTAACTACCCTTTCCAAAATTCCTTTTATCTCCTTATTGGAAATCTCGGCTTGGCCATTGGCTTGGGGGTGGTAGGGAGTGGAAATTTTGTGCTTAATGTTTTATTTGGCCAACATGCTACTCATTAACCGGTTAACAAAGTGAGATCCCTCATCACTTATCAATGCACGAGGGGTGCCAAATCTTGTGAAAATGTGCTTGTGGAGGAATCTCAAAACTGTCTTAGCATCATTTAAGGGGCAAGCAATGGCTTCAACCCATTTAGACACGTAATCTACCGCTAAGAGAATGTATATGTTACCAAAGGAAGGTGGGAAGGGTCCCATAAAGTCGATCCCCCATACATCGAAGAGCTCTATCTCTAGAATATAGGTAAGGGGCATCTCTTCCTTCAAGCCAATAATTCCTTTCCTCTGACAACTATCACAAGTTTTACTAAACCAATGAGAGTCCTTAAAAACCGAGGGCCAATAGTATCCAGCTTGAAAAACTTTAGCTGCTGTCCTTTGACCACCAAAATGCCCTCCATAAGGTGATGTGTGACAGTGCTCCAAAATTTCAGGAACTTCCTCTTGAGATACACATCTTCTCACTAACCCATCTGCACATTGTCTATACACATAAGGCTCATCCCAAAAGTAAAACCGCACTTCATGCAAAAATTTCTTCAATTGTTGTTTTGATAAATCAGAGGGCAAAATTCCACAAGCAAGATAATTAGCAATATCAGCATACCAAGGTGCTTCCATATCCTTAATGTGAGCTACTGTTAAAAGCTGCTCATCTGGGAAGGAGTCTCTGATCTCATTTTGAGGAAGCATAACATTTGCTCTCTCAATTCTTGACAAGTGGTCTGCTACTAAGTTCTCAGTTCCCTTTTTGTCTTTAATTTCTAAATCGAACTCTTGTAGTAGCAATACCCACCTTATCAACCTTGGTTTAGCATCCTTTTTAGCTAGCAAGTACTTAATGGCAGCATGATCTGTGAATACAGTAACCTTAGATCCCACTAAATATGGCCGAAATTTTTCAAATGAAAATACTACAGCCAACAGTTCTTTTTCAGTGGTTGTATAATTCAACTGTGCTCCATTAAGGGTTTTGCTAGCATAGTAAATAGGATGAATAATCTTGCCATACCTTTGCCCAAGCATTGCACCCACTGCATAGTCACTTGCATCACACATCAATTCAAAGGGTAGCTGCCAATTTGGACTAGAGACGATAGGTGCAGTGACTAATGCAGACTTCAAGGTGTTGAATGCCTTCAAACACTCCTCTCCAAATTCAAATGGTCGATTGGCCTCTAACAACAAACAAAGGGGCTTGGAAATCTTAGAAAAATCCTTAATGAATCTCCTATAAAAGCCGGCATGTCCTAAGAAACTTCTAATACCCTTTACTGAAGTTGGAGGATCCAATTTCTCGATGATCTCTATTTTAGCTTTATCCACTTCTATTCCCTTCCTAGAAACCTTATGTCCTAAAACAATGCCCTCTTTGACCATGAAATGACATTTTTCCCAATTTAGGACCAAATTGGTTTCTATGCATCTTTTCAACACCTTTCCCAGATTCTCCAAGCAATTCTGAAAGGATTCTCCGAACACTGAAAAGTCGTCCATAAAGACTTCCATCATGGTTTCTATCATATCTGAAAATATAGCCAACATGCACCTCTGAAACGTTGCTGGAGCATTGCAGAGCCCAAAATGCATTCTCCTAAAAGCATATGTACCGTAGGGGCATGTAAAAGTGGTTTTTTCTTGGTCTTGTGGGGCTATAGTTATTTGGTTATACCCTGAGTAACCATCTAAAAGGCAATAGTAATCATGCCCCGCCAATCGATCCAACATTTGATCAATAAACGGTAGAGGGAAATGGTCTTTACGTGTGGCTTTATTAAGCCTTCGGTAATCCATGCACACCCTCCAACCGGTTACTGTTCTAGTGGGAATCAGCTCATTAGCTTCATTAACCACTACTGTCATGCCTCCCTTCTTGGGTACACATTGGACCGGACTTACCCAATTGCTATCCGAGATAGGGTAGATGATTCCTGCATCTAACCACTTGATTATTTCCTTCTTCACTACTTCCTTCATAGCTGGGTTAAGTCTCCTCTGCTGCTCCACTGTCTTAAAATTTCCATCTTCCAAATTAATTTTATGCATACAGAACGAAGGACTTATCCCTTGAATATCAGCTAAAGTCCAGCCTATTGCTTTCTTATATTGCTTCAGCAAATTAAGCAACAATCCTTCATTTTCAAGCGTTAGGCTTGCTGATATGATTATGGGAAGAGTTTCCTTCTCTCCTAAATATGCATATTTCAGATGCATGGGCAATGGTTTTAACTCAAGTTTGGGAGGTTCTTTTATAGATGGCTGCATAGGTGGGATCTTCCTATCAGCTAAATCCAGCAACTCAAAAACTTTGTTCACCTTTTGCATTTCCCAAACACTTTCTGACTCTTGTTTCAACCCAGTAATCTCTAACTCTTCTACTGTAACTTTACCAAATGCCTGGGTGTGTTGCTCTCTCAAATCCAAAGAAAATTTTTCCTCAACTAATTCATCCAAGATTTGAATAACAGAACACTCTTCCACATCAGGAGGGTATTTCAGTGCATCAAAAACACTAAATTTCACTTCTTGGTCATTTACCCTCATGGTTAGCTCTCCCTTTTGGACATCTATTAAAGTTCTCCCGGTGGCTAAAAATGGTCTTCCAAGAATTATAGGGACCTCCTTGTCCGCTTCATAATCCAAAATAATAAAATCGGCCGGGAATATGAACTTATCCACTTGAACCAAGATGTCTTCAATCTTTCCTTCTGGGTAAGTTATGGACCTATCAGCAAGTTGCAATGTAACCGTTGTGGGTCTAGCATCTCCTATGCCCAATTTCTTGAATATAGATAATGGCATAAGGTTTATGCTAGCACCGAGGTCACATAGAGCTCGCCCTAGCTCTTTACCAACTATAGAAACAGGAATAGTAAAAGAACCAGGATCTTTAACCTTAGGTGGGAGTTTATTTCTCAATATAGCACTACACTCCTCGGTTAAAGAGACAGTCTCATACTCCCCAAACCTTTTCTTCTTGGTTAGGATGTCCTTAAGAAACTTCACATAATTAGGCATTTGTTCCAAAGCCTCAACCAAGGGTATATTTATGTGAAGTTGCTTCAATACTTCCAAAAATTTCTTGAATTGCACTTCTTGATTTTCCTGTTTCAATCTTTGGGGAAAAGGTGGTGGAGGTGGTTTAAACTCAGGGATGGAGATTGGGACTAGCTTAGGTGGCTCTATGGGTGTTGTCTTTGGGATCTCTTCAACCTCTTCAACTCCTGAATCTTTTTCAGCAATATTCTCACCTTCTGTTTGTACAGCAGACTCTTTACTTTTCTGCTTTTGCTTGATCAAAACTTTGGGTTCAGCAAGAGGTTTACCACTCCTCAATTCAATAGCCTGAACTTGCTCCTTACCTTCTCTCTTTGGGACCTCAGTATCAGCAGGTAATTTTCCTTGGGGTCTAGCCTTCATCTCACTTGCCAATTGTCCCACTTGTATCTCCAAGTTTCTCATGGCAGCATCATTTCTCGCCATATATTCCTTAAACAGATTTTCGAGAGAACTTGTTCCTTGGTTGGACTGATTGACAGAATTCTTTTGTTGGGGCATAGTCTGCTGATTTTGCTTCCCAAATCCAGGTGGACCATTGATCTTTTGCTGTCCTTGGAGGCCTTGCGAATTAATTCCTTGGCCACTCCAAGAAAAGTTAGGATGGTTCCTCCACCCTGGATTATAGGTGTTAGCATAAGGGTTATTTTGCTGATTGTTTTGATTCCCAATATAGCACACTGAAGCTGGGTTGCTGGGGCAAAATTCAAAGGTGTGCTCCTCTCCACAATACACACAAGAGTCTGGAGTATTTTGACTTATATTGATTGCTGCTACATTTTTGTTTGCACTAGGAGTTAAATTCGAATTTTCAAATCCTAAAGCCAGTTTCTTCATCATATTCTCCATGGTGTCAAACCTTGCATTGAAAGCAGTAACAGTATCTACCTCCATCATTCCTTTACCTTTCTTTCCAGCCACACTTCTCACATCAGACCATTGGCTGCTATTGGTTGAAATCCTTTCTAAAATTTCATATGCCTCATTAAAAGTTTTAGACAGCAGAGCACCATTTGCTGAAGCATCAACCATGTTCTGTGTAGTCAGATTCAATCCATTGTAGAAAGTCTCCATTTGGATACAATGGGGAAGTCCATGGTGAGGGCATTTTCTTAACAACTCTTTAAATCTATCCCATGCCTCACTAAAAGATTCATCCTCAAACTGCCTAAAGGAAACTATTTCAGCTCTAAGTTTAGCATTCCTGGTGGGAGGAAAAAGGAGAAGAAGAAACCAAAAGGGAGGACACATATACAGACATCAAGACAGCAGTGTGGAGAAATCGAGAAGGGAAGAGAAGGAGATTCCATAGAAGAAGGAGAAGCTGACATTTGGAAGGAGCATCTTCAGCAACTTTTCCATTTCCGGCTACTTCTTCCTTTATTTTTCTTTCCTCTTCTCTTGAACTTTGTGTAGCTGTGTTTTAGTTTTCTTCATGGCTTTTTTTCGTTGTTTCATTTTGTTTTCAGCTTGTAACATGAACTAATCACCTTAAGGTGAGGATTAGGATACTTTTGTATTAATCTAAACATTGGAGCTGAGCTCATTGGCTTTCTTAATCTGGTTTTGAGGGTGTTTATTGCTTAAGCAAAGATTTCGTCCGGCCAACCATTTCTTTGCTCTGTCATCTTTAGTTTTGGGAAAAACAAGGGTGGCTGAATACTCAAAATCACATTAGCTCCTTGTTAGGGTTAGTAGCTAGCTAAGTGAAGGAGTTAGGGATAACACTTCACCTAATGCACATAATACAGCATGTTTAAAATGAAGTGGGTTAATGGGAGTTAATCTGCTATTTTCGGAGATCTGGGAAGATTCTGTGAGAACCTGCTGTGTGGATTGAGAGAGCAAAGTTCTTGCTCCAGCATTCAATGTTTAGAGAGATACAAATAGTTCCTAATCCGAGCCTACTTTATTAACCTTGTTGCAAGTTTCGTTTCATTGAGCATTTCGCATTTACTTGTTTATGTTTGTTTCTGCAATTTATTTTATCAAAGCACCTTAGTTTAGACATTACTAAGATTTTATCGGTTACCATCTTGAATTTGCTAGAAATTAAGTTTGAACATAGGAATTTTCTTGTTCTAATCCCTGTGGAGACGATATTAATATACTTATCACTTGCTGCTGGCCGTGTATACTTGCACGTGCATTGTGTGGAATTTCATTGAATATTTTAACCCCACCTTACAAGGCAACAAGTTTTTGCTTGCGAGAATTGTGGAAAAAAATCAACTTTGTGAAAACCTTTTGCTTAAAAAAAAAAGAAGTTTTAGATGAATATGCTTTCATGTGAGTTTTCTTTTACAACCTTGATGATGATAACTAGAGCATATTTCTATCTCAAAAGTGTCGCCGTCAAAATCGATTTGTTTTCTAGTCATAGGCTTTCCATTAGTTTTTTTCTTCACAAAACTTTCTTAAGTCTAAACTTCCTCATGTTTAACCTATTTAGCACACTAGGAGAGTTTAGCCTTAAAGTTTTGAACAACAAAAAGCCTCATGCTAAGCCCATGTCTCGGAAACAAAAGACAATGAGGGCATTACCTATCTTAAGTTTGGGGGGGGGGGTTGCTTTACTTCGTAAATATATGTATTTTGTGTAAGTTTGTATTGCTGAAAAAATATATGTGCTCAAGGTATGATTATCCTTATTATCCAAAAAAAAAAAATTAGAAAACCGAGAGTTACTCCTCCTTCCTAGAGTTACTGAGTAACCAGGGGCATTCATGATACCATGGTTTGCCACTTCATGAAAGGTTGACTTAGGGAAGCGAGTATGGTTCTAAGTTTGTGATCTTTGCTTGTAGATAGATATCTTCACTACAAAGTGTCGATAAGCCAGAACGAAGGTAGAGGTGACAACGAAGATTCTCTTGGGATAAAGAAGGGAAAAGTTGAATAAAAAGAGCACTAGCAGTCCAACAAGTTTGGGAAAGATAGAAAAGAAAAATTAAAGTCATGTATGCTCATTACCTCAAGATTAGTTTTATTTAACTAAAAGGATTACACTAGGCTCTATTAATAGGAGTTAGGTAGTTAAGCATATTGGTTAGGATGGACTAGGGAGAGTTTTGCTTTGAAAAAGAAAAGTCGAAATCCTCATGCCTAGGAAACTTAGAAGTTGTGACTGGCACTAGAGTAGAAACCTCTCCTGAAAGGTAACATTTTAGAAAACGATCTTGAGAAGCATGTTTACTTGATTTCATATGGTTTATATCAAACATTTTGATTTGCAATTACAGTTGAGCTCTAACATTCTGATTGGCACTTACATCTGATCTTTAACATTTTGATTTGCAATTACTTGAGGACAAGTAATGAGTTATGTCTGGGGGTATGATAAGTGTCATAAATATACCCATCTTGGCCCTTATTCTTAACTTATTTCTTGTGAAACTTGTATGTTTTAGATCAAAATCACTATTCTCGAACTTAAAAAGGGTTAACGTTGATGAGTTAGGTCTGTGAGAGTCATGTGTGTCAAATTGTATGCATTGGTGCTAAATTGGACCTATTTTGATAAGAATTGGACTTAATTTTATGTGTTGCAGAAAAGCAGAGGAAACAAGGCAACTCACAAGAAATGCGACCACATTTCTGCCAAGGCCAAATGAAATGCGACTGCATTTCTGCGCAAAAACAGACAAGTCTGAGTCCGTCGCGGGTCAGTTTGAACGAGCTTTCCATGCACCTAAGCGGCTGATTTGACTCTGAAACTGACTGGGCTACCTGCAAGCACCATTTTCGTGACTCCTCAACCACTCCCCATGCTATAAAGGCAATGATTTGAAAGCAAATGCAAGAAGAACTCACTGGGAAGAAGAGGGTAGTGACAGAACCCTAGTAGACGCACATGAGTAGGGATGCTCGAGGTCCTTGCTAGAAGACGAAATTCTAACCTTAGTTAGACATCAAACCTTTGTGTTTGTAGAGATTTCACCCTATTCCTACCTTGTAAGGGAGAGTAGAGTGTCGTGAGAACTCTAGAGGTATTGGATAAATTGAAAAAACCCTAGTTTTAGCTACTGCACAATAAAGTTCCAACATCTATTTCTTTCTATTATTTCTCGTACTTATTATTCATTTATTCAATAGAAAGTTATTAGTTGGCATTATTATAAACCATGCGTAGCTAAATTCCATTAAGGGGTTCGGTATAGTGAATTCCCTTATGGATTAAATGGTTTCAAAGTTGTTTATTTACCTAAGTTTTATTTTATGCATGTCATCCTTTAGTGATTATCATTCCAGTCTTGTCGAGTTTAACTTGATCACTTAGACTTAACATGCTATGTGAGTTTGATATTGAAAGGGTCAAACAATATCGGTTCTCATAAAGGTGATATAGGAGAAAACGCTCGAAAGAGTGTATTCACTGATATAGGAGATGGTTGTTTATAACAACTATAGGGTTATAGGTTGCATGCGTGAATAATCTATGTCGGAGTCGAGTCACAGAAATGTGCATAACGGTACTCGCTTAATCTTCTAACGGTTCTTGGGAGCAAGGCCAAATAGGAGTTAAACCTAACCCAATACATATCTAGACTTAGGTTAAATAAGTCATTACTAGAGTCATTTTCCTTAGGGTTGAAGCTTTACAGCTCGCTTTTATTATTGTTTGTTAGTTCTTTTTATTGTTTTCCTTATTAATTTTCAAAACCCCAACATCAATTATTTTCGTTGGATACTTTTTTTAAGCAATTTAAGAGTAGTTTCTTTTTCAAATCTGTGTTGAAACTTAGTCTCTGTGGGATCGATACTTTTGGAATACTTCAAGAGTTTTTACTACTACATGCGGTAGTGTATAGTTGCACTTAGCTTGACTGAATTCATTCTTAATTACTATTTACCATCTTTTCCAACATACACCTTCAGTCAAAACACGCATCACGTTCTGTTCGGTCCGAGTAGCAAGACCCACGCCAGAAGTAGTGAGTCCCTCTCTCCCTCTCATTTTCAATAGCCCTATACCCGCCCAACGACGATTGTTCGTGGTTGGCGCGATTTCCACCTCTTCTTCAGCGTCGATTGGTGTTCTTGGTAAGTTTCAGCGTTGACCCATATTTATTTAACTTTGAATTTGGATTACCCAATTGTTATCGGCTTTGAAATTGCAGGAATAAGCATTGTTCAACAGCTGTTCAGCAACATTTGGGACTTTAACTTGGCTTTCAATGAATACCCATAACCCGAACAACTTAAATTTGGTTACCCATAACTTGTTGGGGTTGTTGGGTTAATTTGAACACCAAAAGCAAGCAATAAGCTCGTTTGGTGGATTTCAGTAAGTTTCCACACCCTTAAGCCTTGGTAATTCAATTATGTTAGCTTTTGAATAGCCTATTGATAGCATGCAGAAATGCTATCTATTTCGTATTAATTTTATCTAGTTTTGTGCTTAAATTGTGTGCTTTGAAATGTTTTTATGTTTAAATTTTAGAAACCGAGCAAAAAGAGGAAAACTAGAGTTCTTGAGAGATTTTGAATGAATTTGGAGGCTTATGGAGCATTTTGAGAAGACCATTGAAGATCCAAGACCAAAAGCCCAAGAAAAGAGAGTTGGAGGCCGAAGATGAAGTCCAAAGGGCCATTTTGAAGAGGAGATCCGAGAGGCTAGCCTCTCGACGCTAGCCTTGGGCGTCTCGACGCTAGGTAGTCAGTGAAGAGAATTCTAAAAATGGGGCAGCGTCTCGACGCTGAGACGACTTGGACACCAAGTTTATTATGTCACGGCGTCTCGACGCTGGGGAGGCTGGACAGCCATAAATAGACCACATTTGAGCCGAATTAGGAGAACAAATTTAAGCTTTCACCCTATTCTTGATTCAAGACTAAAATTGGGGGTTTTGGGGAAGATTTGGAGCCTTGTTGAAGATTTTTGGAGCTTGAGATTGATGGAGGTCGCCATGGGATCTAGAAGATCGACATAATTATGAGTAATTCTCTTCCATTTTCCATTGTTAAGTTTCTAGATTAGGAGTGATTAGGAATTATTGGATGTTTAGTGATAATGAGTAGTTAATTCCTAAATTCTATGAGTATGATTTAGTTTGTTGAACCTTTGCTGAAATAATGAATTGATTTGGGTGATTGTCATTATTATTCATTTGTGCATTTTGTCCTTAATGCTTTTAATCACCTGATCACTGATGAAATGAATTGTTTTATAAGTGGAAACTCGACGGAGAGAAAGTTAGACTAAAACGGAATGCATGACTGATGTTTATTTACCCGAGTGACAACGGGATTAATGAAATAGATGTTGGAGGTTGTTATTGAAGGGTTGCAATGTCATGCTTAGTAAATAAAGAGGAAATCGAAAGGAGATTCTTTATTAAAAGACATGAGAGTACGAGGAGACCGACAGGAGAGTCCTTGAAATTAGGCTTCTAGACTTATGAATCGAATGTCTAACTAATCAGAATTAGCTAATTGATTAAGCAATTAAATGTCCAATTGATGAAATCAACACCCTAGAATTATTCCTCCAAATTGTGCCTCCATTTATCTTTTGCTTTCTAAATTAGCTTTTTAGTTCATCTTTTTGGCATTAGATTTTGTTCTCTAAATAAGGCTAAACAAAATTATTTGTGGTAATTAAGTGAATAAATCCAATCCCTGTGGAGACGATACTCACATACTCAAAATCACTATATTACTTGACCCATGCGCTTTGCGGTCATCACCTATAATCCATGGGTGTTTTGTTAGTTTGAACTCATTTAGAGTGTTGGCAAGTGGGCTAAGTTGTTTGGGCTAAGTTGTTCCCTAACCTTTAGAAAGTCTCTCTTCTGCTTGTAGGTCCGTTCAGAGCTTATTTGGATAAGTTCTTGCAAGGAATTGACTCTATTTGGCAGAATCTAGTAAGTGATGCTGCTCTCGAACTCTTTCAATCTTGTTTCAAGAATCCAGGATGAGGTCCTAATGCCCAAGTGTTTTTGTCTTAGGAAATTAGACTTGCTCCAAGTGTTGAGCTAGCCTTCAAGCTTGCTTGAGTTTGTTGGGAGCTTGCCCAGATTGGTTTAAGAGCTCTTGGGTTATCATGGGAGCTTTCCGTCTAGTTTAGGAGCGTTTAGAGCTTCCGGTAAGTAGTTCTTAACTGATGAAGTCTGTTTGATTGCATGATGCACGTTGTATGTTTACTTACTTTATAACTATTTTCATGCTTTTTTCTTCTATGTTTATATATTCATGAAAATTGCTTCTTGCTTCTATATTTATATACATGTAAGTTCTTAAAAGTATGAACTGTTGTTGTGATGTTTGGTTGTAAAGCATGCAAGATTTGTTGTGGCTTCATGAGTTATGCATGGAGTGAGCTTATGTTGTTGTATGCATGACGGGGCCGGAGTTGTCAAAAAAATTTATAGTCGACGACACTACAACTATTTTGTAGAAATAATGGCCGGGGTCGAACACAGGGAAGGGGATCTAGCAGATGCAGAATTTTGTGTTCATGCAACAGGGGGTTTGAAAAGATGGATGCAGCGAAAAGAATATAAAATACTGAATGTAGGTGACGTAGAACAATAAAACATGCAGTCAAAAGAAATAGGATGGAATTTGATATTAAAGAGGGATCACTGGATTGTGATTTCTTATGCTTGAATGTTATGTCACTTGGCTTCCTAGTTTTCTCTAAATATCATTCTATGAAGCTTTTATGAATCCGGTTAGCTTCTTGGTTACTCGGAGGACCCCCCTACAATAACCTGTATTTAATTAACCAATTAACCTAGAACCCTGCGGTTAACATGATTAATTAAATTAACATGATCGACCGCCACCCCTCATGCAGAAAGTAACGACCATCTGAAACCTCACAATGACCACTAAATTATGTCTAACTAATCTAAAATAAACAATCTGAAACCTCGCAATTGCCTACTTAAATTAGCCGCTTTAGACTCGTGGGTCCAAATATAAATTAAATTTAAATCTAATCAATACAACCTTTAACATGCATCTTAGACTTATCAAGGGTCATCACTCCGTAGAGATTGTCTTGCCTCGGCCTAGTGGCTATCTAAAAATAATTGATTGAATGCACAAATAGAAATCTCCGAGGGTTTTCAATTCTAAGAAATTAATCTCATGCATTGGTTTAAACAAGATTATATGTAAAACTCATAAATTAACAGCAAGAACAGAACATAAAAACCTAGAAAACTCAGCAAAACATCAATATCATTCAAACATAATCCCAATCCAAAGACTCCAACGGGTTTAGCTACTTTTATGCAATAGAAAACTACAAATAAGCATGAAAGAATACATAAAATATGATCTAAAAAGGTCTACACAGAAGTTAGAAACGTAAATAGGCGAAAGTAATTCAAAACAAACCAAAATTCTAACCTAACGTCGGACTAAACCGAAGCCCTATATTTATAGAAAACGTCGTAGTGTCGAGATGCCACGAACTTTGTACTCCGTGTCGAGATCGCATCGACGTCGAGACGTTAGGGGCAGGGTCTGAGGCTTGCTGCCTTTTTTCTCGGTTTTGTCTCGTTATTCCTCGGTACGGGGCTTCAACCTTCGATTCTTTGTGTCATTCTTCAGGTCCACTTCGATCCACTTGGGTCTTTTCACCTCCTCGCCATCCAAGAACATCGAGATGGCTCCAAAACTCAATAATTGGCCCGAATTAACACCAATTTGCGTGGTTGGCTCCCGACATCGCCTAAGCTCGAAGTACCTATAAGTAAGACAAATAAAACATAAAATTCCTATAACAAGTTTAGATTAGAGGTAATAAAATAGGACTATTTTTGTCCTATCAATGCATATGCTTGGTGGGCATAGTACAGGAGGCTAAAAGCATGTTCCAGGGCATATGCATTCTAGATAGATGTGAGAAAAGTTGTCAAGGACCTAAATGTGAAAGGAAAGAAGGATGGGTGAATGTCATGAAGGATTGGAATTCCGTAATTCCGTAAAGCGGAAGCGTGATTGGGACCGATTCGTAATTAATTTTGTTTAATCTAAAATATCAATACATTGGCAATAATTTTAGAACTATTCTAAATTTATATTAAGGCTAAGCATACAAAAATTAGATCTAAATCTAATTTATATAGTAACAAATTACTTACTCTCGTTGACGACTCAGATTAAATCACCAACTGCTTGTGAAATAATCACGAACTAGTGCGAACACCACCACTATGGCTACACCGGTATGACTCAGAGACTTCTAGAGGCAGGAGACTGGTGGGAGTCCAGAGGAAGCCTTGAGGGGAATTCTCTGAGAGTAGGAGAATGAATGGGATGCCTTTCACCCTACCCCAGGGGCCCTATTTATAGGTAAAGACCAAGACCTTTTTCCTAATAGGAAAAGGAATACCTTTTCCTAATAGGAAAAAGGTCTCTAATTTTAATAAATAATTAATTAATTCCATAATTAATTAATTTCCCTAATTAAATATCATATATTTAATCTTAGGGATTTTATTAAAATTAAAATTAATATGAATCCAATTCATATTAAATTTATTTGAACTCTTTCAAATATTTTCTTTCCTAATAGGAAAATGTCTCTAATTTTAATAAATGATTAATTAATTCCATAATTAACTAATTTACCCAATTAAATATCATATATTTAATCTTAAGGATTTTATTAAAATTAAAATTAATATGAATCCAATTCATATTAAATTTATTTGAACTCTTTCAAATATTTTCTCTCAATAATTAATTTTTGAATTTAATTCAAAAATTATATTATAAAGTTTCATAAACTTTATATTATAATGCATCAATATACATTATACGATTCCCCAAATAAATTGAACACTTTCAATTTACAATTTATACTTAATTGCCTCAAGTCTCTTTACGAGCTACTAGTGGGACCTAATGGACCTACAGATTAGAAGCTCCAACGATACGAGACTAATTGGCCAAACTCATTAACCAAGTTTAGTCAACATTCGTTCACTGTGGGTCACTCCACTAAAGACCCACAGCTGCACTTTTCTCACTGTAGAATATTTCGGTGTCCACGGATATCGACCAAGCAGTGACTCAATCCTTCACGTGTCTTCGTAACACCAGCTGGGTCAAATTACCGTTTTACCCTTGGGTTACCTCTGGTTCCTTAAGTACCATTGATTCCTCTAATGAACAAGTTGTTTAGAGTCCAACCACTAAAAAGGAGTTCCTCTCGGGCAAGGAGAGGACAGCGCGCCTTTGTTCAAGCCCCGGAATCAGCCCTTAAGGGAACACACATCTACTTACCCCAATAGGGGAAGGAGTGAATTCCATCTTGTACTGTTATGTTCCCAGCCCCCATTCGGTCTTGCCCCTGAAATGGTAGGATTATTGAGTCGGCGAACTGGCCACTCTCACCCATACAAATCTAAGGACAATCCCTCCTGAAAGGGGTTCATAACAGACTCAGGATTGAGATTGAGTTACCTAGGCCATCCTATTGAAATAGAAACCTAAACTAGTTAACGACGTTAAATCTAGTGGTTACTATTTCACGGTCCGGTCTTATGCAAACTCATTGCATAGGATACCCCCACCCGCATGTCTCCTACATGGATGCTTTTGATCATTGCATCTGTATCGAATACAAGGTGGGTCATATCACATAGTGTCACCAGGATAAGGTACCCAACGTTATCCCTATACAATAGACCTTTTAGGTTGTTACATGGACACTGATCCCCGTATGTCCCCACATACTAGTCCAAGTTTCATTTAAACAACCTTGGATCTTAGTTTATTGGATTTAGGGTTTATTAATGCAAACTCGATTATTCAATAACCAAATTACTGAATTACCCAAATAACGCTTTATTGAGATCGATTAATTTGTTTCATTTACTATCTATGAGTTTTAGGGCATAAAACCCAACATGTCAATGCACCTCGGGTACAAATGGTTAAGGGGTTGCATGTCACCATTGGCTTAAGAAGAGCATCGAGGCCTTGGGTGCAAATGGTCAAAAGTCGGTGTGATGAGTCTAGAACGCAAGTATTGGGTGCCTAGGGAAGGGCCAATACGTTTAAGTCATTGATGCACCTTGGGTACAAAAAGGTGAAAGGGCGATGCACAGTTTGAGGCCTTGGGTACAAATGGTCAAGGGTCGAACACCGAACTCCATACAAAGCATTGTGGCTCTGGGTACAAATGGTGAGGGGACAGTTTGGCTCCAAAGGTCAGTCTTGGAGAGCTTTGAGAGGGCTATGAGAGTTGGAATTCCTCGAGTTCCTTGAGTAATGTGGCTAAGGGGCGATGCACAGTTCGAGGCCTTGGGTACAAATGGTCAAGGGTCGAACATCGAGCTCCATAGAGGGCATTGTGGCCCTGGGTACAAATGGTCAGGGGATAGTGCGACTCGAAGGGTCAGTCTTGGAGAGCGAAGTGAGGGCTAAACATGATTGTTGAGTATCCTCGTGGAGCATGAGTTGTTGTGAGATGCATAGATAGATGCATGAGTTATGGCTTAGAAGGGTCATTCAGTTTACTAGCTTCTGAGCATGTTGTTATGTTTATGGCTTTAAGAAGCATGTTTGTGCATGAAAAGCATATGGTTGCTTGTTTGTTGTTTGATGACTTCTCTGGTAGAGGCTGGTTACCAGTACTGTGGTTGTACTGATCCCCTCCCATTTCTCCCCCCAACATTTTAGATTGTGCAGGTTTTGAGGATTGCATTTACCATGCAGAAGAGGCGCATGAAGAGGGACCATAGCTAGTTCGCATTGTTTTCCCTTTTTATTTCTTTTGGATAGGATAGTTGTTGTTTATTATGTTGAACAATTGTTTATCCGTTTGATTTAGTTTTGAAATTATTCTTGTTGAAATCTAGGCTTAGTTGTGTTTGCTTTAATGAACTTTATCTTCTCATTCAGTTAATAGGAATTAAGTTGTTTCGAATAAAACTAAAGTTATAAGCTTTGTTAAAGTTGTGTTCCCGGTTAGGTAATTGTTGATAATGTGAGACCTGACTCGTATGGTGTTTGTGTTGTAGTTGGTGGAATAATTGAAAATATTATAGTAGTGTTATTTTTGTTTTAGCAGGTGTTTGAAAATTTTTGTTTTGTCTTCTGTACATCGTTATGCTGTCGAAATTTTCGGAACACTCGGTTAGTTTTGTCATAAGAAGTTAAGAAGTTAGTAATGTCGCTAGGTTAGTTCTAATAATAAAAACCTGGGGTGTTACAAGACAAGCCTTTCTCTTCTTCTTCTTTCAAATGGAAGAGTCGACAGTGGCTGGAAGATCCAGAACTTGGAGTGGTTGCAAGATGAGAAAAGAGAAAAACACAAAAACTATCCTAAGGACGAATTTGTGAGCTCCCTTTGGTTCTTGCATCTTGGTCGCTTTTTATAGACCTTGGAAGGTAGGGTTGGTTGTCGACATTAGTGTGAGAGAGCCTTAGAAGGTAAAAATCCATGATCCTTTGAGATTTGATACGAGATTTGGGATTTTCGGATGATTCTGTGAAGATCCCACGAATCTCAGTATTATGTCAGAAAGCCCAATTGCTGCCGCAAAGTCAGTTACAAATCTTTGTGCACTGCTTTGACACTTTTGTCTTCAGCTGGGGCTACTTTCTTTGGTGGTTTGCAGGTTTATTTCCAATGCATCTTCCGCATCTTAAGGACCATACGTGGGTGAAGGAGTGTACAAGACACTAATGGAAGAGATTTTGATTGAAGCAACTCAAATTTCTTTAATTTTAGAGAATTGAAAGCATGCATATTAGAACCGAAAAACAAAGGAAATGAATAACCAACCTATGGAAGCTGAAATCAGCAACTCCGAGCATTGTTCTTGACCACAATCAAAGCTTGGACAATCACCAAGGTCTTCCCCGCTAATCTCTGGCCTTAGAACATGTTGTGTGTGATGCAAACTTCGACTGAATGTGGATGTTAGGGAAAAAATGATAAATAAAGATTAAGAATAATTCAGCCAAACCAAGTGCAAGTATACACTATCGCATGTAGTAATAAAATCTCTGGAAGTATTGTAAAGGTATCGATCCCACAGGGACTAAATTGGAAACACAGATTTGAAGAAGAAACTGCTCAAGATTGCTTTTCAAAAGTAACCAAAAGAAAAAGTTGATGTTGGGTTTTGTAAAACAAAGAAATAAACAAGTAAATAATAACAATGATAAATAAGCGAGGTATTCAATATAGCTTCAACCCTAAGGCAAATAATTCTAATCGTGGCTTATTTAACCTAAGTCTATTCATTCATTGGGTAAGATTTAACTTATATTTGGCCTTGCTCCCAAGAACCATTAGAAGGCTAAGCGAGTACCGTTATGCACATTTCTGTGACTCGACTCCGACATAGATAGTTCATGCATGCAACCTATAACCCTATAGTTGTTATAAGGCGACATTCCCCTATAACACCGAATACACTCTTTCGAGCCTTTTCTCCTATATGAAAACCAATATTGCTTGTCCCTTTCAGGATCAAACTCACATAACATGCAAAGTCTAAGTGATCATGTTAAACTCAGTAAGATTCAGAATGATATTCAATAAAGAGTGACATGCAATCAATAAAGCTTAGGCAAATAAACACTTTCAAGCCACTTAAACCATAAGAGAATTCACTATATCGAACAATTCAATGGAATTTAGCTACGCATGATGGAATATAATGCGAATGAACAACTTTCCATTGAAATAATGAATAAAGAATACAAAGTAATGAAAAGAAACAAGTGCTGGAAAAATATAGTGCATAGCTAAAACTAGGGTTTTTTCACTTTTATCCAATCCTTCTAAAGTTTTCACGACACTCTACTCTCCTTTTACAAGTGGGAATAGGGTGAAATCTCTACAAACACTCGAGTTTGATGTCTAACTAAGGGTTAGAATTTAGTCTTCTAAGAAGGACCTCGAGCATCCCTACTCACGGGCGTCTACTAGGGTTCTGTCATCACCCTCTTCTTCCCAGTGAGTTCTGCTTGAATTTCCCTTTGAATTGAGGTCTTTTATAGCATTTAGAGTGATTGAGGAGTCATGAAAATGGTGCTGGTAGGTTGCCTAGTCAGTTTCAGAGTCAAAACAACCGGTTAGGTGCGCAAAACACTCGTTCAAAACGACACGCGACGGACTCGAAACTGCCTTCATCTGCCCAGAAATGCGGTCGCAATCGATTTTTGCCTTGCAGAAATGTGGTCGCATTTCTGGGAAATTCTAGATTCCTCTGTTTTTCTGCAAAGCACCAAAACCACGTCAAATTCTTACCAAAATGAGTTCTTTTAAGCACAAAGAAGCATAATTTGACATACATGTCTCTCAACATCCTAATTCATCAACTTTAACACTTTTCGAGCTCGGGAACAATACTTTTGATCTAAAACATACAACTTTGACAAGATAATGAGCTAAATATAAGGGTAAAATAGGTATATTTTTTATCCTTATCAGTGGGACACTCAACTGTGATGAATTTTTAGAGATAAAATGAAGAACTTTGAGGGAGAACCTTTTCAGTTTTTGAGAGAAAAACTAACAACCTCTCTTCCCACAACTTGAAATCTTTCTTTTAAAGGAATTAAGCATGCAGGATGCCTTTAGCTGATGATGACAGCAACCTTGCATATCAGTCATCCTTGCGTGTCAATTAGAAAATTAGACACCAACCACCAATTTAAGCGTCTTTCATCAAATGTGACACCAAAATTGGATTTTTCAATTTTGATTTTGAATAATCAAAATTATTCAAAAAAACATTTATTTAAATAACTCTAATTTAATTACATATAAGTATGTTTATTTAATATCTCATAATAAATAAATCAATTTGAATTATTCCCGGTTGCTCAAAATACAACCGATTAAATATGAATGAATTCTTATTCACATTTAATATCAAACCGATATATGCATCACATACATATCAACGATATATAAAACATATTTAAATATCTCCAACCCTCTCAAATTATAATTTAATTCGTAATTAAACTATTCGTTAAATTTATCACATAAAATTAATGATAACTCCCAAAACTAAATTTGAAGGATTCAAATTCTTTTATCACTTTGTTATAAGGTTTAGTCCATATGAGCTAGCAGGGGGGCCTAATGGACCTACAGATCATGGGCTCCAATGATTTGAGATTAACCGGCTAAACTCATTTAACCTAGTTAACCAACATTCGTTAACTACCGGGACACTCCACTATAGCCTGAAAGTTGCACTCCCCTCACTGTAGATATATTTTTGTCCACCCGATATAACCATGATTAGTAAGTTGACCCTTCACAGGTTGTTCGTAGCTATAGCTAGGTCAAATAACCGTTTTACCCCTATAGTACTTCTTGTTCCTTAAGTTCCACTAATCCTCTAATGAACAATCGGTTTGTGGTCCAACCATCAAACCTAAGTCCCTCTCGATCCAACGAGAGGGTGGGGCCCCTTGTTCAAGTCCTGGAGTTAGTACTTAAGAGAACAACCTCTCTGCTATCCCTGAATTGGGTAAGAGTGAATTCCGTCTTGCGAAACTATGTCCCCAGCTATTTATTCGATCTCATCCCCAAAATGGTAGGCTTGTTGAGTCGGCGATGCTGGCCACTCTCACCCATGCAGATCAAAGGATAATCTCGTATAGACAGGAGTTCATAGTTAGCTCAGGATTAAGAACGAGTTACCTAGGTCATCTATGAGAAATAGTCAGTTTCTTCAGTAAACGGCGTTATAAAGAGAAAGTGACTTATTTCGTGGTCCTGTCTTATGCAAACTCATTGCATAAGACGCCCCCACTCGCATGTCTCCACATGAACGACTTAGGATCTCATCGTTTGTACTTAATACAAAGTGGGCCTCGTCCATAGTGTCACCAGGATAAGGCACCCAACCGTATCCTTATACTATAGACTATTTTGACTATAAACTTGAACTTGATCCTACGATATGTCCCTACATATAGTTCGAGTATTCATTTTATAGTCAAGGATCTTAGTTTATTGGATTTAGGTTAATCATTCGCAATTTACATATTCAATAACATCTTTTACTGAATAACCTCAATAACGTCTTTATTGAAAATAGAATATCTTTAATGATTTACAAACTACGAGTTTATAGGACATTAAACCCAACATAATCATCTATGAAAGAGATGAAATATTCATAACCACCTCGAGCCTTTACATTCATTGGACCACAAAGATCTGAATGTATCAGTTCAAGTGGTTCTTTGGCCCTATAACCTTTTCCAGTAAAAGGCCTCTTGGTCATTTTACCCTCGAGACACGATTCACAGGGTGGTAAAGATGTATCTTCTAGATCAGTTAGAAGTCCATTTTTAACCAAATGATCGATCCGAACGATGTTAATATGACCGAGACGAAGGTGCCAAAGATACGTATTGTTATTTAGAGGAGAAATCTTTTGCCTTTTGTTTTGAGTTTCGGTCGTTTTAAACATTTCATGACTTAAAATAGCCTTACCATCAGTAGGTCTTAACACAAATAAATTATTTTCACACTTAGCTGAACAAATATAAATTCCATTCCGAGAAATAAAAGCTTCATTAAGCATGAATGAAATTGAATAACATTGTTCAAGTAAAGCTGAAACAGAAATAAGGTTCCTTTTAATTCTAGGAACCAAGTACAAATTATCTAAAATCAAATACTTATTTCTAAAAAATAATTTTGCAGTTCCCACTGCACGAGCTTAAACGACCTCTCCTGTTCCAACCTTGAGAGTCATTTCGCCATCTTCTAGTTAATGAAATTAAAACTATATACTAGCATTGCATGAATTTAATATAACTTTTATATTAAACTATGGATGTATCATGCTCAATGCAACTTGATTTCCATTTTTAATAAATTAACAATTAATTATTGCCAAAAATGGTAAATCATAGTAGCATGCTGCAAACAATTCATTTTAAATATAACTCTTATATTAAAACTATGTAATTGCATGCATCATGCTATCCCATTTTCATGATTTTAATATAACTCAACTATATATTAAAAAACTCATGAAAATCAATCCATGCATTTCAATCATATATTATAATCTAATTATAACATACATAAATGCATGAGCATGCTTTATAACCTAAGGTGAGATTTCTAATTTTATATGACATCCATAAAGCATATAAAATAGCATATGAACCGATTAATTGGCCCCTAGTATAAAATTAAAGCTAAATTACAATAATAAAGCAAAGTTCTATCCAATTACAGCCTTCTGCAGCCCCGAACCGGACCAAAAACGTTTTAAAATTGCCAAAACCGCTCGAACCAGTTAAAAACCGCTTGAATCGGACCGAAAAAGCACTGAACCAGCTTCAAAAACCGCCCAGTCAAACGAACCAGGTGAAAAGTCAACGAACCAGGCGATTCAGTCAACGAACTAGCAACAAGTCAACGAACCGGGTGAATTTCCGAAGAACCGGCTGACGCTACTTGAACCGCGCCTCGCTGATGTCAGCGTGACGCCTGCTGACTCAGCCCTACCCTGTGTACGCGCGTTCTGTCCGATTTTTTCGTTTTTTTTTTTTCGAATTTCTGGAAAAAACCTGCACTATTCCAGCCGCAATTCTTTGCCGTTTTCCGCCGTTTTTGGCAAAATTTGGTCCCGATCTTCATCGTTCTTCAGCCCTACCGGTCTTCAGCTCAAAGTTGTTGGCATTGATCGGGGCATAGACAATCCCCGATTGTTGCCCCTGAAACACGGGCTGAAAATAATCTCTAATAGGCCTAGGCTCCTCAGGTGGATTTTGATCTGCCATTTGAATAATTTCTCTATGTTCCCTTCGAAGCCTAAGAATTGTTCTTTCTATCTCGGGATCAAATGGTATCACTTCTCTACTACTACGCATGCAAAATTAAAAATACCTTAAAAAGAAAAGAAAAACAAATATGGAAATAAATTAAGAAAAGGAAACAACTAATCTAAATATGGAAAATATAATCAAGAAAAAGGAAACAAACTAACCTAATATGGAATGCAAAAATAAATATGACAAAATGCAAATAAGGAAATTAACCTAGAAAAGGAAAAACAAGAACAAATAAGGAAAAGATTACACAACTAAAAGAAAACTAACCTAGAAAATCAAATATGGAAAGAAAAACAAATAAGGAAAAAAATGCAAACAACCTCGAAAAGTAAAAATACACCCTAAATTAAGATCAAACAATTTTTTTCACAATATCAATCTAGCTAAATGTGCCAATCCCCGGCAACGGCGCCAAAAACTTGATGTGGACTTTTCCTAACCGCAAGCGCACGGGTCAAGTAATAATATAGTGAATAGTAAATTCGAATGTCGTCCTCTGGATTGGATTTTTAAGCAAATCAAGTATTGTGAATTATCTTGCCCAATTTTATTTAGGGATCAAAAAGTGATGAATAGGTGATATGAAAACTAACTCAAAGCAAGTAAAAAGTATGGAATTTCAATTGGGAAAACTACTTAGGGAATTGATTTCGCCGATTTCGTTTAGGATTGATTTTAAAGACTAAGTTATTATGCACAATGAAATTATGAGCCAAAGACCCTTTAATCACAACTACCTCTCCCGAGTATAATTGATTCTCATGCAAATTAACCAACTTGATATCCCTATCTAAGTTTATTAATATGCAAGGCAATGAGATCTTTTAACCAATTCTAAAGTTAATCTAAAACCGTCAAGAATTAGAAAGTAAACTTTATTCATGCAATCTTGAGTAAGTCTAGATCAAATCCCCTCTCCCGAGCTAGATTCGAAACTTAAATCATCCAACTAATGGCCAATTAATTGAAAGCATTAAATCAAGATTACAAACACAATAACATTGCACAACTTAAACCATAAATCAATCCATAAACTTAATCAACTACATCAATCCCTAAGCTACAAGTTTAGCTACTCATGAATGTAAATACAATCTCAACTAAACATGTGAAAGCCATAAATCTAACTAAAGGAAGAATAGGGAAAAGAAAACTCAATGTAGGCCGAGTCTCGACGTCCCCGTCACTATCCCCACGAACAATGGGTTGATTTCCAAGTCTCCCCCTTTGGTTTCAGCCTCCAAATGCTCTATTCTATCCTCTTTACGGCTATCCAAGGTCCCAAATCGAACTCCCCTCAAACCTAGCCGAAAATAAGCTTTTATTCTGATTTTTCGTCTTAGCGTCGAGACGCTGCCTCTTATACGCGCGTTCTGAATAAGGAAAAACGGTAGCGTCGGGACGCTTCCTATCATAGCGTCTCGACGCTGTGAGCTTTACGCGCCTAATCTGATATGGAATGTGAGCGTCGAGACGCTCAAGAGCTAGCGTCTCGACGCTAGCCTGCTGTTGACCGAGATTTGACTTTTTTCCACTTTTACTCTTTTCATTCCTTTGCATCTTTTCACGCCCCGAGCACCCGATTAACTCTAATATGGCATTATAGCTCCAATCAACCATTTCCTACAAAATAAACAATAAAGCACAATAAAACGGCCCAAACATCATAAAAGACTAGCTAAATCAAATAAGTAAAAGTAGCTAGCTATGCTCGCTATCAAATACCCCCAAACTTAAGCTTTTGCTAGTCCTCGAGCAAACTCTAAATCAGACATACAATGGAAGAATGGATGCAACAATCATAACTCAATCCTCAAGGCTCAAAAGTCAATAACCAAGCAAGCAAGAGATATGCACACAAGGACCAATGAGGGAGACAAATTAAAATTTTTCCAAAATTAACTTGCACAAGCGAGATCTAACTCAACAAGATCAGACTCTACTAGCCCGGGATTGGATTATTAAACTCTCAACTCATCTTCCCTCTACACTGGCACTAAGGTTTCACTAATGAGTTAATGGAACAAATTAGATTGTTTTTCTCCATACTTAGGTGCTTATAAATAACAATTAAATTAAGCATGTATATGTGGCGCTAGCTTTCACACACCCATTGCAGGGACCCTTAACCTGAGATTTCTCTGGTTGGCCTAACTGATCACAACAGGGGTAGCTCTTTTTGCCTTAATCTTTATTAAACATTGCAAACTGTGCACAGGCCATGGCATAATAATTTTTCTTTTCAACAGTAACAACAAGAATGATTTTTCTTTATGAGCATAAATAGCATATATTCTTTTCTTTCCTCCTAAGCAAGATCAAACATGCTAATTTGCAAAACATTAACTTTTTAGCTCTTCCCTACACCTATCGAGGTGACAACAAGCATATGAACCCAATAATTCGCTCCTAAGCATTCAAATCCAAATCTAGCCAAGACAAAAACGCTACTCATGCAAGCCATCTCCTAGAAAAATTTTAAAAAGTCTCCCTTTTTGGGCACTTATGCTTACATCTCATCACAAGCTTGAAAATTGACAAGAAAGCCTATCCTAGGACATCATAATCATGCAAAAGTGTCATCCAGAAAACAACCATATGCATAATTCAAAGAAAGCTCAAAACTATTGCCCGAACTCAGATGCTCAAGGGCTCCACAAACATGCTAAAACATGCTAATCCACCCCCAAACTTAAAATATGCATTGTCCTCAATGTATAAAGAAAATAATGCATACACAAGCATGAGAACAATAAAAGAATGACAGGAGTGAACAATACTGGCCTGGAATGATGATGACTTCGTGCTTGAGAGCTTGAAAGCTTGAAAGCAAAGGAGAAACAGAAAACAAGACCTACAACACAAAAACAAACAATGAATCAAAAGCAAACAGAAAAGCACAACTACACTTACTTGGGTTGCCTCCCATAAGCGCTTGTTTAACGTCATTAGCTTGACGTGTTGCACGTGCTTCAAGGAGGCTTTTGTTCTGTGAATCCAACAGAGGTGCTCTTTCTTGCACCTTTCCTGTAGCCCATGTAAAGCACTTCATCTTTAGAGTCTTCAACTGCTTTAAAGATCTCTTTTTCGTTCTTGACTCTAATAGTGAGCTCCCTGCGCTCAATATCTATGATCGCTCGCCCAGTAGCGAGGAATGGTCGTCCTAATATGACAGGCATTGAAGGATTTTCTATCATATCCATAACATACAAGTCAATAGGGAGGAAAAATCTACCTACTCTGATTAACACATTCTCTACAATACCAACTGGTCTCACCACAGATTGATCAGCCAATTGGAGCTTTACAGGAGTAGATTTAATCTCACCTATGTCTAACTTCTTACACAAGGACAATGGGATAATATTAATGCTAGCACCTAAATCACATAATGCTCTGAAAGAATAAGTACCAAAACTACAAGGAACAGAAAAACTCCCTGGATCTGCTACTTTTTCAGGTACTTTCTGTTGTACTCTGGTGCTGCATGTGGAAGCAAGATAAACAGTGTCAACCTTCTTTTCTTTTCGCTTCTTTGCTAACCGCTCCTTCATGAACCTGTTGTATTGGGGCATCTCTAATGCCTCTGCAAAAGGAATATTAATATTCAGATTCATAAAAGCATTCATAAATTTATCAAATTGAACCTGATTGTTCTTTTTCTTCTTTTTCTTTTTCTTTTCCTTGGGAACCATCAGTGTGGGAGAAGGAATAGGAGGCTCAAGGTTAGGCTGTTCAGCCTCATCAGATGATGTGTCCTCCTCAGCTTCCCCTGTGGGCGTTTCATAATCCTCAGACTCAGGCTCCTCTTCAGCTTCCTCCTGATGATCGGTGATTGTTTTACAGTACTCCATCTGAGTTTTCTCCTGTTCAACTGGAGCCTTACCTTTATTCATGGTACTTACAACACTTACCAATTGTCCCAGCTGAGTCTCAATGTTCTTGATGGCAGCACTGTGGCCATTCACCGTGGTGTTGATGGCAAAAACTGCCTCCTCCAATTTAGTTGTCCTGTTACTAGACTCTGCAATGAAAGCTCCAACAAGATCTTCTAACTTTTTATTTTCTTGAGTTTGAGGGGCAAACCCAGGAGGATTAAGAACATTCTTAGTATTTGCATAAGAGAAATTTTCATGGTTCCTATTGTTAGGGTGATAATGTGTAGGTGTAGAATTATTATTATATCCCCTAAAATTAGAATTTGATACATACTGAACCTGTTCAATGGTCTCCTCCTGAGGTCTAGATGCCAAAGCAGCAGCTGATTCAATTGATTGTGCACTCCCTGTACCTGAAAATTTCATAAAGGCATTAGCAAGGGAAGTCATCTGGGCCTGGAGTGCACTTACTTTATCAACCTCAAACACTCCAGCAGCAATCTTTTTAGGTGTAGACCGCTCAGATGGCCACTGATAGCTGTTTGTGGCCATATCCTCTAAAAGAATGCGAGCATTTTCCACGGTCTTGGACAACAGAGTCCCACCTGCAGCTGCATCAACAATCGTTTTCGTACTAGGAGTTAAACCATTATAAAACAATTGAACCTGGAGCCAGTCGGGGTAGCCATGCTGAGGGCACTTCCTCAGTAGCTCTTTAAATCGCTCCCAAGCTTCGAACAGCTGCTCATCATATTGTTGTTGGAATGTCCCAATCTCGGTCCTCAGCTTGACCGTCTTTGCAGGAGGGAAAAATTTCTTTAAAAAGGCCTGGACCAAAGCATCCCAAGTGGTGATGCTCCCAGGGGGAATGGACTGCAACCAATCTCGTGCTTTATCCTGCAAAGAAAAGGGAAATAAACGTAAGCGAATAGCATCCTCAGACACTCCATTAATTTTTACCGTCCCACAAATGTCCAAAAATGATTTAAGATGAGAATTTGGATCCTCGGTGGGCGATCCTCTATAAGCACAATCTCGAGCCATCTGAATGAGACCGGTCTTCAGCTCAAAGTTGTTGGCATTGATCGGGGCATAGACAATCCCCGATTGTTGCCCCTGAAACACGGGCTGAAAATAATCTCTAATAGGCCTAGGCTCCTCAGGTGGATTTTGATCTGCCATTTGAATAATTTCTCTATGTTCCCTTCGAAGCCTAAGAATTGTTCTTTCTATCTCGGGATCAAATGGTATCACTTCTCTACTACTACGCATGCAAAATTAAAAATACCTTAAAAAGAAAAGAAAAACAAATATGGAAATAAATTAAGAAAAGGAAACAACTAATCTAAATATGGAAAATATAATCAAGAAAAAGGAAACAAACTAACCTAATATGGAATGCAAAAATAAATATGACAAAATGCAAATAAGGAAACTAACCTAGAAAAGGAAAAACAAGAACAAATAAGGAAAAGATTACACAACTAAAAGAAAACTAACCTAGAAAATCAAATATGGAAAGAAAAACAAATAAGGAAAAAAATGCAAACAACCTCGAAAAGTAAAAATACACCCTAAATTAAGATCAAACAATTTTTTTCACAATATAAATCTAGCTAAATGTGCCAATCCCCGGCAACGGCGCCAAAAACTTGATGTGGACTTTTCCTAACCGCAAGCGCACGGGTCAAGTAATAATATAGTGAATAGTAAATTCGAATGTCGTCCTCTGGATTGGATTTTTAAGCAAATCAAGTATTGTGAATTATCTTGCCCAATTTTATTTAGGGATCAAAAAGTGATGAATAGGTGATATGAAAACTAACTCAAAGCAAGTAAAAAGTATGGAATTTCAATTGGGAAAACTACTTAGGGAATTGATTTCGCCGATTTCGTTTAGGATTGATTTTAAAGACTAAGTTATTATGCACAATGAAATTATGAGCCAAAGACCCTTTAATCACAACTACCTCTCCCGAGTATAATTGATTCTCATGCAAATTAACCAACTTGATATCCCTATCTAAGTTTATTAATATGCAAGGCAATGAGATCTTTTAACCAATTCTAAAGTTAATCTAAAACCGTCAAGAATTAGAAAGTAAACTTTATTCATGCAATCTTGAGTAAGTCTAGATCAAATCCCCTCTCCCGAGCTAGATTCGAAACTTAAATCATCCAACTAATGGCCAATTAATTGAAAGCATTAAATCAAGATTACAAACACAATAACATTGCACAACTTAAACCATAAATCAATCCATAAACTTAATCAACTACATCAATCCCTAAGCTACAAGTTTAGCTACTCATGAATGTAAATACAATCTCAACTAAACATGTGAAAGCCATAAATCTAACTAAAGGAAGAATAGGGAAAAGAAAACTCAATGTAGGCCGAGTCCCGACGTCCCCGTCACGATCCCCACGAACAATGGGTTGATTTCCAAGTCTCCCCCTTTGGTTTCAGCCTCCAAATGCTCTATTCTGTCCTCTTTACGGCTATCCAAGGTCCCAAATCGAACTCCCCTCAAACCTAGCCGAAAATAAGCTTTTATTCTGATTTTTCGTCTTAGCGTCGAGACGCTGTCAAGACAGCGTCGCGACGCTGCCTCTTATACGCGCGTTCTGAATAAGGAAAAACGGTAGCGTCGGGACGCTTCCTATCATAGCGTCTCGACGCTGTGAGCTTTACGCGCCTAATCTGATATGGAATGTGAGCGTCGAGACGCTCAAGAGCTAGCGTCTCGACGCTAGCCTGCTGTTGACCGAGATTTGACTTTTTTCCACTTTTACTCTTTTCATTCCTTTGCATCTTTTCACGCCCCGAGCACCTGATTAACTCTAATATGGCATTATAGCTCCAATCAACCATTTCCTACAAAATAAACAATAAAGCACAATAAAACGGCCCAAACATCATAAAAGACTAGCTAAATCAAATAAGTAAAAGTAGCTAGCTATGCTCGCTATCAATAATGCAATTAAATCCCACCTAAAACCAACGCATATTTTAATTCACAAATTAAAATACAAACCTGGCTCGGATACAAATTGAAGGGATAAAAGCCCTTTCGCAACGATAACGTACAGAACCTTAACTCAGATTTTAATAGGAACTAAAATACCGTACGTTGGCAAATAAAATACAGCAGAAAATCATAATAAGACTACTGAATTTTAATTATAAAACATGCTAACACTTTAGATCTAATCTAATTTGAATCCTATTGATCCAAGATCAAGAACACTATACCTTTGAAGACGTTCTTGACCCGTTTCACCAAAATTCCTTGATTCTCCACCCAAAACCAGCAGCAAAAAGACTCCTTTTTCTTGTTGGAAATATATCACGAACCACCAAAAGGTTGCACCGGTATTCTCTTGGAGGATATGCGTTAGGGGCTTGTGGGAGCGTGATTTCTAACGGTTAGGAAGAATTTTCTTCTCTGTATACTTGAGAGAAAAAATCACAGAGAGATCAAGAGAGTGAGAGAATGCTTGAGAGAGTGTGAGAACTGAATCAAATAATGTGATAGATCTGAGGGAGTGGTTATGCAACGGATGAAAAACCTCCACTCCCTATAATTACTCCCTCTCACGCATATACCTATGTTAGTGGATGAATCATTCCATTAGTTATTTTAACTGATGGAAGAATTAAATTAATTTAATATAATAATAAGATTAAATTAATTTAATTCATTAAATTAACATTTAATTTATAATAAATTCACATAACCTATTGTTTTAATAAAATTCAATTAAACCGAATTTAATTAAACTAAATTAAAACAATAGAAATTAATTAATTCACTAATTAATTAATCTTATAATTAAACATCACATATTTAATTATATTTCTCTCTAATAAACTATGGTATTAATGTACATCTAATGTGCATTAATTATAACCTATAGTTTTTAATACGAATCAAATTCACATTTTAATTTAATATTCGAACCCCTTCGAATATTCAATTCTCCCTTAGAAATTTACCTCAATGCCCTTATAGAGCTACCGGTGGGACCTAATGGACGTACAGATCAGAAGCTCCAACGATGTGAGATTAATTGGCTAAACTCATTAACCAAGTTAATCAATATTCGTTAACTGTGGTTCACTCCACTATAGAACCACAACTGCACTCTTCTCACTGCAGATATATTTCTGTGTCCACGGATATCGACCATCAACAGCAAGTTAGCCCTTCACGTGTGTTCGTACCCCAGCTAGGTCAAATTACCGTTTTACCCCTGGGCTACCTCTTCATCCTTAAGTATCAGTGCTCCTCTAATGAACAACCTGTTTGAGGTCCAACCAACAAACAGAAGTCGCTCTCGTGCCATAGAGAGGGTAGGGCCCATTGTTCAAGACCCGGAGACACCACTTAAGGGAACACACCTCTACTTGCCCTAAAGTTGGGAAGGAGTGAATTCCATCTTGTAAGACTATGTTCCCAGCTCCCCAATCGGGCTTGTCCCCAAAATGGTAGGCTTATTGAGTCGGCGAATAGGCCACTCTCACCCGTACAAATCAAAGGACAATCCCTCATGGACAGGAGTCCATAATCCACTCAGGATTAAGGCCAAGTTTCCTAGGTCATCCTAGTGAAATAGAAATCGAGCTAACTAACGGTGTTACAGTTAGTGGTTAACTATTTCGCGTTCCGGCCTTTGTGCAAACTCATTGCACAGGATACCCCCACTCGCATGTCAACTACACGAACGCGTTGGATCATTGCGTTTGTATCAAAATACAAAACGGGCTGTATCCATAGTGTCACCAGGATAAAGTACCCAGCCTTATCCCTATACTACAGACCCTTTAGACTAAAACTTGAACATCGATCCCCGTATGTCTCCACATACTAGTTCAAGTCTCATTCTATTAGCCTTGGATGTTTAGTTTATTGGATTAGGGTTAATAAGACAAGATATAATACAAACATTGAATAATACATCACTTTTATTAATGTTCGGTCAAATGTACATTTACTATCTACGAGTTTTAGGGCATAAAACCCAACAATATACGCAATACAAACAATAATAAATGAATAATACATGAAATATGATTTTATTAATATTCGGTCAAATGTCTACATTTACTATCCACGAGTTTTAGGACATAAAACCCAACAATTATATGTTTCATTATTTCATGTTAGTTTTGGATTGTTTAGTACAGGTCATGCCGAAGTTTTCAAAGTGTGATTCCAATTCTATTACATGTGTGTTCAAAGTGTGATTCCAAGCATATTTATATGATTTGAAGGTTTTTTATGTAGTTAAACTTTGACTTGATGCATGTGTGAAAATGTGTTTTTAAGCCTATTACATGTTCTTATATTGTGATTCAAAATCAATTGTGTGTTCAAAGTGTGATTTGAATCATATTTGGGTGATTTGAAGGCTTTTCATATACACAATTAACATTACTTTCTTTATAGGTTGACAAATGAAGAAAATATTGTTGGTATGCCACCGAGCAACCAACAATTTTTTTTTATTAAATTATGAACAAAATGATGATGGGCAATGTCTAACGTTAAAAGAGATATTTAATGACAGACATTTAATGACAGACTTTTAATTATGAACATTTAATAACGGACACCTTCAATGACGGACCTTTAATGACAGTCATTTAGTTGGCCTTTCAATGATGGAAATTTGATGACGAACGACTTTTAATGTCACGCAATGATCGACATTAAAACGGATCGTCATTGTACCCTTTAATTTCGGTCGAGCTTTTAATGACGGGCAAGCCCGTCATTAAGAGTCGCCCGACATTAAAGGATACAATGTCACCCGCATAGATGACGTACACCGCCCGACATTAAAAGTCTTTAATGACGGGCAATGCCCGCCATTAAAACTCCTTTTTTCTAGTAGTGGAAGAAAATGTTATTTCAATTTAAATAAAAAGGTAAGAAAAAATTAAATTCAATGGAGTTGAAATAGGATAATGGAAGCAACATAGTACATTTAAAATAAAACATGAGGATTGATGGAGAATCTCCTCACAACATGGTGGTATAGTAGGATAAATAGTTAGTTACAAAATCCATCATACTTTTAGTGAAAATATACCATTAATGGCTATTGCATAATTGGAAAAATATTTTTACATAAATTAATTGATAATCAATTTTATTGAACACTAAAAGCGATTAATTTTTTTTTTAATCACATTGAAACTCAGCCTAACACTAAGTTTAACTATAAGAAAATTGAGAGTTTCGTGTTCATTACTTTCTTCTATACTTTAATAGCATGAAAAAGAAAATAGACGACAAAGGGATGACAGAATCCTTGAAACTTAGAATAACATAGCGAAATTGTAATGGGTAGCAAAAAATATTAAGATATTTGCAGATCTAACAATAGTTTTTTAGATTTGAAAATATAGCAAAATTTTCTAAATAAGAATTTCTTTTTTTTTTATTATTCTAGTTTTACCCTTGTTGTCGTGAAAACTAGGTATATTTGATATAGTTTATATTTATGGTAATATATGTTTAGTGAGAAATTTTGGTCAACCACAAATTTCCACGTCATTAATTTGAATTAATGAGAAAATAAATTTGGTAGCAATTACAAATTGACATGTGTCCCTAAATTAAATTAATAGACATTAAAATTCGGCAAATCAAACAATGCCACTTGTCTATTATTGATATATCAGATGACATAAGTCGAGTTCAATCAAATTATGCCACGTGGCAATTGGACCCGAGACTAATGTAACCCGAGATCATTGAAGAAATTGAGCTAAATTAAAATGATCCAACTTTATTAAGAATGGGTTGGATTAAAGCCCAAATATAGCCCAAGTCCAAAAGTTAGGCTCAAACCCAAGCCCATATGAAGTCCATCAAACTTTATAAATAGAGGAGGTCACCATTCATTTTGGGCATTCAGACAGAGCCAGAGAACGCAGAGTCCAGAGCATTCTCCCAAAGACCAGAGTCGTTAGAAGTCAGAGAGTCCAAAGAATTCAGAAGATCCAATATTCAGAATTCGGCCAACTCGAGACTTAGAAGATCCAATGACTAGAAGACTCCCAAGAATCAACCGTCTCTTCATCAAGATACAAGTTGAAGATTCAACCTCCCTCTGTTTGAGATCAAGCTCGCAAGCCCTCATATCAGACTCTACATTTTAAGAGAAAACATCATAGGATAAATATTAGAGACTGTAACACTTTATACATCAAAGTCAATAAAATAAAGTTAATTTCCACGAATTAAATTTCCCTGTTGAAATCTCGTGTTAACAATATGAAATATGAATGATAGCACCTAATTTCTGCTATCTTATTACTTCTAATCTAAGCTTGTTAGAGTTATTTTTATGGTTTAATTTTTTATTTTGTAGATATTCGAGCATTAGAGGCTTCGGGAGCGGATTGTACGAAGTGGCTACATCAACCGTTGGATAACTTTGAGCCTAGATTGCATGGAACGACTCACTGATGTATCTGCAGTCGAGATGTGCATCCAAGGCATGCATTGGGGACTCCTTTATATCCTGCAAGGAATAAAGCCCCGCACTTTCGAGGAGTTGGCAACCCACACTCATGACATGGAATTGAGCATTGCTACTAGAGGAAACAAAGATCCTTTTATCCCCGACAATAGGAAAGAAAAGAAAGAAGTTCAGATTACTGAGAAAACTACCAAAAGCACTACCAAAGAGTCAATGGTAGTGAATGCAACTCCTTTCAAGTTTTCTTCGAAAGGAAAAGAAAAGAAGAT
Source organism: Luffa aegyptiaca (assembly GCA_017139565.1). NCBI lineage: Eukaryota > Viridiplantae > Streptophyta > Magnoliopsida > Cucurbitales > Cucurbitaceae > Luffa > Luffa aegyptiaca. Next base: position 42,714,017 of record CM029407.1, read on the forward strand.
GGAAAAACAACAAGAGTGAGGCGAGAGACGTCGCTGACCCTGAAATAGAGACAAGAAAAAGTTTATCCTTTTCCAGATTCTGACATTCTAGATATGTTAGAACAACTCCTGGAAAAACAACTTATTGAACTACCAGAATGTAAGAGACCAGAAGAGATGGGGAGAGTTAATGATCCCAATGACTGCAAGTATCACCGAGTCATCAGCTACCCGGTGGAAAAGTGCTTTGTTCTGATGGAGCTAATTTTGAAGTTAGTTAAAGAAAAGAAGATTGAGTTAGATCTTCATGAGGTAGCTCAATCAAATAATGTGACGATAGCAACAAATCTGAACAACCGAGTAGCTCCAAGCCCGGTTCATGATTCAGTAGGAAGGTTGATCCAGTTCGGGACATTAGAGCTGATTTTTATTTGGCTTCAGCAAGAATCTTCAAGTGACATCTTCTAGGACCAACTTGAGTCTGTTGAAAATGACGATGAAGGATGGACTTTGGTAACTCGTCGAAAGAAGCAAAAGAAACATTTTGTTCAAAGAGAGCCTCACATGTTTCGAAACTACAGAAGAAAGAACATGTCACAAAAGTATAAGAGAAAGATAAAAGGTTCAAGAAAACTTAAACTAGTCGTCGAAGAGAATCAATATTTTGTTCTGTCTGGACATCCAGAAACCCTTAAAGATTTTTTCCCAAAGAACTTTCTTAATGACGATCATGAGGATATCCCTTAGATAGTCGCGTGTCATGTTGTTGAAGGGTTCAAATGCCTTTTGGCAGCGGAAGCAATCAAGAACGATCTCGTTTTTAATTTCAATGTTTAGAAAACCGGTACGTTGGCAAATAAAAATTAAAAACAATTTCTAAATTAAACTAGATCAGATTAAGCATGCTGTAATAATAGATCTAAAACCTATTTAGATCTAGGCAAAACTTACATGATCTGGAAGAACACAGCACAATGCTCCAATATACGTTCTTCTTCCTCCCAACGAACACCACCACGTCGGATCACCCGCTATGACTCTTGAGACTCGAGATCCGGCTTGTGGGAACCAATTCTTGTCTTGAAAGGAAAAAATACAGCAAAGAAACTTTTGGGTTTTATGCCATAAAACTCGTAGATAGTAAATGTACATTTGACCGAACATTAATAAAAGTGATGTATTATTCATTGTTTGTATTATATCTTGTCTTATTAACCCTAATCCAATAAACTAAACATCCAAGGCTAATAGAATCAGGCTTGAACTAGAATGTAGGGACATACGGGGATCAATGTTCAAGTTTTAGCCTAAAGAGTCTGTAGTATAGGGATAAGGCTGGGTACCTTATCCTGGTGACACTATGGATACGACCCGCTTTGTATTTTGATACAAACGCAATGATCCAACGCGTTCGTGTACATGACATGCGAGTAGGGGTATCCTGTGCAATGAGTTTGCACAAAGACCGGACCGCGAAATAGTTAACCACTAACTGTAACACCGTTAGTTAGCTCGGTTTCTATTTCACTAGGATGACCTAGGCAACTTGGCCTTAATCCTGAGTGGATTATGGACTCCTATCCATGAGGCATTGTCCTGTGATTTGTACGGGTGAGAGTGGCCTGTTCGCCGACTCAATAAGCCTACGATTTTGGGGACAAGACCGAGTGGGGAGCTGGGCACATACTCTTACAAGATGAAATTCACACCTTCCCAACATTAGGGTAAGTAGAGGTGTGTTCCCTTAAGTGGTGTCTTCGGGTCTTGAACAATGGGCCATACCCTCTTTATGGCACGAGAGGGACTTCTGTTTGTTGGTTGGACCTCAAACAGGTTGTTCATTAGAGGAGCACTGGTACTTAAGGACCAAGAGGTAGTCCAGGGGTAAAATGGTAATTTTACCTAGCTGGGGTACGAACACACGTGAAGGGCTGACTTGCGGTTGATGTAAACATCTGTGGACACAGAAATATATCTATAATGAAAAGAGTGCAGCTGTGGTTCTTTAGTGGAGTGAACCACAGTTAACGAACATTGATTAACTTGGTTAATGAGTTTAGCCAATTAATCTCATATCGTTGGAGCTTCTAATCTGTAGGTCCATAAGGTCCCACCGGTAGCTCTTTTGGGGCGTTGAGGTAAATTTCTAAGGGGAATTAAATATTTGAAGGGGTTCAAATTATTTATAAAATATGAATATGATTCATATTAAAAACTATAGGTTATAATTAATGCACATATGATGTATATTAATTCTATAGTTTATTTGAGAGAAACTTAATTAAATATATGATATTTAACTGAAATATTAATTAATTGGTGAATTAATTAATATTAATGTTTTAATTTAATTTTAATTAAATTATGATTTAATTAAGTTATATTGAAACTATGGGTTAAGTGGGATATGTACATGAAAGTGTTTCATGTAATAGTAATTAAATTAAAATGATTATTGATATTTTAATTTAATTATTATTAACTAACTGATCAGTCAACCACTCCCCTAACCCTACACGCGTGAAGAGGAGAGAATTAAGGGAGTGGGGCTTTTTCATCGTTTGTTTAATTTTTCCATCCCTTAATTCAATTTGAGGAAGTGATTCAGAACGCCCAATCTCTCTCTCTCACGCAATCTCTCTCTCTCCGTAGCTCTTTGAGTTTTTTTTTCTCCAAGAAACACATAGACCTAGAATCCTCCCAAAAGCATAGAGATTTTAGTTGGTTCCCACAACCCACTCAACTCCAAATCCCAGGAGAATATCAGTGATAATACGTGGTGGTGTTCGTGAGTGTTTTGCAGCATCAAAAGAAGAGTTCTCGCTGCTGGAATTGATCTAGACGATACATCTTTACCACCCTGTGAATCGTGTCTCGAGGGTGAAATGACCAAGAGGCCTTTTACTGGAAAAGGTTATAGGGCCAAAGAACCACTTGAACTGATACATTCTGATCTTTGTGGTCCAATGAATTTAAAGGCTCGAGGTGGTTATGAATATTTCATCTCTTTCATAGATGATCATTCTCGATACGGTTACTTATACCTAATGGGCCATAAGTCTGAAGCTCTTGAAAAGTTTAAAGAGTTTAAGACTGAGGTAGAAAACCTGTTAGGTAAAACAATTAAAACACTTCAATCAGATCGAGGTGGAGAGTATTTGGATCAAAGATTCCAGGACTATATGATAGAACATGGAATCCAGTCGCAACTCTCAGCACCTGGTACACCTCAGTAAAATGGTGTATCAGAAAGGAGAAATAGAACCTTGTTAGACATGGTTCGATCTATGATGAGCTATGCTCAATTGCCTAGCTCGTTTTGGGGGTATGCAGTAAAGACTGCAGTACATATTCTTAACAACGTTCCCTCAAAAAGTGTTTCTGAAACTCCTTTTGAGTTATGGAAGGGGCGTAAACCTAGTTTGCGTTACTTCTGTATCTGGGGTTGTCCAGCATGTGTGTTAGTGACAAATCCTAAATAATTGGAACCTCGTACTAGAATATGCCAATTTGTTGTATACCCGAAAGAAACGAGAGGTGGTCTTTTCTACGACCCTTAAGAAAATAAAGTATTTGTATCGACGAATGCAACTATCTTGGAGGAAGACCACATTCGAGATCACAAACCACGAAGTAAGTTAGTATTAGGAGAAGCTATAGAAGGATCAACAAGGGTTGTCGATGTACCTGGTCCTTCAAAAAGAGTTGTTGGAGAAGCCAGTTCTTCTCGTCAATCTAGTCCTCCTCACGTAGTAGGAGAGCTTCGACGTAGTGTGAGGGTTGTGATATAACCTGACCGCTACTTGGGTTTAACGAAAACACAAGTAGTCATACCTGATGACAGCGTAGAAGATCCATTGTCTTATCGTCAGGCAATGAATGACGTAGATAAAGATGAGTGGGCCAAAGCCATGGACCTTGAGATGGAGTCTATGTACTTCAATCAAGTTTGGGAACTTGTAGATCCACCTGAAGGGGTCAAACCCATTGGATGTAAATGGATCTATAAGAGGAAAAGAGATGCTGCTGGGAAAGTGCAAGCTTTCAAAGCAAGACTTGTAGCAAAGGGTTATACAAAAAGAAAAGGGGTGAACTATGAAGAAACCTTTTCTCCAGTTGCTATGCTTAAGTCCATAAGAATTCTCTTATCCATTGCCATGTTTTATGACTATGAAATATGGAAAATGGATGTCAAGACTGCTTTTATGAAACGCAATCTTGACGAGAGTATTTTTATGCCTCAACCCGAAGGGTTCATAACCCAAGGTCAAGAGCAAAAGGTTTGTAAGCTGAATCGATCCATTTATGGGTTGAAACATGCCTCCAAATCTTGGAATATTAGATTTGATACAGCGATCAAATGCTTTGGCTTTGACCAGAACGTTGATGAACCTTGTGTATACAAGAAGATCAACAAGAATAAAGTAGCTTTCCTTGTACTTTATGTTGACGACATCCTACTCATTGGGAATGATGTAGGGTATCTGTCTGGCGTAAAAGAATGGCTAGCGGCCCAATTCCAAATGAAAGATTTGGGTGAAGCCCAATATGTTTTTGGCTTCCAGATAATTCGGGATAGAAAGAAAAAAACGCTAGCTCTGTCTCAAGCAACGTATATCGACAAGATGTTGGCCCGATATTCGATGCAGAACTCCAAGAAAGGCTTATTGCCTTTCAGACATGGGGTTCACTTGTCTATGGAACAGTGTCCTAAGACACCTCACGAGGTTGAGGATATGAGACGCATTCCCTACGCCTCTGCAGTGGGTAGCTTAATGTATGCTATGCTCTGCACGAGGCCTGACATCTGTTATGCTGTAGGGATTGTCAGCAGATATCAGTCAAATCCAGGGTTAGACCACTGGACCGCCGTTAAAGGAATCCTCAAGTATCTTAGGAGAATGAGGGACTACATGCTGGTGTTTGGGGCTAAAGAGTTAGTTCTCACTGGATACACCGACTCTGACTTCCAGTCTGATTAGGATTCAAGGAAATCCACATCAGGGTCAGTGTTCACCCTTAACGGGGGAGCTGTAGTTTGGAGAAGTATAAAGCAAGGATACATAGTAGACTCCACGATGAAGGCTGAGTATGTAGCTGATTGTGAAGCAGCTAAGGAAGCTGTTTGGCTAAGGAAGTTCTTGACAGATTTGGAAGTTGTTCCAAATATGAACTTGCCCGTTACGTTATACTGTGACAACAGTGGGGCTGTAGCAAATTCAAAGGAACATCGCAGCCACAAACGAGGTAAACACATAGAGAGGAAGTATCATCTGATTCGAGAGATTGTGCAAAGAGGAGATGTGGTCGTGACCAAGATCGCTTCGGAGCACAACATTGCTGATCCGTTTACGAAGGCCCTCTTGGCTAAAGTGGTCGAGGGTCATCTAGAAAGTCTAGGTCTGCGAGACATGTATATAGCGTAATCAAGGGAAAGTGGGAAATGTGTAATGGGTGTAAGGATGCCCTAGTTTATTGTATTTTGTATATTTACTTTTCATGTAATGTACAACATACATGTAACATTTCCAGCTTTATATTATATTGTATATACTTTTCCGTTAACTTGAGTTTTAGTTCAAGTGGGAGTTTGTTGGGTTTTATGCCCTAAAACTCGTAGATAGTAAATGCACATTTGACCGAACATTAATAAAAGTGATGTTTATTCAATGTTTGTATTATATCTTGTCTTATTAACCCTAATCCAATAAACTAAACATCCAAGGCTAATAGAATGAGGCTTGAACTAGTATCTAGGGACATACGGGGATCAATGTTCAAGTTTTAGCCTAAAGGGTCTGTATTATAGGGATAAGGCTGTGGACCTTATCCTAGTGACACTATGGATACGACCCGCTTTGTATTTTGATACAAACGCAATGATCCAACACGTTTGTGTAGTTGACATGCGAGTGGGGGTATCTTGTGCAATGAGTTTGCACAAAGACCGGACTGCGAAATAGTTAACCACAAACTGTAACACCGTTAGTTAGTTCAGGTTCTATTTCACTAGGATGACCTAGGCAACTTGGCCTTAATCCTGAGTGGATTATGGACTCCTGTCCATGAGGCATTGTCCTTTGATTTGTACGGGTTGTTCGCCGACTCAATAAGCCTACCATTTTGGGGACAAGACCGAGTGGGGAGCTGGGAACATAGTCTTACAAGATGGAATTCACTCCTTCCCAACATTAGGGTAAGTAGAGGTGTGTTCCCTTAAGTGGTGTCTCCGGGTCTTGAACAATGGGCCATACCCTCTTTATGGCACGAGAGGGACTTCTGTTTGTTGGTTGGACCTCAAACAGGTTTATCATTAGAGGAGCACTGGTACTTAAGGACCAAGAGGTAGCCCAGGGGTAAAATGGTAATTTGACCTAGTTGGGGTACGAGCACACGTGAAGGGCTGACTTGCTGTTGATGGTAAACATCCATGGACACAGAAATATATCTACAGTGAGAAGAGTGGAGATGTGGTTCTTTAGTGGAGTGAACCACAGTTAACGAACATTGATTAACTAGGTTAATGAGTTTAGCCAATTAATCTCATATCGTTGGAGCTTCTGATCTGTAGGTCCCTAAGTTCCCACCGGTAGCTCTTTTGGGGCGTTGAGGTAAATTTCTAAGGGGAATTAAATATTTGAAGGGGTTCAAATATTTTATAAAATATGAATATGATTCATATTAAAAACTATAGGTTATAATTAATGCACATATGATGTATATTAGTTCTATAGTTTCTTTCAGAGAAACTTAATTAAATATATGATATTTAACTGAAATATTAATTAATTGGTGAATTAATTAATATTAATGTTTTAATTTAATTTTAATTAAGCTATATTGAAACTATGGGTTAAGTGGGATATGTACATGAAAGTGTTTCATGTAATAGTACTTAAATTAAAATGATTATTGATATTTTAATTTAATTATTATTAATTAACTTATCAGTCAACTACTCCCCTAACCCTACACGCGTGAAGAGGAGAGAATTAAGGGAGTGGGGCTTTTTCATCGTTGGTTTAATTTTTCCATCCCTTAATTCAATTTGAGGAAATGATTCAGAACGCCCAATCTCTCTCTCTCACGCAATCTCTCTCTCTCTCCGTAGCTCTCTGAGTTTTGCTTTCTCCAAGAAACACATAGACCTATAATCCTCCCAAAAGCTTAGAGATTTTAGTTGGTTCCCACAAGCCACTCAACTCCAAATCCCAGGAGAATATCGGTGATACTACGTGGTGGTGTTCGTGAGTGTTTTGCAGCATCAAAAGAAGAGTTCTCGCTACTGGAATTGATCTAGACGATACATCTTTACCACCCTGTAAATCGTGTCTCGAGGGTAAAATGACCAAGAGGCCTTTTACTGGAAAAGGTTATAGGGCTAAACAACCACTTGAACTGATACATTCGGATCTTTGTGGTCCAATAAATGTAAAGGCTCGAGGTGGTTATGAATATTTCATCTCTTTCATAGATGATTATTCTCGATACGGTTACTTATACCTAATGGGCCATAAGTCTGAAGCTCTTGAAAAGTTTAAAGAGTTTATGACTGAGGTAGAAAACCTGTTAGGTAAAACAATTAAAACACTTCGATCAGATCGAGGTGGAGAGTAATTGGATCAAAGATTCCAGGACTATATGATAGAACATGGAATCCAGTCCCAACTCTCAGCACCTGGTACACCTCAGCATAATGGTGTATCAGAAAGGAGAAATAGAACCTTGTTAGACATGGTTCGATCTATGATGAGCTATGCTCAATTGCCTAGCTCGTTTTGGGGGTATGCTGTAGAGACCGCAGTACATATTCTTAACAACATTCCCTCAAAAAGTGTTTCTGAAACTCCTTTTGAGTTATGGAAGGGGCGTAAACCTAGTTTGCGTTACTTCCGTATCTGGGGTTGTCCAACACATGTGTTAGTGACAAATCCTAAGAAATTGGAACCTCGTACTAGAATATGCCAATTTGTTGTATACTCGAAAGAAACGAGAGGTGGTCTTTTCTACGACCCTCAAGAAAATAAAGTATTTGTATCGACGAATTCAACTTTCTTGGAGGAAGACCACATTCGAGATCACCAACCACGAAGTAAGTTAGTATTAGGAGAAGCTACAGAAGGATAACCAAGGGTTGTCGATGAACCTGGTCCTTCAACAAGAGTTGTTGGAGAAACCAGTTCTTCTCGTCAATCTAGTCCTCCTCACGTAGTGGGAGAGCTTCGACGTAGTGGGAGGGTTGTGATATAACGTGACCGCTACTTGGGTTTCACGGAAACACAAGTAGTTATACCTGATGACGGCGTAGAAGATCCATTGTCTTATCGTCAGGCAATGAATGGCGTAGATAAAGATGAGTGGGCCCAAGCCATGGACCTTGAGATGGAGTCTATGTACTTCAATCAAGTTTGGGAACTTGTAGATCCACCTGAAGGGGTCAAACCCATTGGGTGTAAATGGATCTATAAGAGGAAAGAGATGCTGCTGGGAAAGTACAAGCTTTCAAAGCAAGACTTGTAGCAAAGAGTTATACCCAAAGAGAAGGGGTGAACTATGAAGAAACCTTTTCTCTAGTTGCTATGCTTAAGTCCATAAGAATTCTCTTATCCATTGCCACGTTTTATGACTATGAAATATGGAAAATGGATGTCAAGACTGCTTTTCTGAATGGCAATTTTGACGAGAGTATTTTTATGTCTCAGCCCGAAGGGTTCATAACCCAAGGTCAGGAGCAAAAGGTTTGTAAGTTGAATCGATCCATTTATGGGTTGAAACATGCCTCCAAATCTTGGAATATTAGATTTGATACAGCGATCAAATCCTTTGGCTTTGACCAGAACGTTGATGAACCTTGTGTATACAAGAAGATCAACAAGAATAAAGTAGCTTTCCTTGTACTTTATGTTGACGACATCCTACTCACTGGAAATGATGTAGGGTATCTGTCTGATGTAAAAGAATGGCTAGCGGCCCAATTCCAAATGAAAGATTTGGGTGAAGCCCAGAATGTTCTTGGCATCCAGATAATTCGGGATAGAAAGAACAAAACGCTAGCTCTATCTAAAGCAACGTACATCAACAAGATGTTGGCCCGATATTCGATGCAGAACTCCAAGAAGGGCTTATTGCCTTTCAGGCATGGGGTTCACTTGTCTAAGGAACAGTGTCATAAGACACCTCAAGAGGTTGAGGATATGAGGTGCATTACCTACGCCTCTGTAGTGGGTAGCTTAATGTATGCTATGCTCTGCACGAGGCCTGACATCTGTTATATTGTAGGGATTGTCAGCAGATATCAGTCAAATCCAGGGTTAGACCACTGGACCGCCGTTAAAGGAATCCTCAAGTATCTTAGGAGAATGAGGGACTACATGCTGGTGTTTGGGGCTAAAGAGTTAGTTCTCACTGGATACACCGACTCTGACTTCCAGTCTGATAAGGATTCAAGGAAATCCAGATCAGGGTCAGTGTTCACCCTTAACGGGGGAGCTGTAGTTTGGAGAAGTATAAAGCAAGGATACATAGTAGACTCCACGATGGAGGCTGAGTATGTAGCTGATTGTGAAGCAGCTAAGGAAGCTGTTTGGCTAAGGAAGTTCTTGACAGATTTGGAAGTTGTTCCAAATATGAACTCCCCATTACGTTATACTGTGACAACAGTGGGGCTGTAGCCAATTCAAAGGAACCTCGCAGCCACAAACGAGGTAAACACATAGAGAGGAAGTATCACCTGATTCGAGAGATTGTGCAAAGAGGAGATGTGGTCGTGACCAAGATCACTTCGAAGCACAACATTGCTGATCCGTTTACGAAGGCCCTCTCGGCTAAAGTGGTCGAGGGTCATCTAGAAAGTCTAGGTGTGCGATACATGTATATAGCGTAATTAAGGGAGTGGGGCTTTTTCATCGTTGGTTTAATTTTTCCATCCCTTAATTCAATTTCAGGAAGTGATTTAGAACGCCCAATCTCTCTCTCTCACGCAATCTCTCTCTCTCCGTAGCTCTCTGAGTTTTGTTTTCTCCAAGAAACACAGAGACCTAGAATCCTCCCAAAAGCTTAGAGATTTTAGTTGGTTCCCACAAGCCACTCAACTCCAAATCCCAGGAGAATATCGGTGATACTACGTGGTGGTGTTCGTGAGTGTTTTGCAACATCAAAAGAAGAGATCTCGCTGCTGGAATTTTTTGTCAAATCGAGTTTTTTGGCGAAACGTATCAAGAACGACCTCAATAGTAAGTAGTTCTTGACATTGGATCAATAGGATCCCCTCTAGATTAGATCTAGAATTTTAATTCATGTTTAGCATGTTTTATAACTATGTTACAGCATGTTTTATTTATTTTTATGCTGTAAGTTTGTTTGTCGTCGTATTGGTATCCCAAGCGGCGTTTAAATCAAAAAAGGTCTCTCACGTCTTCCGCTACCTAGGGTTATTTATCCCTACAGAAACTTGTTGTAACTATTGGGACGAGAGCTTTTTTGGAGAGAGTAACTTCTTTGTGTATCATGAAAAATGAGAGAGTGAAACGTGAGTTGGGTAACCCCCTCTCCACTTAACGATAAGTGGGGAGGGAGTTAAAACCCTACTGAATTTAGATCGTTAGATCAAATCCAAACGATCTTGGTCGTCTATTAATTAATATTTAATTAATTTAATTAAAACAATAGTAATTATATCAATTATAACATAAGGTATTTAATTCAATTTGAATCATATTAAATTGAATTAACTTGGCCATTCAATTAATCTCATTAATTGAATCCACATTAATTAAATATCCAATATTTAATTAATATTACAATTGAATCATATTCAATTTTGATCTCTCTCATTTAACTTATAGTTTTAATGTGCATCATAATGTACATTAATATAAACTATAGTATTAATTTGATTAAATCACATTTAACCAAACTAAATTAAATTAATTAATTCTCCAATTAATTAATTCATGAATTAATCAAATATCACATATTTTAATTAAATTCATTATTCTCTCAATAATTAATTTTGAATCATATCCAAAATTAATTATAAAGTTTAATTCTTTAATTAAATTTTATGCTATAACGTATCTCCATACATTATATTAATTCCCTTTAATATCAAGACTAAATTATCTCAGAACCTGTTATGAGCTAGTAGGTGGATCTAATAGACCTAAAGATCAGAAGCTCCAACGATACGAGATTGATCAGCTAAACTCGTTAACCGAGTTAATCTACATTCGTTAAATGTGGGTCACTCCACTAAAGACCCACAACTGCACTTTTCTTACTGTAGAATATTTCTGTGTCCACGAATATCGACCAATGTAGTAAGTCAATCCTTCACGTGTGTTCGTAACACCAGTTGCGTCAAATTACCGTTATACCCTTGGGTTACCTCTGAATCCTTAAGTACCACTGATCCCTCTAATGATTAATCTGTTTAGGGTCCAACCACTAAACAAAAATTCATCCCGGGCCAGGAGAGGACAACCCACTTTTGTTCAAGCCCCGGAATCAACCCTTAAGGGAACAGACATCTACTTGCCCCAATAGGGGAAGGAGTGAATTCCATCTTGTACTGTTATGTTCCCAGCCCCCATTCGGTCTTGCCCCTGAAATGGTAGGAATATTGAGTCGGCGAGCAGGCCACTCTCACCCATACAAATCTAAGGACAATCCCTCCTGCAAAGGAGTTCATAATAGACTCAGGATTGAGATTGTGTTACCTAGGTCATCCTATTGAAATAGAAACCTAAACTAGTTAACGGCGTTACATCTAGTGGTTACTATTTCGCGGTCCGGTCTTATGCAAATTCATTGCATAGGATACCCCCACCCGCATGTCTCCTACATAGATGCTTTCGGTCATTGCATCTGTATCAGATACAAGGTGGGTCGTATTACATAATGTCACCAGGATAAGGTACCCAACCTTATCCCTATACTATAGACCATTTAGGTTGTTACTTGAACGTTGATCCCCGTATTTCCCTACATACTAGTCCAAGTTTCATTTAAACAACCTTGGATCGTAGTTTATTGGATTTAGGGTTTATTAATGCAAACTCAATTATTCAATAACCAAATTACTGAATCACTCAAATAACGACTTTTTGAGATCGATTAATTTGTTTCATTTACTATCTACGAGTTTTAGGGCATAACACCCAACAACTGTTGATAAGTGCAAAAAATATACCTATTTTGCCCCTTATTCTTAGCTTATTTCTTGTGAAACTTGTATGTTGTTGGTCAAAATTACTATTCCCGAGCCTAAAAAGTGTAAACGTTGGTAAGTTAGGTATTTGAGAGTCATATGTGTTAAATAATACATATTTGTGCTTCAAAGAACTCAATTTGGTATGTATTTGACTTAGTTTTGGTGTTTTGCAGAAAACAGAGGAAAACCGAGAAATGTTGTTGAAATGCTATTGAAATGCGACCGCATTTTGCCAAGGCAAATGAAATGCGACCGCATTTCTGTCAAGGCAAAATGAAATACGACCGCATTTCTTGGCAGTAACCGAAAAGTATGAGTCCGTCGCGGGTCGTTTTAAATGAGTTTTTCACACAACTAACTAGCTGTTTTGACTCCCAAACTGACTGGGCTACCCACCAGCACCATTTTTGTGACTCCTCGACCACTTCCCACACTATTATAAGGCCTCGATTTGAATGGAAATTCAATCAGAACTCATTTGGAAGAAGAGGGTAGTGACAAAACCCTAGTTGACGCCTATGAGTAGGGATGCCCGAGGTCCTTCTTAGATGACTAAATTCTAACCTTAGTTAGACATCAAACCTTAGGATTTGTAGGGATTTTCACCTATTCCCACTTGTAAAAGAGAGAGAGTGGAGTGTCTAAGCGAACACTAGAAGGTTTGGATAAATAGAAAACCCATAGTATTTGGCTACTGTCATTATTTCAAGCTTTTGATACTTTTAATTTATCTGTATTCTTTAAATTTTATTTTCAATGAAAAAGTATTCATTTGCACTTTATCTTACCATGAGTAGCTAAATTCCGTTGAGGGGTTCAATATGGTGAATTCCCTTACGGTTCAATAGCTTGAAAGTGTTTTATTTGCTTAAGTTGTGTTCAATGCATGTCATTCTTTATTGAATATCATTCAGATTTGTTGAGTTTAAATTGATCACGTAGACTTTGCATGCCATGTGAGTTTGATTTCGAAAGGGACAGACAATATCGGTTTTCATAAAGGTGATATAGGATAAAAAGCTCGAAAGAGATTGTTCGGTGGTATAGGGCAAGCTACCTAAGGCACCCTATATCAACTATAGGGTTATAGATTGCATTCGTGAACTATCTATGTCAGAGTCGAGTCACACAAATGTGCATAACGGTACTCGCTTAGCCTTCTAATGGTTCTTGGGAGCAAGACCAAATAGAAGTTAAATCTGACCCAATGCATTGAATAGGCTTAAGTAGAATAATTCATGATTAAAGTTATTGCCTTAGGGACAAATCCATGTTGAATACCTCGTTTTATTCATTATTGTTATTCGTTTATTTATTTACTTGTTTATTCATTTTTCTAAAAATCAATCATCAATTATACATCTTTGGTTACCTATTCTTTAAGTAATCATTTGAGCAGTTTCTTCTTCAAATCTGAATTTCTAATTTAGTCCTCGTGGGATCGATACCCTTGGAATACTTCTTAGGTTTTTATTACTACGTGCGACAGTGTATACTTGCACTAAGGTTGGCTGAATTTATCTTTTTTATTATTCATCATCTTATCTCACATCCATCATTCAGCCTCTGCTGCACTAGCTGCCAATGCATTCAAAGAAGGAGAATCTTCCTCAAGTCCACCTCAGGTGATGACAAGGCCATAAAATTCACCTTCATTCACCATAGATAATTTGTTGTCACTCCCTCCAGCAACCAAAGATGCTATTCTTGAAACATTAAAAAGTTCTAATGTTTCAAACATTCAAGACTTTCAAGGACATTGATGCATCTCATGTTGTATGTCCATTAGCTTCACAAATGAAGATTTGATGTTGGGATCTGATAAGTGCAAAAAATATATCTATTTTGCCCCTTATTCTTAGCTTATTTCTTGTGAAACTTGTATGTTTTTTGTCAAAATTACTATTCCCGAGCCTAAAAAGTGTAAAAGTTGGTAAGTTAGGTCTTTGAGAGTCATGTGTGCCAAATTATACATATTTGTGCTTAAAAGAACTCATTTTGGTGTGAATTTGACTTAGTTTTGGTGTTTTGCAGAAAACAGAGGAAAGCAGAGAAATACTGTTGAAATGCTACTAAAATGCGACCGCATTTTTTCCAAGGGAAAATGAAATGCGACCGCATTTCTGGGCAGAAACAGAAAAGTCTGTGTCCGTCGCGGGTCGTTTTAAACGAGCTTTTCACGCAACTAACTGGCTGTTTTGACTCCGAAACTGATTGGACTACCTACCAATAGGGGTGAAGAAAACCGAACCGAACCGGTTCGGTTCGGTTTTCAAGTTTATTTGTGATCAAACCGAACCGAACCGAAAAGTTCTGTTCGGTCCTTGCATATTACTGGCCCGAACTGACTTACGCACGCGCAGAGTTAGGTTGTAGAGTTAGGGTTCCAATTTGACGCATCTTCTTCTTTGCTCGAAGTCGATCCGCAGCAGCATCTTCTTCTTTGCTCGTAGTCGCTCCGCAGCTGCATCTTCTTATTTGCTCGTAATCGCTCGCAGCCGCAGCTTCTTTGCTCGTAGTCGCAGTCCCAGCTTCTTTGCTCGTGCTTCGCATCTTCTTCGTCCAGATTCTCGCCGCCTCTGATTCGTGCTCCTCTTCCTTGCAAATTTAGGTAAAAGGGCTCTTACTTTTGCTTGGATCTGCAACTCACTCTTGCTTTTTTGTGGGTTCTTTTTCCTTTTGGGTGAAATGGGACATTGTTTGTATATATACTGATGGGTTTTGGAAAGGTGGTGATGCTATTTTTCAGGTGGTGGAGATGCAGAAGTCAAGAAGGGAGGGAAGAAGAAGTTTATAACAAAAGAAGAAGAGCCAGAGCAGTAAGTTGTAATTGTTCAAAAACATATAATTCCAAGAGCAGTAAGGTGGTGATGCTAGTTTTGTTAATCGACGGCGATTGAATGCGCCCAACAATTGCATTGTCAGGTATAATCTTGCATTTGTGATCTTATTGTATTCGTTCTATAGTTAGGGGAATTGTAATTGTGAGGCCCTTCCAGTTGATTTGGATGGGGGGCGAGGCAAAGATTAGTAGCTTCTTGCTGCTAGGGGTTTATTTTGAGGAAAAATTGATTAGGAAAAGCTCCAAGTTCTTACATTCTTTGCGTGTCTTGAGTTCGATTATTGTTCTTGGTGGCTTGTGTTTGTCTCAGTTTCATTACAGGGTAGAAGAAAAGGAGAGAATGATAGAGGAAAGGATATAGATGTAGAATTTGTGCTTCATTTTATTTTCCTCAAGAGAGTGATTGAACTTTGGTATGACTCTGAAATGTTCTTTAGTAAATTGGAAGTTCTTTTCAAGGTGTTAGCTTAGATGATCAAAAGCTAAAATCAATACTCTCAAAAGTTATCTCAGATTCATTCTTGGTTACTGATTCTAGAGGGATACAGAAGTTTGTGCATGATTTTGGACATTTGTAGGTTTTATTTCTTGAAACTAATAGTTTTCTATGTTTCACTTCATAGTTCGAGTATGGGTGTGGTGGAGGTGGGAAATGGAATGATGATGTCAAAAAAAAAAAAAAAAAAAAACATATATTTTTTCCAAATGAATTTACCCAACAAAATTTTGGAGGTTTTTTTTTACGTGAATTCGAGCATATACTCTAACACTTATCATTGTCACAACCCACTGCCTCTCTCGAGGAGAGAAAAACATAAAAACATGAGTAAAAGTAAACATTCCTTTTGTGCAGTGCCTATATTCATTTTTTTCTATCTTCTTTTCAAAAAGAAACATCCTTAGAAACATCCAACATGTACCAATAGCATGGCTTCCACATTTAACAGATGATATTAAAGGAGAAGCATTCATCAGTAGACAAATGCCAAATTTTTCTGTCTTTCAATTGTCGTCCTTACGTCCAAATGATGAGATCTTCGAATTGATTTTGAATTCAGAAAAAAAAATGATTAAACTAATAATTTCATCCTTCCATCCATATTATTCCTTGTGAAAACTAGTTCAAATGTGAGTATAGTTTTGACAAAGTTCTACTATTTATTCTTTTCCTTTTTAGCCACTATTTTGCCTTTGTTTATATCTATAATGTTTGTTGCATTCCCTGAGGATAGTTTATTAGTTTTGCAATAGCTTGGTCTTATTTTGTGAATTTTGGTTTGATTTTTATTCCAGGATGACTTCGTCTTTTACAAATGAGACTTCTGAATAAAGTCATACCCCTAATCTAGGTACGGGTAGTAAAGTAGGATTGTTAGGGAAGAGGAAACCTACTAAACCGACTTCAGATGCTTGGGAGCATTTTATTAGAGTAGAGGGATGTGATCCTAAATATCCTAGGGTTGCTTGTAAATATTGTGGAGCTACATATGCATGTGACTCTAAGAGAAATGGGACAACAAATCTAAAAAGACACTTAGAGAAATGTAAGATGTATACAAATAAGTCAAAGGATTATGTTGAAGAAGAGGGGGATTTTGAAAGTAACTTGATAGCTGCATCGTTCACTCGAGAGAATTGTAGAATGATGCTTGCTTACATGGTCATATTAGATGAGTTACCCTTTAAGTTTGTAGAAAGCGAAGGATTTCATAAATTTTCCAGGGCATTAAATTCTAAGTTTGTAATTCCATCACGAGTCACTGATGCAAAAGATTGTTTTCAATTGTACATGAGGGAGAAAAAGAGGTTGAAAAGTGTCTTGACTCGAAATGGCCAAAGAGTTTGTTTAACGACTGATACATGGACTTCCGTTCAGAATATTAATTACATGGTGATAACTGCTCATTTCATTGATAGTGAGTGGAACTTGCACAAAAGAATTCTAAATTTTTGTCAAATTTCTAATCATAAAGGAGACACAATAGGACGAGCAATTGAAAAATGTTTGCAAAGTTGGGGGATTGATAGATTTTTTACCATCACCGTCGATAATGCTAGCTCAAATGATGTAGCATTGACATATTTGGTTAGAAAGTTTAAAGGAAGAAATGAGTTAGTGTTGGATGGTGAATTTCTCCATGTGCGATGTTCTGCTCATATCCTTAATTTGATTGTTAGTGATGCTTTAAAGGATTTGCACGTGTCTATCATTCGTATTAGAAATGTTGTGAAGTATGTTAGATCATCTCCTGCAAGATTACAAGCATTTAAAGATTTTGCTAAAGAAGATAAAATTTCGACCAAAAGTTTTCTTAGTATGGATGTTCCAACATGATGGAATTCAACTTTCACGATGTTGGATGGAGCAATTAAATTTCAAAAGACTTTTGAAAGATTAGAGAACACGACCCAAGATATTTGTCGGAAGGTGAGGTACCTATTATTGAAGATTGGGATAGTGCTAGAGTGTTTGTGGAGTTCCTGAAGACTTTTTTAGATGTTACTTTAAAGTTCTCAGCGTCTATGTCTGTAACTTCAAACATTTTCTATCATGAAATGTTGTTGGTTGAAGAAATAATTCATGAATACTCGATGTACAATAATGAGTTGTTAAGTCAGATGGCATCAGGCATGCAAGCAAAGTTCAACAAATACTGGGGTATAACTACAAGTGAGAAAACTAATCTGTTGTTGTATGTTGCTGTTGTTCTTGACCCTAGATATAAGTTGAATTATGTGAGTTATTGCTTTCATGATTTTTTGGATGATGAAAGTGCAAAAAAATGGACAAATAAGGTCGAAGAAACATTGCGTCGACTATGTGATGACTATTATTTAAGAATATAAGTGCAAAAGGAACAACATCCACAAGCACAGTCATCTACATCCATAGAACTAGAGGCATCAAGTTTTCTAAGTCAAAGTGAAATACCATCTATCTCTTCTAATGCATCGAGTGGAACTGGATCTTATAAGGTACGTGCTGCTGTCCATGATAGATATATGTTTTTAAGTAAGAAAAAAGATCCAGATGATGGTAAAACAGAGGTGGCTCGTTATTTAGATGAAGCTTGTGTAGAGGATGAAAATTTTGATATATTAAATTGGTGGAAGTTTAATTCTGCTCGATTCAAGATTATCAGCCAAGTAGCCAAGGACATCTATAGCATTCCTATATCTAATGTGCCATCTGAATCAGCTTTTAGCACTGGAGGACGGGTATTAGATCCATTTCGAAATTCACTAACTCCTCGAACTGCAGAGGCCCTCATTTGTGCTCAAAATTGGATTCAATCTAAACCTCTTGATGACATGAGTGAAGAAATTGATGAAGGTAAGATTAATGAATAACATGTATTGTCTTCAAAAATTGTTTATCACATTGTTTGCATTTTATCAAGTTAATTCTTTTTCTTTTTCTTGTGTCTAGAACTCACAAATAAACGCAATGAGATGGAAGTTGCCTTTGAAAACTTGAGCGGTTCTAAATTTCTACTCTCAAATTTCATTTCTCTAGTCTATTTATATGATTTTAATTTTATGCTGAATTTCAAGTAACAATTCTTGTTTTTGTTTTAGCCTCTTGAAGTCTAACAATGGAGCTGGAGTTGTATCGAAAATCATGACTTTTTGGGGTAAACTTGTTCATCCCTTGTATTCTCTTCACCATTTTATAAGAACTACTTCTTATAGAGATCATATAAAATTTATGTTCTGTAATATTTAAGACTCTCGAGAGTAGGAGATGACGAAGAACAACCTTAAAGTCATTAACCCAACTCCCACCCTCAATTCATTTTTTGAACAACCTTAAAGTCTTGAGTGGTCAAGGGCTATTTAACAGCAATATTTGGCATTCTTTGAATATCCCTTCATTTGGTTTGTTGTCTCTAACAAGTCTTGATTTGAGTAACTATAATCTAGTGGATGAAAATATTCCCCAAGTCTTGATTTGAGTTTGGATTGTGTTGTGTTTGACTTTTTATTTTTTTTTATTTACAGAGTAGTTTGATAATTTGTCTTTTTTCAAAATTTGAAATTGTGAAGGAAGAGTCTTATCCCAGTGTGGCACAGACGAGGCCGAGCACAGAAGACTAGAGATCAAGTTAAGGAATAAGGCACTTGAATCATTCAACGCAAGGAAAGGGACGAGGCCCTAAGTGATTTATTTTCGCTACATTATCTTGTGAATTTATAAATAGTGATTTCTTGGATGTTCCTTTGAATGCAAACTCTAAACAAATCTTGCTAATTGAATGAATGGGTAAAGTTTCATCTGATGAAAGCACAATGATGGCCTCATTGGCTTTCTTGAGATTGTTTCGGATTTCTATTTTCTTTTAGAAGGGCAGGCATACCTTGAACAGGTAGATGATCCACATTGCAGGGATCAAGTTCCCTTCATTTTGCTAATGAATCCTTCATGGCATTTGAGTATATTTATTGAATGTTTTGCTCAATTGTCGGAATGGAGTAATGCATAGATTTTTTTCCTTGAACCTCTAAAAAAAAGGATCATTTTGGTTATGATAGGTGTCTTTAAACCTGTCAACTTGTAAGTGTCTTTAAACCTGTAAAAAAAAAAGAAAAAAACCTGCAGCTGACCCGACCCGGTTCGGGTCACTCTAAATCGGGTCGGGTCGTCCGTACAACCAACCCAGCAGTTTTACACCCCTACCTACCAACACCATTTTCGTGACGCCTCAACCACTTCCCACACTATTATAAGGCCTCGATTCAAAGGGAAACACAAGCAAAACTCATTGGAAGAAAAGGGTGGTGACAGAAGCCTAGCTTGACGCCTATGAGTAGAGATGCCCAAGGTCCTTCTTAGATGACTGAATTCTAACCTGAGTTAGACATCAAACCTTAGGGTTTGTAGGGATTTTCACCCTTTCCCACTTGTAAATGCGAGAGAGTGGAGTGTCTTAGCGAACTCTAGAAGGATTGAGTAAATAGAAAACCCATAATATTTAGCTATCTCCTTTATTTCCAGCTTGTGATACTTTTGATTATTCTTTATTACTTACATTCTTATTTCAATGAAAATGTATTCATTTGCTCTTTATCTCACCATGAGTAGCTAAATTTCGTTGAGGGGTTCAATATAGTGAATTCCCTTATGGTTTAATGGCTTGAAAGTGTTTTATTTACTTAAGTTTATGTTCAATTCATGTCATTCTTTATTGATTATCACTCTAATCTTGCTGAGTTTAACTTGATCACTTAGACTTTGCATGCTACGTGAGTTTGATCTCGAAAGGAACAAACGATATCGGTTCTCATAAAGGTGATATAGGAGAAAAAGCTCGAAAGAGATTGTTCGGAGATATAGGGCAAGCTGCCTAAGGCACCCTATATCGACTATAAGGTTATAGGTTGCATTCGTGAATTATCTATGTCGGAGTCGAGTCACAGAAATGTGCATAACGGTACTCGCTTAGCCTTCCAACGGTTCTTCGGAGCAAGGCCAGATAGGAGTTAAATCTGACCTAATGAGTTGAATAGGCTTAAGTTAAATATTGCATGACTATGGTGGGTACACTTATGCAAAAGCTCTTTAAACCTCTCCCAATTCTCACTAAAAGTTTCATCTTCGAGTTGCCTAAATCCCACTATCTCACTTCCTAAACTTGGTGTTCTTTATTGGTGGAAAATACTTACTAAGAAATTTTTCCGCTAACTCATTCCATGTCCTAATTGATCCTCGAGCAAAAGAATTTAACCATGCCTTGCTCCATCCCTAAGAGAATACGGGAACAAAGTTAATCTAAGGGCATCTCTTGACACTCCTTAAATTAAAAACGAATCACTAACTCCTATAAAAGACTTAAGATGTAAATGGGGGTCTTCAGATGATAAACCATGGAACTGACCCACGGTTTGCAACATTTGAAACATTGCCGATTTCATTTCAAAATTTGTTGCCTCAATTTGAGGACGCGCAATTCCTGGAATTAACTCATCAAACATTGGAAAAACATACTCTCGAATGGCTCTGGACATATCATTCGCCACCAAGATAGGGATCTCAGTCGGATTATTTTGCTGTCCATTTTGCTCCAATTGTGGATTTGGCTGCAACACATGATTCTGTTGGGGATTAACTTGATCTTCTGGAATTTTTCGGGAGATGGGCACGTTATCCATTGGATTTTGATTCATTCGTTGCTCTCTCCTTCTTCTCCTGAATGTCCTTTCAATTTCTTGATCAAGCTCGAATCTCACCCCAGGCAGATCGCTCATGCACCAATCTCACACCTGCAAAAACAAAAGAAACAATCAAAAAGTTCTAGCACCAAACCACTAAAACAAATACACAAAACAGATCAGATAAAAACTTATTAAAGTCCCCGGCAACAGCGCCAAAAACTTATTGCCTTCTAGAGTGGGGTAAAAATATGATAAAAATAAGCTCTAGAATATTGTGCAAGTATACACAATCTACAGCAAGTGATAAGTAATTTATCGTATCCACAAGGTTTTGAATAGCTCTCACTCTGCCTATCTTGTGCAACTTTTTAATGGTTTCAAGGTTATTAAAATTATTGATTTTAATAAAATGCTGAACCAAAGAAATAACGGAGCAGAAAGTAAACGGATAAAGCAGACAGATTGGAAACAGGCGTTGGTCAGGATTTTTGTAATTGTTTTAAAAGATGCTCTAGCATTAATATTGATTAGGAATTTCTCTTGCAGTCTTATCAGTAGGATCCTCCCGGAACTCTAGATTTTTTGGAATGTGTTTCAACTCCAATGGCGTACGACCGATCAAGCACTAGGCAACTGGTTATCCCTAGCTCAGTCACTGGCGTCCACCAACACATAATGGTCTAGTGTGATTAAATGCCACACACCTCTCAAATCATCCCTGAAACTAGGTGATATTCATACCGGCTGGCCAGGCGAGCACAAAATAGAAATGAACACAACAAATAATCAAGATGCTCAAACCAATTATATATTGTGTAGAGTAATAAACACGACAACTCCATAGATCCTAACCAACACCTAAGTAAATTTAGTTCATGGAGTACAAAATAACACACGCTACAATCTGAGTATGTGCATCCATAACTACAGGAAAAATTACAAGAAAAGATTAATTCCCTTGAAGAGATATGTAGCTAATGGTCTTCTTGAGGTCTCCAATTGTTCCTCCTTTATTCGGCTTCCAGAGATGGAAAGTGAGCCTTCACGAATGGATTAAGACTTTCCTTTCTCGAATTTGGAATGTCTTTGACTTCCTTTTATAGAGTGGAGTCAACCCTAATTAGGTCAAACTTTACACGTGGAGGGCTCTCCAACTTTCCTAGATCCGAGATTAATTCAGCTAACGCCATCTTATTTAATGAATCACGTGCGGCTCACGTGGCAGTTTTGCTCCATGCTTTGCTGGATCATAGATTTTTCTCCCTCAAGTCGCTCAGCATTGTTTTCTGCACAAAATAACTTCCAAAGCATTCATTCTTCTAAATAGGTTAAAACACATAATATTCATCTAAAAGCAACCCTATTTAACACAAAAGACACACAAATCACTATAGAAATAAGGCCTAAATAACTCCCTTTTGGAAAGTTATCAGATATAAAAAAAAAAAAAAATGAAGTCTGATAACAGTATCCACTTGTAGTTCTTCAACTCTTCTTGTGCATCTTCCAACATTCCACGAAGTATCGTCAGAGTTTTAGCATCAACATCAATAAGAACAGGGGCATCTTCAATACTACTTATAACTTCATAGCTTTCACAGGTCCTCCTTCTTTAAAAGGTCCTCCTTCTCGACAATTAACTTGGAAATCTCACCTCACTTAGCTTTCACAGCTTCAAGCCTAGCGTCCAATTCTTCTTATTCTCGCAATGTTTCCAAATGTTGCTGCTGAAGTATACCCTTCACTGTGAGTAGGTCACTTTCAGTGTATAGTATCTTCTCCAAGCCAAACTTAGTCTCTTCCAATTGGCGATTCTTACTCTCCGAAGTTAATTGAGAAGAAAATGACGACTGCATCTGGTTATACTTCTCTACGTTCTTGAAATACGCACTTACAATTTCTTTAAGAGGATCCAAGTCGGGTGCAAAAGTCTCAAAAATTGTATGAAATATTTTGACCGTCTCTTTTTCAAGACGAGGTATCCTGTCGGAGGAAGTGCGTATGATCTTCTGTTGTATGCTCTCCCACATGGCAAGGGCAACTTGTTTCCTATAGTTAGAAATCACATTGTCAGCACAATAATTAGAGATCTCAGACACAGCGCATGGCTTTTTGACGTCAGTTTTCCAAAAATTTCATCAGTTACAGGATGACAAGATTGAGTCACAACTTTATCCATCGGCGCTTTGAAATTGCCCACACGCACAACTACATAATCAAAAACGTCTTGACTCACAAAAGAAGAAGGACTATGATGCCCCTTGGCTTCTATAAGGGGATCATTTAAAGGTGACTGCAAAAAAAAAAAATTAAAGTAAGTAATAACGAAAATAATAATAGTAAAATATTATAATGAAAACACTTACCAGTGGTGCAGGGAGTTTAGGAAACTGTGATGCTCTGGGAACTCCATCAAAAAAACCATCTTCACATACTGATGGTTGATTGGACTTTTTAGGCGTTTTCCAATGATGATCGCCGCAACTGCTCTGACTACCATCATTATCCCTAGAACGAAATTCACCAGGTTCAAACATGCGAATCCTTTTACCTCCGTTGTCATCACCTACCTTTTTAGGAAATTTCGGATTGGGAGGAAGAGGAATAACACTAGCCACCAAGTTTTCTATGCCTTCTTGAAGATAATTTCCATTTTTTTCCAACCACCAACTCCGGTAGCATTGGATAATTTGGATGTGTGGCTTCATCGTGTGTGCAGGGAGATAAACTTGAGACAATGTTTTTGCTCGAACACATATCGTCCAAAGGCGCAATACATTATCTATGTTGACTTCAGGAACTTCTTCACTTAAGTCGTTTGGCACGTCTTGGTAAATTCCAAATTGTCGGCTAAATCTACAAGGGTTATAAGACTCAATGACCATCGAAGACCCACATCGTGAAGATAAGAAGGATGATTGAATGCTTATAAAGAATGAGAAATGCAAAAATGATAGCTTGTCATCATCTGTCAAACCATGCCTTCATTATGGGGAGGAAGATTCGCATACCACGATACATATTTACCTTTATGAATATGTACAGGAGCCTGAAAATCGTCAAAGTATTTAGCTCCACCCTCGCCGGAAAACTCATCCATCATTGGGCCCCTAACTTTTTCTGAAACTCCAAAAAGCGTGTTAAAATAATAAGCAAGCCAAGCTTAAACATAATGCACTGGAAAACAAGCCTCTGAACGTCCTATCGAAGGAGACGCTTTATAAATCTGGCGCAATCCATGATATATATTAGACAGAACTAGAATAGCAAGACTAAAAGCATAACCTTCTGCCATAAGGCTCGCAACTTTGAAGACCTCTGGACGAAGAGAAATTTGCTTTTTGGGAAACACAAATACACATAACCAACAAGAAAGAAAAGAAACCAAGTAGGTATTTTCTATCAATTCATCTTCTACACCCAGCTCACGAAAGAACTCGAGTTCTCTCTCAGACCAGTCAAAACACTTGATAGGAACTCCATTTGGATTATGAGTCGAACGAGGACGACTAACTTCCTTTACTTTTCGAGCAGGAGGCTTCTCATACTTCAGATCTCTCTTAAACCAAAAAGAAATCCATGAACTAATAGAAATCTGGAAATGATCACGGTTCTGAGAGGTGATATGATAATAAGCAGCAAAAAGATACTCACAACTTTTTAGGAGGCCTTCATAGTTTTGGTTAGATGACGCTAATAACTCTTTGCAGCAAGGAATAACTTCATCGTACAACTTCCCTTTAAGGGAAAGGCCCCATAATCTCCACATGTCCCATAAGAAGATTGACAATTCTCTAGATTACGTATGAAGAATATTTTTTGAAGGACACCATGCCTCACAAAAGGCTCGAATTATATCGGTGTTGCGGTCATAGGTGTATAAGGAAGCCATCACAACATCAAACAGACGAGCCTTCTTAACTGTCGGCTCATTGTGAGCAACAACAATTTCCAACCATTCCCAATAATGGCGGGTGTAACTGAATTCTCCTTGGATTTTAAACGACAAACTCTAGCGAAGTTTACCCTCAATAATTTGACGACCTAGTGTCGATTCTGGATTCTTACTTGACGCTTTAATATGTATTGAAGATTCTAGGAACCATGCTTTCAGCGATGATTCTTCATTCAAGGGCCTCCCTTCAGACCATCTATATAGAACTCTAGAACTATCAAAGGAAGGCTGCAATGTCCTAAAGTTTCCATGCACCGCCTCTCCTACATGAAGAATGACTCCATTTTGAATAGGTTGATCCTTATCCTTCAAGATGACTAAGCAATTTTTCTCAGGATCAAGATGCTTAGTGAAATACACCATGATGGAGATAAGTTTTTCTACACAAAAAAAAAAAAATTATACCGCTGTTGCGGTCATAGGTGTATAAGGAAGCCATCACATCATCAAACAGACGAGCCTTCTTAACTGTCAGCTCATTGCGAGCAACAACAATTTTCAACCATTCCCAATAATTGCGAGTGTAACTGAATTCTCCTTGGATTTTAAACAACGAACTCCAGCGAGCTTTACCCTCAATAATTTGACGACCTAGTGTCGATTCTGGATTCTTACTTGACGCTTTAATATGTATTGAAGATTCTAGGAACCATGCTTTCAGCGATGATTCTTGATTCAAGGGCCTCCCTTCAGACCATCTATATAGAACTCTAGAACTATCAAAGGAATGCTGCAATGTCCTAAAGTTTCCATGCACCGCCTCTCCTACATGAAGAATGACTCCATTTTGAATAGGTTGATCTCTATCCTTCAAGATGACTAAGCAGTTTTTGTCAGAATCAAGATGCTTAGTGAAATACACCATGATGGAGATAAGTTTTTCTACACAAGAAAAAAATTGATGTCAATCTTGTCCAAGAAGGCATGAAAGCAAGAAAATGATACATAAATAATTTATCATTAAAAAAAAAAAGATAATCAACCCTATAAGACACTACAATCAGCAAAATGACTGGTCTAGACAGAGCGAAATCACTGTAGGCGAGTTTGGTGACCACCCCTGTAGGATACTACAGTCATCAAAGCGACTGGTCTAGACAGGTGGTGAAATCACTGCAAATGAAGTTGATGACGACAGATGTAAACTAGTCCGGTGACCACCCCTGCAGGATACTACAGTCGTCAAAGTGACTGATCTAGACAAGTGGTGAAATCACTGCAAATGAAGTTGATGACGACCGTTGTAGACAAGTCTCGTGACCACCCCTGTAGGATACTACAGTCATCAAAGTGACTGGTCCAGACAGGTGGTGAAGTCACTGCAAATGAAGTTGATGACGACCGTTGTAGACAAGTTTGGTGACCACCCCTACAGGATACTACAGTCATCAAAGTGACTGGTCTAGACAGGAGGTGAAGTCACTGCAAAGGAAGTTGATAACAACCGTTATAGGCGAGTGTGGTGACCACCCCTACAGGATACTACAGTCATCAAAGTGATTGGTCTAGACAAGTGGTGAAATCCCTACAAATGAATCTGATGACGACACTTGTAGGCAAATCTGGTGACCACCTCTGCATGATATTACAATCATCAAAGTGACTGGTCTAGACAGGTGGTGAAATCACTGAAAGTGAATCTGATGAGGACCGTTGTAGGCGAATCTGGTGACCACCCCTTCATGATACTACTATCATCAAAATGTCCGGTCTAGACAGGTGGTGAAATTACTACAAGTGAATCTGATGACGATCGTTGTAGGCGAATTCGTTGACTACCGTGCAGGATACTACAGTCATCAAAGTGACTAGTCTAGACAGGTGGTGAAATCACTTCAACTGAATTTGATGAAGATCATTGTAGGCAAATCTGGTGACCACCCATGCAGGATACTACAGTCATCATAGTGACTGGTCTAGACAGGTGGTGAAATCACTGCAAGTGAATTTGGTGACGACTGTTGCACGATGCTTACACATTCAAGCGAGAAAGAAACAAATTGCAATAACATATGTGCAAAAAAAAAGTAGGAGACAAGAAAATCTATGGCACAACCAAAGCAATTCATATGTACACATCCAATAAGGACACCAATGGAATATATATGCAGATTCAAAAATTGGCAAGCAAAAAAAAAAAGTTTGAATATATATATACCTTCCAAATGGCGGATAAAAATTAATGTTGTGCCCTAGGAGATCGTCAAATAACTTTGTTAGTTTCAAATCTTGCAGAAAAAAAAAAAAGAAGGTAATTGGCAAACAAAAAAAAAAAAAAAAAGAAATAAAGTAATGGTACAACAAGTTTTCAAAAAAAATCAAGAATAAAAAAAGGGTGCAGTGACGTAATTTTAAAAGAAAAAAAAAAGAAAACAAAAACAAAATTAATTAGGAAGGCAAAAAAAAAAAAGCAAGCAGACAAAAACAAAATTTAAAATAAAAAAAAAAAAGAAAGAAACAAAGAAGGAGCTATTTATGGCAAAGTATAAAAAAATGATGAAGGGTCGGTTTTGCAAAAAAAAAAAAAAAAACTTGAGCAGTCTAATTTGAGAGGTATGAAAGCAATACATACACGGTTAGTCTTTTGGTGGTAAAAAATTCCGTCATTCAAAAAATAAATGTTGAACTTGCTGCCAAAATACACATATTGTGTGTATGTGAGATACATGGACATTGACGGCAATAGGTTAAAAAAAATTATTATTAGGTTTACGGTTGGCTTGGAAACTAAGTTATATAATTATATTAAAAAACAGGAAATTCAAGGTCAAATCTTGCGGCTGCAACTCAAACCTAATGCATATATTTCAATCAACTGTGTGCGCGAAAGTGGCGAGCAAAAAAGAAAAAAGAAAATTGAATTTGCGGCGATAACACATAAAAGACAACAAACAATCTTTCATGTCATACGTATAGGTAAAAAAAAAAATAGTCTAAAGCAGCGGTAATAAAAAACAATTGCTACATGAAGCCTACGACAGTAACTCACGGAAGAAAGAAGATTCCAAGATTTTTTTTTTTTTACTTACCGACGACGCGAGAAAGAAGCACAAAGGGAGATTATTACTTGAACTTATGGCCTAATCAAAGAAGAAAATGTATGAACATGTGAAGTCAAGTGAAAGAAAAAAAAGAGAAATTAAATAGGAGAATTTTTCATACCTAGGCTTCTTGTTTGAGTGGTTTTGTGTCTTTGCCTATACAATCTCTTCAATTTATATAATGAGAAATTAGGTCAAACACATAATTGAAGGTGTTTATTTTGGCCAACAAAATGTTGGCCTAATCAAATATGCAAAGGAATTTCCTACAATTGTGATTAAGGTAAAAAAAAAAAAAAAAATCCTCCGAAATTATATGAATCAAGAGAGAAATTTTTGCCCAATAAAATTGACAAGCCAAGAGACCTCCAATTTTGGTTCAAAGTACCTATCTACCTCTAAATTCATGTCTAAGGTAGAAAATAAAATTGTCACAATTTTGGCTAAAATTAAGTTTCAAATTTCAAAGAAAAAAAATGTGTTGGAAATCAAAATTGTGGTTCAAGATTTTGATTCTTTGGAACTAAAACAAAAGTTTTAAATTTTGCTAAAATTAGTGTTGGTAGCATAAAGGAAATTGTTCGGAATTGTAAGCTAATATTCCAATTAATTTCGCCTATTGGCATAAAATAAAATTATGACTAAACGTCATGTATTTTTTTTACAAATCGTACTTTTCAAAATCCATGCACGCATATAGGTGCATAAATTTCGAAAAGGGGACATTTGTTGAGTGAGAAATTTCGGCCAATCACAAATTGCCACGTCATTAATTTGAATGAATAATAAAATAAATTTGGGAGCAATTAGAAATTTACATGTGTCCCTAAATTAAATTAATAGACATTAAAATTCGGCAAATCAAACAATGCCACTTGTCTATTATTGATCTATCAGATGACATAAGCCGAGTCCAATCAAATTATGCCACGTGGAAATTGGACCCGAGACTAATGTAACCCGAGATCATGGAAGAAATTGGGCTAAATTAAAATAATTAAACTTTGTTAAAAATGGGTTGGATTAAAGCCCAAATATAGCCCAAGCCCAAAAGTTGGGCCGAAGCCCATATGAGGTCCATCAAACTCTATCAATAGAGGTGGTCACCATGCATTTTGGGCATTCAGACAGAGTCAGAGAAAGCAGAGCCCAGAGCATTCTTCCAAAGTCTAGAGTCGTCAGAAGTCAGAGAGTCTAGAGAATTCAGAAGATCCAAGATTCAGAATTCCGCCAACTCGAGACTTAGAAGATCCAACGACTAGAAAACTCCAAAGAATCAGCCGTCTCTTCATCAAGATACAAGTTGAAGATTCAACCTCCCTCCGTCTGAGATCAAGCTGCAAGCCCTCAGATCAGACTCTACATTTTGAGAGAAAGCATCAGAGGATAAATATTAGAGACTGTAACACTATACATCAAATTCAATAAAATCAAGTTCATTTCCATGAATTAAATTTCCCTATTGAAATCTCGTGTTAACAATATGAAATATGAATGACAACACCTAATTTGTGCTATGTTATTACTGCTAATCTAAGCTTGTTAAAGTTATTTTTATGGTTTAGTTGTATATTTTGTAGATATTAGAGCATTGGAGGCTTCGGGAGCGAATTGTACGAATTGGCGCTAATTCAGGGAATTTAGAGAGTTTTTTTTTTAGCCATCTTTGAGTCCAAGGATGAAGAGGAGATGAAAAGACCCGAGTGGACCATAGCGACCCAAAAAACTAGTGCCAAGAAGTAAAAAAATCAAGCTCCAAGTGAAGAAACCCGAGGGCCTAACGTTGAGATGTTGCCACAGTGGCGTCTCAATACCAAGCGAAGGCGCTGCACGTTGGAATGACTCGTATCGTCGAGACGTTGACCTTAACGTCCCGATGCTACCTCAATTTTGCTTGAAAACACGAGAACAGAACACTGAGCATCGAGACGCTCTAAGCCCAGCATCTCAGTGTTTCGACTGTTTTATAAACAGTTAAGTTTGATTTTGGTAGCCGTTAGGTTAGAATTTTCGATAGTTTGCATTTTCTTTGCTAAATTTCTCTCGTTGTTTTATTATTTCTTTGATTCTAAGACCTCATAGGATGTATTTATTGGAGATTCTTGTTGTATTTTCGTTAATTATGCTAGCTTAAACTCCTTTTTCGTCGGATTGTTAGATGTAATTGATTTGGTTTATGAATGTTTTGGTTGAGTTGCTGATTTTTTTAACTGGAATTCTACTGCATTATTGTGTTCATCAATGATTTCCTGTTTTAACCATTATCTTTGAACGCTTTCTTAGATAATTGATCTGTAATTCCAGGTTGCCAATAAGTTTGAATCATGTCCGTTGCTTATATCTATATGAATTTGCATACCTTGCTTGATAATTTCAGACCCTTGTTCGTAATGCAACTAACTCGATAGATAATTACGCGGGCTAACAAATTATCTATTCGACTAGTTAGAAGTAGATTCGTGGACTAGCGGTCTATTGCATTAGGGGTAACAGACGACATTATAAAATTAATCGGTTAATTAATCACGCGGGCTAACAGGTCATTTAGGCAGTTAACACAAGTTAGGAGGATGCAAAATATGAATAATCAATAAGGATGTTGGGTTCATAACAATTGGGTAGAATAAATTTCTTGAGCAACGATGAAACCAAACTAATAAACCGAATCACTGAACCCAGTAATCCGACGATTCTTGTAACACCTCATGCACCTTGAGTGTATTTAAATCTTGAGTTTAGAGTTCAAAGAAAAATAAATCCTATTTTGGCTTGAACTTAGGGATTTAATTATATACTAAGGCATGGGGAAATTAATCTGTTAAGTTAATTAGTTTCTCTCCTTAAAAGCTCGGTTAAAAGTTAGCCAGTGTTGGTTACCGGAGAGCTAAAGCGTTGAAATATTCATGCTTATTGGGGGTTAGTTGAAACCTAATCTTGGATTGGCTATTTTTGGGGTTTTTGGTTAATTGGTAAAGAAAAAGAAATTCAAGGAGATTAAAGGGAAAAAAAAAAAGCCCTAAGCCCCATCTCCCTCATCTCTCTTTCTCTTCACGCGTGAGGAAGCCCCCCAGCTGACCTTGCTGCCGCCGCTCGAGCTCCAGCCGCTGATTTCTCCAACTGCCGCCGCTTGAGTTCCAGCCGCTGTCGCCCCGTTCCGTCAGTGGTGTCGACGCAGCAAACACGCTGCCGCAGCCGCGAGGGTCTTCTTCTCCGCGCAATCTTTCTTCGCGCGATTTCCCTCTCTCGGGTCTTCGTGTGGAGGTCGCACAGCCGGTCAGTCCTTGCCGCAGCCGCTTCATCGCGCCGTCGCCGCCGATCACTCCTTCGCACGGCTTTATCTCTTTTGTTTCGCTGTTTTCACTCTGTCTCGTCCCTGTCCGTGCGTTTTTGGTCAAGAAAACCTCTTGGGTAAGTCTCCTTTCGCTCGATCTAGGTGTTTTAAGGTTCGATCTTGTAGGGAATAAAAGTCCCCACGCAGTGGAAGCGCATCGAAAGGACCTTATATTAATTAACATTAAAATACCGTTACGAAAAACTCAAATACACTTTAAACACACTTTAAAGTTGCTGGAAAATTGGTTTAAACATGCTGAAAAATAAATCTAAATTTATTTTCATGCTTTTCTAAAGAAAAGGGCAAGAACCGTTACAGACCTTCGTTGTAGACTTGACCGTTCTTCGCCAACAACGCTCCAACGATCGAAAACGCAGCAGCCTCCTTGTCTTAAAATCGCTGGAAATTTCTTCTTGATTGACACAATAACCATAGAGGTTACACCGGTATGTCTCTAAGTCTAGGAGGCAAAAGACTTGTGGGAGTCTTTCTCTAGGCTAGAGAGAATTCTAGGTCTTGTCTTGTGATTCTAAGAGCAAGAGGAGAGTATCTCTTGACCAATTAGGTCTAGTGTTCTATTTATAGAAGAGAGGCCATGAATAAAATATTCAATTAAATCAATCTTTTCCAAAATTTATTCAATCTTATTCCTTATTTATAAAATCCATGATCAATCAATTCCACAATTGATTAATCTTTTCCACAAATGACAAATTACTTCCATAAGTGATTAGATAATTTCCATAAATTATTAATCATTAATTATTTCCATAATTGATTAATTCCCGGTTAATGAATTCTTTAATTAATTAACCACCAATTAAATATCACATTTTTAATTTCCGGCCTTGAATTAATTAATTTGCCCAAATAGATTTTATGCCTTAAATTAATTAATTCATTATTTGAACTCTTTCAAACTTCCATAGATTTATATTAATATTTGAATTTCTTCAAATATTAATTTCTCTCATAATAATATATCAATATATATTATATTTGGTTCCCTTGGTAAATTGAACATTTTCAATTTACATTTATTACTTAGTTGCCTCAAATTACTTTATGAGCTACCAGTGGGACCTAATGGACCTGCAGATCAGAAGCTCCAACGATATGAGATTAATTTGTCAAACTCATTAACCAAATTAATCAATATTCGTTAACTGTGTGTACATTCCACTATAGACTCACAGTTGCACTCTTCTCACTGCAGACATATTTTCTGTATCCACGGACATAGATCAATATCGACTAGTTAGTCCTTCACGAGTGTCCGTAACACCAGCTGGGTCAAATTACCATTGTACCCCTGGGTTACTTTTATTTCCTTAAGTACCAGTTCTCCTCTAATGAACAACCTGTTTGTGGTCCAACCATCAAACAGAAAACCCTCTCGTGCCATTGAGAGGGTAGGGCCCTTTGTTCAAGACTCGGAGTAACCACTTAAGGAAACAGAAAACCCTCTCGTGCCATCTGCTTCCCTAAAGTCGGGAAGGAGTGAATTCCATCTTGTACGATTATGTTCCCAGCTCCCCATTCGATCTTGTCCCCAAAATGGTAGGCTTATTGAGTCGGCGTATTGGCCACTCTCACCCATGCAAATCAAAGGACAATCTCTCATGAGCAGGAGTCCATAATCAACTCAGGATTAAGACTAAGTTGTCTAGGTCGTCCTAGTGAAATAGAAAACCAACTAGTTAACGGTGTTATAACTAGCGTTTACTATTTCGCGGTCCGGTCTTATGCAAACTCATTGCATAGGATACCCCCACTCGCATGTCTCCTACACGAACGCGTTGGATCGTAGCGTTTGTATCAAATACAAAGTGGGCCGTATCCATAGTGTCACCAGGATAAGGCACCCAGTCTTATCCCTATACTATAGACCCTTTAGGCTGTTTC
This sequence comes from Luffa aegyptiaca, assembly GCA_017139565.1. Taxonomy (NCBI): domain Eukaryota; kingdom Viridiplantae; phylum Streptophyta; class Magnoliopsida; order Cucurbitales; family Cucurbitaceae; genus Luffa; species Luffa aegyptiaca. Next base: position 42,747,437 of record CM029407.1, read on the forward strand.
TTGAACAATGATCCCATATGTCGCTACATATAGTTCAAGACTCATATTACAGCCTGGGATGTCTAGTTTATTGGGTTAGGGTTATTTTTAGGCAAAAACAAATATAAAATAACTAATAACATTTAATGGAAAAATATATCAATATTATTTCATTAATATCCAGTCAACGGTTACATTCACTATCTATGAGTTTTAGGGCATAAAACCCAACAAACTCCCACTTGAACTAAAACACTAGTTAGTGGGATGTAAATGTCGTAATCTAAAGCTGGAAATGTCATGTATATTAAAATAATACAATGAACTAGGGCATCCTTATACCCATTATACATTTCTCCCACTTGCCCTAGATTAGATGGCATACATATCTCGTAGACCTAGACCCTCTAGATGACCCTCAAACACTTTAGCCGTGAGAGCCTTCGTAAATGGATCAGCGATGTTGTGCTCTGAAGAGATCTTAGTGACGATCACATCTCCTCGTTGCACAATCTCCCGTATCAGGTGATACTTCCTCTCGATGTGTTTACCTCGTTTGTGGCTTCGAGGTTCTTTTGAGTTGGCTACAGCCCCACTGTTGTCACAGTATAGTGTTATGGGCACGTTCATATTCGGAACCACTTCCAAATCAGTCAAGAACTTTCTAAGCCAGACTGCCTCCTTAGCTGCTTCGCAAGCCGCTACATACTCAGCCTCCATGGTTGAGTCTGCTATGCATCCTTGTTTGATGCTTCTCCATACTACTGCTCCTCCATTGAGGGTGAATACTTACCCTGTTGTGGATTTCCTTGAATCCTTATCAGCTTGAAAGTGAGAGTCAGTGTATCCAGTAAGAATCAAATCCTTAGCTCCATACACCAGCATGTAGTCCCTCGTTCTCTGAAGATACTTGAGGATATTCTTAACCGCTCCCCAGTGGTCCAACCCTGGATTAGACTGATACCTACTGACTACTCCCACTGCATAACATATGTCAGGCCTAGTGGAGAGCATAGCATACATTAAGCTGCCCACAGCTGAGGCGAAGGGAATGTGTCTCATGTTCTCAATTTCTTGAGGTGTCTTAGGAGACTGTTCCTTAGACAGGTGTACCCCATGTCTGAAGGGTAGTAGTCCCTTCTTGGAGTTTTGCATCGGATATCGAGACAACATTTTGTCAATATACGTTGCTTGAGACAGTGCTAGCCTTTTGTTCTTACGATCCCTAATGATTTGAATTCCCAGAACATATTGAGCCTCTCCCAGATCTTTCATTTGGAATTGGGCTGCTAGCCATTTTTTAACGTCAGTGAGGTATCCTACATCATTCCCAATGAGTAGGATATCGTTTACATAAAGTATTAGAAAAGCTACTTTCATTTTGTTGACTTTCTTGTACACACAAGGCTCATCAATGTTTTGGTCAAAACCAAAAGATTTGATTGCAGTATCAAATCTAATGTTCCATGATCTGGACGCTTGTTTCAATTCATAAATGGATCGATTGAGCTTACAAACCTTTTGTTCCTGACTTTGGGCTATGAACCCTTCGGGTTGAGACATGAAGATATTCTCTTCAAGATTACCATTCAGAAAGGCAGTCTTGACGTCCATTTGCCATATTTCATAGTCATAATATGTGGCTATGGATAAGAGAATTCTTATAGACTTTAACATGGCTACAGGAGAAAAAGTTTCCTCATAGTCAACCCCTTCCTTTTGGGTATAACCCTTTGCCACTAGTCTAGCTTTGAAGGTATGTACCTTTCCAGCTGCATCTCTTTTTCTCTTATAGTTCCATTTGCACCCTATGGGTTTTACCCCATTTGGTAGATCTGCGAGTTCCCATACAGAATTGGAGTGCATTGACTCCATTTCCAGGTTCATGGCTTTGACTCATTCATCCTTATCTTCGTCATTCATTGCCTGTCGATAGGACAATGGATCCTCAATGCCATCATTAGGTATGACAACCTGAGTTTCAGTTAAACCCAAGTAGCGATCAGGTTGTAATACAACCCTCCCACTGCGTCGAGGCACTCTCAACGTTTGAGATGGACGGGATGGATCTGAAGAATAGTTCCTTCATCAACAACTCTTGGTGACTCTTCAATAGCTTCTCCTAATATTATTTTGCTGCATGGTTTATGATCTCTCATGTGGTCTTCCTCTAAGAAGGTGGCGTTTGTCGATACAATCACCTTATTTTCTTGTGGGTCGTAGAAATAACCACCTCTCGTTTCTTTAGGGTAACCAACAAATTGGCACAGTTTTGAACGAGGTTCCAGTTTCTTAGGATTTGTCACAAGCACGTGTGCTGGACAACCCCAAATGCGAAAGTGATGCAAACTAGGTTTACGCCCATTCCATAATTCGAAAGGTGTTTCAGAAGCACTTTTTGAGGGAACATTGTTCAGAATGTATACTACAGTCTCTACTGCATACCCCCAAAACGAGCTAGGCAATTGAGCATAGCTCATCATTGATTGAACCATGTCTAACAAGGTTCTATTTCTCCTTTCTGATACACCATTCTGCTGAGGTGTGCCAGGGGCTGACAGTTGAGATTGGATTCCATGTTCTATCATATAATCCTGGAATCTTTGATCCATATACTCCCCTCCTCGATCAGATCGAAGTACTTTAATAGATTTACCTAACAAGTTTTCAACTTCAGCCTTAAACTCCTTAAACTTTTAAAGGGCTTCAGACTTATGTCCCATTAGGTACAAGTAACCATATCTTGAATAATCATCTATGAATGAGATGAAACATTCGTACCCTCCTCGAGCTTTTACATTCATTGGACCACATAGATCCGAATGTATTAACTCTAAGGGTTCTTTGGTTCTGTAACCTTTTCCAGTAAAGGGTCTTTTGGTCATTTTTCCCTCGAGACAAGATTCACAAGGTGGTAGTGAATCATCTTCTAACTTACTTAGAAGTCCATTCTTTACCAAACGACCGATTCTATCGATGTTTATATGACCAAGTCTAAGATGCCAAAGATGAGTATTGTTACTTGTTGGATAAATCTTTTGCCTTTTTCTTTGAGTTTCAGCATTTTTAAATAATTCGTGATTTAAAAGTGCTTTGTTTTCGGTTGGTCTTAATACATACAAGTTATTTTCTAATTTGGCTGAACAAATAAGTACACCATTCTTATAAATGAACGCTTCATTCATATCAAAAGTAACTGTATACGATTGTTCAATCAAACATGAAATAGAAATTAAGTTCCTCTTAATCTTGGGAACGATTAACAGATTTTCTAAAAGTAAGAATCTATTTCTAAAAAATAACTTCGCAGCTCCCACTGCTTTAGCTGAAATGACTTCTCCAGTTCCGACCCTGAGTGTCATTTCCCCATCGTTCAACTGCCGAAAGGAATTATTTTCCTGAAAAGAAGAGCAAACATGATTAGTTGCTCCTGAATCAAGTATCCAGGTAAACTCATCATGTTCTACCAGGCATGTTTCTAAAACCAGTAAATCAAATTTACCTTCCTTTTCCTTCTTTTTCTCAACAAGGTACTTTGGGCAGTTTCTCTTCCAATGTCCATCTAAATTGCAGTGGAAACACTTGCCCTTATCTGCCACAGCTTTGGTTTTTCCCTTGCTTTTAGCAGCAGTACCGGGAGCTTTCCCCTTGTTTCCTTTCTTCTTCTGAGTTTTCTTTGAACATGTGGCTACAGATTTAGTTCCAGAGGATGAACCCTTCTCGAACTTTCTTTTAGAGTGAACAACGTTTGCCTCTCCTTCTATCTGTCCCTTGTTCTTAAGAAGAGACTGATAGAGTTGTAGCTCATTCAAGAGGCTAGTCAGGTTGAATGTTATTTTATTCATCATTGCATTGCTTCGAAACTGTTGAAAACTCTTCGGAAGAGATTCTAAGATGAATGCAACCTGACTACGCTCATCTATGACCGCCCCGTTTGCTTCTGCCACGTTGAATTGGACCATCATATCCAGGACATGCTCCCGAACAGACGTGCCCTCTTTCATGCGACAACTATAAACGTATTTGAGAGCGTCATGGTGGAGTTGGTAGGACGGCTGTCCAAACATCTCCTGGAGAGAGTTCATAATCTCCCTCGCTGTTACCATGCCCTCATGCCTTTTAGCCAAGACTTCAGATAAGCTGGCTAGGATATAGACGCGAGTCTTATCATTTTCCTTTGTCCAGCGGTCATAAGCATCCTTAAGTACTTGGGATGCATTACGAGCAGGGGCTGGAGGACAATCCTCCGTTAAGACGAACCGCAGATCATCGACAACAAGAATCGTATTCAGGTTCGACTTCCACGTAGCGTAATTTTCGTCGGTTAATTTCTCATTTTTAAGCAGAGAGACAATTGAGGAAGACATTGCTGAAATTTAAACAGACAATGATCGTATTAGTTATCTTTGCCTTAACCCATCATACAAGCAAACAATTGCACACAATCCAATAAATTTAGCAAAACAGACAATCACAGAACCCTAAAACTATTGATTTAGTTTTGCAACGATGTTTCAGAGGTTTAGAATATCAGCCACCGAAGGGTGATCAGGCACTCCTCCTCTGAAATGAGACATTTCTCAACTAATTCTAATTCCAGAATAACTCATATTCCTATAGACATTAGCCACCGTCGTTCGGTGAAGGATTTGTTAACACTTTTAACTCATCCTTGTAAGTGTAACCATCCCACTTTCAGATCTCAGAGGCACGCACCAACAGGCTACCGAAGGGAAAGACAACTGTTGGTGATTAGCCTAAGAGCTCCTATCCTATTCAGGAGTTCACGATGTTCCGAATCCTATGATCAGGCCCTCCGAAGGGATGGTTGCGCCAGGACAACCTGCAGGCGGATCATAGGACTCTCACGGTGTGAACTAGGGGTGGAGACCAAGGGATACATTGACATGTGTCCCGCTCCCACTTACTCTAGACATTTTTCCCATTCACCTTGATATTGATTCATGCAAACACTTTCCGAAGGGAGGCCGCTCCTAAGGCGACTCGAAGCCGAGCATGAATCTCCCGTTGTGAATATAGGGACGTAGGAGCAAAACTTGATTTAAATCTCGTTTTGTAATTTGCCTCCCACTGAAAATGTCCTACGGTTAATTTAGGGTTGTTTAACTTAGATATAATTCGGCTAAGTCAATCTATCTAAGTCTGATCCTATTATAACAATTATGGAAAGGATTCAACCGCAACGTTGTAGGTGAATTAAACTTCTTTCAATAAACCCAACATTGCAAGTCAACACTACTATGGTTAATTCAACTCAATGTTCGGGTCAGTTCCCAGGTAGGAGGTGTTCTGTAAACCATCAACTTAAATACCCCCAACCTTAGACAGAACTTTACCAAGAGAGTTCCCTTATAACCTCAGTAATGTAAGGTCTTTACTCTAAAGATCTAGGTGCATTAAACACTTTTAATAAACCTAGTGACATTGCATGCTAACATTTAACTATGATTAGTTCAACTCCGGTATACCAGGTCAGTTCCCAAGTAGGATGTGTTCCGTAAACCGTCAACTTAAATACCCCCAGTCTTAGACAGAACATTACCGGTGGAATTCCCTTATAATCACAGCAATGTTTTTCCTACTTAGTTAATTAAAACTATTTTTAATTCTTAGTAAGAAAAGATTCTAATCCTATTAGAAACTGATCTAGGTCTAATTAATTTTAAACAATTTAAAATTAATCCAATTTATCCTATGATCTTATGTTTGCATGCAAATCTTGATTATAGATTGACGGTTTCTAATCATTAATATTAAAGAACTATTTCAAATTTTAATGATTAATCCTATAATCAAGAATCAAGGGTTTAATTCATTCAACAATCTCATTCAAATTAAATAATTAAACCATACTAATTGCATGAATAATATAACAATTACATTATTAACTATGGATGTTTCATGCTTCATGCAATATTGATTTTCTTTTAACATAACAATTATAAACCAATCAAGAAAATCAATCAAGCATGCTTCATTCATCACATCAAACATAACTATTTATATTTAATTTAAGTAATGACATGCTTCATGCTTTCCAATTTTTCATATAATTAATATACACTTATATTAAAAAATATGAAAATAATTCCATGCATTTAAACATACATTATAACAATTTATAATATATAAAAAATGCATGAGCATGTTTATAACCTAAGGTGGGATTAAAGTTCTATATGACATCCATAAAGCATATAAATAGCAATTCAACCGGTTAATTTTGGCCCCTAGGATAAAATAAAGCATTAAATTACAATAATTTTAGCTAAATTCTATCCTAAAATCCTTCTGCAGCTCCAAAAGTTGGTCTAGACAGCACGAACCGCCCCGAACAACCTCGAACCGGCTTCCAAAATCACAAACCATGCCAAAAATTGGCTGAACCGGACCAAATAGGTCCCAGCCCAGCCGAACCGGTCCGAACCGAACCGCCCACCAGCTTGGACCGCGTCTGTTGAAGCCCTAATGAGCGCCGCCATCGTGACAGCGTCGAGACGCTATAATCGCAGCGTCCCGACGCTGTGCGCTTTCCTTATCTGAGCGCCTGCGGTATCGAGACAGCGTCGAAACGCTGTTGGAGTAGCAGAATCTGGGCAGTAGCAGCATTGTTTCTTCGATTTTTCTTTCGATTTCAGCGGCGATTTCTTCGTTTTTCATCTCATAAAAACCTATTCTAGACCCGAACTTACATAGGACTTGATTTTACATAATATACCCGAAACACCGGGCCTTACATGATCAAAATCACATAAAAGTAAAATCTATGGCCATAAAATTAACCTAAACAGTTCAACACAAACCGAACATACATTATGCATAAATCCCACCTATTAGAGCCTATCGCAAATTTTAATATTAATTAATAGGGACAGCGATGTCTCTGATGCCGATTGTAGGGAATAAAAGTCCCCACGCAGCGGAAGCGCATCGAAAGGACCTTACGCCATATATTAATTAACATTAAAATACCGTTACGAAAAACTCAAATACACTTTAAACAGACTTTAAAGTTGCTGGAAAATTGGTTTAAACATGCTGAAAAATAAATCTAAATTTATTTTCATGCTTTTCTAAAGAAAAGGGCAAGAACCGTTACAAACCTTCGTTGTAGACTTGACCGTTCTTTGCCAACGACGCTCCAACGATCGAAAACGCAGCAGCCTCCTTGTCTTATGATCGCTGGAAATTTCTTCTTGATTGACACAATAACCACAGAGGTTACACCGGTATGTCTCTAAGTCTAGGAGGCAAAAGACTTGTGGGAGTCTTTCTCTAAGAGGGAGGCTAGAGAGAATTCTAGGTCTTGTCTTGTGATTCTAAGAGAGTATCTCTTGACCAATTAGGTCTAGTGTTCTATTTATAGAAGAGATGCCATGAATAAAATATTCAATTAAATCAATCTTTTCCAAAATTGATTCAATCTTATTTCTTATTTAATCAATCCATGATCAATCAATTCCACAATTGATTAATCTTTTCCACAAATGACTAATTACTTCCATAAGTGATTAGATCATTTCCATAAATGATTAATCACTTCCTTAAGTGATTGATTATTTCCATAATTGATTAATTCCCGGTTAATGAATTCTTTAATTAATTAACCACCAATTAAATATCACATATTTAATTTCCGGCCTTGAATTAATTAATTTGCACAAATAGATTTTAGGCCTTAATTTAATTAATTCATTATTTGAACTCTTTAAAACTTCCATAAATTTATATTGATATTTGAATTTCTTCAAATATTAATTTCTCTCATAATAATATATCAATATATATTATATTTGTTTCCCTTGGTAAATTGAACATTTTCAATTTACATTTATTACTTAGTTGCCTCAAATTACTTTATGAGCTACCAGTGGGACCTAATGGACCTGCAGATCAGAAGCTCCAACGATATGAGATTAATTTGTCAAACTCATTAACAAAATTAATCAATATTCATTAACTGTGTGTACATTCCACTATAGACTCACAGTTGCACTCTTCTCACTGCAGACATATTTTTTGTGTCCACGGACATAGACCAATATCGACTAGTTAGTCCTTCACGAGTGTCCGTAACACCAGTTGGGTCAAATTACCGTTTTACCCCTGGGTTACTTCTATTTCCTTAAGTACCAGTTCTCCTCTAATGAACAACCTGTTTGTGGTCCAACCATCAAACAGAAAACCCTCTCGTGCCATTGAGAGGGTAGGGCCCTTTGTTCAAGACTCGGAGTAACCACTTAAGGGAACACTCATCTGCTTTCCTAAAGTCGGGAAGGAGTGAATTCCATCTTGTACGATTATGTTCCCAGATCCCCATTCGGTCTTGTCCCCAAAATGGTAGGCTTATTGAGTCGGCGTATTGGCCACTCTCACCCATGCAAATCAAAGGACAATCTCTCATGAGCAGGAGTCCATAATCAACTCAGGATTAAGACTAAGTTGTCTAGGTCGTCCTAGTGAAATAGAAAACCAACTAGTTAACGGTGTTATAACTAGCAGTTACTATTTCGCGGTCCGGTCTTATGCAAACTCATTGCATAGGATACCCCCACTCGCATGTCTCCTACACGAACGCGTTGGATTGTAGCGTTTGTATCAAATACAAAGTGGGTCGTATCCATAGTGTCACCAGGATAAGGCACCCAGTCTTATCCCTATACTATAGACCCTTTAGGCTGTTTCTTGAACAATGATCCCATATGTCGCTACATATATTTCAAGACTCATATTACAGCCTGGGATGTCTAGTTTATTGGATTAGGGTTATTTTTAGGCAAAAACAAATATAAAATAACTAATAACATTTAATGGAAAAATATATCAATATTATTTCATTAATATCCAGTCAATGGTTACATTCACTATCTACGAGTTTTTGGGCATAAAACCCAACAGATCTAACTTCTTCATGTCTGTATTGGTTAGATCTTGCGCGAATAGCAGCTCGAATCACCCTTTCCTCCGCGTTTCAACGTTAAAAATCGTGGGTAACCTTTTTTCCTTTCATTTCCTTGTGGTTTTAAGGCCGATCTAAGGTTTCTCTTGGTTAGGTGTTGATAGATCTCGCGTGCCTAGCGATTCGGAGTCCCGTCGACCTCGTTTCAGCCGATTTCGCCTCTGTCCAGCAGCATTCTTGGTTGTTGTTGGTGTCGGTTGGCGTTTTCGGTAAGTTTAGCCCTTACCCATTCTTGTTTAGAGCTTTAAATAAAATGCCCATTAATTTTAGGTGCTGAAAAGTTTAATGGTGTTCGATATTCTGATCTGCAGCGCTGTCTAAGTGTTTGATTAAGTTCGAAACACTTTAATTTGAATACCCACTGCCCAATGAGCGTTCTGACTCGCTGGTTGTGGTTTGTGTAACCTGTCTAGCATGGAAGCAGAACTATTTGGGTAAGTTTCCTTGTTGTCCCTTCGCTTTTAGCGTTAAAGGTTGCTGTCCATTAGTGTTTTAGCCTTAGAATCATGATCTTGTTGTTACCCATTGCGTATCTAGGCTCGTAGGAGTTGCCTAACCTTTATAGGACCTAGATTATGCATTTAAATGAGTTATCATGGCTGTTTTGGCTAGAAGCTTGTAGTTTTTCAAATGCCCATTAAGTCTCGTTTCCTTAGTGTGTTTCCCGACCCTTATAGGTTCTTAAAGCATGAGTTAAATGAGCGTTAGGTTGCTATTTGTAGCTTATAAAACATGTTAGATTAGATCCCCATTAATTGTTTTAGGTTTGGTAGCGTGCCCGGTCCTTAGGAGTTCCTAGTACACTTTATGTGGGTCTTTTACTTGCTGTCCAGTGGCTGAAAAGCCTTATCTGGAGCCATTTGGCGAACACTCCTTGCCCGTTGTGCCTTAGACATGGTTGCCCATGGTCTAAAGGTTTTTGGTTTTCATTTTGGGGTACGTTTAAAGGCTGTCCAGCAAATAAATGAGTTGGGTAAAGTGGTTCTAGCCCTAGCAGCTTATTAGGTCGTTTTCTCTTAGTATAGTCTTTGATGGTAGGAGCTTGGTGCAAGTGTTGCCTCGTTGGTATTTGGAAGTGTGTTTTGTAAGTAGTTTCTACTTGCTCGATCTTGTTTGATTGTGTGAAGCATGACGTTTGTTTTATGTTTATCCTTGTTCGTGCGTAAGCATGTCTTGTTGTATATAAACATATTGAAATGCTTGTGTTGAGCGTGTTATGTTGTTTATATTTGTTCTGTAACGCTTGAGGTGAGCTTATTCTGTTTTGTGCTTGTGGTAAGCATGTGTGTTGTTGATTAAGCATGAGATATGTGACCGCTGAGTTGTGGTCGTTGTTAAACATGTTGTGTTTGGGTCGAGCATGATGGGTTAGGCTAGCTTGTGTTACGGGAAGTGTAGCATGAGTCTAGCGGTAGCGTTGCATGACGGGTAATGCATGCGAATGGTTTTGCGTAGCGTGGCGCGTAATGCACGTGTAAGGTTTTGCGTAGCATGACGCTAATGCATGCGGTTAGTTTTGCGTGGCATGGCGCGTAATGCATGCGGTGGATAGTGTAGCATGACGCGTAAATCATGTGTGGTCTAGCAGAGTCTGGGTGCATAGTGTGGGATGCATATGCATGGTGTGGTTTAAGTGCTTTGTAAGCATGATGTTGTTTTATTGCTTGGCGAGCATGTTGGTTTTACTGCTTTTGGAAGCGTGATGTATGCGTGTGAGAAGCATGCTGATTGAAATTGTTTGATGCTTGTGATCTAGCTTGTGTGAGCTACTTACCAATATCGCGGTTGTACTGATACCCCCTTCCCCACCTTCCCCCCGACATTTTAGATGTTGCAGGTATCGAGGATGATCCGGACCTTGGTGGCGAGGAGGTGAACTACGTGGAAAATTCCTATGTTGTTATGTTTCTCAGTAGCTTTATTTGTCGCTTGAGTTAGCTTAAGTTGGTTTATTTTTGTAGTGTCCAATATGGTGAAGGATTCACCTGAGGAAGGTTTTGTTTCTGAGATTAAACTAGACTTGTTTATTTTGATTAAGTTTAATAAATGTTTTAGCTAGAGGTCTAGCTTTACTGTTAATAACGTCTTAATGTTCCGCTGCATGATTATAGTTTCTGAATGTTGCCTTGAGGTTTATCTTGTTTAGAGGAGATAGGTTTGTGAAATCTGACTGTAGTTTGGTGGAGCTTGGTTGGTTGCCTATTTAGAAGTGTTAATGTCTTTTATCAGTTGAAGTAAAATTTTGGGATAACCAGTTTTACACCGTTATGCTGCCGAAATTTTCGGTACATTCGATTTAAAGAGAGTTGTCCTGAATACTTAAGAGTCTAGAGTAAGTAGTAGCACCGCTAGGCTAGAGGTTGGATGACCTGGGGCATTACAATTCCATTCATCTAGTAATTTTCACCTGATTTCCTCTTTCTGTCTATTTTTGCATGTTATTTAGTTTAGGGATAACATCAATAATAGCTAAAAATAAACCATGGATTTGAAAAAAAAAACTACAAATATTTTTTTTGCAAAAATGACAAAAGGATAAAAATGGAAATCTATTATTTGCTATAAACGGACAAAAATGCCCATGTATGGGAAAAAAAACTGTAATCCTAATTTTAAACAACCCAATTAAAACAAATCTCATATTAAAATCGAACAACCTAAATCTCGAATTAAAACAAAATCAAAACCTAACAACCTCAAATTCAAAACAAAACTCAAATTCAAATCTAACAACTGAAATCTCGTAAAACTAAAAAAAAAATTAACTAAAAAAATCAAAACCTAAATCCCATAAACCAAAAAAATCTTTCCAACGAACAAAATAAGAATAAAAATTAAAAGTAACTTTGACAACAAAAAACAATCAAAGTTAACAAGAACACTAAAATCTTGTAATTCAATATACATAAATATTCTGTATTTGAAAACAACTGATAGTTTGAAACATGTAAATACTATGTAATTGCATCAAAACACAAATACTATGTAGTCTCATAAAAATTATGACAATGAACAACCCAAAAATTAATCCTCTTAATATATTATATTTCAAGTTTTCTTTTAAAAAAAAAAAAACTAATTGGTCATATTTGATAACAAGAGTGTAAATACTATTTTTACTAATTTATACAAATACTTGGATTTAAACCAACATGGGGACAATACAGTGTCTTTGCAGTTGGAGAACAACAGATCAACCTTACAACACAAACGCAGTATAAAAAATAAAATTATTGACTACATGTTGATCCCCTGGCAGCTTCCTATATTGAGAGTTTTTAAGATCGGAAGTTCTATGATAGTGATAATTTGCAGTCCTACATCAGAGTTAGAAATGAGTATAGCCTCAAATGTGAATAGTGGGAACTCCGTTCATGCTTGGAGAAGACATGTTATCGGAGAAAGAAAACGATAGAAATAGGGGAGAGGAAGTTGGAGAAATTTGAATCTTATCAATAAATATAAAATATAAAATATTTTTATAAACTAAAATTTGAAAGGTTTAGTTTGTTGGGGATACACCTAGCGTAAGTTTAGGATTTTTGTAAAGATTTTGTTTGTTGGGTCCAAATACGTAATTTTAGGAGCTGGTTGGTTTACAGGCTGCAGTAAGGGTACATATGGAATACAAGGAAAAGTTTGGTCATGCCTAACTCATGTGTGGCCTTTTTTCAGGTTTTTTTTTTTTGGTCATATTTCAAAACCGCCCCCAGATTTTGGCCATACGCCCAAATTTCTCTTTAGTTTACAGGCATTTCTACATTCCCGTCTCTTACCTGTTTTGTGACAAGAATCCTTTTCAAACCCCCCCATTTGTGTCACTTTTATAAGAACCCAATTCTAACTAGAAAACCCCCTTCCCAGTGGACGACCCGGCCGCTACTACTGCAAGGTAGCTCGGTAGCCAGTTATAAATTTTATTTGGTCTCAGGGATTTGAAAAAGTATATTGGTTAACTGATATATCAAATTTGATATACTTGAAATTACCTTAACCCATAATAAAAGATCCAAAATGTTAGGATTCAAGTATGTTATACTCAAAATACTACTAAAATGATACACCTACGTTTTACTTCAGATGAAGATAGATTATGTATGATATATTGCTAACATACTCAAAATATTACTAAAATGATACTGACAAACCAAAGTTGTTGAGGCTTCGAGTCAAATAAATTTATAATCACCGAAAACTATAACTAAGTTGTAGCAGTAGTGGCCAAAGTTGAATACAGGGAATGTGTTTATAATTTGTCTATCCTAGATTTATTGCGACGACCAAACTAATGGAGTGATTTCGAATGTGAGAGATAATTGAGAGGGAAAATAAATTGGGGAATTTAAAGGACGAAAAAGTAAATGCATAAAATAAAAGGATGGACAGGTTAATCTCACCACAAGGATCACTGCAATCGGAGACGTTCAAATTTCTATATGATTTATTTCATTGATTCAATATCGAAAATTAATTTACCAATTGAAAGCCTAATCGACTTAACTGGAAAAGACAGCAAGCATAATATCCCTGACATCCTAAGTTCGACCAAGGCATCGAGATTAGTCCTAACCGATTAATAAGCTAATCTTGTACATTAACTACTAATCGATTGCATTAGCTAAGGATGATTAGAAGGCTCTAGATTAACTAGGAAAAAGCTAAATTAATTTCAATCTCATGCTTAAATCCTAGATCATTCATGCCAATTGCTAAATTTGGGATAACACGCCAACTCGCTACATGTTTAGACCTATTTGCTACTTTAATTAGCATATAATTTAGTAAATCGTGGCCGAGGTTGTCAATCAATCCTAACATTACTAAATTTATGAATCATGGAGTCTAAACAATATTCAATATACTAAATCATGCAAGAAACAATAAGAATCTCACAAAATAAAATCATACATACTTACCGAGGTCCTGATTACAACAATCCAAGCTTAGACGACCATAGACGAGCCTAATCTAATCCCCCAAGGCTGGATTAACTAACCCAAAACTAACCTAAACTAGGGATAAATGAAAAGTAGAGAGAAAAATGAGAACAACGACGAAAGAATCACTAAAAGCAGAGTTTCGATGACCTAGAAACAGAAAAAACAAAGTTATAGGGCAGTTGTAGCATTGAGACGCTCTAGGGTAGTGTCTCAACACTACGTACCCTTATGGTTTCAGAATTCGCACATGAAAACAGACAGCATCGAGACGCTATAAGTGAGCGTCTAGATGCTCTGTCTTCGGGTTTTTGGCACTAAATCTTCATCTACAAAGTGTTGAGTCGCTGATTTCAAGGGTTGACACGTTGGACTTTGAGTCAAGGGAATTTTGGTCATCTTAAGCTTCGATTTAACTTGATTTAGCCCCGAATTGGTTTCGAACCTCTGTCAAGAACCTATACACATATTATACTCATTTTAAAACATTTTTCGCAAGGAATTCAATAAAGATAAGAAAATTGGGAGTAGATAAGTGTAACAAATTAGTCCTGTCAGATACGCTTATGTTTTACCTCAAATGAATACGATGATATATCTAAAATATATACTTGATTTGATATACCTAATTTGATACATCAATGTTAACTTGCTATTTCTGTTTTGAAAAAAGTTCATTGATATATATTTTTTATTGTTGGTGTATTATGAAGGTCATTGACTGCATAATTTGTTATAAGTATATCGATAAGATACAATTTCAAGTAGAACATTGGTTTATCAGAAGTATATTAGTACTCACTAAAAATGTAATTTCAAGAATATCGTTAAAATGATATATAGTATATCAACGTTATATTTGCTAACATGAGAATATTGCAACTAGCATAAGACATACATTCGACCAAAATGTTATAGGTTTGAGTCCCCCACCACACATATTGTCCAAAAAACCAAAAACTAAATATACATCTTGATATATTATATATTTAGTATATCAATTAACTCATGTACCAAATTTTAATTTAAAGTAGATTAGTTGACCAATATACCAAATATTGGGTAGATCAGTCACATTAAACAAATGAATGTTGTACTTCATATCAATAATGTTGTGGGTCAATTTGGACCTAGTTCTAAAGAAAGTTAGAATGGTAAGTGTCTAGAGGAGAAACAAGCCCAACGGAGGCCCATTGGACCCGAATCAATCTCTAGGGCTATTCCCTCTCCTAGAAATAAGGGGAAAACCCTAATTTCAACTCTCAATAGAAGAGGCTAACCCCAGGGGACAGAATGAGGTATTGAATCTTTTCCCTAATTCCTAATTTACTTGTCTCACTTATGATCTTCCAACTGACTTATGCATCGGAGTCGGTGTGGCAATCACCACACCGGTGCACAGTTTTCTCTTGTTTTGTAGGTCAAGTCTTCCCCTTCAAACAAATTTACCATTGATGTCACGTGAGGGTCAGGTGAGTTCTCCCTGTCCAAATTTGGCCATCAACAAATAAAACCATTGATATATTTCTTAAACATTCGACTCAGTGTGTTTTTAGGGTTTCTTTTGGACTTTTCAACTTTAATGTTTGGGTTGGATTTTTTTTTTATTTTTTATTTTTTGGCAATGTTAAAAAACTGAATGCATGGTAGCAAATTCCATTTCCATTTTTCTTATTCTTTCAACTAGCCCAATAATATAGCTTGAATATTGTCCGAGGGAAATAAATTCGCTAATTGTGGGTCTGAGGGACCTTTTTCTATATATATATACATATAAAAACCGAAGAATCAGAGACGACAAGTCGTCAATAGTCGACTGGTATGGTATATCCTCGAGCGCTGATTCAGGAAGGTTAATCGGATAAATTAGAGTCATTAAAAAGGGATTCACCAAAATCCCTTTGAATTCAATCTATTTTGTCCAATCAATGAATGAAGCTCAAGCAGTTAGAATCCCTACTGAGTGAAATTCAACCGTTCTCCCACCCAAAGGTGGAGCTGGAGTAGTATCCATCTGGACCTCCACATTGTTTCTCGCATGTTGTACATCGTATCTCTCTTCTCTCTTCTCGTTCTTCTTCTTTTCTTTTGCTTTAATCTCTTTTTCTAATTTCTTGTTTTATGGGACTATTTTAATGTGATAGATATTTGTGTATCAGTTTAGAAATTCGTGACTATGATTAGAAAAATATTTAACATATGATTATTGCTTTTAGATATATTATGAGAAGAAGAGTTAGCATATTATCTATCTAGTTTTAAATGCAAGGATTCGAAGTGATTCAAATTAAGTTTAAATTTGTGTTTGGTTAAATTACCTATACATCTAATCTAAAAATGTGTAGATTTGTAAGCTTCATCATATGTATATATATGATTTGATTTAAATGAAAAGATTTGATTCCAATTTGATTCTAGATTTTCAAGAAAAACTAATTAACTATTGGACCAAATCAAAATTGTTAGTTTGAGTGAGAGTATGTTCAAAAAAATATTTGAGTATTCATACATTTGGTTTAACACTTGGACCGCATTGTTTTTATTAGATTTTTTGTTATTATTATTATTATTATGTACACTTTTCAGTGTGATATTCATTAAGCACAATTCAAATAGTGAATTAAATATTATAAGATAGATTTTATTAATCTATACTTCAAATTTGATACTCACCTTATTTTCTTATCTTTAAACTCTCTAAATATCAGTCAACAAAAATTTGAAATTGTAATTGATTTTACCCTTTTTATTTTACTTCAATCAATTTCTTATGAAAAAAGGTCTTCAAATTTTAATGTTTTAGAATTTTTAAGTTTTAAGGGTAAGCCCAGCAGAAACATATATGTTGATGATCAAATTTCGCTAGGTAAATTACCTTCGCTCCACGTGATAATCGACAGTGAATTTGTTTGAGAGCGGGGGAAGACGTGGCCTGCAAAAGAGAAAACCTGCACACCGGTGTGGTGCTAGCCACACCGCCTCCGATGCTTAAGTCAGAAAACGGAAGGGAGAGCTAGAGAGCAAGAGAAAGAGAGTAGAGAATAGAGAGTTTTGGCCCCTTTCTTCAGTGGCGAAGAGGGGTATAAATACCTGCTCATGCTCCTAGGGTTTTTAGGAATTCGGAGGCGTTTCGGGACAAACCAGGCGGAACCGGGGCGGCCAGAAGCAGGAGGGACTGAGCGGAGGCAAACGGACTCGGCCCGCACAAGCGGGCAGACCATTATGCTCGGCCTCGGCCCAAGGCCGAGGCCGACCGTACGGGTCGGGCCACGTTGGCCCGGCCCGTTGGTCCGGTCTTCCTCTGGGTCGTCTCCTGGTCCTCTCTCCTCCCGTTTGTCCTCGTCAGCTCCTTGTACACCATGGTGGTCCAAAATTACCTATAACAATATATATAAAAATTAAATAACCAGTTATGGCCATATTTAAAACTTTTGAATAGTTTAGCCATTACTATTTAATTTAGCCATTTGTGTGGTTAACCCTTGTTTATATTGAGTAAAGAATAGGAAAAAGAATGGATGAGTTTTTGTAAAACCAAAAGGGACCAAATTGAAAATTATAAAATGACTTGGACTGAATGAAGAGTTGGAATTAAGTAGACTATGTAAATCAAGTTAGTTATTTACTTGCACAAAAATTGTGCTATGGCATCTTCATAAATATCCAACTAAAAGTATTACAAAGTTCTTATTTTTAATTTTGAATTCAACAATATGGAGTGAGAAATTCAAGTGGGTTGAAGATAGCTCATATTAGCTAAATGAAAGCATTTATCATTTCATGGACTTAACATTTTGTGTATGTTCTCTACCTATTCCTATTTATTATTACTCAATTCGTAATTACGAGAATTCTGATACATTTTTTACCCTATGTAATTCTATTTATTAAACTATTCATAAGTTGCAAGCTACTCACAGCATACTTATATTTTTTTATCAATGACTAGTCTTTTTCCCATATCTACATAATGTCATATGCTAACGATATTTCACGAGGAGACAAAATGGAGCTCCTGAAAGCCCGAGTAGCTGAGCAAACAAAATATCCTTGGAAGAGTGGAAAAACCTATACTCTCCAAGGTACTCGACTTATGGAACGACCTTAGCTGAGTCAACAAACACTCGAGAATTATGATGTTGAAGGTCTCAGTGACAATGACAGAGCTAACATGCAAGGGGCTGAGGCCGATCCTTAGGAGGACGAGGCCCACAAATGTCAATAAGGGAGAGTTATGTTACATGAAAACGCTAAGGTATGTCGACATCGATTACTTCAAGAAAAACCTTGCTCGAGTACAGGGCTGCACAGGAAATATGCTTCCATAGTTAAGTAAAAAACAGTCATAAAGGCAACAGATTTGACCTCGTAACTTTATGGTCATTTATTTTCGTGGAAAAAACTCATACTATTCTCAGTTCCATAAAGAACTTGATTTAGGTATTTATGCCATCTACATCTTCAAAGATTTAGTATTTACGTTCCTAAGCTACTTGACTGTTCCTATGTCTAGAATATTTTTGAGCAAGGGTAGTACTTTTTTTCCTATTAATATGTGCTCTTATCATGTTTTTCATAGACCTAATGCTCACTAAGTTACAATGTTTGCTACAACCAACAAATAGTTTCTTCTTTGACAAATGTTGCTTGATTGCATACAACAGAATTCATTTAGTACTTTTTCATACCTAAAATTCTATGTTTTCACATGAATTAAAGGAAGCAAACCACTTCTATGACACTTGAGTTTACTTTTATGCTAACACCATTCTAGTAGTAGCAACTATATCCTTGTGCAATCTTTTTGTTCCATATTCTTGTGCTAGAAATTTAAAACCCAACAGGTAGGTGGATTGGCAGAAAACTCTTCACAGGCTATGACACGTTGACTGAGTCAGATGGAGCAACCCATATTCTCCATCTAGCTAAGTTAGCAAAATGGTTATTGCAGGGGTTGATCCATCTTTTCAACCTCTCCAAGTCCTCGACGGAGTGTATACACGGTCGGGATGAGATTGATTCTTGCAGGGGTTGATTGATAGCAAGCATAAACGTTGCTATTTTGTCCTTAGATTTATTAACTTTTGTTGTATTTTTATTGTGTTTTTATCATACAAATCTATTTAATTGTGTAATTTTGGTTACTAGGAGATTTTATGGAAATTATGAGAAAAATAAGAGAAAAGAAGCCCAAATTGTTGGAATTAATCTTTGAAGATCAAGTTAGGTCAAGAAGAAATAGCCCAAGACCCATTATGGAAGACATTTAGGCCAAATAATGGAGGAGAGCCCAAGATTTAGCCCAAAAACGCAAGCTGGAGTTCTGGCCGAAGGACAGAGTCTCGACGCTGTCCCTTAGCGTCTCGACGTTGGGATGACTTGCTGCCCAAGACGATTACGTCACAGTGTCGCGACGCTGTCCCATTTCCAGCCCTATATAAGACGCGACTCAATCCTCATTTCCATCATGAATCAATTCTCCAATCCATTTCTTTAGTCATTTCAAGGCTGTTGGAGCCTCCCTTTGTTGGGTTTTATGCCCTAAAACTCGTAGATAGTAAATGAAACAAATTAATCGATCTCCATAAAGCGTTATTTGAGTAATTCAGTAATTTGGTTATTGAATAATTGAGTTTGCATTAATAAACCCTAAATTCAATAAACTAAGATCCAAGGTTGTTTAAATGAAACTTGGACTATTATGTGGGGACATACGGGGATCGGTGTCCAAGTAACAACCTAAAAGGTCTATAGTATAGGGATAAGGTTGGGTACCTTATCCTGGTGACACTATGTGATACGACGCACCTTGTATTCGATACAGATGCAATGATCCAAAGCATCCATGTAGGAGACATGCGGGTGGGGGTATCCTATGCAATGAGTTTTTATAAGACCGGGCCGCGAAATAGTAACCACTAGATGTAACGCCGTTAACTAGTTTAGGATTCTATTTCAATAGGATGACCTAGGTAACTCAATCTCAATCCTGAGTCTGTTATGGAATCCTTTCAGGAGTGATTGTCCTTAGATTTGTATGGGTGAGAGTGGCCAGTTCGCCGACTCAATAATCCTACCATTTCAGGGGCAAGACCGAATGGGGGCTAGGAATATAACAGTACAAAATGGAATTCACTCCTTCCCCTATTGGGGTAAGTAGATGTGTGTTCTCTTAAGGGCTGATTCCGGGGCTTGAACAAAGGTGCGCCGTCCTCTCCTAGCTCGAGAGGAAATCCTGCTTAGTGGTTGGACCCTAAACAACTTGTTCATTAGAGGGATCAGTGGTACTTAAGAAACCAGAGGTGACCCAGGGGTAAAACGGTAATTTGACCCAGCTGGTGTTACGAACACACGTGAAGGATTGACTTACTGCATTGGTCGATATCCGTTGACACAAAAATATTCTACAGTGAGAAGAGTGCAGCTGTGGGTCTTTGGTGGAGTGACCCACAGTTAACGAATGTTGACTAACTTGGTTAATGAGTTTAGCCAATTAGTCTCGTATCGTTGGAGCTTCTAATCTGTAGGTCCATTAGGTCCCACTGGTAACTCGTAAAGAGACTTGAGGCAATTAAGTATAAATTGTAAATTGAAAGTGTTCAAATTATTCAGGGTAATCATATAATGTATATTGATACATTATAATATAAAGTTTATGAAACTTTATAATATAATTTTGAATTAATAATTTCAAAATTAATTATTGAGAGAAAATATTTGAAAGAGTTCAAATAAATTTAATATGAATTGGATTCATATTAATTTTAATTTTAATAAAATCCCTAAGATTAAATATATGATATTTAATTGGGTAATTAATTAATTATTTATTAAAATTAGAGGTCTTTTCCTATTAGGAAAAGGCCTTCCTTTTCCTATTAGGAAAAAGTTTTGGCCTTTACTATATATAGGACCCCTGGGGTGGGGTGAAAAGCATCCATTCATTCTCCTACTCTTAGAGAATTCTTCCAAAGGCTCCCACCAGTCTCCTGCCTCTAGTAGTCTCAGAGTCATACCGCTGTAGCCATAATGGTAGTGTTCACAATAGTTCATGATTATTTCACAAGCAGTTGGTGAATTTATTCAGAGTCGTCAACGAGAGTAAGTAATTTGTTACTATATAAATTAGATTTAGATATAATATTTTTGTATGCTTAGCCTTAATATAAATCTAAAATAGTTCTAAGTTTATTGCCAATGTATTGGTATTTTAGATTAAACAAAAATTAATTACGAATCGGTCCCAATCACACTTCCGCTTTACGGAATTACGGAATTCCAATCCTTCACCCTTGAGGGTCGAGTTGTGAGGAAAGTGAGAAATATTGTATTGGGCAATTTTGGAGTGGTCGGGAGCTTGTAACGAAGAGGATCCAAGGTGCAAGCAAGGGGTCTCTCTACGGTTCATCTCCTAAACTCTTTAATTGCTCTTTTATGCTTTATAGTATGTATACTCGGGAAGTTTTGACACTCATGTATAGCTAAATCCCGATTGCGGGTCTTGGATGAAAGATTTTAGTCAATTGATATTTTAATTGCCTATCTTTGTGTCCATATACTGATTATTTGTGTGGATGATCGTAATGCTCTATAGAATCTGGCCAATTTTATAGTGATTAGATTCTTAATGGAAACTCGACAGAGAGAAATTAAGATAGATCATAATCCACTCAACTACGCTTAACTGCTCGTAGTGACAGCGAGAGTAGTTGGTTAGGCTTAGAGACCGAAAATGAATTAGGGCTCATTAATTAACCAGTTTAATAGCGCTAAGGACACTTAGGTTATTAAAACGAGTTAGTTATAATTGAGGGAAACCGAAAGGAGAACCTATGTAATAAACAGAGATTCTAGGTTTATAATTAGTCGGACAAAAGATAGGATAATTATAATAATCAGTTAGCTATAATCTGGATTTCAAGACCCCGCCTCTCAAATCCATCTTTGCCACGTTGATTGATCATTTTGATTATTTCATTGCGTTAATTTTTTATTGCATCTTTATCATCATGTTTAGGTCCCTAAATAATATCATGTCTTAGTATTTTTAGTGTTCAGTTCATTATCTTCTCTAACCAATCCTCCCTGTGGAAATCGATATTCAGAACTTAACCGTTTTATACTTGAGGCAATCGTACGCTTGCGATCATAACAAACATTGATCCATCTTTTCAACCTCTCAAAGTCCTCGACGGAGTATACGCACGGTCGGGATGAGATTGATTCTTGCAGGGGTTGATCCATCTTTTCAACCTCTCCAAGCCCTCGACGGAGTGTACACACGATCGAGATGAAATTTATTCTTCCAAGGGTTGATCCACCTTTTCAACCTCTCCAAGCCCTCGACGGGGTGTAAGCACGGTCGAGATGAGATTGATTCTTGTAGGGGTTGATCCACCTTTTCAACCTCTCCAAGTCCTCGATGGAGTGTATGCACGATTGGGATGAGATTGATTCTTGCAGGGTTGATCCATCTTTTCAACCTCTCCAAGTCCTCGATGGAGTGTACGCACGGTCGAGATGAGATTGATTCTTGCAGAGGTTGATTCATATTTTCAGCCTCTTCAAGTCCCCATTGGAGTGTACGCACGGTCGAGATGAGATTGATTCTTGCAGGGGTTGATCCATCTTTTAAGCCTCTCTATGTCCTCGACGGAGTGTACGCACGATCTGGATTAGATTGATTCTTGCAAAGGTTGATCCATCTTTTCAACATCTCCAAGTCCTCGATGAAGTGTACACACGGTCGAGATGAGCTTGATTCTTGTAGGGGTTGATCCATCTTTTCAACCTCTCCAAGCCCTCGACGGAGTGTACGCACGGTCGAGATGAGATTGATTCTTCCAAGGGTTGATCCACCTTTTCAACCTCTCCAAGCCCTCGAAGGAGTGTACGCACGATAGAGATGAGATTGATTCTTGTAGGGGTGAAGGTGTTCATATAACACAGGTGGAAGCAATTGAAGATCGAAAGCACTTAACTCAATCAATTTTACTCCTAAAGCATGCATGTTCTAGAAAAGACAGAAAGAAAGAAAGAAATATCAACCTCTTTGTAGCTTAAATGAGTTGATCTCCTTGTGGTGTTTTCCTTCTCCAACTTCTCTTGGACAACCTCTAGAGTCTTCCCTACTATTCTCCTGGTCAAGAACGACTTGTGGGAGTCTATAATGATAGGGAAAGGGAAGGGAATGTTTGAAGAAGCAGGCTCTATAGAGATATGAGATGAGAGAGTGATTGAGGAAGAATTTCTGCAGCATAACACTAAGGTAAAAGCTATATCTCTCCACAATCTGATTCTTCCTTTACTTATAGAGAGAATCCATGCAAGAAGGGGCTTCAAGGTGCAAGACACATGGTGGTCTTAATGGAGAAAGTGGAAGCTAGGTGTTCAAACAACACTACATGCACCATTGCATGAATGTGGTGTAATTCCACTTTGTGTCTTCATGCAATAGTGGATTTCCAACTTTTTCCACTAAATTATGAATCAAAATCAGATTCTAAATTCAGCATTATTGATTTTAATTTCAATTCTAAATTGAAATTAATTTTAACAATCAATCTTGTAGCTTGCCCCACTAATTATGTATGATTAATCAAATTAATCATCTAAATGTTGTGCATTCTTTACATGTGAATCTTAATTCACGTTTATAGTATTTAAAACCCTTTTAAATACTTTATCTGTCATTTTCTAATTTAATTCAAAATTAAATTATTGTGTCAAACACAATTTTACGATAATACCCTTTTTCCCGATTTTGAACAATTCAAAGAATCCTATCAATATGTTCTAAGCTTTAATCCGATATGAGCTAGTAGGGGGACCTAATGGACCTATAGATCATGGGCTCCAACGGTTCGAGGCTAACCGACTAATCTCATTATCTAAGCTAGCCAACATTCGTTAACTACCGGGACACTCTAGTATAGCCCGACAGTTGCACTCCCATCACTATAGATATATTTATGTCCACTTGATTTAACCATGCTCAGTAAGTCGTTCCTCCACAGGTTGTTCGTAACTATAGTTAGGTCAAATGACCGTTTTACCCCTTTAGTACTTCTTGATCCTTAAGTTCCACTAATCGTCTAATGAACAATCGGTTTGTGGTCCAACCATCAAACCTAAGTCCCTCTCGATCCAATTAGAGGGTGGGGCCCCTTGTTCAAGTCCTAGAGTTAGTACTTAAGGGAACAACCTATCTACTATCCCTGAAATGGGTAGGAGTGAATTCTGTCTTGCGAGACTACGTCCCCAACTATCTATTCGATCTTATCCCCAAAATGGTAGGCTTGTTGAGTCGGCGATACTGGCCACTCTCACCCATGCAGATCAAAGGATAATCTCGTATAAACAGGAGTTCATAGTTAGCTCAGGATTAAGAACGAGTTACCTAGGTGTTGGGTTTCCAGAGTGAGTAAAAATAAGATATAAAAAGACTCTAGAACTCTGTGCAAGTATACACAGTCTGCAGCAAGTAATAAGTATTTATCGAATCCAAGGTTTGAATTAGCTTTCACTTTATCTATTTTGTTTAGCCTTTTAATGGTTTCAAGAATGGTTAAAATGATTGGTTTTTATAGAACTGCTGAAGCAAAAGAAATGACAGAACAGAAAATAAACAAATAGGCAGACAGATTAGAAACAGGCGCTGGTCAGGTTTTAGTAATTGTTTTAAAAGATGCTCTAGCAATATTATTGATCATGCAAAACTCTCGCAGTCTTATTAGCGGATTCCTCCAGGAACTCCGGATTTTTTAGAATATGTTTCAAATCCAATGAAACACTACCAATCAAGCACTAGGCAACTGGCTATCCCTAACTCAGTCACTGGCGTTCACCAATACACAATGATCTAGTGTGATTAACCGCCACACACTCTCTAAATCATCCCTGAAACTAGAGAGAGGTATTCATACCGGCTGGCCAGGCGAGCATAAAATAGAAATAAACACAATAATTAATCAAGATGCATAGAATAAATATTTATTACTAGAAATTAAGCACAACAATCACATGTTCCCTAACCAACGCCTAAAGCTACTTAGTTCATAAAATGCATGGAAACACACGTTACAATGTGAGTAAGCATATCCATAATTACAAAATAACGCAAGAAAGTATTGATTCCCTTGATCAGCTTGCAATTGATGGTCTTCTTGATGGTCTCCAATCTCTCCTCTATTTGGCTCCCAAAGGTGGAAGTAACCTTTCCAGGAATGGAATGTTTCTCCCCAAAGTGGAATGAATTTGACTTGGGCGGCTATCTCCTTTTATAGAGTGATAGGAGGCTTGAATTAGGTTGACCTAAACACGTGGATGACTCTCCTTGCTCCATAAATCCGAAAATAGCTTAACAGAATTCATTTTGTTAAATTGGCTAATGAGCTGTGACGTGGCAGTTTTGCTCCCAGCTTTGCTGCAGCACAGAATTTGCTCCTTCAAGTCGCCAAGCAACATATTCTGCACAAAATAATTTCCAAAGCTTCCATTCTTCCAAATGATTTAAAACATATAATATTCATATAAAAACAACCCTATTAAGCACAAAAGACGCACAAATCAATATAGAAATAAGGTCTAAATAACTCCCTTTTGGAGAGTTATCACTAGGTCATCTATGAGAAATAGTCAGTTTCTTCGGTAAACGGCGTTATAAAGAGAAAGTGACTAATTTCGTGGTCCAGTCTTATGCAAACTCATTGCATAGGACGCCCCCACTCGCATGTCTCCACATGAACGATTTAGGATCTCATCGTTTGTACTTAATACAAAGTGGGTCGCGTCCATAGTGTCCCCAGGATAAGGCACCCAACCGTATCCTTATACTATAGACTATTTTGACTATAAACTCGAACTTGATCCTACAATATGTCCCTACATATAGTTCGAGTATTCATTTTATAGCCAAGGATCTTAGTTTATTGGATTTAGGTTAATCATTCACAATTTACGTATTCAATAACATCTTTTACTGAATAACCTCTATAACGTCTTTATTGGAAATAGAATATGTTTAATGATTTACAAACTACGAGTTTATAGGACATTAAACCCAACAAGGGGTTGGTGCACCTTTTCAACCTCTCCAAGTCCTCGACTGAGTGTACGCACTGTCGAGATGAGATTGATTCTTGCAGAGGTTAATCCACCTTTTCAACCTCTCCAAGCCCTCAACGGAGTGTACGCACGATCGAGATGAGATTGATTCTTGCAGGGGTTGATCAACCTTTTCAACCTCTCCAAGCCCTCGAGAGAGTGTACGCACGGTCGAGATGAAATTGATTCTTGCAGGGGTTGATCCACCTTTTTAACCTCTCCAAGTCATCGACTGAGTGTATGCATTGTCGAGATGAGATTGATTCTTGCAGAGGTTAATCCACCTTTTCAACCTCTCCAAGTCCTCGACTGAGTGTATGCACTATCAAGATGAGATTGATTCTTGCAGGGGTTGAACCACCTTTTCAACCACTCCACGTCCTTGAGTGAGTGTACGCACCATCGAGATGAGACCGAAAGCACTCCTGATGACAAAAAAAAATCCCCCTTCCAAGCTAGAGGGAAATGAATGTATAATTTAACACAGAGCAAGGACCATACTCTCGAATTGGGCTGGAAAAACCTTTAATCCCAATTCAAGAGTGGAGGCTTAATGTTGTAGGTGAATTTGGACCTACTTCTAAAGAAAGTCAGAATGATAATTGCCCAGAAGAGAAACAAGCCCACGGAGGTCCATTGGGTCCGAATCAATCTCTAGTAGGGATATTCCCTCTCCTAAAAGGAAGGGGAAAACCCTAATTTCTCCCTGTCCAAATTTGACCATGAACAAATAACACCATTGGTATACTTCTTAAACCTCCGAAACTGAATGCATGGTAGCAAATTTCGTTTCTATTTTTGTTATTCTTCCTAGCCCAATAATATATCTTGAATATTGTTCGAGGGAAATAAATTCGCTAATTGTGGGTTTGAGTATACTTTATCATAGGTGTCAATTCGTTTCTTTTATCAAACAGTTTTTTTAACTAAAAGTTGATTGTTACAGCTGGTATTATATTTGTAATTCTTTTTTTTTTTTTTTTTGACAATATGGGGTGGGAGATTCGAACCACAGACCTCGTAGTTATTAATACATCGTTATGTCAGTTGAACTATGCTCTTGTTGACTATATTTGTAATTCTATTAAAACATTCAAAGGGAAAAACAATACTTCATGAGAATAACTATATCAAATTTAACCGCAGGAATAACAAAAAAAAAAAACAAAAAAACAAAAAAAACAAAAACGATGTAATATATCCACAGATAACATATATTTTGAGTAGTTAACACAATAACCGAGCTTCCTCTATTTTATATGAGGATAACCATTATTTATTTTTTCACAAATCCTCACCAACATAGAAAACCATAGTATAATAAGTAACAAACATAGACAAATGAAGTCTCGAAGATGACTATGAGAGCCAAACACAACTCTCTAACACAACATATACAATTATATTGGGGTGAAGTGAGGGAGACGAAGCTCGAACCCGGACACATACGACATTATTCTTTAATGTGAGATTCAATGTCCTTGGTGAGGTTAATCACGAGATCAAAGTACTTGTAGGGATAAGGAGAGTCACCATTAAGTCTCTCAAATTCCAAGGTCACAATTCCCACGCTATGTTTGGGTCCCTTTGGCACAACTTGAAATATTGCATTGTAGGTTTTGTAATGCTTGAACACATCTCCTTCCAATCCAATCAAGGATACCATTAGTTTTTTATCGTCGAATTCCACTCGTTCTTTGAAAACTTCATCCTTACCATCTTAACGAATCACATAACAAGAAAAAACAGAAGAATTGGTTAGAAGGATCGTAAAAAAATTGAAAAGAAAAGCAAGTGATCATGATCATGGTCATGACCATTTATACATACCTAGAGTGTAATTCCATATCTTGATGGAGCCGTGGCCATGACTATCCCAGTCTCCTTCATGAACTTTAACCTTTTTGATTATTTTTGAACAAATATTTGGAATATGGGAAACTTGATCTTTGAAGATTTTATAAAATTTGTGTGCAGATGCATTTATTTCTAATTCACACACAAACTTTTGGACACCAGACATGGTTTTTGAATTTTGTTAAAGCTCAAATGCTTTACAAAACACACAACATTGCTCAATGCATTCCCCTTCTTATAGGCCCTAGTGACAAGTAATTACTTTATTATATTTTATTTATATGTTTTTAACTTTGTTTTTTCTTATTCGTACGGACCAACAGGAGGAGCCCACAAGGTTGGTCTTATCACATGAAAAGAAAATACTGGAGGAAGAAAAACTTGATGCTTTGATGATGATTTTTTTTTCTTATTTAATGGAAAACAAAAATTGTGCCTACTTGGTAAAATTTATTGCTATTTCTTTTTTGGAAAAGAAAAAAGAAACCAAATTTGTTGAATAATATATATTTTTTTTATTTAAAATCACTCTTTGAATTTTCATGAAAGTAATAATAATTTAGTCCATCTACTTTCAATTTTGTGACAATTTAGTTTCTGAACTTTAATAAGTAACAATTCATGAAATTAATTTTGAACTAAGTCGTTACGAATCAAAGTTTAGGGGCTAAATTATTACTTTCATTTTAAACCTATATATTTTTTAAGGGAATCAGAGAGATATATTAAGGAAAAAGATATATATATATATATTTTATGGAGTCAGTGAGTGAATGTTATTGAGAATATGTTGAATGGAGACAAAATGAATGTCATAAAGGAAAAGATGGAGAACCGGAATCAAAAAGTTTGACTCTATTTTTAAATAGTTTTATTTATTTATTTATTTTTAAAAGGAAAAGTCTACATACATGTCAAAAAATACTTTTAAATCTTAGAAACTGAAATCTGGTTACCCTATTTTTCAAAAATGAAAATCGAAAAGCCGAAGAATAATGAAGTTTTTATTAAATGGCAATTGAACTTTTTGGAAAATTGTAATAAGTTGCCAACAAGAGCATAGCTGAGCTTAGGGGTGAAGAAAACCGAACCGAACCGGAAGACCGAACCAAACTGAGTCGACTCGGTTCGGTTCGGTTCGGTTCTTATATATATCCAGACCGAACCGAACCGAACCGAGTAACTCGGTTCGATTCTTACCTTTTATTTAAATAGAAATTCCTAGGGTTTCATCATGTTTCAAGCCGCGGCCGCCTCTTTCTCTCCCTTCTCCGATTCTCTGTCTCGTTTCGTCCTTGAAGTTCAACGGCTTGAAGCTCTTTTCGTCTCCGCCTCTCTCAGTCTCGTTTCGTCTCTGTCGCCGCCTCTCTCTCAGTCGCTCTCCCCCTCCCTCTCAGTCGCTCTCCCCCTCTCTCTCTAAGCCGCAAAGGGTCCGACCCCAACCCAACCAATATTTGAAGTCGTTGGTCGAACGGTGGGTGGTGCCGACGCCAGACAACAGATCGGTCCAAATCATGGTCTGACACTTGTTGATTCACTTAAAAGACGTCGATTGAACATCTAGGGAAAAGGAAATCGAAGATGGAAATCGAATAACAGAAGTGAAGCGAGTGAAATTGGGGGTTTTCTTTTTCTTTTTCTTTTTTTTTTGAAACTTCCGACATCTTCTGATTTTGATGAAGAGTGACCCGACCCGACCCGACCCGACTGGTTTGGGTCTAGTCAGGTCGGGTCGTCCGTACAATCGACCTAACCCGAGCTTTTTACACCCCTAGCTGAGCTGGCATAAAGTTGTATTGATAACCACGAGGTCTGGGTTCGAATCCACCACCCCACATATTGTCAAAATAGAAATGTGCTTCTCTTTAATAAATCACATATTGAAGTCTATCGCTGATGACTTTTATTCCTCTATGATGATGAACTGATTTTTGAAACCTATCATTAATATATTGAGTGATTTTTTTCTCTTTTTTTTTTTTGTAGTAATTTCAAATTATGGTTATTAAGGTTTGTCATCAATTAGTGCTAATTTCAATTACATATTGAAGGACACTAAAGAAAACAGGAGGGGTATAAGCGAGACATTGAAGGATGTTGTTGAGGTAACAAATATTGAGTTTATCATCAATTAGGGTGCTAATTCAGTTACATATTGAAGTCTATCATCCTATCACAACACATGTAGTCTATCAACTAACTTATGGACTACATGTGTTGTGATTGAAGTTTATCGGCGATAGACTCCTCGTCACTGATATCGATGATAGGCTTCTATCACATCCAATAGGCTTCACTCACAATTGTAATCTTTCAGTGATGGAGGAATTTTTAGTCTTTTTACAATGACTAAACATCCAAATAATATAATGTTTTAAGAGGATATTTCTGTTTATTGATCTCTGTCAGTGATAGATTTCCATCACTCATAGACTTTAATCACAATTGCAACTATTATTGTTAGTGATAGACTACTAACATTGTCACTTATAGACTTCAATGACAATGCATGTAGTCTACCATCATAGATAGACTAGTAAAACAACACCTGTTAAAAAAAAACTACAATTATAATTGAAGTCTATTAGTGATAGGCTTCTATCACGATAGACTTCACTCACAATTGTAGTCTATCATTGGTAGGAGCACTACCACAAATTATGCTTTTAATGTTGGACGAAAAAACGCGTGGCCTTTTAATGTTGGATGGCGTACGTTGAAAATTTTTAGACTTTTAATGTTGGGCAATGCCCGACATTGAAAACCTGTCCAACATTAAAACACCTTTTTTTTTTATTCGTGGCATTTTTAAAACAAAATTTTCTCTCTCCTCGACATTTCTCCCTTCCCCCTTCTCTCGTCTTCACTTTCCCTTTCTCTCGTCTTCGCCGACTGGAAGTGAAGGGTCGACTTGTAAACTCTGGCTCTATGCTACTTTGCAGTAGGTAGTGGTCGGGTCGTCCACAGGGAAAGGGTGATTCTCAATAATTTTCAAGTTTTCGTTCGAACACACAAAGGGGGGTAAAAATTTGGGGGGTGGTCTGTCACTAACTGAGTTAATTTAAAAATGCAACAAAAGATAAAAATGTCGGAAAAAGTAAATAACATGCAATAAAATAAAACAAAGGTAAAGACAACAAGAAATCAATCGAAATACAGGATTGTTGGATTGGTTATTTCTTGAATTAATTAGATACAATGAATCATCGCTTGCTCTAAATATAAAATTCTTGAATTATCTTATTACCCGAATTGCTTCTTGGTTGTTTGGAAAGTCCACCCACTTAACTTGTGCTTAACCAACTAAACTACCTGATACTCCAGGAACAATTTAATTGGTTAATTATTTTCATTGCGCTTGTTGCCCCTCATATTTAGACCGATAACTCCTCAATCACGTCTAATTAACTAAATTAATATTCCTATGAGTCCTCAAAAGTTATCAATTAGCTAATTGTATTGTCGCTTAAGGCCCATAATTGTCTAATTAAATTAGGAAATGAAATTCTCTAATCAAATTAAATCATTTTCTCCTATGTTCTTAGGCCTATCGGAAGTTTACGCTAGGCTACCGTCAAATTAGCGATGGATCCGCCTCAACCTAGTTGGTTATCTATTTATAACGAATGAATTATATTTGCTACTAATTTAAGGGACGTCAATTCTTTTACTAATATGCAAACATAATTGTTTAAACGAGAGACATAGGATGCAATAACATTCATTCAAGACATAATTGAAAACCAACAAACTCATCTAAGTACATAATCAGTCAAGAAATAGATCCAATCCAACAATCTAAGGGGTTTAGCCCCTCATGCTACAAAGTAAATCAACAAATAAACATGAATTCATGAGAAAAAATAAAAAGAAACCTGACCAGAACAGAATACAGTGCTGAAAGGGACGAGAAAATACAGAGAAAAGTCTCACCTAGCTGGCTAAAATGCGAAAAGAAACCTATTTATAATTATCGCCAATGTTGAGACGCTGGCCCTTCATTTCGCGGGTTTGGGATCGTGGCAGTGTCCAGATGTTGCATTATCGCATCTCGACGCTACCTCTCGGGTAGATAATATTTCATCAACACCTTTTTGTGCCAATTGACTCCAATCGCGAGGCCCAAGTGCTCTGCTCACGTCTTTTAGCTCCCTCGTCATCTCAGGGTCTCCAAGATAGCTTGAAAAGGTCCTTTAATTTCCCGAATTAGGGTCGATTTGATATAATGGCCTAATAAACCCGTTGTGCACGAATTCCCTATAAAACAAATAATAAACTCATAAAATATGAACTAACATGATTAAATTAAAGGCAAATAAATAGCACAATTCAGGTGCTGTCAGAAAGCTTACCAACGACAATTGAAAGCTCACCGACGGCGACTTGAAGCACTAAATTTATGGCGCACATGGATTCTTTTGTTTGACACGATGCTGGAAGCCCACATACATCTTTCGACGATGACTTGATCTCTTGCCCTCATTGTTGGTCATTGAGCTCTTCATCTTCAGCACGACGTGGGGTTTTTTGTTCGTGGGTTCAAAGTGTAGATGTGTGTCCCTGTACTTCATTGGTAGCAAATTCGTGGTGGTCGTGGTTGTTCGTGCTTAGATCTAAGGCCGTGGTGGTCGTGGGTAGCAAATCCGACATTAAAATATAGTAGATTTGAGCCCGATCAGTTTGATTTTTAAGATTTGAGTGGGATTACTTCCAAGGGTTTTTTTTTTCTTTGCTTCTTTTTAATTTTATAAAATGTAGACTTAAATTTAATTGATTAGTGATTGTACTTTATTTTTATCTTAGATTGAATGATCGGTAGAAAGGATGAACTTAATAGTTTGGTAAATTAAGTTTAATTGTTTGGGTTAGTCTTTGAGTAATGCTTAGTTATTATATATAAGTTTTGAAATTGTTTTGTTAATTTATAATTGTTGTTTGTTTATGATTACAATTGAGTTTTGTTGGTAAAAGAGTTGAGAAATACTTTGAGTCCAAATTGTTTGTGTTAGTCTTTTATGGGTTTTTTGAAGGAGTGATTAACACTCTAGCGGAAGCAATTCGGATCTTAGGCATCTTAAATCACATAAATTTCAAGAACAAATATAGGATAAACAAGCTTAAAAACAAAGTATAAGCAAAACAAACCTTTGGAGCACAAATTTCAGCAAACCGTTAGCTTGATGGATCACAAACACTTCATGGACAACCACTGTTGTCTTCCCTACTATTCTCTGGTCTTAGAACCATTTTTGGAAACCGATTCGTGAGAAGAAAATGAGGGAGAATAGTTGAGAATTACGCTGTGGGTTTTGTGAAAAAAAAAATCCAACAGCATTCATTTACCAAACCTTCAGGTTCTCCTCATTTTTCATCCTCCAAATGACTTATGTATGGAAGAAACATGCAACTCAAAATTGGTAAATGAAGACGAAGCATCAATTAATGGATTAGTCATGGGATTAAGGTGTCAAACACTTTATTTGCATGAAAAGCACGACAAAATTAATTAAATTATTTTTGCTAATTAATTTTAAATAAAATTAGTTTAAATAATTAAAATTAATTTCAATTAATAATTAAATAAATTTAATTAATTATATTTATTTAATTTAATAGCAAATATTAAATTAAATAATGTACCAATCCCAATTCTCTCAAAACCAATTGTTTGAATTTGAATCCATATTCATATGTAAAATTCAAACTAAAATTCTAATATGTATCATATACACATTAGCAATATTTAAATCATATTTAAATATTTTCCAACTCTCTCTATAATATAGTTCAACTCATAATTAAACTACAATTAACGCTTACTCCCTAAACCGGAATTTGAACAATTCAAATTCTCTCATCACACTATTCTAAGGTTTAGTCCGATATGAGCTAGTAGGGGGACCTAATGGACCTACAGATCATGAGCTCCAACGATTCGAGATTAACTAGCTAAACTCTCTAACCAAATTAATCAACATTCGTTAACTGCCTGATGACTCCACTATAGATCAGCAGTTGCACTTTCCTCACTGTAGATATATTTTTGTCAACTCGATATAACCATAATTAGTAAGTAGGTCCTTCACAGGTTGTTCGTAATTATAGCTGGGTCAAAATTACCTTTTTACCCTTATAATTACCTCTTGTTCCTTAAGTCCCACTGATCCTCTAATAAACAATTGGTTTGTGGTCCAACCATCAAACGGAGTTGATAGCACCTAATTCATGTTATCTTATTACCGATAATCTAAACTTGTTAGAGGCATTTTATGGTTTAAATGTCTAATTTGGAGGCATCGGAAACGAACTACACGAATTGGTTCTAATTTGGGCCATTTGGAGCGTTTTTTAGCCATCTCAAAGTTCACGGATGACGAGGAGGTGAGAAGACCCAAACGGATCATGGCAAGCCTGAAGTTTTTCCAAGAGATCAAAGGTTTGAGCTCCAAAGGAAGCAAACCGAGATAAAGCAAGAAAAGTAAGGCAGTAGGCTAGAATGCAGGGCAACGTCGAGATGCTAGGCCCAGCATCTCGACGCTGTCGAAAAATATGCAGAAGATAGAACACGCACCATCGAGACGCTGCATTCTAGCATCTCGACACTACGCCAATTATTATAAAAGTTAGGTCTCGGCTTTCAGCATCTTTAGGTTAGATTTATCGCGTTTTTCCTATTTTTTACGCTTTGTTTTGGTTTTCTGAGTTACCTAGACCCTTTTAGGTTGTTTCTTATGCATTGTATTGCAATTATTTTTTGTTTTCCATTTATTATGAGTAGCTAAATTTAGTTGAATCGTTGGATTGGGCACTGTTTTGGATGAATGTACACCTTGGTTGACTTTTCTGGTTTTTTTTTTATGAATTTTATGAGAGTTGAATTGTTGTTTTTCATGCAACCTCGTTTAAACCAATGCATGTGATTAGATTCTTTGAGTTGACGCCTCTTTGAATTTGGTTGTGTGCATTCTATTAGTTATTTGGGATAGCCACTAGGTTGAGGCAAGTCCATCGCTAATCTCGCATGTTTAGTGTAGACTCTTGATAGGCCTAAGATGCATGATCAAATTGTCTTAGTTGAATTTGAATTATTGTTCTGTTTGATTAATTAAATTTCAGACCTTGTGTGTAAAGCGATTAATTTTGAAAGTAATTCCAGAGATCTCAGATTACTTGTTTAAAATTAATCCGAAATAGCTTGGTGATCATTGGACTATGCATGCGGGGTAGCAGGCGTAATGTAAATTAATCAATTACATTAGCTGTGGGATCCTGGGTTAATTAATTAGTTAAACACTGGTTAGGTAGGAGGATCCTCCGAGTAGTCAAGAAGCACTACCGGGGTCAATTTGAATTGCATGAAATTAATATTTAGAGAAAACTAGGAAGTCAAGTTGAAATCATTCAAGCAGTGAATTCTCAATCCAACGATACTCTTATTTCATGGATTTTCAAACCCATTTTCTTTCTGGTTGCATGTTATATTTACTCCAACTTTATTTTACACCCATGTCCTTTACTTTATTTTGCAATAAAAATTGCTTCAAAATCCCCCCTATTTGTGACTTCGCATAAAAACCTAAAATCACGTTACAGAATACCCTTCCCTACGGACGACCCAACCACTACTACTGTAGAGTAGTTCGACACCGAAGTTTTACAGATTTTATTTAGTCGGGAGGCCTCGAATACCTCTCCATCACGAGTCCCTCTAAGGCCAATGAGAAGGTGGCGCCCCTTGTTCAAGACCTGGAGTGAGCACTTAAGGGAGCAACCTATCTACTATCTTTAAAAGCGGGTACGAGTGAGTTCCATCTTGCAGGATTATGTACCCAGCTATCTAACTGGTTTTATCCCCAAAATTGTAGGCTTATTGAGTCGGTGAACTCGGGCCACTCTCACCCATGCAAATCAAAGGATAATCCTGAATAAATAGGAGTTCATAGTTATCTCAGGATTAATATCGAGTTACCAAGGTCATTGCATGAAATAGTCAGTTTTAATAGTAAACGGTGTTATAAAGTAAAAGTGACTATTTTGCGGTTCTGATCTTACGCAAACTAATTGCATAGGATGCCCCCACTCGCATGTCTCCACATGAACGATTTAGGATCACATCGTTTGTATCATATACAAAGTGGGTCGCGTCCATAGTGTCCCCAGGATAAGCTTATCTACAAAATTGGGTTTTTATGACATTGAAAAATTGTCACAAGCACATTTCATGACATTTTTTTTTGCGTACTAGGAGCCCCCATCAAGGAAAATGTATACATGACGCTATTAAAAAAACCTGTCATAATTATTTTTTTCATGACACATAAAAGCTGTAAAAAAAAAAGATATTAATGACATTTAGTAACTGTCACAGTAAATTTTTTTATGACAATGGAACATTGTCAATGAATAACTCCTGAAAGTCATCTTTCTGTCAAGATGTATATACTAATGACAATTAATTACTATCAACAAAAGGTTATTGATGAGAACATGTCAATGTTACAAAAATTTCAACAACGACAGTGTATGATTGTCAAACAAAACTTTTCGTTGACAGTTTTTTGTTGTCAACAAAAAAAAGTCACGACAGTTATAAAACTGTCACAAAAATGCTTATAATGATACTAAACAGTTGTCATCCAACTAATTTCTATGACTTTGATGAGCCGTCATATACTATACTATAGACCGTTTTGGCTATTACTTGAACTTGATTCACTTTTATGTCTCCACATATAGTTCAAGTTTACATACAATAGCCAGAGGTTCTTAGTTTATTGGATTTGAGTTAATTAATGCAAAACTAAAACAATAATTCAATAACACCTTATTGAATAACTTCAATAACATTTCATTGATATTAATTAATCTTTTATATTTACTATCCATGAGTTTTAGGGCATAAAACAGATAGCGCGCATAACGAGCTATTTTTTCCTGTCAATTTTAGTTAGTCTTTGAGTATTATTTTGCCAAATTATCCTCATTAATGTTTATTTTGTAGGCAATTGAGTTTCGGAATGAATTGGAGAAATTGGAGTTTATTGGGTGCTCGGGACCTAAAGAGGAGCAAGAGAAAGGAAAAAGAATCAAAATTGGAGACTTACAAAGGATGCAAACCCCAGAGGTAGCTTCGAGATGCTGCCTCCTTAGCGTCTCGAAGCTACCAATTTTCCATATATGAATTGGGCGGTAATAGGGACATCGTCGAGATGCTGCCCCTAGCGTCGAGACGCTGTCGACAATTTCCTTATAAACATAATGTGATGTTGGCCGAGAGAGGGGAGTTCAATTTGGGAGTTTTTAGACCTAAAATTGATTGGACACATTCTGTGGGAGCTGAAGCAAGGCCAAGGAGTGGGAATCACTCAAGAACATGTGGAGATCGTGACGGGGACGTGTGGTTTTCGATGGAATTGAGGTTTTCCTTAACTTTTCCTAATCTCTAGTTAGTTCTTATGGCTTTTTAATATCTAGCTTATATCGTAACGCAATGTATGAGTAGCTAGACGTATTTCTTAGGAATTGATGTAGGCTTTTAAGATTATTGATTAATTATCAGGATGTTTTGTGCGTTTATTTTATTCATGTGATTATGGTTAAATGCTTTCAATTAATTGACCACTAGTTGAATGATTTAGTGTTGAATCTTGCTCGGGAGAGGGGATTTAGCTTAAACTTCACTAATTGTGTGACTAAGGTAGAATTCTAAGATCGGGAGATTTAGAATAACTTTAGAAGTTGTAAAACGAACTAAACTCAAAGCCTTGCATGTTAATGAACTTAGATAGGGATATCTAGTTTATTGTATGCATGATAATCAATTATGCTCGGGAGAGATAGTGGTAATTTAAGGTTTTTAGACTTATAAAATAATTGCACTTAACAATTCATTCCCTTTAATTAATCCTAAATCTAAATTGACGAAATCAATTCCTTAAGAATTCTTCCAATTGAATTTCCATTCTTTAATTTGCATTGGCTTTTGATTCAATATTATCATTCCCTTTTGATCTCTAAATAAAATTGGGTAAAAGTATTCACGGTAATTAATTTAACTAGAAAACCAATCCAGAGTACGACATTCAATTCTAAATCACTATATTATTACTTGACCCGTACACTTGTGGTAGCAAAATTGCGCATCAAGTTTTTGGCGTCGTTGTCGGGGATTGGCATATTTAGTCAATTTGATATTGTGAAAAAATTGTTCGGTCTTAATTTAGGGTGTTTTTTTTTTTTACTTTCTTAGGTAGTTTCATTTTTTTTCCTTATTTGTTTTATTTTCATATTTGTAGTTTCCTTTTTTAGTGTTTTCCTTATTTGTTTTGATTTTTTCCTTATTTGTTAGTTTCTTTATTTGTTTTTTTTCCTTGTTTGATATTTTCCTTAATTGTCTGTTCCATATTCTATTTTGCATTCCTTATTTGTTAGTGTTTCCTTTCGTAGTTTATCTTTTCCTTTTTTTTTGTTTTAGTTGTTTCCTTTGCTATTTTCTTTCCTTATTTGTTTTCTTTCTTTTTTTTTTTCCTTTTTAAGGTTAGGTTAGGTAGTGTATGCAAGAAGAGTGGGAGTTAGCCTTAGTTCCCTTTGATTCCAAGATTAAGAGAACTTATAATAGACTTCGAAGGGAGAACCAAGAAATACTTATCCAAATGGCCGACCAGAATCCACCTAAGGAGCCTAAGTCAATTGGAGACTACTTTCAGCCCGTGTTTTAGGGGCAACAATCGAGGATTGTCTATGACCAGATAAATGCTAATAACTTTGAGCTGAAAACTGGTCTCATTCAGATGGCTCGTGATTGTGCACACAAAGGATCGCCCACCGAGGACTCTAACTCTCATCTAAAATCCTTTTTAGACATTTGTGGGACGGTAAAGATAAATTGAGTGACTGAGGATGCTATTCGCTTACGTCTTTTCCCTTTCTCTTTACAGGATAATGCGCGAGATTGGTAGTAGCCCATCCCCCTTGGGAGCTTCACCGCCTGGGATGCTTTAGTCCAAGCTTTCTTGAAAAAATTCTTTCCCCCTGCAAAGACGGTCAAGCTGAGGACCGACATTGGAACATTTCAGCAGCAGCTCGACGAGCAGTTGTTCGAGACATGGGAGAGCTACAAGGAGCTACTAAGGAAGTGCCCTCACACGGATACCCCGATTGGTTGCAAATTCAATTATTTTATAATGGTTTAAATCCAAGTACTAAGACTATTGTTGATGCAACCGCAGGTGGGACTTTGTTGTCCAAGACCGTGGAGAATGCACGTACTTTACTGGAGGATATGGCCACCAACAGTTATCAGTGGCCATCAGAGCGGTCTACACCAAGGAAACTTGCAACTGAGGTGTTCAAGATTGATAATGGAAGTACTTTACAAGCCCAGATGTCCTCCCTTGCTAATGCTTTCTTGAAGTTTTCAAGTACAGGAAGTGCATAGTCCATTGAGTCAGCTGCTGCCATTGCATCTGAATCTCAGGAGGAGATCACCATGGAACAAGTTCAGTACGTGTCAAATTCTAATTTTAGGGGATATAATAATTCTACACCCACACACTATCATCCTAACAATAGGAACCATGACAATTTTTCTTATGCTAACAATAAGAATGTTTTAAATCCTCCTGGATTTTCCCCTCAAAAGCAAGAAAATAAACAATCTCTTGAGGATCTTCTTAGAGCCTTTATTGTAGAATCAAGTAACTGGACCAATATGCTTGAGGAGGCAGTCATCGCTATAAATATCACAGTGACTGGCCACAGTGCAACAATTAAGAACATCGAGACTCAGTTGGGGCAGTTTGGTGAATGTTGTGAACACTATTCAGAAAGGTAAGGCCTCAACTGAGCAGGAGAGATCCTAGATGGAGTACTGTAAGACTATCACTGTGCCCCAAGTGGAGATTGAAGAAGTTGAGAAAATTCAAGGAATTGGGGAGTTGGAGACAACTGAATTAGAAGGCCACACTAGAGAAGCTGAAGATGACATATCCTCAAATGAAGCTAAAAAGCTTAATCCTGAGCCTCCTATCCCTTCTCCTACTATTTTGGTCCTTAAAAAGAAGAAGAAGAACAATCAGGTTCAATTTGAAAAATTTATGAATGCTTTTATGAATTTAAATATTAATATACCTTTTGCAGAAGCATTAGAGATGCCCCAGTACAACAGGTTCATGAAGGAAGGGCTATCGAAGAAGAAAAAGAAAAGCAATTAGACACAGTGTACCTCGCCTCGACATGCAGTGCCCGATTGCAGCAGAAAGTGCCTGAGAAACGAACTGATCCAGGGAGTTTTTCTGTTCCTTGTAGCGTTGGTACTTACTCTTTCCGTGCATTGTGTGATTTAGGCACTAGTATTAATATCATTTCTCTATCCTTATGCAATAAATTAAACATAGGTGAGATTAAATCTACTTTTGTTATACTCCAATTGGCTGACCATTCTGTTGTTAGTCCATATGGAATTGTAGAAAATGTTTTAATCAAAGTAGGTAGATTTTTCCTCCCTATTGATTTGTTTGCTATGGATATTATGGAAAATCCTTTAGTATCTATCATTCTAGGGAGACCATTCCTCGCTACTAGACGAGTTATTATTGATATTGAGTGCAAGGAGCTCACTATTAGAGTCTAGCACGAAAAAGAAGTATTCAAAGCTTTTGTTGACTCTAAAGATCGCTTTGAGGAGCTCGTGATGGGCTACAAGAAAGGTGCCAGTAAGAGCACCTCTGGTGGATTCACTGACAAAAGACCTCCTTGATGCATACATGGTTAACACATTGAGCTAAAGACGTTAAACAAGCGCTTATGGGAGGAAACCCAAGTGAGTTTGTTTTTGTTTTTATGTTTTTGATGTGTTTGTCGTTTTTTTTTTTTTGTAGGTGTTCCTATGGCTCTTGTCTTTGTTCAACATTCATGAGAAGGTCATCATTTCAGGGCAATAATGTTCACCCCTTCCATTCTTTTCTTGTTCTCATGCTTATTTAGGCTTTAGTTTTCTATACATTGAGGACAATGCATGTTTTAAGTTTGGGGGTGGAATGCTTTGCTTATTGAGCCCTTGAGCATTTGAGTTCGGGCTATATTTTTTGAGCTTATTGTGATTATGGCATAGGGTTGTTTTTGGATGCTATTTCTAGATGATTATGATCTCCTAGAATAGGCTTTATTGTCAATGTTTAAGCTTTTGATGAGTTGTAAGCATGAGTGCCCAAAAGGGAGAATTTTTAAAATTTTTCTAGGAGATGTCTTGCTTTAGTGGAGTATTTTTCTTGTTTTAGAGTTGTATTTGGATGCTTAAGAGCGAATTATTAGGTTCATGAGCTTGTTGTCACCTCGATGGGTGTAGGGAGGAGCTAAAGAGTTAATTTTTTCCAAATTAGCATGTTTAATCTTGCCTAGGATGAAAGAAAAAGAATATATGCTTATCATGCTCATAAAGAAAAATCATTCTTGCTTTTACATTTGAAAGAAAATTAATGTCATGGCTTATGTGCACAATATGCAATGAGTAATAACGTTTTAGGCGGAAAGAGCTACCCCTGTTGTGATCAGTTAGGCCAACCAAGGGTTAAACTTGGGTTATGGGTCCCTACAATAAGTGTGTGAAAGCTAGTGCCACTTAAAAATGCTTGATTCAATTTTATTTTAAAACACTTATGTATGGATAAAAACAATCTAAATTGTTCCATTGGTTCATTAGTAAATCCTTAGTGCCAGTGTAGAGGGAAGATGAGTTGAGAGTTTTAATAATCCAATCTCGAACTAGTAGAGTACAATCTAAGTAAGTTAGATCTCTCTTATGCAAGTTAATTTTGGAAAAATTTCTATTTGTCTCCTTCATTGGGCCTTATGTGCATGTATCTTGATCGCTTAATTATTGACTTTTGAGCCTTGAGGATTGAGTCAGTTTGTTGCATATATTTACAACCTATGTCTAATTGTTAGTTTGCTCGAGGACTAGCAAAAGCTTAAGTTTGGGGGTTGTTTGATAACGCGCATCGCGAGCTATTTTTCCCGGTCAATTTTAGTTAGTCTTTGAGTATTATTTTGCCAAATTAGGCAATTTAATGTTTATTTTGTAGGAAATTGAGTTTTGGATGAATTGGAGAACTTGGAGTTGATCAGGTGATCGGGACCTAAAGAAGAGCAAAAGAAATGAAAAAGAATCAAAATTGGAGGCTTACAAAGGATGCAAACCCAAGATGGAGTTGATCAGGTGCTCCTTAGCATCTCGACGCTACCTATTTTCCATATATGAATTGGGCGGTAACAGGGACAGCGTCAAGACACTGCCCCTAGCGTCTCGACGTTGTCGACAATTTCCTTACAAATAGAATGTCATGTTGGGCAAGAGAGGGGAGTTCAATTTGGGAGTTTTTAGACCTAAAATTGATTGGAGACCTTTTGTGGAAGCTGAAGCAAGACCGAGGAGCGGGAATCACTCAAGAACGTGTGGACATCATGATGGGGACGTGCGATTTTCGGCGAAATTGAGTTTTTCCTTAACTTTTCCTTATCTCTAGTTAGTTTTAATGGCCTTTTCATATCTAGCTTATATCATAACGCAATGTATGAGTAGCTAGACGTGTTTCTTAGGGATTGATGTAGTCATTTAAGATTATGGATTAATTATTGGGATGTTTTGTGCCTTTATTTTATTCATGTGATGATGGTTAAATGCTTTCAATTAATTGGCCACTAGTTGAATGATTTAGTGTTAAATCTTGCTCGAGAGAGAGGATTTATCTTAGACTTTACTAATTGCATAACTAAGGTAGAATTCTAAGATCGGGTGATTTAGAATAACTTAGATAGAATTCTAAGAATTAAACTCAAAGCCTTGAATGTTAATGAACTTAGATAGGGATATCAAGTTTATTGTATGCATGAGAATCAATTATTCTCGAGAGAGATAGTTGTGATTTAAGGTTCTTAGAATTATAAAATAATTGCACGTTAACAATTCATTCCCTTTAATTAATCCTAAATCGAAATAATAATTAAAGATGAATTCAGTCTAGCTAAGCTCAAGTATACACTATCGCATGCAGTAATAAAAATTCTTGAAGTATTCCAAAAGTATCGATCCCACAAGGACTAATTAAATACAGCTTTGAAGAAGAAGCTGTTCTTAAATTGCAAGGTAGGTAACCAAGGAAAAATAATTGATGTTGGGGTTTTGGAAAATAATAAGG
The DNA here is from genome assembly GCA_017139565.1 of Luffa aegyptiaca. Taxonomy (NCBI): domain Eukaryota; kingdom Viridiplantae; phylum Streptophyta; class Magnoliopsida; order Cucurbitales; family Cucurbitaceae; genus Luffa; species Luffa aegyptiaca. Next base: position 42,790,489 of record CM029407.1, read on the forward strand.
CAAGTAGTAAAAAAAAAAATACCAAACAATAATAAAAGCGAGGAATTCAGTAAAGCTTCAACCCAAGGGTGAATAACTCTAATAATAGATTGTTTAACCTAAGTCTAGATATGCATTGGGTCAGGTTTAACTCCTATTTGGCCTTGCTCCCAAGAACCGTCAAAAGACTAAGCGAGTACCGTTGTGCACATTTTTGTGACACGTCTCCGACATAGATGATTCATGCTTGCAAACTTTAACCCTATAGTTGTTATAAGCGACCATCCCCTATAATAGCGAAATACACTCTTTCGAGCCATTTCTCCTATATCATCTTTATGAAAACCGATATTGTTTGACCTTTTCGGTACCAAACTCACATGGTCTGTGAAGTCTTAGTGATCAAGTTAAACTTAACAAGATTAGAATGACAATCAATAAAGGATGACATGCATACATAAAGCTTAGGAAAATAAAACAACTTTCAAGCTATTCCATCCACAAGGGAATTCACTAAACTGAACCCCTCAATGGAATTTAGCTACGCATGATGGATAAAAGTGTAAACAAATAATGAAATAAAGTGCTGGAAAATAATGTGCAGTAGCTAAAATTAGGGTTATTCTATTTATCCAATCCCTCTATAGTTCGCACAACACTCTACTCTCCATTTACAAGGTGGAAATAGGGTGAAATCTCTACAAACACGAAGGTCTCATGGGTCAGACACTAGGGTTTTGTCACCACCCACGACGTTCCAGTGAGTTCTGCTTGCATTGGCCTTTGATTCTTGGCCTTTTATAGAGTGGGGAGTCATTAAGAAGTCACGAAAAATGGTGCTTGCAGGTAGCTCAGTCAGTTTTGGAGTCAAAACAGTCGGTTAGGTGCGTGAAAAGTGTTGGGTTTTATGTCCTAAAACTCAAAGTTTGTAATCCTTTTGCAATAAATATGTTATTCAGTGAATTGTTTGCTTTCGTACTATAAATCTAATAGAAACATCTATGGTGATAATATGAAATACTCGAACTATATCGTGGATATGGACAGGGATCAAGTTCTAGTATATAACCTAAATAGTCTATAATATAAGGATAAGGCTGGGTACCTTATTCTGGTAACACTATGGATGTGGCCTACTTTGCGAACGAGGCAAACGAAGTGACCTTAGATCGTTCATGTAGAGACATGCGAGTAGGGGCATCCTATGTAAAAGATGTTTACACAAGACTCGACCAAGAAATAAGTAACTCTTACTTTCTAACGTCGTTTACTGTTAAGACTGACTATTTCATGTGATGACCTAGGTAACTCGATCTTAATCCTGAACATTCTATGAACTCTTGTTTGTTTGGGATTATCCTTTGATCTGCATGGGTGAGAGTGGGCCAACAGCACCACCCCATTAAACCTACCATTTTGGGGATAAGATTGGATGAATAGCTCGGGACATAGTATTGCAAGACAGAATTCACTCCTATCCGAATCAGGGATAATAGAAAGGTTGTTCCCTTAAGTGCTGACTCCGAGGCTTGAACAAGCGGCCCCACCCTCTCATTGGCTCGTGAAGGATTGACTTACTAATCATTTGTTAGGATTGGTGCCCTGAAACTCGTAGATAGTGAATGTTAAACAAAATTATATACTTGTTCGATAAAGTCGTTATCGAGATTAATTCAGTAAAGTCATTACTGAATAAGTAAATTGCACATTAGATAACCCAAATCCAATAAACTAAGATCCATGGCTATAGGATGAACACTTGAGCTTTATGTAGAGACATAAAAGTGGATCAAGCTCGAGTAATAGCCAACACGGTCTATAGTATAGGGATAGGGCTGTGTACCTTATTCTGGGGACACTATGAGACGCGACCCACTTTATAGATAGTATAGACGATGTGATCCTAAATCGTCCATGTAGAGACATGCGAGTGGGGGCGTCCTATGCAATGAGTTTGCATAAGACCAGGACCGAGAAATAAGTCGCTCTCGCTTTATAACACCGTTGACTGACGAGACTGACTATTTCATGTGATGACCTAGGTAACTCGACCTTAATCTTGAGCTAACTATGAACTCTTGTTTATTCGGGCTTATCCTTAGATCGGCATAGGTGAGAGTGGCTCAGTATCGCCGACTCAATAAGCCTCCCATTTTAGGGATAAGAACGGGTAGATAGCTGGGGACATAGTCGTGCGAGAAGGAATTCACTCCTACCCAAATTAGAGATAGTAGAGAGGTTGTTACCTTAAGTGCTGACTCCAGGGCTTGAACAAAGGGATCCCGCCCTCTCATTGGCCCGAGAGGGACTCGGTTTATTGGTTGGACCATAAACCAATTGTTCATTAGAGGATCAGTGAGACTTAAGAAACTAGAAGTACTATAGGGGTAAAACGGTCATTTAACCTAACTATAGCTATGAACAATCTGTGAAGGATCGACTTACTGAGCACGGTTAAATCAAGTGGACGAAAATATATCTATAGTGAGGGGAGTGCAAACTACCGGGCTATAGTGGAGTGTCCCGGTAGTTAACGAATGTTGGTTAAGCTTGGTTAATGAGATTAGTCGGTTAGCCTCGAATTGTTGGAGCCCATGATCTATAGGTCCATTAGGTCCCCCGACTAGGTCATATCGAAATAAAGCCTAGAAAAATAAGATAGGATTCTTTGAATTGTTCAAAATCGGGAAAAAGGGCATTTTCGTAAATTGTGTTTGACACAATATTTAATTATGAATTAAATTGGAAAATGAGAGATTATGTATTTAAAAGTGTTTTAAATACTATATATGAATTAGGAATCATATATAATTAGATTGCATAAGGTGTCAATGATTAATTGGATTAATCATAACAAATTAATTGGAAATGTTTCTAATTAATTGCCATGAAATCAATTTCAATTTGGAATTGGAAATTGAATTAGAATGCAAGCAAAATCTGATTGAGGATCAAACTTAGTGGATTTAGATGGATTTCCACTCTTGCATGTTGATACAAAGTGGAATACAACACATCCATGCACTTGTTGCATGTGTTGTGACTTCAACACCCAAAATCCACTTTTGCTTGCATTACCACCATGTGTCTTGCATCTTGAGGCCTTTCCTTGCATGGAATATCTCTATAAGTAGATGCAAAATCAGAGAGTTAAGAGAGCCATTTCCATATTGTTATGCTGCTGGATTTGGGTCTCAAACTCACTCATCTCCATATATCTCTTTAGGCATGAACCTTCAAGCATTCCCTTCCCATTCCCTATCTCTATAGACTCCCACAAGTCGTTCATGGCCCGGAGAATTGTAGGGCAGACACTAGAGGTGGTCCACACACCGTTCGTGATCAAAGGAATCAAAGGGAGTTGTTGAATCAGTCTCCAAAAAGGTTGGTACAAATTCTGCTCTCTGTTTGCGGTATTTGGACAACATGTTTTCATTTTCTAAAATTGATGTAGTTAAGTGCTTCCGATCCTAAAATTGCTTCCGCATGTGTTATATGAACACCTTCATCATGGTTATATCGAGTGGACGAAAATATATCTACATTGAGGGAAGTTCAGCTACTAGGCTATAGTGGAGTGACCCGGTAGTTAACAGATGTTGGTTAACTTGGCTAAAAGGGTTTAGCCGGTTAAACCCCGAACCGTTGGAGCCCATGATCTGTAGGTCCATTATTTCCTCTTGCTAGCTTGAAAATAACCTTTGGAACAATACGATGGAAGGAATTAGAATAAATTCGAATTCAGTTTAGGGAAATGGTTGGTCATATTTAATATTACCGACACGTCGGGTTTTGGATAAATCGAGCTATGAGAGATTTAATATATTTAAATATGATTTAAATATCGAGCACATGAATCCTTCATGGTTTAAAAATAACTTTTCTGAAATGTTCGGGATTGGTAGCAAATTATTAATTTAATATTAGATATTAAATTAATTATATATTTAATTATTTAATTAATAATTATTTTGAATTAATTTAAAATTCAAAATTCAAAATTGGATTTTAAATTTTCAGATTATTAATCATGGAATTAAATAAATTAAAAATCCAATTTAATTTGAATTATGAAAATTCAAAATTAAATTGAATTTTAGGAGGTGGAGTGCATGGTGACTAAACCCATGCACTCCCTCTCATTAAGCCACCAAATTACCCACTTAATCTTGGGTAATTTGGTGTCAAATTTTGGTGTTTCTTCTCAGCTTGAGTCCTCTATTAATGGGGGTGAATTTGCTGAAGAAACAATGTTTGAATCCTTAAAGAAGTGTTGCCAAAATCTCTCCAAAACTCAAGAACTCAAAACCTCCATTGAAGCTTGGTTTTCAAGCTCGTTCCCTTCCAAATTCCATCACTAGAGGATCCCGCAATCCGTTCCAAAGGCTTGAGGATAGCAAGGAAGATCAAGTGGTGGTTCGTGATAATTTGGTGAAGAAAAACAAGCAACCAATTCATCTAATTTGAATATCAAAGAGGTCGGTACTCACTGTCGCTGTTTTTCTTCATATGAACAGCATGTTTTGCATGATTAAATTGAAGTTATTAAGTGCCTAAGATCCAAAATTTCTTCTGCATGTTAGATATTAACACCTTCAAAAAGCTCGTTCAAAACGACCCACGATGGACTCAGACTTTTCTGTTTCTGTCCAGAAATGCAGTCGCCTTTCATTTTACCTTGGCAGAAATGCAGTCGCATTTCTGCTGTTCCTTTGTTCTTCCTACGGCATGCAAAAATGAGTTACATTCATACCAAATCGGTTCATTTAAGCTAAAAAATGCATAATGTAACAAACATGACTCTCTAAGACTCAACTTACCAACTTTTACACTTTTTAGGCTCGGGAATAGTAAATTTGATAAAAAAACATACAAGTTTCACAAGAAATAAGTTAAGAATAAGGGGAAAATAGGTATATTTTTGGCACTTATGATGACACCAACAGTGAATTTGTCGAAGATGGGGAATACGTGACCTGAAAAATAGGAGCAAACACTGCACACCGGTGTGGTGCTCGCCATACACACTCTGATGCCTAAGTCAATAACCGGAGGTCATAACAAACAGTGCGGGGTTGATCAAGTAAAGGAGTATGGTGTATTTGTGTACTGGTTCTTCCATCCCCACTCTAGGCTTTCAATGGGTCATTTATACCTTTCTTCCTGTTAAGGTTTCTCTCACTCGAGTCGGTCGTTCGTGGTTCTCCTTCCGCTAATTAAAGCTTCTCGGGGCTGAACGGGACGGACCCTAGTAAGCTCGAGCATCTTTTGGGCATAAGAACCTGGTCAGCCTCGACATTGGGTCGAGGCCGACCGTTGCTTCGGCCTCGGCTCAATGCTGAGGTCGAGGAGGGAGGTGGGCAAGCCCACCTCCTTGTGATCTTTCACTTCTCTTTCTGGTCCAATTCGAGTGGGTCCAAACCATTTTGCCAAGAATTTCGGTTACATCGGAATTATCCATAACATTAAGCCCCCACTCTTTAATTGGAGTTCAGTGCAATGATAATTCCTCCGCCTGAGTTAACTGTAAGTCCAATTGGAGAGTACAATGACCATCTCTCTCATAATTTTAAATGGCTTAACCTTCTTAACCTTATTTTTTAATTAAAGATTTTATATTTCGGTTCATCATTTTATCAAATTTTATGACATTCTTTTCATTGAGCCTTCAACGTGTGGGAATTGAGGAGACATTTCCGGTTGGTTCTGAACTAGACATGAAGGAAGGTTGTTGAGGAATTAATTGGGAGGAAAAAGACAAATGGAAAAGGATGAAAATGGGTGGTGGCCGAGGTGTACAAGCCTCGACCTTGGCACGCCTGCAGCAGGCGTGCCTCGGCCTCGACAAAAAGTCGGGGCTAACCAACTTTTTCCTTTTTTTTTTAAATTAAAATTTGAATTGTCCGGCCATTTCCCCCAATTTTTTCCTATAAAAAACCCCTCCACATCCTCATTTTTCACCCATCCATCTCTTACCTTCTTGGTTTTTCTCTCATTGGTTTTCTTTTTTTTTTCGTTTTTGAAAGGTAGTTTTCAATTATTAAGGTTGTCTTTCTTTCTTCTTGTTTTTATTTCATGGCTAGCGAAGATTCTAATACTTCTCCAGAGGTGGACGAGTCTTATTCTGATGAGGGGCCTTCCAGCTCCAGTAATTATGTGGACCCTGAACTCTCGGATAGTAGCAACACTAAGCCCACTGCAAGATCCTCAAATTTATCATCTCGTTGACCGTAACTCAAATAGAGCTCTTGTGGCGCAAGTATGATATTCCCGATGACGTGCACCTTAGGCTGCCTAATGCTGACGAGAGCTTTGATAACCCCCCGAATGGGAAGTTACTTTTTACTCTGCAATGTTTAGAATTTGTGTTCGCCTCTCTCTCTCTCTTTTTCTTCAATATTTTTTAGTTTTCATAGGTTTAGCCCCTGCCCAGATTGTTCCTAATGGGTGGAGTCATCTTATTGGTTGTTTTGCTCTTTGGGCGATGCATTGTGGGGGTTCTTTGATGACTGTTGAAGATTTTTAGTCTTTACATCTTCTTAGTCACAACCCTATCTTAGGTCATCTTTTTTTTTTACATTAGTGCTAGGAAAGGGGTTTTAGTAAGTAGGCCCTCGCAACATTCGCCAATCAACTTTGGATAAGTAGTTTTCTAGGCTCGTAGAAGAACTTGAGTCTTCCCAGTGCCACGGTCCCTATCTAGTTGACGAGGAAGTTCTTGAATCTTTTGGATTATCACGCCCACGCATCCTCAGACCCGAAGGTGAGTTAGGGTCAGCCTCGACCCTCCATGGTCGACCTCGATCCCGACTTTTTGTTACATGTATATATACATATATTAACTTGTGGTCTTCCTTTCTCCTTTTATAGAGATGGGCTTTCTAAGGAATGTATGATTCGCAGAGGAAGAGACGGGAGGCCCGCAACAAAGTCAGGACCTCACGAGCCACTTCTGTGGATCTAATCGATAGTGAAACCGTACAGGCCCCTGTTGAACCCTGTCGTCGGCCGGCTCCTACGACCTGTAGAACTCGATACAAAACACGCTCGTCGGTTTTAGAACCTAATCTTCAGGCCGGTATTCCAGTTTTTGCCTTACCTGAAGATTACCGTGGTGTGGTAGTGAGATGGAGATTATGACACAGAACTTTATGTGCTGGCAAGGGTTACAGTCTAGGAGACCTGGGGGAGAGTTGGGATTTGAGGACCAATCTCAAGGCATCAGGGATGTCCAACAGCTCCTTCGCGATGTGAGTTTGAAGAACATTCTTTTCTTCACGCTCTTACAGACATTAACTAACCATTTACTAACTTGATTTTACTCTCTTTGGTATAGGCTTTCTTGAAGGTCACTGCCTCTTTAGTTAGCTTGGCTTACAAGTTCAACGAGCTTCAACTGAATAGTGTTCCCAGAAGCGAGCTCATCGAGGCCCAAGCTATGTTTGACTATGCTAACCGCCTGCTGGATGAAGTTACTCTCTCAGCTTCTCTTTCTGCCCTCTTTGGTTTGATCAAATCCTCAGCATTTATATACTTTTGCGCCCTCGAGATGAACTCCACATATGTTCGTGGTTGATTCTCCCCCGATGGAGTTTAACAGCTTCTCATCCTATAATCTTGAAACAACTTCAGTCAATGCTACACCATCATCCTACCCTTCTACCTGTAGTACCTCATTGCTGAAGCGAGTAAGGTATCCGCTCAAGCTTTCCCCTATCGTTTGCTTGATTGTCAGCAGGTTAATTTGTGGTTTGCGACAGTCTCTTGCCCCAAGAAACTGCGTGACAAAGATCCGAGACAACTGCTTGAATGACCCTGTTGACCTTCGGGTTAGCTTGCTAAACCACTGCTTTGCTATCCCTGTTAGGGTTAGGGAAAGAGCTCGACACTTGGTGGCCTTGGAGGCCCCATTGAAATCCATCCACGATTGGTAGGTATCCAGATGCTAAACAAGGTCCTTTTTCCCATCATACTGTTGGAAAGTTGAAACTTTGAACTTGTGCGACACTTCTGCTTGCAAGATCTTCCTTCTTCAAACCTCTATGTTGTGTGTTTCCCTGGAACTCCAGCCCCTAGTTGGGACCGCTTCGAATTACCTCATCCTGGATTCTGGCCCTAATCCTAGCCTTGGCCTCGACCCTAATCTTTGTGTTAGCTTTGGCCTCGACTCGATTATTGGTGCTTAAAATCTCATCTTTTTGAGTCAATTTAGCAAAAGTCGTAGAATCATATTGAAAATATTAGAAGTATAGAATTTATGCTTAAAATGTACAAAAAGAGATAGCTTTTACAAGAATTTATCCAAAGTTAATCTTTTTGTGCAGAGAGCTTTGCAAGGGAAATGCACTCGCAAGTGGAGATTAAAAGTAGCCGAGAAAAAGTGTTGAAGTTGAAGATTTGCACCCACGTCTTGTTCTGAAGATGTGTAAGATGCATTTGAATTGCGCCCGCAAACTTATAAGGAAAGTGATCCCAGCTGAAGACAAAAGTGTTAAGGTAGTGCACAAAGATTTTGTGCTCGACTCGTGATAGCGAGCTTAACAAGCTATTTTTCCCTATCTATTTTAGTTAGTCTTTGAAGAGTAAATTTTCCAAATTTATGCATTCTTTTGTTATTTGTAGGAATCAATTATTGGAGCTAAATTGACAAAATGGAGTTAATCGGGCATTCGGGATTAAATTGACAAAATGGAGGAATCAAAAGAGGCCAAAAAAGCAAAAAGAATCAAAGTTGGAGGCTTAAGGTTGAGGCAAACCTAAGAGCTAGCGTTGAGACGCTACTTTCTGGGTGTCTCGATGCTGGTTTTCCTTTTCTATTTTTGGCGGTGGTAGGGACAGCGTCACGACGCTATGCACAGCGTTGCGACGCTACCAACAATTTTCCTATATATACAATCTTTTGTGCTACGATTAGGGGAGTCCATTTGGTTAGATTTTAGCCATAATTTCGACTAGAGACCGTCTGTGGGAGCTGAAGCAAGACCAAGGAGTGGGAACCAGGCTTGAAAACGTGGAGATCGTGACGGGAACGTGTCGGTTTCAACGGATTCAAGAGTTTTCCTTTTCTTTTCCTTACCTCTTGTTATTTTTATGGCTTTCCTTTCAAGTTTTATTTGTAGTTCTTTGACTATAAGTAGTTAGCTTGATCATCATAGGAATTGATGTAGCCCTTTGGGCGTTGATGGATTATTTCTTGGTTATTTATTGTTTTGAATTCATTTATATGCATATTCTACTCTTAATGCTTTTGATTCATTGGCCATGAATTAAATGATGTTTTCTCTAAGTCTTGCTCGGGAGAGGGGATTTCGTTTAGATCGCGTTATGCATAACTAAGATAATCTCGAGATCGGGAGATGAGAGATAGTCTTAGAAAATCGTTAAAGGATTAGACTTAAGGCCTTGCATGTTAATGAACTTAGATAGGGATATTGTGTTTATTACATGTATGAGAATTAGTTATGCTCGGGAGAGATAGCTATGATAATAGTTTATCCTAGATTTATGAATCTTCGCATGTTCACATAGTCTAGCGATTAATCCACAACTCCAATAGGTGAAATCAATTTCCTAAGAGTCTTTCCATTTGTGTCTCCACCTTTATTTTATGCTTTTTGTCTTTAAATTTATCTTTTGCATTGAGTTTTGCTCCCTAAATAAAATTGGACAAGATTATTCACGATACTTAATTTGCTAGAAAACCAATTCAGAGGACGACACTCGTTTAATCACGAAAACACTATATCATTACTTGACCCGTACACTTCCGGTAAGCAAATTGCGCATCAACTTGGCGACCGCAATTGGGCTTTTCGATAGAATTCCGAGTGTAACGCCCTAGGTTTTCAACCTCTAACCTAGAGACGCTACTACAACTCTAACCCCTTAACTACGAACCTGAACCAATTTTAAATCGGATGTACCAAAAATTTCGGCAGCATAACGACGTAAAATGGCCTGAACCAAAATTTTTCAACACCTGATAAGCAATAAAAACACTTCTAAACAAACCACCCAACTCCACCAAACTACAATTCAGAGCCACAACCTACTTCTCTATTCGAGTCAGGCCTCGAAGCAACATGCATTAATTCAATTCAAGCTGCATAACATAAGGACATTTTATTAGGGGGAACGACCATTTCCACTAGCAACTCACATGCTAAACAATTTAATAGACTTAACCAAAACTAACAAGTCAAGTTTTAAACTCGAAAACAAAACCTTTCTCAGGTGAATCCCTGACCGAAATAGAAACTACAAAAACAATCTTCTAGCCAACTCAAATGCAACTAAAAACAACATAAAACCATAACAACGCTAGCCTATCCAAAACTTAGGAAGCAAGTTAAAACAATGACATCCTAAGCATCTTTCCTCGTAGCTCTCCTCCTCATCACCAAGGTCCAACTCACCGACCAAACCTGCAACATCTAAAATGTTGGGGGGAAGATGGGGAACGGGGTATCAGTACAACCGTGGTACTGGTAAGTAGCTCACACTTACCAAGCCACAAACAACAACCAATACAATCAACATACTTAGCACACGCATCCAATAGGTTTACACAGCCACAACAAACAACATGCTATTAAGCTACAAACTAACAACATGCTTAAAAACAACCAACTCAGGCAATCGCACCACACGCTATGCAACGCACGCACTAGACTCCACATGATTTCCGCGTCATGCTCCGTTAACTACATGATTTCCACGTCATGCTCCGCTACTACATGATTTCCGTGTTATGCTCCGCTACACATGAATTCCGCGCCATGTGCTGCGCTACTCACATGATTTCCGCGTCATGCTCTGCTAATACATGATTTCCGAATCATGCTCCGCTAACTACAAGATTTCCGCGTCATGCTCCACACCTAACCCACATGAATTTCGCGCCATGTGTTGCGCCACTCTTACGTGATTTCCGCGTCACGCTCCGCGCTCACATCCACATGATTTTCGCGTCACGCTCCGCTACACATGAATTACGCACCATGTGTTGTGCCTCACACCCGACTCATGCTACACTTTTCCCATGCAACATGCAAGCCAGACTCAAATGCTTAACTCAACATCTCATCATGCTTAACACCCAAACACTCAACATGTTTAAGACAAACAATCATCATGTTTAAACATCTTAAGCGTACACATCTCAAGCCATACAGAAATTACATTTCATGCTTCATACAAACCACTTTAAGGATCACAGCACAACAGTTAATATATATATGACGTTTCAAACATGGCACAGATACGAATAAAGCAGGAAAAAAACAACATACTTCAGGCACTCAAACAAGCTTAGTAAGTAGAAACTACTAACCTACAACGCTTCCAAGGCAACCTTAGTAATCCAAGGTAGTCCAATAAAGCCCTAAATAACAAGGATAAAACCTACTGAATTAGAACCAACTTAAAGCGACCCTAAACATGCTTAAAAGGCTTAATTCAACTAAGAGAAGACCTATTTCCTTGCTGGACAGCCACTCAAGATCTCCCAAATTAAAAACCCAAAACCTTTAGACCATGGGCAACCATGTTTAAGGCTCAACGGGCAATGGGTATTCGCTGAATGACAATGTTCAAGGCTTTTCAGCCGCTGGACAGCAAGTAAAAAGTCACACGAATGACATTCTAAGGACTCCTAAAACTTAGGCGATGCAACCAAGGCATAGTTAATTAATGAGACTTGATCTAGCATGCTTTTTAAGCCACGGACAACAAGCAAAAGCTCATTTAAACCATGCTCAAAGGACCTATAAGGGTCGGGCAAAGCTACATAGGCGACGAGACTAATTGGCATTGATGAACTACATGATTTAAACTAAAACAACTCATTAATAAGCATATTCTAGGACTTATGTGTAGGGATAAATAACCCTAGGCAGCGGAAGACGTCAGAGATCTTATTCGATATTAAACGCCGATTGGGATACCAATACGACGGCAAAAGAACAGCAGTAAAACATCCAAAAACATGCTGTAAATCATTATATAAAACATGCTTAAAAAGCAACAAAGAACCTAGATCTAATCTAGGAAAAATGGATCATAATGATCCAAGAACAAGGGTACAATACCTTTGTAGACGTTCTACACCCGTTTCACCAAAAAATCTTTGATTCTCCACCCAAAACCAGCAGTAAAGAAACTCCTTTTCTTGCTGGAAATTGACCTTGAACACCACCACGGAGGTTGCACCGGTATTCTCTTAGGGATAAAGGTTGAGATGGATTGTGGGAACCGAAAGTCTATGGTTTCTGTGGAATTTTCTGCAACTCACCGAGAGGGAGATAGAGAGAGCGAGAGAGAGGGAGAGTATGCGTGACCCAGGAATAATCTGAACTAACCAAGTCCATCAACCCCCTTAACTATCATTCAGGAGAGGAAAAATAGGGCAACTTCCACGCATAACCTCAGGTAACTGATTAATCAGACCTGATATTTTAATTAATTATAAATTAAAACCAAAAAATAATTTTAATTATAATTAATTACTTTTTAATTAATCATAATTAATTAAAACAACATTAATTTAAATCCCATTCAAATTAATATCCCTCTTTAACCTATAGTTTAATTAATTCAAATTTAATTAAACTAAATCAATTAATTAATTAAAAAAAAATTAATTAATTATACAATAATAAAATTGAATATCATATATTCAATTATTATTCTCTCTCTTAAAACTATAGTATTAATGTACATCCAATGCACATTAATTTTTAACCTATAGTTTCAATATGAATCAAATTCATATTTTAAACTTAACATTCGAACACCTTCGAATGGTCCATTCCCCTTAGAATTTTACCTTAACGCCCTTGTAGAGCTACCGGTGGGACCTAATTGACCTACAGATCAGAAGCTCCAACGATGTGAGATTAATTGGCTAAATTCATTAACCAAATTAATCAATATTCGTTAACTGTGGTTCACTCCACTAAAGAACCACAGCTGCACTATTTTCACTACAGATATATTTATGTGTCCACGGATATCGACCGTCAACAGCAAGTTAGCCCTTCACGTGTGTTCGGACCCCAGCTAGGTCAAATTACCGTTTTACCCCTAGGCTACCTCTTTATCCTTAAGTACCAGTGCTTCTCTAATGAACAACATGTTTGAGGTCCAACCAACAAACGGAAATCCCTCTCGTGCAATAAAGAGGGTAGGGCCCATTGTTCAAGACCCGGAGACACCACTTAAGGGAACACACCTCTACTTACCCTAATATTGGGAAGGAGTGAATTCCATCTTGTAAGACCATGTTCCCAGCTCCCCACTTGGTCTTGTCCCCAAAATGGTAGGCTTATTGAGTCGGCGAACAGGTCACTCTCACCCGTACAAATCAAAGGACAATCCCTCATGGACAGGAATCCATAATCCACTCAGGATTAAGGCCAAGTTGCCTAGGTCATCCTAGTGAAATAGAAACCGAGCTAACTAACGGCGTTACAGTTAGTGGTTAACTATTTCGCGGTTCGGTCTTTGTGCAAACTCATTGCACAGGATACCCCCACTCGCATGTCAACTACATGAACGCGTTGGATCAATACGTTTGTATCAATATACAAAGCGGGTCGTATCCATAGTGTCACCAGGATAAGGTACCCAGCCTTATCCCTATACTACAGACCCTTTAGGCTAACACTTGAACATTGATCCCCGTATGTCCCTACATACTAGTTCAAGCCTCATTCTATTAGCCTTGGATGTTTAGTTTATTGGATTAGGGTTAATAAGACAAGATATAATACAAACATTGAATAATACATCACATTTATTAATGTTCGGTCAAATGTACATTTACTATCTACGAGTTTTAGGGCATAAAACCCAACATTATGAAGGTTGAGCAACACCTACGAGCGTAGATAAACCAAGGATAACGACCAACACATGCTTCTAAGGCTTAAAAAACTAATGGGCAATGACCTAAAACATAATTTAAAGCTAGATCATCTAATGGGCAGCACAATCTAAAGCTATCAAATTAGGGACAGCGAAGAAACTTACCCAAACGGCCCCGCTTTCACGCTAGACGGGTTATTCTAACCTCGAACAGCGTGTTAGAATGCTCCATGGGCCGTGGGTATTCGAGTTGAAGTGTTTCGAACTCAATCGACCACTTAGGCGGCGCTGCAGATCAGAAAATCAAACACAACCTTAATTTTCCAGCAGCTAAAACGAATGGGTATTTTTACTTTAAGCTCTAAACAAGGATGGGTAAGAGCTAAACTTACCGGAATCGCTGCGCGACGACGAAACACCCACAAATTGAGCAAAGACGGCATCAGACAGCAACTAATAAGACCTTAAATCCTGAAATACGGAATCCATATCAAGTGGGTACTTGCTTAAACTTGAATAAAGGCCTAAGGAAAGCATGGGTAAGAGATTAGACTTACCAACAACGCCAAACGACCTCAAAAATACCCGAAATTGCTGCTCGATAGAGGCAAAAATGCGAGGACGGGACTCCGAACAGCTGCCTGCACAAGATTTAACCAAAACAGCGCAAGAATCACTTAGATCGAGCTTGAATGACTAAGAGCGAGAGAGAGGAAGATTACCCACGGGTTTTTCTTGGCCAAAGGCAAGAAAAAGAGGGGAAAAGAAGCGGCGGCGCTCGGGCTACATAGAGGCGGCGCGACTTAGTCACCGACGATGGCATGGGGAGAGAACACGCGCGAAAGGTGGTGCTTCAAGCTGACCACGACGACGCTGATTGCTTCACCGAGGCGACCCAACACGAGGGGGAGAGAGACGGCGAAGAGACGAAGATTCGCGTGAAGAGGGCCACGCGACAGGCTGCTGGTCGACGGCGCTCATGATCAGATAGGCGGCGGCGACGACTCCACTCCGGCGAGGCTGGACGACCTTCACGGCTGGGCGACAGCTCAGAAACGACAAGGAGGGGGGGCGGCTGCGGCTGATTCACGAAGAGAAGGAGAGAGAGCAAGGGTTTCTCTTCCTTTTTTTTTTCTTAATTTCCTTTTCTTATTTCTTAATTCTTAATTCTTTAATTAAAAAAACCCAATAATAGCAGACCAATAATAGGTAACTTCCTCACCACTCAACGTGAATATTTCAACGCTTAAAGAGACCTGATAATAACGGTTAACCAATTAAAATCGAGCTTTAGGGAGGGAATAAAATCATCATAACAATTAAATTCCAATAATAATTTCTCAAACACCTTAGTATATTAATTAATAATTCCTTAGTACTAGTCCAAATAAAACTTACATGTAATTTGACTTGATGCACGAAATATAAATATACCAAAATGCACGGGGCGTCACACCGAGATTCGCATAATCTTCACAGAATCATCCGAAAATCACAAATCTAGTATCAAATCTCTCACACTGATCGCGGTAGCCAACCCTACCTTCCAAGGTCTATAAAAGGCGTCCAAGACGCAAGAAGCAAAGGAAGCTCGAAAATTCGTCCTTAGGATAGTTTTTTAGTTTTTATCTCTTCTCATCTTGTAACCACTATGAGTTTAAGATCTTTCAGCCTCTGTCCGCTCTTCCATTCGAAAGAAAAAGAGGAGAAAGGTTTGTCTCTCTTTGTAAGAGGTTAAGAGCAAGCTAGATAGAGAGGGAAAGATCCTTAGTTGAGTCTTCTACTTTATTTTATGTTAGTTTTTACTTTCAGCTGTTGTATCTTTTTTGTTTTCCTTTACTTTTCAGTTGTAAGTTTATTATTCTTGTCCTCATTCCATTTAATTAATATGAATTCAGTTTATTCTTCTACTTTGTGCACTCTTTACTTTTTGTCTTGCATTTTACTTTCGTCAATGAGCTAAGCTTCTTCTCGTGAATTCAAATATGTGGATACCTTGAGTAGAAGAAAGCCCCACCTATGCAAAGGCAACCTTGCTTCCTGTTAGCTTAGTTTGTGTTTAGCTGATGGCCGAAAGGTTGAAGTTGAATGCGCGAGTTCACAAAAAAAAAATAGTGGAAAAGATCCTAGAAATAGGACTTTGTTTTCTTGCATCCTAGAAATAGGACTAGAACCAACAGAGTTTTAAGAGTCATGAGCATTAATTATTTAAGTTTAATTTCAGCTAGCCCTAGAAATAGATGTCTAGTTGGCTTAATCTTCTAAAGGCACCTACAACGGAGCTGAATCGAAGTAGAACTTAACTTACAATCAAGTTGTCAGGGCATTTGCGGGTGCAAACTGGAAGATTCTATCTGCACCATGTCTATTGATGCCCAATTTGCTTACCGCAAGTGTACGGGTCAAGTAATAATATAGTGTTTTCGTGTAAAACGAGTGTCGTCCTCTAGATTGGTTTTCTAGCAAATTAAGTACCGTGAATACTTTTGTTCAATTTTATTTAGGGAGCAGAACTTAATGAAAATGATAAATCTAAAGACAAAAAACAAAAAATAAAAGTGGAGACTCAAATGGAAAGACTCTTAGGGGATTGATTTCATTATTTAAGATTGAGGATTGATTAATAGGAATGAATTGATCGTGTAATTATTCTACAAGCCAAGGAAACTTTTATCACGATTACCTCTCCCGAGTATAATTGATTCTCATACATATAACTAACTTGATATCCCTATCTAAGTTCATTAACATGCAAGGCATTATTTGGTTTAATCCTTGTTATACTTCTAGAGATATTCCAAATCCCGTCACAAACTTAGAATTTCTACTTTAGTCATGCAATTAAACAAGGTAAGTCTTGGGCCAAATCCTCTCTCCCGAGTTAGATTCAACCCTTAAATCATTCAATTAGTGATCAAGTAATTGAAAGCATTAAACAAAGTTGCATGAATAAAATAAAAACACATTCATACTAAAAATCAATCGAACAACTAAAATAACTACATCAAACCCTAAGACAAACAACTAGCAATTCATAATCTTTAAACCAGAAACACTAATTGCAAGAAAAGCCATAAAAACTACAAGAGTTAAGGGAAAGAGAAAGGAAAACTCGAATTCGCCGACACCGCACGTCCCCGTCACGATCTCCACGTCTTCTCGCTTGATTCCCGCTCCTTGGCCTTGCCTTTAGCTCCCACAAAAGGTCTCTAGTTGAAATTAGGGCTAAAATCTAACCAATTGGACTCCCCTTGGCCGTGCAAGAAAAGGATGAATTTATAGAAAATCTGTCGATAGCGTCGCGACGCTATCCCAGTTTGCCGCCATTTTGTATAGGAAAATATCGATAGCATCGAGACGCTCTTGTCACAGCGTCGCGACGCTACGCCAAATTCTAGCACACTGCCTTCTCGGATTGGACAGCTTCTAATTCCTTTCTAATTAATTTCCTTTGCCTCCTTTTAGCGTTCCAAGCACCCGATTGACTCCAAATTCTCGTTTTAGCTCAACATACCAATTTCCTACAAAATAAACATTAAAGAGCATTAAAATGGCCACAAATTACTCAAAGATTAACTAAAATGTACCCGGAAACATAGCTCGTTTTGCGCGCAATCATCTATGTGGGGAATATAGATAGTGTTCTCCAGCCGTTTGCAATGCCTGAGTAAGTTGCTAGCGCAAAGGTGGGTGCAATCTAAAGCTTTTGGTTGATGCTATTTGAATTTTGTCGCTTATCTCATATATCTTTACCGTTTTCTTTTGCTTGTGTTATTTTAGTTTTTGTCTTCAAATCACAAAACCCCAATCAAATTATTTCTTTGGTTACCATCATCAGTTTCAAATTTAAAGGAGGTTCTTGTTTTTCAGAATCCAGTGTTTTTCGACTAGTCACCATCTCCCTTGGGTACGATATCTGGAGTACTGATAGGACCTAAATAGTCCTATTTTATTACCTCTAATCTAAGCTTGTTAGAGTAATTTTATGCTTTGCTTGTCTTATTTACATGATCTTTGAGTTTAAGCGATGTTGGGAGCCAATCACGCTAAATTGGTGTTAATTCGGGCCAATTATGGAGTTTTGGAGCCATCTCGGTGTCTTGGACGGCGATGAGGTGAAAAGACCCAAAATTTACATGGAGACTAAAGTCTGTGGCGTCGAGACGCTGCGATGTTTTCTATAAATATTAGGTCTCGGTTTAGTCTGCCGTTAAGTTAGAAATTTGATCCCTTTGCGATTTCTTTTGTCTCTTTTACTTTCCAGCATCTGTGTAGACCTTATTTGGTCATTATTTATGCAATCTTTTGTATTAGTTTGTGTTTTTACTTTGTTTATGAGTAGCTAAACGCATCTATATTGTTGGATTGGGATTATGCCTTGATTGCTATTGAACTTGGCTGAGTTTTCTGGTGTTTTAAGTATTGTTCTTGCTGAGTTTCTATTAAGTTTTGCATGTTATCCCGTTTAAACAAATGCATGAGGCTAGTCCATTAGGATTGACGACCCTATGTGATTACCGCTTGTGTATTCTATCAGTTATTTTTAGATAGTCACTAGGTTGAGGCAAGCCACTCTCTACGTGAGACGACCCTTGATATGCCTAAGATGCATGTTAAAGGTTGTATGAATTACATTTAAATTGCATTAAAATTTAGTTAATACAATTCTGGACCCACAATCCCAAAGCGGATAGTTTAAATAGGTGATTGTGAAATTGCTTATTCCAGATTAGTTAGATATAATTTAGTGGTCATTGCAAGATCTCGGGTGGTTGCTATTTTATGTATGAGGGGTGGTGGTCGATAAAGATAAAAATTGATTAATCTTGTTAATTGCAGAATTCACGGCTAACAGATTAATTAGCATAGATTAGTGTAGGAAGTGTCTTCCGAGTAACAGAGAAGCCAACCGGACTAATAAAAATCGACATAGAATAATTATTAGAGAAAGCTAGGAAGCCAAGTGAAATATCAGTCAGGCATAAGAAATCCCAATCCAGCGATCCTTTTCATGATATTGATTTTTGTCTTATTTTTCAATTGCATGTGCCTTATTTTGTCTCCTTTACATTCAACAATTATTTTTTTTGCTTTGTCCTGCTTTCCAAAATCTCCCCTGTTTTATAAGCACAAAATTTTGCATCTGCTAGGTCCCCTTCCCTGTGTTCGACCCCGGCCACTATTTCTACAATATAGTTGTAATGTCGTGGATTATAAATTTATTTGACCAACGCGACCTTCGACAAGTCGGACCCGTCAAGTACTCTCCACTTTATTACTTGATAGTGTATACTTGCACTCGACCAGGGTGTTGCGCTTGCAACACTACGCACGTTCAGACGACGCCAATGTTGATGGCAAAATCTGGTCAAGCAACTCACCTGACCTTCACGAGACACAAACAGTGAATTTGTAGAAGATGGGGAAGACGTGACCTGCAAAATAGGAGCAAACACTGTACATCAATGTGGTGTTTGTCACAAACACTCTGATGCTTAAGTCAGTGGCGGGTCGGAGTTGTTGAGGCTCCAAGTGCCAAATAAATTTATAATCACCGATCACTAAACTACTTTCCAGTAGTAGTGGTCAGGGTCGATCACAGGGAACAACTTGTTTATCTCTAATCTCTTTTGTGTTTGGTGGTAACAAAGGGGGAGTTGGAAGAAGCGAATAATTGCAGGAAATATAAAAATGCGAGAAAGTAAAATGTAGAAAATTAAATGACAGAAAATAAAAGCGGTTGGTTAATCTCACCTTGGTGATCACTGTAGCTAGAGACACTCGGATTTCAATACATTTTTTTATTCATTGATTATCAAATTAACGATTTGAATGCATGTTGTCTACTTGGTACTCTAAATCAATTGACTCGATCCCATTGCACATTGATTCAATTACTAATTACTAATTAATTAACCCCTACTAACCCGTCGAGATATTAATAAATTAAATAAATGCATTAAGACCAAGATACCCCTAGAGCGCTAACCTGACTAACCCGTCGAACCAACATCCAATTTATTAATTAATTAACCCGACCGTGATTAATAAATTAACTAACGGTTGCTCTAGGCTAGAATGCTCTAATTAACTAGGAAAATCCTAAATTAATTATGAACACCGATTTAGATCCTTTTGATAGCGAGCATAGCTAGCTATTTTTCCCTAATTATTTAAGCTAATCTTTCACATTTAATGGGCCAAAATTATGCATTTTTATGTTTTATTTGTAGCAAATATATTTTGGAGTTAAATCGAGAAATTGGAGCTAATTGGATGTTCGGGTTGCGAAAAGAGGCAAAGGAATGAAGAGAATCAAAGTTGGAAGCACACAATTTAGGCCTTGATGAGGACCAGCGTCGAGACCTTTGCTATAGGGCGTCTCGACGCTACTACATTCCTTTTCTAAGTTGGGCGGCAGCAGACACAACGTCGAGATGCTGTGTCAATAGCGTCTCGACGCTATAGAGGAATTTCAAAACAGAACCTGCGTATCCCGACAGTGTCGCGACGCTGCCCCTATAGCTTTGCGACGCTGTGTCGATTTTTTCCCTATTTATGGATTGCGATTAGGTAAGATTTGGAGACTTCTTTTGATGACTTTTTTGTCGAAAACTCGACTAGTGAGCTGCGGTGGAGGCTGAAACAAGTGGAGAAAAGCGGGATTCAAGGCTTTGTTCGTGGAGATCGTAACAGGGACGTGCGGTCTCGGCCTACTTAGCGTTTAATTCTCTTTTCCCTTTGCTTTAGTAGTTTTAATGGCTAAAATGTACTTAGTTTATTTCGTAACGCAGATTATGAGTAGCTAAGTTTAAATCTTAGGGATTGATGTAGCTGTTGGGGCAATATGGATTGATTGTATGGATTTTTGCTATGAGTTCATTTATGCATAATGTGTGTTTAATGCTTTCAATTTACCGTCCATGAATTGAATGTTGTTTGTGTTTAAATCTAGCTCGGGAGAGAGGATTTAGCTTAGAAATCGTTATGCATAACTAGGATTAATCTAGAGATCGGGAGATAATAGATAACTCTAGAAATCGGTAAAAAGGACTAACCTTAATGTCTTGCATGTTAACTGAATTTAGATAGGGATATCGGGTTCATTGCATGTGAGAAAATTATATATGCTTGGGAGAGATATGTATGGTTGTTGTTTCCTTGATTTATGAATCATAGCATGTTGATAATCCATTAATTAATCTATAATCCCAATTGGTGAAATCAACTCCCTAAGACCTTTGCCATCAATTGATTGTCACACTTTTTAGATTTGAGTTATTTTTCTATTTCTAACTACAATTAAATAGTTCATTCGCAACATGAAACTTAATTGCTTAGCAGATTATTGACATGCAGGCTGCGAGTTAGAGCATCAATCTAACCTACTAATAGTGCGCATAGCGAGCTATTTTTCCCTGTTCATTTTAGTTAATCTTTGAGATTAAATTAGCCAAAATTATGCATTTTAATGCTCTATTTGTACGAATTAATTATTAGATCTAAATCGAGAAAATGGAGTTGGTCGGGTGTTCGAGATGCTAAAAGAGACCAAGGAAACGAAAATGAATCAATTCTGAATCCTATCAAAAGTGTAAGATCTGAGGCTCAGCGTCTCGACGCCGAATTGGGAGAGTCTCGACACCGCAATTTTTCCTAATCTGATTAGAGTGGCAAAGGCGAGAGCGTCACGACGCTGTCAACAGATTTCTTATAAATAGAAAGCGATTTGCTACGACCAATGAGAGTCCATTTGATGCAATTTTAGCCCTAAATTCGACTAGAGACCTTCTGTCGGAGCTGAAGCAAAGTGGAGGAGCGGGATTCAAGGCTTAGCTTGTGGAGATCGTCATGGGGACGTGCGGTTTCAGCGACAATAGTGATTTATCTCTTTTCTTTCTTTTCTTTAGTTGTTTTTAATGGGTTTTTCAGACTTAGCTTACATCGTAACGCATTGTATGAGTAGCTAGGTTCGTTTTCTTAGGGATTGATGTAGCCCTTTGAGCGTTGTTGAATTATTTTTATGGATGTTTATTGTTTTCAACTCATTTATGCAATTTATGTCCTTAATGCTTTTAATTCACTTGCCATGAGTTAATTGATGCTATCTCTAATTCTTACTCGGGAGAGGGGACTTAGTTTAGATAAATGAATTGCATAACTATAATAATCCTAGAATCGGGAGATTTACAATAGTTGTAGAAATTGTTAATAGGATTCAACGTAAACCATGCATGTGAATGAATCTAGATAGGGATATCGGGTTAGTCACATGTGTGAGAATTATTTATGCTCGTGAGAGATAAGTATGAGAATAGAAAATTGGACAAGATTTAATCCCTAAGAGTTTTCATCATTTGAATTCCACACTTTTTATCTTTGTGTCTTGATTTATTTCATCATCACTAAATTTTAATCTCGAAATAAAATTGGACAAGATTATTTACGGTAATTAATTTGATTAGAAACTCAATCCAGAGGACGACGCTTGTTAACACGAAAAACACTATATTAAAACTTGATCGGTGTGCTTGCGGTAGGAAAAATCCACATCACCTACTGTGCATGCTAATTATAAAGTGGGAATCTAAAACCACAAATAACAATCAAATCATACATTCAACACAGAAACTGAAGAAAACCATACATTCAACACAAAAACACTAGAAATGTCATAAAAATCAAAGTATACTTACAAATCCGAGGTTCCAACTACAACAAACGATGCTTAGACGACCATAGACAAGCCTAATCTAAGCCCAAAGCCTTGAAAAACCAACCTAACTAACCTAAAACTAAAGGGTGCAGAGAAGGAATGGAGAAAAACGAGAGAAAACTGAAGAAGAAATCAGAAACGGCTATTGGTATTGACCTAAATCAAAAAATCTGCACTTAAATAATCGCAACAGCGTCGAGACACTGATGGTATGTAGGCGCATCCCTAATGTTCATAGCATCAAGACGTTGTGAGGGTGGCGTCCCTCTCGGGTCTCCAAATTTGGATGCATCAATTTTGCTCCATCTGACGTTGTTTTCGAGGTTTAAGTGCTCCGCTTTGGTCTTTTCACCTCCTCGACATCTCGTGGACTTCAAGTTGGATCAAAACCTTGTCAATTTCCTCAAATTAATGTCAATTTGGAATATCAGCTCCTGAGAAGCTTTAATGCCAAATACCTATAAAATTATACAATTAAGCACAATATTAAACATAAAACTAGCATGATTAAGAAGAAATATGTAGGACCAAATTGGTCCCATCAGTCAGTTACCAGAGGTCGTAACAAATAGTGCGAGGTTGATCAATTAAAGAAGTGGGGTGTATTTGTGTACTGGTTCTTCCATCCCCATTCTAGGCTTTCGAAGGGTCATTTATACCTTTCTTCCTGTTAGGGTTTCTCTCACCCGAGTCGGTCGTTTCCGGTTCTCCTTCTGCTGATTGAAGCTTCACGGGGCCCAACAGGGCGAACCCTAGGAAGCTCGAGCATCTTTTGGGCTTAAGCCCAAGGCGACGGTCGGCCTCGGCCCAATGTCGTGGTCAAGGTGGGAGGTGGGCTAGCCCACCTCCTTTTGATCTTTCACTTCTCTCTTTGGCTCAATTTGAGTGGGTCCAAACCATTTTGCTTTGAAAGTGTTTGTGTGTTTATGATTTTAGTTGGATTTTTTGAGAAGTTGAAATGGTTTGTTTGAGTTAATGATTTTAGTTTAGTTTTGTCGGAAGTTGATGAATACTTAAGTTATCTCTTGAAATTACTTGTTATAATTCGTTATTTTACTTCAGTTTAGTGGGGGAGGTGTTGAGAATTACTTGGAGCGATTGAGAAATGCTTTAATTATGATTTTAAATTTGGTCATTTTAGTTTATGTTTTTAGTTGAGTTTAGGTAGAAGTTGAGAAAAATACTTGAATTAAGTTTTGAAATTGTTGGTGTTAGTTTATAAGTTTAGTTGAGCTGGGGGTTGAGAAATACTTAGTTATGCTTTGAAATTGTTTGTGAGTTTATGTTATGCTTTGAAATTGTTTGTGTTAATTTTAGCTACCAATAATTATGTATAAGAACTATTGTTTTTTTTGTTTTGTCTTTGCTTCTAATACCTTAAGACATTAGAGCCCAAAATATCAGGATGTTGACTTTTAGTGTCAAGATCATGGACTTGAGTGAACAATGAACACGTCGGTAGTTCAATTTTCACTCATCTTCTTCTTAATGTCCTACAAAGTACATAAGTTTAAAGTAATAATTGTTCTTCTTTGTAGATTAAACTTTTACTCATCTTCTTCTTAATGGCCCCGAGGGATTCTTTAGTCTTTTTACATTGGCTCGATTAAGTTTTTGCTACATTTGCAACTACCCTCTCTATTTTTTTTAGTTCTTGTCATTCGGAAATTAAACACATTTTTTTTAGTTCACATCATTTGAAAATTAAACTTATAAAATCACATATATGGATGCTTTCTTTGTGTAATATACTTTATTTTTTTCAACAGAAACTTTTGAAATCTTAGGAATCTGTTTTAAGGTTTTTTTGCGAGTACTTTTATTTCAAATGAATTTGTGTATAATTTCAATTTTAATTTTATAAATAATATAATATAATTTTTTTATAATAAATAATAAACATCTGCATTATCAAACACCTCTTAATGGCTTGTCAAAGTCTGGTTAGATAACCGTTTGATTTTTTTTTTTAAATTAAGTATATAAACACTAAATCCACTTATGGATTTATTTGTTTTTGTTATCTATTTTTTTACTAATGTTTTCAAAATTGAAAGTCAAATTTTGAATACTAGGCCCCGTTTGACAACCATTTTATTTTTTATTTTTGGTTTTCGAAAATTAAGCAGACACACACTTACTTCCACCAATAAGTTTTTTTTTTTTTTTTTTTTTTTTAGTATCTACCTTCTTTGTTTTCAAAAACAAAACCGAATGTTGGAAAAAGAAAAAGTAGTTTTCAAAAACTTGTTTTTGTTTTTAGAATTTGGCTAGGAATTCAAATGGATCCTTAACAAAGATGGAAACCATCGTAGGGAATTTGAGAGAAAACAAGCATGGTTTTCAAAAACCAAATGGTTATCAAACGAGGCCTAAAATAAATAATCTTTTATTTTGTTTGTTTTCTTAAATCCGACTAAAAATTCAAATGTTTATGGAAGAAGATGAAAAACATTACAAGGAAATTTGGAGAAAACATGCTTAATTTTCATACACCAAAATCAAAACTAACATAGCCATCAAATGGGCCTCAACAATTTAGTCCCTAAACTTTGATTTGTTACGATTTAGTTTCTGTACTTTCAATTTTGTAGCAATTTAGTCATTGTACTTTCAATTTTGTAACAATCTAGTCCTTGAACTTTAATAAGTAACAATTTAGTCCATGTGCTTTCAAATTCGTAACGATTTAGTCCCTATTGTGAAAATTAATGTATCGATTTAATGAAATTTCTTACATAGATAGATTAATAAAACTAATTTTAGGACTCAATATGTTTATAAGCTACAAAGTTTAATCATCAAATAATAAAAATCGACATTTAATTTTGATGAATTTTTCTCGACAATGATTAAATTGTTAGAAATTTGAAAATACAAGTACTAAATTGTTACAAATTTGAAAGTATAAGGACTAAATTGTTAATGATTAAAGTTCAAGGACTAAATTTTTACAAAATTAATAGTACAGAGACTAAATCATTACAAATCAAAGTTTCGGGACCAAATTGTTACTTTCATGAAAGTTTAGGGACCAAAAGTGATGTTTAACCAATATTTAATCATTGTCAATATGTGCAATAATTCAGTTTGACCAAGAACTCTATGATTCAAATCTTCTCATCCCATGTATTGTCATTAAGTATATATCTAACCATTACATTTACTCTACAACTGTTCACAAGTTGATCAGGAAGAATAATTTAATTCGAAACGTGGCCAGTAAAAATATATAATATGATTATATTTATTTTATAACTATTGAGAAGTTGATCGGGAAGAATAATTTCAATCGACAAATGGCTGGTAAAAAAATATTTAATCACGCATGTTTCTGTTGAATTTTCATCTCCATATATAAAAATTATTAATGAGTCTCAAATATTCCAATGAGCTTTTATAAAAAAATTCTCTCAAAAAAGAGTTGTATATCTTTAAAGCTTAAGATTAAAAGAATACTGAGCGCTCCAATAGTAAAAAAGTTATCCATGTAAATTAAATAATTAACAAGCCTTTACGTGATTAAATACATCAACCTAAACATATCTCGAAAAATTAAATAATTAAATAACCACAACCAAAAGGTTGATAGTTTGAATCCCCACACTCAATATTATTGAGCTAAAGAATACATTTTTAAAAAAAAAAAAATCAATACATGTGGACTCGGATATCACGCCTTAGACTGTAAGAAGATAAAAGGGGCAACTACATAAACAACCATATTTATGTACAAGAAGTGTTTTCTCCCGACGCCAAAAAATGACTTGAGTAAAAGAAACCCTCTCCTGACGTCCACTACAACAAATTTGGGCTTAGATGTCAGTTCTGCACCATTATTAAACCCCTATGATCACGGATTTGAATTCGTTGTTGTTCTGGGTGTGATCTTGAAGGTGTACATATTACACATGCGGAAGCAATTGAAGATCGAAAGCACTTAAGACATTCAATTTTACTCCTAAAGCATGCATGTTCTAGAAAAGACAGAATAGAGAGTTTAGAAAACACCAACCTTTGTAGCTCACTTATGTTGAACTCCTTGTGGTGTTTGCCTCTCCTATGCTCCTTGGACAACCTCTAGAGTCTTCCCTACTATACTCCGGGCCAAGAACGACTTGTGGGAGTCTATATAAGATAGGGAATGGGAAGGGAATGCTTGAAGCATCAAGCAATGGAGAAGAATGAGAGATGAGAGAACTTTGAGTCCAAATTCCAGCAGCATAACATGAAGGAAAAATGGCTCTCATCCCTTTTAATTTGATTCAAGCTCCTTTTAAAGACATTCTCCATGCAAAGCCAAGCCTCAAGACACAAGACACGTGGTGTATTTGCAAGTTCAAGTGGATTCTAGGTGTACATCTCACAAGACATGCAACAATGCATGAGTGAGTTGTCTTTCCACTTTGAATGATCATGCATTAAATGGATTTCCAACTAAATCCACTAAATTCAAATTGAAATCAAATTTCAAGCTTGCAAATTATCACCAATTTCAATTCTAAATTGAAATTGATTGCTTGGTAATTAATTTGAAAATTTTCAAATTAATTTTGATATGATTAATCTAATTAATCTTTGTTATCTTGTGCAATTCCATATATATGATTCCTAATACATATATATAGTATTCAAAACACTTTTAAATACTTCATCTCTCATTTTCTAATTTAATTCATAATTAAATTATTGTGTCAAACACAATTTATGATAATACCCTTTTTTTCCCGATTTTGAACGATTCAAAGCTTCCTATCTTTTGTTCTAGGCTTAATTCCGATATGAGCTAGTAGGGGGACCTAATGGACCTATAGATCATGGGCTCCAACGATTCGAGGCTAACCGACTAATCTCATTATCCAAGCTAGCCAACATTCGTTAACTACCGGGGCACTCCACTATAGCCCAATAGTTGCACTCCCCTCACTATAGATATATTTCTGTCCACTTGATTTAACCATGATTAGTAAGTCGATCCTTCACAGGTTGTTCGTAGCTATAGCTAGGTCAATAAGCCGTTTTACCCCTATAGTACTTCTAGTTCCTTATGTCCCACTGATCCTCTAATGAACAATTGGTTTATGGTCCAACCAATAAACCGAGTCCCTCTCGGGCCAATGAGAGGGCGGGATCCCTTTGTTCAAGCCCCGGAGTCAGCACTTAAGGGAACAACCTCTGTACTATCCCTAATTCGGGTAGGAGTGAATTCCTTCTTGCACGACTATGTCCCCAGCTATCTACCCGTTCCTATCCCTGAAATGGGAGGCTTATTGAGTCGGCGATACTGAGCCACTCTCACGTATGCAGATCTAAGGATAAGCCTGAATAAACAGGAGTTCATAGTTAGCTCAGGATTAAGATCGAGTTACCTAGGTCATCACATGAAATAGTCAGTTTCGTCAGTAAACGGTGTTATAAAGCGAGAGTGACTTATTTCTTGGTCCTGGTCTTATGCAAACTCATTGCATAGGACGCCCCCACTCGCATGTCTCTACATGGACGATTTAGGATCACATCGTCTATACCATCTATAAAGTGGGTCGCGTCTCATAGTGTCCCTAGAATAAGGTACCCAACCCTATTCCTATACTATAGATCGTTTTGGCTATTACTCAAGCTTGATCTACTTTTATGTCTCTACATAAAGCTCAAGAGTTCATCCTATAGCCATGGATCTTAGTTTATTGGATTTGGGTAATTATAAGTGCAATTTACTTTATTCAGTAATAACTTTACTGAATTAGTCTCGATAACGCTTTTATCGAATAAGTATATAATTCGTTTATCATTCACTATCTACGAGTTTTAGGACACCTATCCCAACAATCTCCCACTTGAACTAAAACTCTTAGTTTAGTGGGATGTACTATAATCTATAACAACAGTGGGTGAATAAATACTTGTATTAATAACAGAGTAAAAATACAATAAACTAGGGCATCTAAATACCCAGTATGCAAAGGTATCAAAATACCGGTTACAAAATCTCCCACTTGACCTAGATTATTTCTCGTACATATCTCGCAGACCTAGACCTTCTAGATGACTCTCGAACACTTTAGCCGTGAGAGCCTTTGTGAATGGATCAGCAATGTTGTGCTCCAATGCTATCTTCGTGACGATCATGTCTCCTCAGTGCACAATCTCCCTAATGAGATGGTATTTCCTTTCGATGTGCTTGCCTCTCTTATGGCTGCGAGGTTCCTTTGAGTTTGCAACTGCGCCGCTATTATCACAATACAAGGTGATAGGCAGATGCATATTCGTAATGACTTCCAAGTCAGTTAGGAACTTCCTGAGCCATACTGCCTCTTTTGCTGCTTCGCAAGCGGCTACATATTCGGCCTCCATGGTCGAGTCTGCAATGCATCCTTGCTTGATGCTACGCCATACTATTGCTCCTCCATTTAGAGTGAATACTGACCCCGATGTAGATTTCCTCGAATCTTTATCGGTTTGAAAATCAGAATCAGTGTATCCTGTAAGGATCAAATCCTTCGAACCATACACGAGCATATAGTCCCTCGTTCTCCTTAGATACTTGAGGATATTTTTAACGGCTGTCCAGTGATCGAATCCTGGATTGGATTGATATCTACTGACAATCCCTACTGTATAACAAATGTCAGGCCTTGTACACAACATGGCATACATTAGGCTACCTACTGCAGAGGCATAGGGAAAACGTCTCATGTCTTCAACTTCTTGAGGTGTCTGAGGACACTGTTCCTTAGACAAATTAATTCCGTGCCTGAAAGGTAAAAGTCCTTTCTTGGAATTTTGCATTTTATATCTAACCAACAATTTGTCGATATAAGATGCTTGAGACAGGGCTAACGTTTTGTTCTTTCGGTTTCGAACAATTTGGATCCCTAGAACATATTGTGCCTCACCCAAATCTTTCATTTGGAATTGAGTTGCTAGCCACAGTTTAATGTCAGTTAGATAACCTACATCATTCCCGATGAGTAGGATATCATCCACATACAGTACTAAGAAAGCTACGGAGTTGTTGATGATCCTTTTGTAAACACAAGGCTCATCAACGTTTTGTTCAAAGCCATAAGATTTGATCGCAGTATCAAATCTCATATTCCAGGATCTAGATGCTTGTTTTAATCCATAAATGGATCGCTTAAGCTTGCAAACTTTTTGCTCTTGATCCTGAGCTATGAACCCCTCTGGTTGAGACATGTAGATACTTTCTTCAAGATTACCGTTCAGAAAGGCAGTCTTGACATCCATTTGCCATATTTCATAATCGTAAAACGTGGCAATGGACAAAAGTATCCGGATCGACTTTAACATGGCAATAGGGGAGAAGGTTTCTTCATAGTCAATCCCCTCCCGCTGGGTAAAACCCTTTGCCACAAGTCGTGCCTTAAAGGTCTGTACCTTTCCAGCAACGTCTCGTTTTCTCTTGTAGATCCATTTACACCCTATGGGTCTAACCCCTTCAGGTTGATCTACAAGATCCCATAAAGAATTAAAATGCATGGACTCGATTTCCAAGTCCATGGCTTTAATCCACTCGTTCTTGTCAACATCATCCATTGCCTGTTTAAAGGTTAATGGATCCTCGATTCCGTCATCAGGTATGGCGACTGGAGTTTCAGTTAAACCCAAATAGCGATCAGGTTGTCTAACAACCCTCCCACTACGTCGAGGTTCTCTTATTTCTTGAGAAGGATGCGATTGACTCGAGGTGCCAGCATCATCAACAACTCTTGTTGATGTTTCTGTAGCTTCGTTTGATAGTTCACTTAAAATGACTTTACTTCGTGGCTTGTGATCTCTGAGGTCGTCTTCTTCTAGGAATGTAGCATTTGTCGATACAAGTACTTTATTTTCCTCTGGATCGAAGAAGTATCCACCTCTCGTTTCTTTGGGATAGCCTACAAATAGGCAAAATCTAGAACGAGGCTCCAATTTCTTTGGGTTTGCATCTAGCACGTATGCAGGGCATCCCCAAATTCTGAAATGTCCTAAACTAGCTTTACGACCTTTCCAGAGCTCAAACGGTGTTTCAGAAACACTCTTTGAGGGAACTACGTTCAAAATATAAACTGCAGTCTCTACTGCATAACCCCAAAATGAGTTAGGCAACTGAGAATAACTCATCATCGAACGAACCATGTCTAACAAGGTTCTGTTTCTCCTTTCCGATACACCGTTTTGCTGAGGTGTACCAGGGGCTGAGAGTTGGGACGTAATTCCATGCTCTATCAAATAGTCTTGAAAACTTGAGTCCATATACTCTCCACCTCGATCGGATCGAAGTGTTTTTATCGTCTTACCTAATAAGTTCTCAACGTCAGCCTTGTACTCTTTGAACTTTTCAAAAGCTTAGCTTTTGATGCATTAGGTAGAGATAGCCATACCTCGAATAATCATCAATGAAACTGATGAAATATTCGTACCCACCTCGAGCTCTAATGTTCATTGGTCTACAGAGGTCCGAATGAATGAGCTCTAGGGGCTCTTTGGCACGATAACCTTTTCCGGTAAAAGGTCGTTTTGTCATCTTGCCCTCAAGGCATGACTCACAAGGAGGCAACGAGTTATCTTCTAACTTGTTTAGAAGTCCACTCTTGACCAATCTCCCAATCCTATTGAGGTTGATATGGCCTAACCTCAAGTGCCAGAGA
Source organism: Luffa aegyptiaca (assembly GCA_017139565.1). Taxonomy (NCBI): domain Eukaryota; kingdom Viridiplantae; phylum Streptophyta; class Magnoliopsida; order Cucurbitales; family Cucurbitaceae; genus Luffa; species Luffa aegyptiaca. Next base: position 42,821,698 of record CM029407.1, read on the forward strand.
TAGGTATCTTGAGAAACTTTTCGCTTTTTAGGTTGAGTCTCAGCGGTTTTAAACATCTCGTGATTTAAAATAGCTTTAGACTCAATTGGTCTTAAAACATACAATTTATTCTTCAAGTTTGCAGAGCAAACATCAATACCTCTTTTAGTTATGAACGCTTCATTAACAGAAAAAGAAATTGAGTAACCTTGTTCTAATAAACAAGATAAAGAAATCAAATTTCTTTTAATTTTCGGAACTATGTACACATTATCTAATATCATGTAACGTTCCTTGGTGAAGAATAATTTTACGTCTCCCACTGCAATAGCCGAAATGACTTCTCCTGTTCCAACTTTAAGTGTCATCTCTCCAGCTTTTAGCTGTTGCCAGGAACTCATTCCTTGAAATGAAGAACATACGTGATTAATGGCACCTGAATCGAGTATCCAGGCAGAATCGTCGTTTTCCACTAAACACGTTTCCAAGATTAATAAATCGCATTTAGAGTCGTTGATTATGTTTTTCTTGGCTATGCAGTTAGTTTGAGGACATTCCTCAGTTGAGACCAAACCTAAATTCTTTGCCACGAGTTTAGCGTTTAAGTTAGTATTCTTAGTCGTATGTACTAAACCGTTTAATTTGGCATTTGACAAAGCACATACGTTTTTCGACATATTGCTGAAACAAACAAATTAATCTCTATTAGAAACATGCACTAAACCCATTAATCACATTTATCCAATCAGATTTAGCAAAAGCAATCATCGACCCATATATATAATTGATTTATTTGCAACGATACTTCAGAGGTTTAGAATAACCGCTACCGTAGGGCAGTCAGCTACTCCTCCTCTGAATCGAGACAATCTCGGCCAAAAACTATTCCCAGAATAACTCTTACTCCAATAGTTATTAGCTAACGTTAATTTGGTCAAGACCATCTTGTAAGTATTACCTATCATTTTCAGATCTCGGAGGGCGACCATAACAATGCCACCGTAGGGAAGAGCTAATGTTGGGAATGGCCCTAGGAAACCCTATCCATTTCTGGAGTTTGCGTTGTTCCGAATCCCATGCGCAAGCCCTCCGTAGGGTGATCGCTCCCAGGGCGACTCGCAGGCAGCGCATAGGAATCTCACGGTGCAACCTAATGATGGAGACCGCAGGATACGTTTGACACGTTTCCTTCTCCCACTTACTATGAACACTTTCCCCATTCACCTTGATATTAACCCATGCAAACACCATCCGTAGGGGGACGCTCCCAGGGCGCCTCGAGGCCAAGCATGGATCTCACGGTGTGAACTCAGGGGGACGTGAGAGTAGAAACTTAATATTTCGTTTCTATACTTTTCCTCCCACTAAAGTGTCGTAAGGTTTTAGGGTCTATTACTTAGGTAAATTCCGGCTAAATGAATCTATCTAAGTCTATGCCTCATTAAACAAGGTCTTTAAACTAAATGTCTAGGTGAATTAAACACTATTAATAACCTAGTGACATTGCATGCTAGTAAGACTATGGTTAATTCAACTCAGGTTCCGAACCATTTGCCGGGAGAATTCCCTTATAACCAAGGTCTTATGTCCTACTTACTCGAATTTTTAAAACTATTTTAAAAACTAAGTAAGACATATTTCTAATCCTATTAGAAAAGGCGATCTTAGGTCTACTTCATTTTAAACCATTTAAAGAATGACAAGATCCTAAGATCTTATGTTAGCATGCAACTCTTTGTTATAGATTTTACGGTTTCTATTCATCAACTTTTATAACTCTTATAACTTTTAATGAATAAACCCTATAACATGCTTTCTAATGGTGTTTTAAAGCATATAACAATCAATCATTCAAGTTATAAGAAAAGCACCCTTTAGAAACAACCTATGTCTAGGTTTGTATAACACTTTATACTACGATGTCTAGGTGATAACACTTTAAAACCTCACACCGCTCACGCATGCTCATAAAACTCGAGTTAACTTAACTCAAGAACCGACTCGATGCCCAGGTAGGAGGTGTTCCGTAAACCGTCAACTTAAATACCTCCAGCCTTAGACAGCATCTTGTCGGGTGAGTTCTCTTGTAACCGTTGTTTTACAAGATATCGACCTAAACTATGCAAGTTGATCGATTTGGAGGTTCATTAACCTAAGTGAGCATGCACTTAATCTTGTTATAGATTTTAGATTTCTATCTCTTTTTATAACAATTATAAAATCAATCCATAACAAGCCTAATATGAGTATAACACTTATAATCAAACTAATGAAATTTCATGCTTCATGCTTGGTTAATTTTATTCTTTAATAATTATAACTATTATAAGAATTAATCAATTTTAATTAACCATTCAAGCATGAATCTCCCTAAATTAATACAACTCTTATATTAATAAAACATGAAATTTCCCTCATGCATTTGAATTAATCAATAACACTTATTAAAATTAAACAAATGCATGAACATGCTTTCCTATGGTGGGGTTTTAAAACTATATGGCATGCTCATAATGCACATACATCCATTTAATTAAATCATACATTCACAATGCATAAAGTAATTAAATCAAGCTAAAATGGAATAGTTTGGCAATTTTTTTAAAAAAAACACAAGCAATTTCACTAATTATTACAATAATAATTAATAAATAAACTTGCAGCACGCCCGAGCTTCACGAACCATCCCAAACTGCTCATCCAAGCAATGAACCGGCCATGCAATGAGTGAAATGAGGCTGCAACAGACCGAGCAGGACCAAAAGGCAGCAGCTGAACCGGACAGAAATTCTGGAATAGAAGAAGAGAAAAAAAAACTGCTGCTGGAATTAAAAAACAGCTTGCTGGAATTTTCCTTTTCTGCTGCGTCTTCTCCGGTTTTTCTTCGATTTTACAGCCTATATGGACTCTAATGACTCTATAAAAATTCCAGACTATAGTACACACATTAACGCTCTTACATATCCGAGCAATTACAATTTCATGAAGGTTTGTATGCTCAAAAAATTGCCAAACCAGAACACTTCCATTTTAGCACACAGAAAATTCAATTTCAAAATGGTACCCACCAAAGATAAATTAAAACGAATTAAGTGCTCCAATCATGCTCTGATACCAATTGAAGGTGTACATATTACACATGCGGAAGCAATTGAAGATCGAAAGCACTTAAAACATTCAATTTTACTCCTAAAGCATGCATGTTCTAGAAAAGACAGAATAGAGAGTTTAGAAAACACCAACCTTTGTAGCTCACTTATGTTGAACTCCTTGTGGTGTTTGCCTCTCCTATGCTCCTTGGACAACCTCTAGAGTCTTCCCTACTATACTCCGGGCCAAGAATGACTTGTGGGAGTCTATATAAGATAGGGAATGGGAAGGGAATGCTTGAAGCATCAAGCAATGGAGAAGAATGAGAGATGAGAGAACTTTGAGTCCAAATTCCAGCAGCATAACATGAAGGAAAAATGGCTCTCATCCCTTTTAATTTGATTCAAGCTCCTTTTAAAGACATTCTCCATGCAAAGCCAAGCCTCAAGACACAAGACACATGGTGTATTTGCAAGTTCAAGTGGATTCTAGGTGTACATCTCACAAGACATGCAACAATGCATGAGTAAGTTGTCTTTCCACTTTGAATGATCATGCATTAAATGGATTTCCAACTAAATCCACTAAATTCAAATTGAAATCAAATTTCAAGCTTGCAAATTATCCCCAATTTCAATTCTAAATTGAAATTGATTGCTTGGTAATTAATTTGAAAATTTTCAAATTAATTTTGATATGATTAATCTAATTAATCTTTGTTATCTTGTGCAATTCCATATATATGATTCCTAATACATATATATAGTATTCAAAACACTTTTAAATACTTCATCTCTCATTTTCTAATTTAATTCATAATTAAATTATTGTGTCAAACACAATTTATGATAATACCCTTTTTTTCCCGATTTTGAACGATTCAAAGCTTCCTATCTTTTGTTCTAGGCTTAATTCCGATATGAGCTAGTAGGGGGACCTAATGGACCTATAGATCATGGGCTCCAACGATTTGAGGCTAACCGACTAATCTCATTATCCAAGCTAGCCAACATTCGTTAACTACCGGGGCACTCCACTATAGCCCAATAGTTGCACTCCCCTCACTATAGATATATTTCTGTCCACTTGATTTAACCATGATTAGTAAGTCGATCCTTCACAGGTTGTTCGTAGCTATAGCTAGGTCAATAAGCCGTTTTACCCTTATAGTACTTCTAGTTCCTTAAGTCCCACTGATCCTCTAATGAACAATTGGTTTATGGTCCAACCAATAAACCGAGTCCCTCTCGGGCCAATGAGAGGGCGGGATCCCTTTGTTCAAGCCCCGGAGTCAGCACTTAAGGGAACAACCTCTGTACTATCCCTAATTCGGGTAGGAGTGAATTCCTTCTTGCACGACTATGTCCCCAGCTATCTACCCGTTCCTATCCCTGAAATGGGAGGCTTATTGAGTCGGCGATACTGAGCCACTCTCACGTATGCAGATTTAAGGATAAGCCCGAATAAACAGGAGTTCATAGTTAGCTCAGGATTAAGATCGAGTTACCTAGGTCATCACATGAAATAGTCAGTCTCGTCAGTAAACGGTGTTATAAAGCGAGAGTGACTTATTTCTTGGTCCTGGTCTTATGCAAACTCATTGCATAGGACGCCCCCACTCGCATGTCTCTACATGGACGATTTAGGATCACATCGTCTATACCATCTATAAAGTGGGCCGCGTCTCATAGTGTCCCCAGAATAAGGTACCCAACCCTATTCCTATACTATAGACCGTTTTGGCTATTACTCAAGCTTGATCCACTTTTATGTCTCTACATAAAGCTCAAGAGTTCATCCTATAGCCATGGATCTTAGTTTATTGGATTTGGGTAATTATAAGTGCAATTTACTTTATTCAGTAATAACTTTACTGAATTAGTCTCGATAACGCTTTTATAAAAGAAGTATATAATTTGTTTATCATTCACTATCTACGAGTTTTAGGACACCTATCCCAATAGATCTAACCCCTACGATCACGGATTACAACAATAACGGTTTACAACCAACATATATGAATACATTAATGACGGTTTTAAAATGACATCTTTCCTCATATACCACCTGCAACATATTTATTGTCATAATTCAAATCCCACATCCTGAATACCTATTATTGCAATGCAAAATATTTTAATTGATCCAATAATCTACAAATATTTAAAACGAACATTTGATAATAATATTCAATCCAACCACAACAATTGAGAAAACATCAAATACTTTATTTCATTCGATCCAAAAAACTCCAAACGTCACAATACAATATCCAAAACCACTAAATTGTTCTGAACTATATAGTAAACTAAGAGATTTACAAAAAGAATAAAATGTAAGCACAATCGCCTTGTTGTCCATTCAAACTACCACATATATATATGTCTTGAAAACCCTACCCATATCCTATATCGTCTAAAAGGAAACAGCTAGCTACCACAATGATGAATACACTTCACGTGAAGTTTGACACATGTGTAACCCATTCAACTCGCACCTCGTCCAGCTGTTCTTGTGTGAAGGGATTCTTAGTATTAAATTGTAAAAAAAAAAAGAAGATAGATATTACTATTATATTTAAGGAAAAGTGTCTAACCGTATATATAATACACAAGTCTAAGTTTAGAAATATTCAAAACTTACGAGAGCAGTGATGGGCTTCTCTGGATTATGTAGAATCTCTCTCATAAACTTCATCACGTAGTACCCACATTCAACGCAACCTTGTTGGCGAGGACACTTTAAAAAAAAAAACTCATAACAGTATTTAAAATATATTAAAAAACCCATTTACATATATAGTATTAAAAATTTACTGCATGCTTACCTTTACAGGTATCCAAGAAGTCTTTCGTTGTTGCTTTGATGTACTTTGTGTCATACAAACCCTCAATGCTCTATATATGAAGTTAAAAAGAAATTAAACATACAAAAGAAATACTTAAGTAATGAACAAACTATATGAGTGCATATATACTAGCTTAACAAATAAACTTACGTGTTTATAACGTGTTTGATGTCATCCAAGAGACTAGGATGTAAGGAGTCCAATATATAAACAGTATTGTCACTTACATTCACAACACACAATACCCAGTGATTCCTATATCAAAACCAAAGAAATAAAATTCAATAATTACCAACTATCAAAACTTGTTTAAATCTAACAAACATTGATATATATATTTACTCTTTCCCAGGATTATATGGAAGGAGTACCATTTGGCCCGGTTGTACTGAAGAAAATACGGTAGTTAAACTTTTTGCACGACTTTCCTTGGTCCCAAAGACCGGTGCAATGTCGTTTGAGTCAACGATCTTAAACCTGTCTAGTCTATCAGTCTCCTTAAAATGCGTCCAAAGGTACCTGTAGCATACTTATATAAGACTATATACTATTAAATAAATGTAAATGAAATTATAATATTATTAAAATAGTATACTTACGCAATATAGACCAATACACAAGTATTTGATATCTCGACCATGCTACAAAATTGCATTATATCATCGGGCATGAGAAAAATTGTTTTGTCTGCTCCAAATATCCTATCGCTGATGGACACTCGCATCGAATCATCCTTGCCTAGCTTTTCGGCATAGCGATACAGGAATTTGATAGATGGAGGTGTGGTTGCCGAATTAGGAAATGAGTGTTTTATCACTGTTTTATGTTTCGAGTCCTATAAAAAAAAAAAAACAAGTTAAAACACAATATATTTGAAATGTGATATATATAGGGCATTGACACATAATTGAAATTAAATATATGTTCGAGAGAAACATACCTTATCTTTACATAGAGCAACCAAAGCACGAGGTCAAGCAATTGCAGCATCTTAAAATGTGTTTTAATAGATTCTTTTACCTTTGAATAGTCTTGTGTAGCTTCAAACAACTTAGTGGTGTTTCTTATGTCATCACTTTCAGTAAAGTCCTCATCACCACAAGTAGGGTCATTTTCATCCTTATCCTTGATAGGTAATTCTTCACCATGCCAAATCCATATCTTATAACTCTTATCAATGCCATGGATATACATGTGGTCTCTAACTATGTTAGCATCTTGTTTGAGTGCATTTCTACAGTTTAAGCATGGACACCACATGAACTTTGACCCTTTTGCATGACGTAGTCCATTTTCAATGAAGTTCTCTACACCTATGCTATATTCATCTGACAACCTATCTTTGTTCATCCATGACTTATCCATTGGAAGATATTTTATAAAAATGTTATCTACAAAAACAATAATTGAGAAATGCACACCAATCAGAAATTTGTTTACAACTAACTTAATGCTCCGAAAATTTCGGCAGCATAACGACATAGTTATAGCTACCCAAAAAAATTTGCTTTACCTGAAAAACAGAAAAAGTACACTCCCAAATTTTCCACCACAAACTCCACAACACTTCAGAAAGAACAACACAAATTCACACTCCGAAAAATCCAATGAATATACAGTAAGAACAATGGGATCGAAACATTTAAGATGTCGTTAAAGCAAAATTGAGACATATGACATAAGTTAATAACACTTTATATGATTCAGGCCAAAACTTATCCCAATATTCCAAGTTTTTTTTTTTAAACACTTAATATTCCACGCTTTAAAATTTGTTATAAGAAAATGTCCATATGAAGGGTATAAATGGAATAACATTCCACTCTAAATTGTTTGTCTACTAATTCATTCACTTAACTTAATTTAGTGGGTGAGCTAGGGCATCTAGTCCCCTTAAGGTGATCAGAGATCAAAAATTCAAATCTCACGTTACATTTGGTTGTACCAAAAATTGCATTCACTTTAATTACTTGATTTTATATCTAGCTAAGTTACTTTTTAATATATCTACTACAAGATACACGTATGATATTAAATCGTTGATTAATTTAGCAAAGTAAAGAAAAACATAAAGTATATAAACTATTAAAAGCATGTTTCAGTTAAATACCACTTTTTTAGAGATATATTTTTAAAAAAAATGTGGAAGAAAAACTTTAAAGTACTAACAAGCTAATAAAATAAAAGGAAAGAAAAGAATGATGTGCACATTTCAATTTTCATCCACACATTAAATGAGGATAATAGAAGCCAGGCTGTGTTGAGAGCTGGGGAACCACGAAAGGAAGAAGATGAATGAAGAAAAATAGGAAAAAAGAAAAAGGGTAGAGGAAATAAACGTCTTGTTTCTTTGTGTCAGCATGGTAGTAGCATCTCTCATTGTCTTTGGCAGATCCAAAAGCAACCCATTTGGCCTCTAAAAGCAAATAAAAAGTGAAGAAAAAGGTATTGACATTTGAATTAGTTTTGGTGAAAAGGCCAATCTCAATCTCAGTGGCATCTATTATTTAGTATTGAGTTTTAGATTCTTTTTGAAAACACTTGCCTGCATCCAGTTTCTCAACCTTACATGAATTGCAAAAATTCAAAATTCAAAGTTACTAGGAAGGTATTTCTTTATCTAGATTTGTTTTACCATATTGCAAAAATTCAAAGTTACACCCTATGCACAACAAAACTAATACTTCTCTTCAATGACCAAATAACATGAATTACAAATAGACCAAAGTAATTGGAGGTTATTAACAGCTAGGATTCACAACACAGATGTAGGAAGAGTCAAGTAAAATCTGGGATCACTTTCAGTCAAGCAAGCCAACACCTAACTGATAATATAATTGAAAACAAAAATGAATACTTGCAATTAAGGACAATAACACCAGCGGGCAGTCAAGCAAGGCAACATTCGCCCACCAAAAAAGAAGAAAAATCACAGAGCTTTCTATTCCATTCCAATAAACAAAACAATCCATCAAACCTGAATTGCAAGCTCTGTGAATCATTTAGAAAAACAATCAAAATATCAACAGAACTTTGAATTTTCCCTTTATTTTTATAGACTTGAGTGAATCATACCTGAGTGAATCGTTTAGAAAAACGTTATCGCCGTTATCACCGTCTATCGCCGTTACCTTTGTCGAACAGCACAGGTCCCACCGCTGTCGTCCACCGTCGGTGGCTTCAGACCACCGCCGACTGCTTCAGACCGCCGACTGCTTCAGACCACCGACTGCTTCAGACCACCGTCGCCTTCAACTGATTTCGGACAAACTCCAAAACGACAATCGTTTGATGAGAGGCCGTGCGTTTACAACGAACTGATCGAAGGAAGAAGACGACACTGTTGCAACGCCAAAACGACGGTCGTTTGCCCTAATCCAAAACGAAATACTAAATCAAAACGATGTCGTTTTGATCTCAGTAATCAAAACGACGTCGTTTTGACTAAAGACAAACGACGTCGTTTCGAGATGTACAGGCCGCGCTTTTAAAGACATTAAAACGGCGTCGTAATGTGCCTCTTCCATGTCGGTTACAAACCGTTATTGAACCTGCCTTTTAATGACGGGCCAAGCCCGTCATCGGAATCAATTAAAATCCATTAGCCCATAACCAACATTGAAGCCCATCCCTTTAATGACGGGCCCTAACCGACATTGAAGCCCACCTTTGATCACGGGCTCAACCCGTCATCTAACTTGCAATTAACTATCGGCCCATAACCGACATTGAAGCCCACACTTTACTGACGGGCAAAAACCGACATTGTTGTTTATATTTTTCCGAAAAAAGTCCGTCAAACTGCGAAAAACACGACGTCTTTTTAAAATTAGTTTTCATGACGGGCTCTAACCGTCATTAATCAATCTCTTTAATAACGGTGTAAAACCGTTATCGTTGCTAACTATTTTCCGAAAAACTTCCGTCAAACCGCGAAAATCGCGGCGCCTTTTTTAAATTACTTTGCATGACGGGCCCAAACCGTCATTAATCAATATCTTTCATAACAGTTTAGAACCGTGATCTTTGGAACCTATTTTCGCGCCATTTTTTAAAACACCTTTAATGTCGGTTGTAAACTGACATGGAAAGTTTGTACTTGCGGATTTTGTTTCTCAACCTTCGATGACGGACTTAAACCATCATTGTACGGTTGTCTTTCATAATGGGCCTAAACCGTTATCGTAGCCCAAATTTCCGTTTTTTTTTTTTAAAATGGCATCTTTTTAGTAATCCGTTATCTTTGAGCCAATCCGTCATTGCTTAAAAAATACAATCCGACATCGTAGCCCCAAATTGTTGTAGTGGTCGTTAATGGTGCTCGTATAGAATTAATTCTACTAATGCCATATACTAGGGTCAACAAAGTGTTTTTTGTCGATGTCGTTATATTATGACATCGATAGAGGGACCTTCTCTCAATGTTTTTAACTGCGTTGAGAGAGGTTCAAGACCAAAGTTGAGTGTGGTGTCGAGACGCCGCTGTTGGGATAAAAACTATATTCTAATGATCAATTATCTCCTCTTTTGTGAACCTAATAGGAAATTAGTAAAGTAGAGAAGCGAAAAGTTAATCATGCACAATCACAGGACACCAACAATTTAATGTGAAAAAACCTTCCCAAGGCGAGGAGTAAAAAACCACGGATGGAAGTAAAAAACTCCACTATAATCAATAATGGGTTACAACAAGTTCTCTCTAGATACAACTAAGAAAGATCTCACCAAATTGGAAACCAACTACCCACTGCAATCTGACTGTATGCAGCACCAAACGAAATCTCCACTGTTTTAGCTCAATTGGACTACGAATCGACCTTCAAAAGGCTGAAAAACGACACTGTACGAATGCTTTTCTTTTCTTATTTTTCTTTCTGATTTTCTCTTTGCCGACTACTCTTTATCCGTGTATCTAACATTGGTGGGTGCAATTTTATTAAAACAAATTTGGCCCTAATGGGCCTTAGGCCCTTTTCCACTAAAGTGAAAAATACCCAACAAATCTCCCCCTTTTCATTGTGTGGAGGAACTTGTCATTCTAGCAATGATGGAAGAGATTGTCGTGGTCTCTTATCAAATAAATTTATAATCCTCAACCTCTAAAGCTAACTTGTAGCAGTAGCAGCCGGGGTCGATCACAGGGAGTCTATGCAAACAAATTTTAATTTCCTTATTTGTTTTGAGTAACCAAAAAGCGGGGTTTTGTAATTGGAGAAAAATAATTGTGGAAAGAAAACTAAATATAGAAAATATTAAAAGAGGAAAGTAAAAGAATACAATTTAGGAAAGAAATCAATACCTCAAAGATCATGCAACCGAGATTGTCATATTAAGTTCAATTCAATTAAATCATTAATCTCACTAATAAGTCAAAACAAGTTTAAGTCTGGCGTATTCCGGCAACAAACCGAGAACCATGATCCAACTATCACAAACATGTAAACGCTAAGTTTGATTCTTGTTTAAACTAATTAGTTGGCCGATTAATTAATCTAAACCGCAATGGGATCTGGTCGAATTAATTCACATGCAACGGGCAACAAACCACAATTACAATTGATTAAATCATTTAGTTCTAGGGATGCATGCATAATAACATAACGTTAACCTATTTGCTACTTAGATTCTAGCAAGTAAATTTAGAAAGGGTGTGGTTGAGGTTGTCAATCTTTCCTACCACAATCTAAACTTATAGAAAAAGAACTAAAATCACATAAACATGCCTTGAGAATTCAAACAAGAAATTTCATTAAAAGAACTTGAACTTACACTTGGACACCCCGGTTACATGAATGAAGAGTTTAGCCTCTCATGGAGTAAGAGCAAGCTGAATTCTTCATGGAATACATCAAGAAAGCAAGAAAAGACTAAAACTAAGAAGAATGGTGGAGAAAGGGGAGAGAGATGGACTACAATGTTGTAGTGAATTGTGTGTTGAGGGATGATTCTAAACCAACACCAAGGGCCTCTATTTATAGTGGTTTTTGGCCTTCAAATCGTGGTCATTTGGTGCTGAATGGATCCTTCAAACAAGGAAATTCGCCAGCCAAAATGGGAAAGAAATCAAATCCGGAAAACTGCCTAGCATCGCTAGGACACAGCGTCGCGACGTTAGGCCTTCATATAAGGAAATAAGTAGTTTCCTTATTTGAACGGCGTCTCGACGCTTGAATGGTAGAGTCTCGACGCTGGGATGGCTTCAAGGGCAAAAAAGTCATTTTGCACTTCGGTTTCGCTCGTTTAAGCCCCAAATCGCTACCAAAGCTTCGGTGAGGACCTATAGACATATTATACTCATTTTAAAGCATCTTTCGCAAGGAATTCAACTAAGATAAGCAAATTGGGAGATTCTAAGTGTATAACAAATTGGACTTATCAAGCAGCGGAACGACAGAACTCAAGCTTTTCTCTTGGTAGATTCTTCGTCAACATATCAGATCCATTATAATCGGTATGTATCTTCTCAAGCTCAAACAAACTATCATTCAATGCATCTTTCATCCAATGAAGTTATTAAATGAAATGTAGAGTTCTTGCAAAGTTGAATATCACTCTCGTTATTGCAGTATATCACATACCGTTGCTGCTTGAAGCCAAGCTCCTGTATAAACCGCTTCATCCACAACATTTCTTTTCAAGCTTTTGCTGCAGCAATGTATTCTGCTTCAGTCGTAGAAAGTGCAACACACTTCTGGATACCTTAGAACTTAGTGATAGGAAAGTTTGAATCGTTCAAAATTTGGTTTAGGGAATTAGTGTCGATTATATACGATATTATCAACACAATAGTTTAATTATGAATTAAACTATTAATTGATAGAGTATAGTATTTAAATATGATTTAAATACAAAATATATGAATAGGGATTCATATTAGGTGCATAATATTAATATTATATATGATATTAAATTAATATTACATAATTGATTAAATTGTTTAATTAATTATTGTTTTAATTTAAAAATGATTATGAATTGTTTTTAATTGAAATTTGAGATAGAAATTTCAATCTTGAATTTATGAAAATTCAAGATTAGTGGATTGAATTAGGTGATATGAATTAATTTTATTAATGTCATATGATTAATTGAAATTGTTCAATTAATTGATAATTTGAAAGGTAATTGAGAATTGCATTTTAAATTAAATCCAAGAGTAGAATTTTACTCGTGCATGGATGGAGATAGTGGAAATACACAACTAAATCCACTCTTGCATGAATGAAGAAAGTGGAATAACACCTCCCACATGCAATCTTGCATGTAATCTCCATAGAACACCCATAATCCACTAAGCCCATTCTCCTCTCCATGTGTCTTACATTGGTGAATCTAAGATGCATGAAAATCCTCTATAAGTAGGGGATTAAAAGATGGAGAAATATGGATTTTTGAGTAATGTTATGCTGCCAAAATTCACTCTCAACCTCACTCTCTCAATAATCTCTAAAAGCTTGTAGTGTTCAAGCATATTCCTTCCAATCCCTATCACCATAGACTCCCACAAGTCGTTCTAAGGTCGGAGGATAGCGGGGAAGACACTAGAGGTGGTCCACACACCGTTCGTGATCAAACGAATCAAAGGGAGTTGCTGAATCGGTCTCCAAAAAGGTTGGTACAAATTATGCTCTCTGTTTACGGTATTTGGACAGCATGCTTTCATTTTCTAAAATTGATGTAGTTAAGTGCCTCCGATCCTAAAATTGCTTCCGCATGTGTTATATGAACACCTTCAATGACATTCACCAAGCTCCCAACTGCTGAAGCATATGAAACCTTTTTCATCTCCTCCTTCTCTTTATATGTAGACGGACTTTGTTTGTTACTCATAGTTTGAAATGACTGGATAAAGGATGACTTAATTTTTTAGCTTTACTCATGTTGAATCTTTCAAACACCTTCTCCAAGTATTGCTCTTGTGACATATACAATTTCTTGTATGTTTTGTCTCGTACAATTTGAATTCCATGAATATTCTTTGTTGGCCCCAAATCTTTCATAGCAAATGATTTCCTTAATTGTTTCTTGAACATGTCAATTCTCAAAACATTCTTGCGAACAATCAAAATGTCATCAACATAAAGCAATAGTATAATAAAATCATCGTCAGAAAATTTTTGCACAAAAAACGCAGTGATTAGAAGTAGTCTTCTTATAGCCTTGCTGATAGGTCTAATTTGTTATACATTTATAATCTCCCAATTCGCTTATCTTTATTGAATTCCTTGCGAAAAATGCTTTAAAATGAGTATAATATGTGTATAGGTCCTTGACGGAGCTTTGGAGACATATTGAGGCTAAAACGAGCAAAATCAGAGCATAAAATGACCAAATTGCCCTTTGAGACAATGTCCAGCATCGAGACCCTCCAAATTCAGACGCTGTTGAAAAAATCAGGCCAACGTTGAGATGTTGTGCCTAGCGTCACATTTTCCAAATACGAATTTTCCTTATTTGCTTGATGATTTTTCCTATTTTGAGCCAACGTTTCAGCACCAAATTCAGACGTTTTAAAGACCAAAGACTCCTATAAATATGTAGCTTGGGTTTAGGGTTAAATCATCCTCAAATCATCCTTGTAACAATAGTTTCAAGCATTCCTTTAAGTTTTCTTAGTTTAAGGGTCGCTTGATCAATCCTTAAGCTTGGAGGGAGTTTGTCTATGGCCAACTAAGCTCGGATTGTTGTAATCGAGACCTCGGTGTGTAAGTTGGATCTAATTTCATGAGATTTATGTTCTTAATTGCTTAGTTAATTGTCTTTGTGATTTTAGATCCATACATACAAGTTTAGTAAATGTTAGGAGAGATCGACGACCTCGACCACGACTTTAGTAAATTTATTTGCTAATAAAAAGTAGTAAATAGGAGTACGTTGTGATAAGATTCACACGCCACCTAGAGCTAGATAATTTAATTTATTGTAATTGAGGTTTGTTACCTGTTGCATGTTTAATTGATCTAGCTAGTCCCAATGGAATCTTGATTTAATTAATTGCGCAGTTTATTAGATTTAGGTTAGAATCATATTTGGCATTTGCATGTTTGTGAATGTGGACACAACTCTCGAGTTGTTCCCGGAATATGCCGGACTTAGATAGTTAATTAAATATCAATTGATAATCGATGAATGAAATTAATCAAACTAAACACCGAGTACAATCCCGACTACGGTAATCCTTGTGGTAAGATCAACTAACCCGCCTTTTACTCTTCTTGCATTTAGTTTTTTGTATTTATTTCCCTTCCTTTATTTCATCCATAAACTCCCTTTTTTTTGTTACCTCAAAGTACAAAAGAATTTAGAAATAAACCGATTGTTCTCTGTGATCGACCCCAACCACTATTGCTACAAGTTAGCTTTAGAAGTTGTGGATTATAAATTTATTTGACAAGAGACCATGATAATATCTTCTGTCACTTGCTCCCCCAAAAACTAACTCAAACTTCTTGTACCACTGTCTTGGTGCCTGTCTCAACCCGTAAAGACTTTTCTTCAGATTGCATACAAGATCTTTCTTGCCTTTCTCCTCAAAACCCTCTGGCAGTTCCATATAAATTTCTTTGTCTAAGTCTCTCCACGAAGCAATGCAGTCTTAACATCCATCTGCTCAACCTCTAAGTCAAGGCTAGTTGCTAAACCCATAACTACACGTATAGAAGACAATTTAACAACAGAAGCAAAAATTTCATCAAAATCAACACCTTTCTTCTAACTGAACTCATTGACAACTAGTCTCGCTTTGAAGAGTGGTCTTAAGGTATGTTCTTCTTATTTCACTCGATAAACCCACTTATTTTTCAGTTGGATTTTTCCTTCAGGCAACTTAACTAGCTCAAAAGTATGTTTTTCATGTAAAGACTTCATCTCATCTTTCATTGCATCAATCCACTCTCTTTTTGTGCTCTTCTTCTATGGCCTCTTCTTAACTCTCAGGTTCTCTCCCATCTGTCAATAACACATATTCATTAGCTGAATATCTTGTTGACGGACGTCGATCTTTGACAGATCTCCTAAGTGAAACATCAGTGGGCACTTCTGTCTCTGACAACTATTCATAACTATCATCATTTTCCTCAACTTGTTCAAAATCCTCTACCTCAATTGTATCATCAACCTGATCATTTTGGACCTCGTTTTTTGAAGGGATAAAAGCCCCATGCAGTGCAAATGTACAAGATCATACTCGAATTTAATTTCAAAATGAAAAACTCATACGTTGGCAAAAATAGAATTATAATTTCATAAAACTATTTCTATTGAATTAATTCTAACAAGTTAAGCATGCATATTAGAATTTTGTGAATTAACGAAGATGACGTTAGCGAAACTTACTTTCGTTGATGACTCAAAAAAAACACCAACTCCAACACAAGTTTTCAGCGATCAACGCAAGACACTCCTTGGGACACCACCACTTGGAAACCTCCGTATTCTCTGAATGCTTTTTCTTTTTTTTTTTTTTTGAAAAGGAAAATTCATTAACTACCAAGAACTGATACAACCTAACTCATCCCCCAAAAAGGGGCCAATAAATGCTGGGATTCTACCTTCCCACCAACAAAATTCCCCTTCTAGCATGGAAGGGTAACAAAAAATATCAGACGGGTAACAAACAGAATCAGGATCTGTCACTCTTTCGTCAGCCAGACCAGGAGATTCAGGCACCATCTCCGGCAATAATCCAGCCGCCAGTCGCGCAAGGTTGTGCGCTACAATGTTAGCTCGTCTCGGGCATTTTGAGAAATTTACAACTCCAGATGTTGTTGCTAGGGATTCGACCTCAATCAACACATTCTTGGAGTTAGAGAGATTTTCACATTCGAAATTGAGTGCTCTTATGACTTCGGTCGCGTCTGCTTCAATGATCAACGACACCATTCTCTCACGATTCAGCTCCAGGTACTTCTTCAACCCTTCTTTCATTGCTGACATCTCCAACGTTTTGATCGATCAAGGTCTGAAAATTTGCTTGCAGCCGAAAGCGGTGGAAGATCCTGTTGAATCACGGATAATCCATCCTAGCCCACCCCTCTCTATATTTGAATTCCAAGATGCATCTGAGTTCATCTTCAAGCAACTCTCAGGGGGGGCCAACATTCTTGATTCAGAAGGCTCTCTCCGCTGTGCACGTTCAGGTTCTTTTCCCCCCTTCTCTTCTGTTTGGCTAAATTTCTCTTAATAACTCTGATGAGGCTGCTGGGATCTGGTTTGTCATTCTTCATTGTTGCTCTGTTTCTGTGGTTCCATATAGACCAGCATATGATCGCTGCTATCTCCCTTTCTTCTTCACTTAGCTCCTTCGATAGCCTATCCCACCACTGTTCCACCAACCCTCCATCCCTGAAATAGAAACACAAGTTATTTAGATTAGGTAGGAAATAATTCCATATTTCCCTCACCATTTTACACTTCCAAACCGCATGGGCTGCATGCTCCCTATCTTTCCTGCACACGGAACAAACTGGATTAAGGCCAAGGATTGTGGGATCCTTCTTGATCTTGAGAGAAGAATCCAGAAAACACTTTTGTGAGAATTCTTTTTGAGAGAAGTCTTAGAGAGATTCTTGGAAGATCTTTGTTAAAACCAAGAGCACCACATGTATATATATATGTGTGAGAGAGTGGGTGTGGTTACAAAATTCCACCACTCTTGTAACTCACATGTATGTAACTCTCACATTCTTGGAGTTACAAGAAGTTACAAATAATAATAATAATAACCATTATTATTATTATTATATTAATTTAATAAATATAAATTAATTAATTTAATAAATATAAATATTAATTAAATCTTATTTAATTAATAATTTATAATTGATTAATTAAATCCAATTTAATTAATCTTTTCATCTCTCACATAACCTATAGTTTAATGTACATCCAATGCACATTAATTTTTAAATTATAGTTTAATATGAATCCTATTCAAATTAATATTTGAACTCCTTCAAATATTTAGTTCTCTCATAAAATAATTTTGAATCATATCCAAAATTAAATTTATATCATAAAGTTTAATTAAAATAAAAATTTATATTATAATGTATCACCATACATCATATTATTTCCCAAAGGGAATTTGAACATTTCAAATTCTATTCAAGATATACATTACCTCAATAACCTTTACGAGCTAGGAAGGGGACCTAATGGACGTACAAATCAAAACTCCAACGATATGAGATTAATTGGCTAAACTCATTAACCACATTAGTCAATATTCGTTAACTGTGGGTACACTCCACTATAGACCCACAGCTACACTCTTCTCACTACAGATTTATTTCTATGTCAACGGATATAGACCAATAACAGCAAGTCAGTCCTTCACGAGTGTTTGTAACACTAGCTGGGTCAAATTACTGTTTTACCCTTGTGTTACCTCTACATCCTTAAGTACCAGTGCTTCTCTAATGAACAACCTGTTTGTGGTCCAACCATCAAACAGAAACCCCTCTCAGGCCAGTGAGAGGGTAGGACCTTTTGTTCAAGACTTGGAGACACCACTTAAGAGAACATTCATCTACTTACCCTAAAGTCAGGAAGGAGTGAATTCCATCTTGTGTGATTATGTTTCTAGCTCCCCATTCAGTCTTGTCCCCAAAATGGTAGGCTTATTGAGTCGGCGCACTGGCCACTCTCACCCATACAAATCAAAGGACAATCCCTCATGAACAGGAGTCTATAACCCACTCAGGATTGAGACCAAGTTGACTAGGTCATCCTAGTGAAATAAAAACCTAACTAGTCTACGGTGTTACATCTAGCGGTTACTATTTCGCGGTCTGGTCTTATGCAAATTCATTGCATATGATACCCCCACTCGCATGTCCCCTACACGAACGCATTGGATCATTTCGTTTGTATCGAATAAAAAATGGGTTGTATCCATAGTGTCACCAGGATAAGGTACCCAACCTTATCCCTATACTATAGACCTTTTAGGCTGTATCTTGAACAGTGATCCCCGCATGTCCCCACATACAGTTCAAGATTCATTCAACAACCTAGGATGTTAGTTTATTGGGTTACGGTTATTTAGGCAATAAAAACACAATAGAAACAATAAAACTTTATTGAAATAACATCTTCTTAATGTTCGGTCAATCGTTACTACTATCTATGAGTTTTAGGGCATAAAACCCAACAAACTCCCACTTGAACTAAAACTCTAGTTAGTGGGATGTTTAACAAATAATCCAAAGCTGGAAATGTTAATGTATAACGTACATTACTTGTAAAAGTAATTATACAAATACAATAAACTAGGGCATCCTTATACTCATTACACATCTCCCACTTGCCCTAGATTATACTAGATACATATCTCGTACACCTAGACCCTCTAGATGACCCTCGAACAGTTTAGTCGAGAGAGTCTTTGTAAATGTATCAGCAATGTTGTGCTCCGAGGCGATCTTGGTGACGATCACATCACCTCGTTGCACAATTTCCCGTATCAGGTGATACTTCCTCTCTTTGTGCTTTCCTCGTTTCTAGCTACGAGGTTCTTTAGAGTTGGCTACAGTCCCACTGTTATCATAGTATAACATAATGGGCAAGTCCATTGATGACCGCAAAGTGCACGGGTCGCAAGTAATAATAAAACGGTAAAGTATACCGAGTATCAAATCCACAGGGAAGAAGACGGTGATTAAGCAAGATAATAAAATGAGCACTAAAAGTACTAAGACAAAATATTATTTAGGAACCGAAACATGATGCTAAAGCAAATAAAGAATTAAAGCAATAAACGAATCCAAATGATCAATCAAAAATAAAAATGGTGAGAAAGAATCGAATGTGAGACGAGGTCTTGAAAATCAAATTATAGCTAATTAATTATTCTAATTGTCCTATCTCATGTCCGACTAATTATAAACCTAGAATCTCCATTTAGCACATAGGTTCTCCTTTCGGTTTCTCCTAATCGTAATTAACTCATATTAATAATCTAAGTGTCCTTGGCTCTATTAAATTCGTTAATTAATAAGCTCCGATTCATTTTCGGTCTCTAAGTCTAACCAACTACTCTCGCTGTCACTACGAGTAGTTAAACCTAGTTGAGTGGATTATGATCTATCCTGACTTCTCTTCGTCGAGTTTCCATTAGGGATCTAATCATTATACAATTGGCAAGATTATATAAAGCATTAAGACCACGCACACAAATAATCAGTATTTGGACAAGAGATAGGCAATTAAGAATAATAATTAACTATAAACTTTCATTCCAAGACCCACAAATGGGATTAGCTATACATGGTCAAAATTTCCCAAATGTACAAACTATAAAGCATAAAAATGAGCAAGATAAGAGTTAGGAGAATGACGGTCGAGAACCCCTTGCTTGCACTATGGAGCCCCTTCGAAACAAGCTCCCGAGCCTCCAAAAATGCTTGTTACAATGATTTCCCACTAATTCTCACACTCGGCCCTCAAAAAGGCTTTAAGAGCCTTAAAGAAGACTAAAGGAAAGGAAATGGAATGATTGATGATTGCGTGATACCAAAATGGGGAGCCAAAACGCACCTTTTATAGGTCTGGAAATGGGGTAGCGTCGCGACACTACGCTGTGACGTCACTTTGTCTTGTGCGACAAGAATAGGACAGCGTTGCGACGCTGTGACGACTCCAGAACCCTCTATGCGCGGATTGAGCTGAATTCTTGGGCTTCCTTCATTCCTTTTGGCCCAACACTTTGAATGATGAATTCCGGGCTTCCTTATTGACCCATCTTGGAGATCATGGCTTAAAATACATAAAATTGGGCTCTTTTTCTCCAATTCTCCACAAATTACTCCTAGGGACAAAATAATGAAATTAAATAGATATTCAATATAAAAATACCATAAAAGCACACAAAAGCCCTTAAATTTAGAGATAAAATAGCCGCATTTCTTCTTGCTATCATCCATATTTGGAACAATTTCCAAATCTGTCAGGAACTTTCTGAGCCAAACTGCTTCCTTAGCTGCTTCACAAGCAGCAACATACTCAGCCTCCATGGTTGAGTCTGCTATGGATCCCTGCTAGAAAATATCCTTATTCCAACACATATAATTCAGGATGGAGACAACACCCTAACTTTTCATGGGGAGGACAAAGTGAAAGTGCAACCAATGCAACCCCTTTCGTTAAGCAGGGTAGACCACTAGGATTTAATGGTCAAGCTCAACTAAAGATTGCACAACCTTTGCAGTCGCAAATGCAGTAGCAGCAAATGCAAGTGCAACCCTAATCAACAGCAAACTTGGAGAATCTTATGAGGGAACTAATGACCAAGAATGACGCAGTAATTAAAAGTCAAACAACTTCCTTGAGGAGTCTTCAATCTCAAATTGGGCAGTTAGCTAAGGAAATGATGAACATACCAATAGGGACCCTACCAAGCAATACAGAGAACCCGAAAAGCGAAGGCCTAAGCAAGGATAAGGCCCCCATTACCTTGATTGATCCCAAGTAACTCGAGAATGAGATTGTGTAAATATGTATACTATTTTTTGTTGCTTTGTTTTCTTTCTTTTGTTTATCTTTCTCATGTTTTATTTTCTTTTCTCTTTATAAAATAAAAAATTCATAAAGATTGTGCAAAATGTATAGAGTGGTGGAAAAACAAGAATATCAAGTCTTGTAAATCAAGACTTGCATTTTCATGATTTACCAAAGTTCTATCTTAGTTCTTCTTCAAATTTATAAGTTCTTCATTTGGACACTTATCCTGTGTGAACGTTCTAAATATTTTGGTTAAGTGTGCAGTAGAAAGGTGCAGGAGAAGGAGAAAGCAAGTGAAAAAAAAGGGGCAGGATTTGCGATGCAAATGCGGTCGCAAATCTTAATTATTTATGCATTATGGATGTATGTTATAACTAAATTGTTTAGTATATGCATAAAAGTATTTCATACAGATAAAAAATCCCACCATAGGAAGCATATTTCATGCATTAAAACATGTTATAAAGTGTTATAATATAAATATGCATGAATTAGGTTTCATGTTAGATGCATGTTGAATGAATAGTTCTTGTTAATAGTTGTTAAGTATAAACATTATATTAACTAAACGAAAATGAACGAGCATGCAACATGAAACGTCCTTAGCTCGATATTGAATCGTCAACGTCGATTAGAAAGCAGGTTATAGGTTAATCTCTTTTATAAATAGTTATAAACCGAGATAGACGATAAAATCTATAACAAAGATAAAAGCATGCTCACCTAGGGTTAAACGAACCACAATTGATCAATCTCGTAGAATAGGTCGATAACTTGTAAAGCTAAGGTTACAAGAGAACTCACGCGATTGGATGCTGTCTAAGGCTGAAGGTATTTAAGTTGACAGTTTACGGAACATCTCCTACTTGGGCATCAAGCTAGTACTTGAGTTAGTTTAACCCGGTTTTTACGAGCACGCACGTGAGAGATGTAAGGTTATAATTGTTTTATCACCTAGACTTAGGTAAATATTCAATTAGCCGGAATATGCCTAAGTGACAATATACCCAAAAACATTCAAAATACTTAGTGGGAGAAAAAGATAAATGATAAATAAATCGTTTTTTCTCTCGCTCTCATTTTAGTTCACACCGTGAGATTTATGTTTGGCTTCGTGTTGCTTAAAACTGCAACGCTCCATTCGGAAGGTGTTTGCATAAATCAATAACAAGGTGAACAGAGAACGTATTTATAGTAAGTGGGAGAAGGAAGTGTGTCAACACATCCTACGA
Organism: Luffa aegyptiaca; assembly: GCA_017139565.1. NCBI lineage: Eukaryota > Viridiplantae > Streptophyta > Magnoliopsida > Cucurbitales > Cucurbitaceae > Luffa > Luffa aegyptiaca. The sequence continues at coordinate 42,844,348 of CM029407.1, forward strand.
TCTCTTCCATTAGGTTGCACCGTGATATTCCCATGTTCCGCCTGCATTGTATGCCCTGCAGCTACTAAACCATTCGAAGGGTCGTAACATGAGAATCAAAACAACGCAATCTCCATAAGTGGATAGGGTCTCTTAGGGTCATCCCCAACATTAGCTTTTCCATTCAGTAGCATTGTTGGGATCGTCCTCTGGGGTCTGAAAATGGAAGGTCACACTTACAAGAGTAACAAATCGTTAGTATATTCTTGACCAAAGTAGTGATAACTAAATGATTCAGAAATAAAGAGTTATTCTGGCAATAGTAAATTAGTCAAGAACGTCTTGGTTCAGTGAAGGAGTAATTGACTGCCCCTCGGTAGGAGTTATTCTGACTCACTAAAGTATCGTTGCAAATTAATCAATGAGATGGGTACATTATTACTTTTCCTAAACTAAAATTGGATTTATAAAAAGATCAATTCACTGATAAAGATTTATTTTATGTTTTCAGCATGTCTAGCTCTTTAGTGCAATTATTAGCTTCTGAAAAACTTAATGGTGACAACTACGGAACCTGGAAATCAAACTTAAACACCGTATTAGTTATTGATGATCTTCGATTCGTCTCGATGGAAGAATGTCCGCGTAACCCTGGCTCAACAGGAACTCGAGTCAGTCGGGACGTCTATGACAGATGGACTCGGGCCAATGATAAGGCGAGGTGGCACTCAGAGTAGGAACAAGAGATGTCGTCTCAGCCAAGGCAGTGGGAGCTCGACAGCTGTTGTTCACAGATAGTTACATTTTGTTGGAAAATGTTTTGTATGTTCCTAGTATAAAAATGAACTTAGTTTCTATCTCTTGCTTAATGGAACAAATGTATAAAGTTTCTTTTGAAGTTAATGAAGTGTTTATCAGCAAAAGAGGATTCCAAATTTGTTCTACTAAACTTGAAAACAACCTGTATCTATTAAGACCGAATGAAACTAAAGTTGTTTTTAATAACGAAATGTTTAAAATAGTCGAGACCCAACACAAAAGACAAAAGGTTTCTCATGATACCTTTCTTTGGCATCTAAGACTAGGACACATAAATCAGGATCGAATAGAAAGATTGGTTAAAAGTGGACATCTAATCAGTTAGAAGATGGCTCATTACCACGATGTGAATCTTGTGTAGAAGGTAAAATGACCAAACGACCTTTCTCTAAAAAAGGTCACAGAGCCAAAGAAACCCTTGAACTTGTACATTCGGATCTTTGTGGTCCTATGAATGTCAAAGCACGAGGAGGGTATGAATATTTCATCAGTTTTATTGATGACTATTCAAGGTATGGGTATCTTTACCTAATGCATCATAAGTAAGAGGCCCTTGAGAAATTAAAGGAGTATAAAGCTGATGTTGAAAACCAATTAGGTAAAACGATTAAAACTCTGCGATCTGATCGAGGAGAGTACATGGATTTAAGATTCCAGGTCTGTCTAATAGAACATGGAACCACTTCCCAACTCTCGACCCCTGGTACGCAACAACAAAATGGTGTATCAGAAAGGAGAAACAGAACCTTGCTAGACATGGTTCGGTCTATGATGAGCTATGCTCAACTACCTGATTTGTTTTGGGGATATGCTGTAGAAACTGTTGTATATATTATGAACATGGTTCCCTCCAAGAGTGTTCCAGAAACACCTTACGAATTATGGAGAGGACGTCAAGGCAGTTTACGTCACTTCAGGATTTGGGGATGCCCAACACATGTGTTGGTGCAAAACCCAAAGAAAATGGAACGACATTCAAAATTATGCCTATTTCTAGGATACCCTAAAGAAACGAAAGGCGGTCTCTTTTATGATCCTCAAGAAAACAAGGTAATTGTATCGACAAATGCCACATTCCTTGAGGAAGATCATATAAGAAATCATCAAACACGCAGTAAACTAATACTTAAAGAGATTTCTGGAGAAGCTACGAACAAGCAAACAAAAGTTGTGAATGAAGTTGGTCCTTCCAAACAGTCTCATGAAATGAGAGTGCCTCAACGTAGTGAGAGGGTTATAATACAACTTGACCGTTAAATGGGTTTAACAGAAACTCAACTCATCATACTTGATGATGAGATAGAGGATCCATTAACTTATGAACGAGCAATGGATGATAAAGACAAGGACCAGTGGATCAAAGCCATGAACCTTAAGATGGAATCGATGTATTTTAACTCAGTCTGGGAACTTGTAGATCAACCGAACGATGTATAACCTATCGGTTGCAAGTGGATTTACAAGAGAAAACGAGACCAAACTGGCAAGGTACAAACCTTTAAAGCTCGATTAATAGCAAAAGGTTATACACAACGAGAAGGGGATGACTATGAAGAAACCTTCTCACCAGTTGTTATGCTAAAATCTATTAGAATACTCCTTTCCATTGCTGCTTTCTATGACAATGAGATTTGGCAAATGGATGTAAAGACAGTGTTTCTGAACGGTAATCTTGATGAGAGTATTTATATGTTCCAACCAGAAGGGTTCATAATCTAGGGTGAGGAGCAAAAGGTTTGCAAGCTTAAAAGATCAATTTATGGATTAAAGCAAGCCTCTAGGTCCTAGAATATAAGATTTGACACTGCAATCAAGTCTTATGGTTTTGAACAAAATACTGACGAACCTTGTAAGTATAAAAGGATCGACAATTATACTGTAGCTTTCTTGATTTTATACGTAGACGATATCCTACTCATTGGGAATGATGTGGGATTTCTTACTGACATTAAACAGTGGTTAGCAACCCAATTCCAAATAAAAGATTTGAGTGAAGCTCAATTTGTTCTAGGGATTAAGATAATAAGGGATCAGAAGAACAAATTAGTAGCACTGTCTCAAGCATCCTATATCGACAATATTCTTGTTCGATATTCGATGCAGAATTCGAAAAAAAGGTTTATTGCCCTTCATACATGGAATTCACCTATCAAAGGAACAAAGTCCAAAAACACCTCAATAAGTTGAGGATATGAAACAAGTTCCTTATGCATCAATGGTCGGTAGTCTCATGTATGCAATGTTATGTACACGACCCAACATATGCTATGTTGTAGGCATTGTCAGCAGATATCAGTCCAATCAAGGTCAAGCTCATTGGATTGCTGTTAAGAATATCCTCGAGTATCTGAGGAAAACAAGAGACTGTTCACTAGTGTATGGTTCTAAGGATTTGACCCTTACCGGAAACACTGACTCAGATTTTCAAACAAACATAGATTATAGGAAATCTACATTAGGATCTGTGTTTACTCTTAATGGAGGAGAGATAGTGTGGAGAAGTATTAAGCAAGGATGTATTTCTGACTCCACGATGGAAGTTGAATACGTTGTCGCATGTGAAGCGTTAAAAGAAGCAGTATGGCTTAGGAAATTTCTAACCATGTTAGAAGTAGTTCCTAACATGCATCTGTCTATCACTCTCTATTGTGATAATAGTGGAGCAGTTGCAAATTCAAAGGAAATTTGAAGCTATCAAAGAGGAAAGCACATTGAACGCAAATACCATCTCATCCGGGAAATTGTACAGCAGGGAGTCACGATCGTCACACAGATAGCCTCAGAGTAGAACATGGCTGATCCATTTACAAAAGCCCTCTCGGCTAAAGTGTTTGAGGGACATCTCTAGAATTTAGGACTACAAGTTTTTAGCACATGATGTAAAGGATATTTTCCTGACATTTTGTAACCTCACTTGAGTTTTAGTCCAAGTAGGAGTTTGTTGGGATTTATGTCCTAATACTCATAGGTTGTAATCTTGTTGCAATAAATATGTTATTCAGTGAATTGTTTGTTTATATAACCAAAATCCAATAGATAAACACCCTTGGTTATAACATGAAATACTCGAACTATATTATGAATATGGACAGGGATCAAGTTTTGGTAGATAACCTAAATGATCTATAGTATAGGGATAAGGCTGGGTACCTTATCCTGGCAACACTATGGATGCGACCTACTTTGCGAATGATAACTCTCCAAAACGGAGTTATTTAGGCCTTATTTCTATAGTGATTTGTGTGTCAATTATGCCAAATAAGTGTATTAGATGAATGTGAAGGTGTACATATTACACATGCGGAAGCAATTGAAGATCGAAAGCACTTAAGACATTCAATTTTACTCCTAAAGCATGCATGTTCTAGAAAAGACAGAATAGAGAGTTTAGAAAACACCAACCTTTGTAGCTCACTTATGTTGAACTCCTTGTGGTGTTTGCCTCTCCTATGCTCCTTGGACAACCTCTAGAGTCTTCCCTACTATACTCCGGGCCAAGAACGACTTGTGGGAGTCTATATAAGATAGGGAATGGGAAGGGAATGCTTGAAGCATCAAGCAATGGAGAAGAATGAGAGATGAGAGAACTTTGAGTCCAAATTCCAGCAGCATAACATTAAGGAAAATGGCTCTCTTATGTTTGAATATGATTCAAACTCCTTTTAAAGACTTTCTCCATGCAAAGCCAAGCCTCAAGACACAAGACACATGGTGTATTTGCAAGCTCAAGTGGATTCTAGGTGTACATTACACAAGACATGCAACAATGCATGAGTGAGTTGTCTTTCCACTTTGAATGATCATGCATTAAGTGGATTTCCAACTAAATCCACTAAATTCAAATTGAAATCAAATTTCAAGCTTGCAAATTACCCCCAATTTCAATTCTAAATTGAAATTGATTTCCTGGTAATTAATTTGAAAATTTTCAAATTAATTTTGATATGATTAATCTAATTAATCTTTGTTATCTTGTGCAATTCCATATATATGATTCCTAATACATATATATAGTATTCAAAACACTTTTAAATACTTCATCTCTCATTTTCTAATTTAATTCATAATTAAATTATTGTGTCAAACACAATTTACGATAATACCCTTTTTCCCGATTTTGAACGATTCAAAGCTTCCTATCTTTTGTTCTAGGCTTAATTCTGATATGAGCTAGTAGGGGGACCTAATGGACCTATAGATCATGGGCTCCAACGATTCGAGGCTAACCGACTAATCTCATTGTCCAAGCTAGCCAACATTCGTTAACTATCGGGACACTCCACTATAGCCTGATAGTTGCACTCCCCTCACTATAGATATATTTCCGTCCACTTGATTTAACCATTATTAGTAAGTCGATCCTTCACAGGTTGTTCGTAGCTATAGCTAGGTCAAAAAACCGTTTCACCCCTATAGTACTTCTAGTTCCTTAAGTCCCACTGATCCTCTAATGAACAATTGGTTTATGGTCCAACCAATAAACCGAGTCCCTCTCGGGCCAATGAGAGGGCGGGATCCCTTTGTTCAAGCCCCAGAGTCAGCACTTAAGGGAACAACCTTTCTACTATCCCTATTTTGGGTAGGAGTGAATTCCTTCTCGCACGACTATGTCCCCAGCTATCTACCCGTTCCTATCCCTGAAATGGGAGGCTTATTGAGTCGGCGATACTGAGCCACTCTCACCCATGCAGATCTAAGGATAAGCCCGAATAAACAGGAGTTCATAGTTAGCTCAGGATTAAGATCGAGTTACCTAGGTCATCACATGAAATAGTCAGTCTCGTCAGTAAACGGTGTTATAAAGCGAGAGTGACTTATTTCTTGGTCCTGGTCTTATGCAAACTCATTGCATAGGACGCCCTCACTCGCATGTCTCTACATGGACGATTTAGGATCACATCGTCTATACCATCTATAAAGTGGGCCACGTCTCATAGTGTCCCCAGAATAAGGTACCCAACCCTATCCCTATACTATAGACCGTTTTGGCTATTACTCAAGCTTGATCCACTTTTATGTCTCTACATAAAGCTCAAGTGTTCATCCTATAGCCATGGATCTTAGTTTATTGGATTTGAGTTATTATATGTGCAATTTACTTTATTCAGTAATAACTTTACTGAATTAATCTCGATAACGCCTTTATCGAATAAGTATATAATTCGTTTAACATTCACTATCTACGAGTTTTAGGACACCAATCCCAACAGAATGTTATATTTTTTTATCCTATTTAGAAGAATGGATGCTTTGGAAGTTATTTTGCATAGAAAATAGTGCTGAGCGACTTGAGGGAGCAAATTCAATGATCCAGCAAAGCTAGGAGCAAAACTGGCCATGTGAGCTACATGCGATTCATTAGGAGAGGCTTGGGAGAGGTTTAAGGAGCTTTTGCGAAAGTGTCTCCACCATGGTTTATCTCATTGTATCCAAATGGAAACATTCTACAATGGGCTAAATGTAGCAACCGAAAGCATGGCCGATGCTTCTGCGGGAGGGGCCCTTTTGGCAAAAACCTTTAATGAAGCCCATGAGATTTTAGAAAGAATATCAACCAATAGTTGTCAGTGGTCAGATGTTAGAGGCTCTAGTAAGAAAGTTAAGAGTGTGTTAGAAGTTGATGGTGTGTCTACCATTTGGGCTGATATTGCAACGTTAGCTAATGCTCTGAAAAATGTAACTGTGGTTAGTCATGTTCAGCTGCCGCCAGTGGTGGAGCCAGCTACAGTTGTAAACCAAGTTACAGAAGAATCATGTCTCTATTTTGGTGAAGAGCATAATTATGAGTTTTGCCCCAACAATCCAGCTTCTGTGTTTTTTGTAGGTAATCAATGAAATAACCCATATTCGAATTTTTATAATCCAGGTTGGCGTAACCACCCTAACTTTGCATGGGGAGGGCAAGGAAGCAATTTGCAAGCCCCCCAAGCACAACAAAAAGTGGGGAACCAGTAAGGATTTGCTAAATCACAGGCATTGCCCCAGCAAAATAAGCATGCACCACCCTAGCAAAATTCAGAGAGTTCTCTAGAGTCATTGATGAAAGGAAATTAAATTGCATTGAGCATGACATTACCTTAGATTAATATAATTGTTATATTTTTAGTATGTCATGTATGCTAATGTATGGTTTTATAAATTAATTAGAATTTGATTGTTAATTTATTCACCATAGTAGCATGTTATAGGGGTAATTCATTAAAATTTATAATAGTTATAAAATTAATGAATAGAAACCGTTAACTTATAACAAAGAATTGCATGCAAACATAGGATCTTAGGATAAATGAATTAATTTTAAAATATTTAAAATTAATTAGATCTAAGATAAAATTTCTAATAGGATTAGAATTATTCTTACTTAGAATTAAAATTAGTTTTAATTGACTAAGTAGGAAAAACATTACTATGATTATAAGGGAACTCCACCGGTTAAGTTCTGTCTAAAGCTGGGGATATTTAAGCTGACGGTTTACGGAACACCTCCTACTTGGGAACTGACCTGGAATACCGGAGTTGAATTAATCATAGTTAAATGTTAGCATGCAATGTCACTAGGTTTGTTAAAAGTATTTAATACACCTAGATCTTTAGAGTAAAGACCTTACATTACTGTGGTTATAAGGGAACTCTCTCGGTAAAGTTCTGTCTAAGGCTGGGGGTACTTAAGATGACGGTTTACGGAACACCTCCTACCTAGGAATTGCCCCGAACCTTGAGTTGAATTAACCATAGTAATGTTGACTTGCAATGTTGGGTTTATTAAAAGAAGTTTAATTCACCTAAAACATTGTGGTTGAATCCTTTCCATAATTGTTATAATAGGATCAGACTTAGATAGATTGACTTAGCCGAATTTTATCCAAGTTAAACAACCCTAAATTAACCTTAGGACATTTTCAGTGGGAGGAAAATTACAAAACGAGATTTAAATCAAGTTTTGCTCCTACGTCCCTTTATTCACAACGTGAGGTTCATGCTCGGCTTCGAGTCGCCTTAGGAGCGGCCTCCCTTCGGAAAGTGTTTGCATGAATCAATAACAAGGTGAATGGGAAAAATGTCTAGAGTAAGTGGGAGCGCGACACGTGTCAACGTATCCCTCGGTCTCCGCCTCTAGTTCGCACCGTGAGAGTCCTATGATCCGCCTGCAGGTTGTCCTGGCGCAACCATCCCTTCGGAGGGCCTGATCATAGGATTCGGAACACCGTGAACTCCTAAATAGGATAGGTTCACTTAGGCTAATCACCAACAGTTGTCTTTCCCTTCGGTAGCCTATTGGTGCGTGCCTCTGAGATCTGAAAGTGGGAGGGTTACACTTACGGGGATGAGTTAAATGTGTTAACTAACACTTGATCGAACAACGGTAACTAAACGCTAATGGAATATGAGTTATTCTGGTGTTAGAGTTTGGTTGAGATTGTCTCAATTCAGAGGAGGAGTAGCTGACCACCCTTCGGTGGCTGTTGTTCTAAACCTTTGAAGTATCGTTGCAAAAACTAAATCAATAGTTTTATAGGGTTTCTTTGATTGCTTATTTATTTTTGCAGAATTTGATTGGATTATTTGTGATGGGTTAGTGCAAATAATAATACAAGTAATTTGTTACTTCAGCAATTATATAATAATTTTATGTGTATTGTCTTACGTAATTTTAATAAATAACGGTAATACAACAAGCTTAAACGACAAATTGTGGTAAATAAGTCTAGGATTATTCTTAACTGAGGAATGTCCTCATGCCCCATATGTTTAATTCATTAAGAATTGTTCTTGGTGAATAGGACATAGAACCCTGCTTAGAAAAAAGAGAACTTGTCTTGAAAACGTGATTAGTGAAGAATAATGATTCTCCCTAAATACTTGATTCAGGGGCCACAAATCACGTGTGTTCTTCTTTTAAAGGAATAAGTTCCTGGCAACAACTTGCTGCTTGTGTAATAACTCTCAAAGTTAGAATTAGAGAGGTTATTTTGGCTATAGCAGTGGGGAACATTAAGTTATTTTTCTCAGTGGGAGAAAATACATACTATTAGATAATGTGTATGTAAGTCCTAATATCAAAAGAAATTTGATTTCTGTGTCTTATTTGCTGGAACAATGTTACTCTTTACCTTTCTCTGCTAACGCAGTTTTGTTTCAAGAAAGGGAGTTGACATTTGTTTAGTTTTACTGGAAAGTAACCTAAATGTTTTAAGACTAATCAAGAGTAAAGCAGTCATGAACACTGGGTTGTTTAAGACTGCTACTACTCAATGTGAAAAGAGGCAAAGGATTTCTCCTAAAGGAAAATACTTTTCTTTGGTTCTAAGGTAGACCATATTAATCTCAATTTGATTGGGAGATTGGTCAAGAGTGAACTTCTAAGCGAGTTAGAAGATGACTCTCTACTACCTTGTAAGTCATGCCTTGTGGGCAATATGACTGATAGATCTTTTACTAGAAAAGATCTAAGAGCCAAAGAGCCCTTGGAGCTTGTACATTTGGATCCTTGTGGTTCAATATGTTAAAGCAGTGGGAGGGCATGAATAATTCATCTCATTTGGATGATTATTCAAAGGTATGAGTATCTTTACCTAATGCAACTTAAGTCTGAAACTCTTGAGATACTCGAAGGGGCTTAGGACTGAAGTTGAAAACTTGTTAGGTGAGATGATAAAAATACTTCGATCTGATCAAAGTGTTGAGTATAGGGATTTGAGATTCCAGGACTATTCGATAGTACATGGGGTCACACCCTAAATCTCATTTAGGAGAAATAGAACCCTATTGGATATGGTTCATTCCATATTGAGCTATGCTCAATTGTCTGGCTCGTTTTGGGGTCATGCAGTGTTGACTGCATAGCATACTGCAGTAGGCAACCCCAAAGGAAACAAGAAGTGGACACTTCTTCAATTCATAAGAGAATAAAGAATTTGTATCGACAAATGCTAAATTCTCAGAAGAAGTCCACATCAAAAATCATAAACCACAGAGTAAAGTCGGTTTAAGTAAGTTAACTAATGAAGCTACAGTAACATCCACAAGAGTTGTTGATGAGGTTGGCTGTTCAACAAAAGTTGTTGATGGACCAGTGCCTCTGGTCAGACATATCCATCTCAATAGTTGAGAGTGCCTCAATGTAGTGGGAGGGTTGTTTTATAACCTGAACGTTACATGGGCTTGAGTGAAGCCTAGGTCTTCATACTTGATGATGGCATAGAGGATTCATTATCTTTTAGAAAGAAAATGAATGATGTTGACAACGATCAGAGGATTAAAGCCATGGACCTAGAAATGAAGTCTTTTGTATTTCACTTCCATCTGGGATCTTGTAGATCTTCTTGATGGGTAACACCTATTAGTTACAAGTGGGTTTACAAGAGGAAACGAGACATTCATGTCTTAACCAGAAAGGTTCATACAACAATATCAAAAACAAAAGGGTTTTCAAGCTTAAGTGATCCATTCATGAATTGACCTAAGCATTTCGATCTTGAAATATAAGATTTGATATAGTGACCAAATCTTTTGGCTTTAATCAGAACATTGATGAGTCTTGTGTTTACAAGTAATCATCAATAGTTCAGTAGCTTACTTAGTGTTGTATATGATTGATATCCTAATCATTGGGAATGATGTAGGTTATCTTACTGACATTAAAAGAGGCTAGTAGCTCATTTCCATATAAAAATCTGGGAGAGGCTGAGTTGGCCATGTCTCAAGTGTCTTATATGTATAGGATGTTAGTTAGATATAAGATGCAGAATTCCAAGAAGGATTCACTACCTTTTAGGCATGGAATTCTTTTGTCTAAGGAACTGTGTCCTGAGACACCTCAAGATGTTGAGGACTTGAGACATAAGCCCTATGTAGTAGGGATTGTTAGCAAGTATCAATCAAATCCAAGAATTGATCTCTGGAGAGCCGTTAAGTACATCCTCCAGTATCTTAGAAGAACGAGGGTCTATATGCTCGTGTATGGCACTGCGGATTGGATCCTTACACGATACACTGACACATATTTTCAAACTGATAAAGATTTGAGAAAATCTACATCAGTATCTGTGTTCACTCTGTTACAGAGGAGATATAGTATGACATAGTTGCAGCCTCAACGATATTGGCCGATAAGTAGTTGCTTATGGAGCAGCGATTGAGACTGTATGACTTAGGAAGTTCAAGCCTATTTTGGAAGGTGTTCCAAATATGAACTTGCCTATTGCAAGACAAGCAAGCACATTAAATTTAAAGATATATTGTTGATTCATTCACGAAGGCTCTCTCGGCAAAAGTGTATGAGGGTCATCTAGAAGGTCTAGGTCTATGAGTTATGTAGAAAGATGTAATCTAGGGCAAGTGGGAGAAGTGTAATGAGTATAGTGATACCATTATGTAATGGGTATAGTGATGCCCTAGTTTATTGTATTTGTACATTGTATATGTTTTATACATGTATTTATACACCTGCTGCTGTATAGATTATTGTACATCCCACTAAACTAGAGTTTTAGTTCAAGTGGGAGTTTGTTGGGTTTTATGCCCTAAAACTCGTAGATAGTGAATGTAAACAAATTGTATACTTGTTTCAATAAAATGTTATTGTTAAATATTGCACAATTTGACCCAAATCCAATAAATTAAGATCCAAGGTTGTTTGTATGTAACTTGAACAAGTATGTGGGGACATACAGAGATCGATGTTCAAGTAAACACCTAAAAGGTCTATAGAACAAGGATAAGGCTGGGTACCTTATCCTGGTAACACTATGAGATACAACCCGCTTTGTATTTGATACAGATGTATTGATCCAAAACGTCCATGTAGCAGACATGCGAGCGGGGGTATTGGTGCATCGTTAGCTGAATAGATAGATGTGAGATAAGATGATGAATAAAATGAAGAATAATCAACTAACACTTAAGTGCAAGTATACACTTTTGCACGTAGTAATAAAAAAAACCTTAGAAGTACTCCAAGGGTATCGATCGCACGAGGACTAAACTGGAAATTCAGATTTGATGATGAAACTACTCAAATGATTGCTTTCGAAAAAGGTAACCAAAGAAAATAAGTTGATTGATTGGGTTTTTGAAAAGATAAACAAAACAAGCAATAAAATAATAAAGAATAACAATAAGATAAAACGAGGTATTCAATATGGATTCATCCCTAAGGTAACAACCATATCTATGCAATATCTAACTTAAGTGTATTAAAAGCATTGGGTCAGATTTAAATTCTATTTGGCCATTGTTTCCAAAAAACCGTTAGAAGGCTAAGCGAGTACCGTTATGCACATTTCTGTGACTTGACTCCGACATAGATAATTCACGAATGCAACCTATAACCCTATAGTTGATATAGGGTGCCTTAGGCAGCTTGCCCTCTACCGCCGAACAATCTCTTTCGAGCTTTTTCTCCTATATCACCTTTATGAGAACCGATATCGTTTGCCCCTTTCGAAATTAAACTCACATAGCATGCAAAGTCTAAGTGATCAAGTTAAACTCAGCAAGATTAGAGTGATAATCAATAAAGAATGACATGCATTGCACACAACTTAAGCAAATAAAGCACTTTCAAGCCATTAAACCATAAGAGAATTCACCACATTGAACCCCTCAACAGGATTTAGCTACTCATGATGGGATAAAAAGCAAGTGAACACATTTTCATTGAAATAATAATGTAAAGAATACAGAATAATGAAAAGATTTAAGACCTGGAAATAAAGGAGATAGCTAAATATTATGGGTTTTTATATTTACTCAATCCTTCTAGAGTTCGCTAAGACACACCACTCTCTCGCTCTTACAAGTAGGAATGGGTGATACTCTCTACAACCCACAAGGTTTGATGTCTAACTCTCTCTCGGGTTTTTATATTTACTCAGTCCTTCTAGAGTTCGCTAACAGACTCCACTCTCTCGCTTTTACAAGTGGGAATGAGTGAAACTCTCTACAAACCACAAGGTTTGATGTCTAACTCTCTCTCGAGTTTTTATATTTACTCAATCCTTCTAGAGTTCGATAAGACACTCCACTCTCTCGCTTTTACAAGTGGGAATGGGTGAAACTCTCTACAAACCACAAGGTTTGATGTCTAACTCTCTCGGGTTCGAATTTGGTCATCTAAGAAGGACCTCGGGCATCCCTACTCATTGGCATCGAGCCAGGGTTCTGTCACCATCCTTTTCTTCCAAGTGAGTTTTGCTTGAATTTGACTTCGAATCTCGAGCTTATATAGTGTACAAAATGGTTGAGGAGCTGCGAAATAGGTGCTGGAAGGTTGCCCAGTCAGTTTCGGGGTCAAAACAGCCAGTTAGGTGTGAAGAAGACTCATCAACAACGACCCACGGACGACTCGGAACGGCCTCTGTTTTTTTTCAAGAAATGCGGTCGCATTTCATTTTTGCCTTCCTAGAAATGCGGTTACATTTTTGGGGAATTCCAGCTTTTCCTCTGTTTTTTTGCACAGCAGCAAAGTAAGTCAAATTCTCTTAAAATCAAGTCTTTTAAGCACAAATGAGTTAAATTTGACAAAAGTGATTCTCAACACCCTAACTTATCAAACTAAGCATATTTTGAGCTCGGGAACAGTAAATTGATCACAACATACAACTTTTAATCAAGAAATGAGCTTAATATAAGGGTAAAATAGGTATATTTTTTACCCTTATCAGGTATCCTATGCAATGAGTTTGCATAAGACCGGACCACGAAATAGTAAACCACTATATGTAACACCGTTAACTAGTTAGGTTACTGTTTCAATAGGATGACCTAGGTAACTCAGTCTTAATCCTGAGTGTGTCATGAACTCCTTCTCACGAGGGATTGTCCTTTGATTAGTATGGGTGAGAGTGGCCTGCACGCCGACTCAATAAGCCTACCTTCTTGGGGACAAGACCGAGTGGGGGGCTGGGGACATGACAACATAAGATGGAATTCACTCCTTTCCGCTTCTAGGAGAAGTAGATGAGTGTTCCCTTAAGTGGTGACTCCGAGTCTTGAACAAAGGAATCCCGCCCTCTCACTGGCCCGAGAGGGACTTTTTGTTTACTGGTTGGACCATAAACAGGTTGTTCATTAGAGGAGCACTGGTACTTAAGGAGCTAGAGGTAACACAGGGGTAAAACGGTAATTTGACCCAACTGTAGTTACGAACACTCGTAAAGGATTGACTTACCAATACAGGTTTATATCCGTGGACACAGAAATGTTCTACAGTGAGAAGAGTTCAGATGTGGGTCTTTAGTGGAATGACCCACAATTAATGAATATTGCTTAACCTGATTAATGAGTTTAATCAGTTAACCTTATATCATTGGAGCTTCTGATCTGTAGGTCCATTAGGTCCCCTCGCTAGCTCGTAAAGAGTAATTAGGAACAATTGTATCTTGAGAGAATTTGAATAGTTGAAATTCATATTGGGAATTCAGTTAATTGTATGAGATACAAATTAATACAATGTATAGTGATGCATTAAAATATAAAGTCTAATTTGAGTTAAACTTTATTAAATTGAGAGATTAATATATTTGAAAGAGTTCAAATATATGTCTAATTAAATATATGATATTTAATTAGAAGATGAATTAATTAATCATGAATTAATTAATTATTCAATTTAGTTTAAATTAAATGAGATTTAATTAAACTATAGTTTATGAGGGAATTATTAGAATATGATTCTAATGAGTAATTAATTAAATATGGGTGATATTTAATTATGAAATTAATTAATTATTGGAATTAATTAATTGATTAGTTTAATTGAATTAATTAAATGTGATTTAATTAAGTTAATTAAACTATATATTATGTGAGGAAATTACATTTAAATAAGATTTAAATGTGCATGAGATTAATTAATTAATATGATTAATTAATTAACATTTAATTAATTGATTTAATCAATTAATTAATTGATCTTGATCTAACGGTCGAGATTGTTTCCTAACCTCACATTAGGGTTTTCTTTCTTATAAAAGGAAAGGTTATGAGAACCCTAACCCTAAGGTCTCATTCTAGCCTCCCTCACATATTCTCTCAAGAACTCTAGAGAAAATTTTTCTCTCCAAGAGTTTTTCTCAATCAAGATTAAGTAGTCGCATAACTACGTTCCTAATCTCAGAGAATAGTAGGGTAGCCTCATGGTGGTGTCCGTTGAAGTATTCAGAGTCGTCAACGGAGGTATGTTTTTCACTGCTTAACTTTTTGCCAATGTATTGGTATTTTGTAGAACAAAATTAATTTACGAACGGTCCAATTGCTTCCGCTGTAACGGAATTGGGAATTCCAATCCTTCACTCTAATGAACAATTTTGTTCATGGTCCAACCATTAAACATGATCCCTCTCGGGCCAATGAGAGGGTGGGGCCCCTTGTTCAAGTCTTGGATTCAGCACTTAAAAGAACAACCTCTCTACTCTCCCTGAATAGGGTAGGAGTGACTTTCGTCTTGCATGTCCCCAACCATCCATCTAGCATTATCCCCAAAATGGTAAGATTATTGAACGTAATTTTATGACCACTCTCACCCATGC
Source organism: Luffa aegyptiaca (assembly GCA_017139565.1). Lineage (NCBI taxonomy): Eukaryota > Viridiplantae > Streptophyta > Magnoliopsida > Cucurbitales > Cucurbitaceae > Luffa > Luffa aegyptiaca. The sequence continues at coordinate 42,859,677 of CM029407.1, forward strand.
AGATCAAAGGATAACCCTAAACGAACAGGAGTTCATAGTAAGCTCAGGATTAAGATCGAGTTACCTAGGTCATCGCATGAAATAATCAGTCTTAACAGTAAACGACGTTATAAAGTAAGAGTGACTTATTTCTTGGTCCTGTCTTGTGTAAACATCTTTTACACAGGATGCCCCTACTCGCATGTCTTTACACAAACGATCCAGGATCACGTCGTTTGCCTTATTCGCAAAGTAGGCCGCATCCATAGTGTTACCAGAATAAGGTACCCAACCTTATTCATTTACTATAGACATTTTAGGTTATATACTCGAACTTGATCCCTGTCCATATTCACGATATAGTTCGAGTATCTCATGTTATAACCATGGATGTTTCTATTAGATTATAAGATATAAATAAACAATTTCACTAAATATATAACATCTTTATTATATAAAGGATAACAAAACTTGAGTTCTAGGACATAAACCCCAACAAACTCCCACTTGAACTATAACTCAAGTGAGATTACAATATTGTGAGGTAACTGATAGGACCTAAATAGTCCTTTTTTATCGCCTCTAATCTAAGCTTGTTAGAATCATTTTCTGCTTTAGTTGTGTTATTTACAAGTTAATTGAGCTTAGGCTATGTCGGGAGCTGATCACGCTAATTGGTGTTAATTCAGGCCAATTATGAAGTTTTGGAGCCATCTCAATGTCTTGGACAACGAGAAGGTGAAGAGACCCAATTGTGCTGAAGCGGGTCTGAATTGTGACACCAAAAAACGAAGATTGAAGCCTCGAATCGAGAAGAAGCGAGACAAAGCTGAGAAATAAAGCAGGAAGTCGAGACATGAGGCTGGCGTCGAGACGCCGACGCGAGTTCTTTCCGGAATGTATGGTTCGCAGTGTCGAGACACTGCGCCTTGGCGTCTCAACGTTGCCATATTTTCTACATATATGTAGCCTCAGTTTTAGTCCATCGTTAGGTTAGAACTCTGGTCTTTTTACGATTTCTTTGCCTCTTTTACATTCCAGCACTGTTGTAGACCATTCTAGGTCATATTCTATGGATTCTTTTATGTTATTTGTTGCTTTTACTTCATCTATGCGTGGCTAAACTCGTTTAGATCGTTGGATTGGTTTTATGTCTTGATTCTAAATAATATTGGCTGAGTTTTTTGGTTCTTACCTTCTGTTCTTGTTGTATTTTCTAGCACAATGAATTAGAATCAAGCATACCTTTCTATGTTATTGGTCCCGTCTAATTTATCTTCTGCATGCTTATTTCCTGTCTCTCAAAATTCAGCATTTAGTTATTTTATTATTTTTTGCTTGTCCTTCATCATAAAAAATCCCCTTGTTTTCATAAGCACGAAATTCTACACTTACTAGATCCCTCTTCCTTGTGTTTGACCCTGGCCGCTATTGCTACAAAAATAGTAGTAGTGCCATGGATTATAAATTTTATTTGACGACTTAAGGAGAATTCGACACCCTCCGATGGTCCGGTCAAGTTGGCGCCGTTGCCGAGGAAGGGCGCATTTCTAGTGTTTGTAGGTTTTTGTGCTTTATTTTTTATTTTCCTTTTTGCAGAGCTTAACAATGAAATCAGCATAACATCGACATGTTAAGTTAGAGTGTCATGGTCGAGTGCATGATGTAAGACCTAGTAGATCCTGATTTGAATCATCTCCCATCTCTTGGAGACCTTGAAGTAACCAAAGAAATCATATACATCACCCAAGCGCCTGAGGAAGAATTTCACAAGTATTGGGATCGCTTTAAAAAGTTATGTGCACTTCCTCATCGCCCATTGTCTGAGGAGTCCTTGTTGTTGCACTTCATTGAAGGATTAGCAACCTATGACAGCAGGATGTTAGATATAGCGAGTGGTGGTGATGCGCTGAACAAAACACCGAGTGAGGCTAGAGAGATAATTTCGAGCTTGGCGACGTATGTTCGAGCTTGGCGACGTATGTTGGACTCATCATATGGCAAGCACGACAGGTAAATTCTTCCCATTCCTCGATTAGCCAAGATTTTGAGCAACAACAAGAAGGTAAGTCTAATGAGGTTAGTGAGCTTGAGCTTGAACCCTCTTTAGATTATGAGTCTGATTCTTGTGATACATCATGCATGAAAGGAGAAATTGAAATAGGTGTTGAGTTAGCTTCGGTCGATTCTCTGCCATTTTATGTTTCCCTGAGCTTATTAGTCCTGAATTGCATGAGTTAGATTTTGTAATTCCAGTAATTGACCAGTCTGTTGTCAGGAATAAAGGTGTTTTGGTCAGTATGTTGGGGATGATTTGTGATCAGTTTAAATTTTCTCATACTTTGCACTTTGTGTGCAAGATTAGTTTTTCGGTGCAGGAGCAAATCAAAAAGAATAAAAATAAGAAGGATGTAATGAAAATCAAAGAGATTGATTTCAGATGAGAAGAGAGGAAAATGTGGTTGAGCAAATGACCTTAAACATTTGCACTCTATAATTTTACTGCTTTTTGTCTTTTAAACTCTTAGATCGGTTTTCTATATTTGTAGAAAACGTGATTCACCACCAAAGAGCGCAATATTCAGGGAAGTTCTACTTTTTCCCTATGCATTGTCTTAATTCTTCATGATTTATTACATTGAGGGCAATGTAAATTTTAGGTTGGTGGTGGGGAATTATACTTTACATTCCTGTTGGACCTTGAGCATCTGAGCGTCAGGCCAGCGTTTGTGCTTAATGAATGTCTTGCATGCTTGCTGTGTATATGCTTGTTTAAGTGATGATGATTTCCTCGGATTGACTCAAATTTTTTTCGAAAATTTATTGCTTTCGATGAGTTGTGACCGAGAGTGTTAAAAAAAGGAGCCTTTTTAAAACTTTTCTTGGATATGTCTTGCACATGTTGGGTGTCTATCTTGCTTTAAAGTGGGACTTTTTTTTTCAGTAGGACTTTTGCTTTAAAGTAGGACTTGAATGCTTAGGAGCGAGTTACTTAGCTCATATTCCTGTTGTCACCCCGATAGGTGTAACGTTAAGCGAGAAAGTCTAAATTTTTTGCAAAATAGTGTGTGGAGTCTTGCTTAGGAGAGAAAAAGAAAAGATGCCTGCAATAAAAAAAAAGAGAGTGGAAAAATAAGTCAGTGAGCGCGAGCCAAAAGAAAAATCATATGCTCGTCACTTTGATTTCGAAAGAAAAAAAAAGCATGCTTGCATTGAGCTTAAACGCTTAGGGGTAAAAAGAGCTACCTACAGTGCGATCAGTTAGGCCAACCAAGAGTAAAACTCGGGTTATGGGTCCCTGTATTGTAGTGTGAAAGCTAGTGCCCCATCCAAATGAAATACAAAAGAAAAGAAAAAAAAATAGATAAGAAAAAGGAATTCCTTGATTAGGCACCTAAGCAAGAGGAAGCAACCTAGTTTGTTCCATTAGGGCCTTTTAGCAAGACTTTAGTGCCAGTGTAGGGGGAAGATAGGATGAGAGTTATGTCCCGGGCTAGTAAAGTCTTCTTTAGGTGGGATGGAGCTCTCTTGTGCATGATAATCTTTGAAAAATTTTGATTTGTCTCCTCATTTGTCTCTCTTGTGAATGTCTCTTGATTGCTTTAGTTTTTGGAGTGCTTGAGTCTTGAGGATTAAATCACTTTTCAATTATATGCACAACGTCTTTCTCTTTGGTCTGTGTGTGCCTTGCTTGAGGACTAGCAAGATTTAGGTTAAGGGTATTTGATAGGACCTAAATAGTCCTATTTTATCGCCTCTAATCTAAGCTTTTTAGAATCATTTTATGCTTGTCTTATTTATAGGTTAATTGAGCTTAGGTTATGTCGGGAGCCGATCACACTAATTGGTGTTAATTCGGGCCAATTACGGAGTTTTGGAGCCATCTCGATGTTTTGGACAGCGAGGAGGTGGAGAGACTCAATTGTGCTGAAGCGGGCCTGAATTGTGATACCAAAAGCCGAAGATTGAAGCCCCAAACCGAGAAGAAGTGAGACAAAGCCGAGAAATAAAGCAGGAAGTCGAGACGCCGCCCTTGGCGTCTCGACGCTGACGCGAATTCTTTCCGGAGTGTATTGTTTGGAGCGTCAAGATGCTGCGCCTTGGCGTCTCGACGTTGCCGTATTTGCTATATATATGTAGCCTTGGGTTTAGTCTGCCGTTAGGTTAGAACTTTGGTCTTTTTACGATTTCTTCGCCTCTTTTACATTCAAACACTGTTGTAGACCATTCTTTGTCAGATTCTATGGATTCTTTTATGTTATTTGTTGCTTTTACTTCATCGTTGGATTGGTTTTATGTCTTGATTCTAAATAATATTGGCTGAGTTTTCTGGTTCTTACCTTTTGTTCTTGTTGTATTTTCATTGAGTTTTGCATGTTATCCCGTTTAAACCAATACATGAGGCTAGTCTATTAGGATTGATGCCCAATGTGATTACCGCTTGTGTATTCTATCAGTTACTTTTAGATAGCCATTTGGTTGAGGCAAGCCACTCTCTACGCGAGACGACCCTTGATAGGCCTAGGATGCATGTTAAAGGTTGTAGGAATTAGATTTAAATTGCATTTGAATTTAGTTCTTACGATTCCGAGCCCACTATCCCAAAGCAGCTAGTTTTAATAGGTGGTTGCAAAATTGCTTGTTAATAAACTAGTTAGATGAAAGTAGTAACCGTTGTAGAGGTCTCGGATGGTTGCTACATTATGCATAAGGGGTGGCGAGCGATAGAGTTTATATTAATTAATCTTGTTAATTGTCGAATTCTCGCTTAGCGAGTTAATTAACACAGGTTAGTGTAGGGGGGTCCTTCGAGTAACCCAGAAGCCGACCAGACTAATGAAATCAGTTTAGAATAATTATTAGAGAAAACTAAGAAGCCAATGAATTAGAATCAAGCATAATAAATCCCAATCCAACAATCCCTTTTTATGTTATTGATCTCGTCTAATTTCTCTTTTGCATGCTTATTTCCTATCTTTCAAAATTCAGCATTTAGTTATTTTATTATTTTTTGCTTGTCCTTCATCATAAAAAATCCCCCCTGTTTTCATACGCACGAAATTCTACACTTACTAGATCGCCCTTCCCTGTGTTCGACCCCGACTGCTATTGCTACAAAAATAGCAGTAGTGCTGTGGATTATAACTTTTATTTGACAACTTAAGGAGAATTCGACACCCTCCGGCGGTCCGGCCAGTAACTTAACACTATATCATATGCTAAAAACTCGTAGTCCTAAATTCTGGAGATGTCCCTCAAACACTTTAGCGGTGGGGGGTTTTGTAAAGGGAACAGCCATGTTCTGTTCTGAAGCTATCTGGGTGACGATCACGTCTCCTCTTTGTACTATCTCCCGGATGAGATGGTATTTGCGTTCAATGTGCTTTCCTCGTTGATGGCTTCAAGGTTCCTTTGAATTTGCAACTGCTCCACTATCGTCACAATAAAGAGTGACTGGCAAGTGCATATTTGGAACAACTTCTAACTCATTTAGAAATTTTCTAAGCCACACAGCTTCCTTTGATGCTTCATAGGCTGCAACATATTCAGCTTCCATTGTGGAGTCGACAATACATGTTTGTTTAATACTTCTCCACACTACTGCTCCTTCATTCCGAATGAATACAGATCCCGATGTAGATCTCCTTGAGTCTATGTCAGTTTGGAAATCGGAGTCAGTGTATCCAGTAAGGATCAAATTCTTAGATCCATACACCAGCGAATGGTCTCTTGTTCTCCTCAAGTATTTGAGGATATTCTTAACGGCAGTCCAATGTGCCTGACCAGGATTGGACTGATATATGCTGACAACACCTATTGCATAGCATATGTCGGGACGTGTGCATAACATTGCATACATAATACTTTCGACCGCCGATACGTAAGGAATTCATTTCATATCCTCAACTTCTTGAGGTGTTTTTGGACTCTGTTCCTTTGATAGGTGCATTCCATGTCTAAAGGGGAACAATCCCCTTTTGGAATTTTGCATCGAATATCGATTCAAAATTTTATCAACATAGGATGCTTGAGATAGTGCTAGTAATCTGTTCTTTCGATCTCTAAGTATTTGGATCCCCAGAACATATTGAGCTTCTCCCAAATCTTTCATTTGGAATTGAGCTCCTAGCCAGTGCTTAATGTCAGACAATACTCCCACTACATTTCCTATAAGTAGGATGTCATCAACATACAGAATTCAGAAAACTACAGTAGAATCAATGATCCTTTTGTATACAGAAGGTTCATCTATATTCTGTTCAAAACCATAAGATTTGATTATATAGTATCAAATCTTTTATTTCAGGATCTTGAGGCTTGTTTCAATCCATTGATGGATTTGTTAGGCTTGCAAACTTTTTGTTATTCTCCCTGGACTGTGAACCCTTCTGGTTGGACCATGTAAATACTCTCGTCAAGATTACCGTTCAAAAATGCAGTCTTGACATCCATTCTCCAAATTTCATAATCATAAAAAGCGGCAATGGAAAGGAGTATTCTTATTGATTTTAACATCGCTACTGGTGAGAAGGTTTCATCGAAATCAATTCCTTCTCTTTGGTTATAACCTTTAGCCACCAATCAGGCTTTGAAGGTTTGTACTTTACCAGTTTGGTCTCGTTTTCTCTTATAGATCCACTTGCAACCAATAGGTTGTACATCACTTGGTTGATCTTCAAGTTCCCAGACTGAGTTAAAATGCATAGATTCTATCTCAAGGTTCATGGCTTTGACCCACTGGTCCTTATCCTTATCACCCATTGCTTGTCCATAAGACAATGGATCCTCTACCTCATCATCGGGTATGATGAATTGAGTTTCAGTTAAACCCATGTACCGGTCAGGTTGGATTCTAACCCTCCCACTACGACGAGGCATACTCATATCCTGAGATGGTTTCGAAGGACTAGCTTCACTAACAACTTTTGTTTGATTGTTTGTAGCTTCCTCGGAAATTTCTTTAAGTATTAGTTTACTGCGTGATTGATGATTTCTTATATGATCTTCCTCAAGGAATGTGGCATTGGTTGAAACAATAACTTTATTGTCTTGAGGATCAAAAAACAGACCTCCTTTTGTTTCTTTAGGGTATCCTACAAAAAGGTATATTCTTGAACGTCCTTCCAATTTCTTTGGTTTTTGCACCAACACGTGTGCCGGGCATCCCCAAATTCTGAAGTGTTGTAAACTCCCTTTACGTCCTCTCTATAACTCATAAGGTTTTTCTGGAACACTTTTAGAGGGAACCATGTTCAAAATATATGCAGCGGTTTCCACTGCAAAACTCCAAAATGAATTAGGCAATTGTGCATAACTCATCATAGACCGAACAATATCCAATAGGGTTTTGTTTCGCCTTTCTGACACACCATTATGTTGTGGTGCACCGGGTGCTGGGAGTTGTGAAGAAATTCCATGTTCTATCAAGTAGTCCTGGAATTCTAGATCCATGTACTCTCCTCCACGACCAGATCGTAGAGTTTTGATTGTTTTACCTAATTTATATTCAACTTTAGCTTTATACTCTTTGAATTTTTGAAGAGCTTCTGACTTTTGAACCATTAGGTAAAGATACCCATATCTTGAATAATCATCAATGAAACTGATGAAATATTCATATCCTCCACGTGCTTTAACATTCATAGGGCCACATAGGTTAGAGTGTATAAGCTCGAGGGTTTCTTTGGCTCTTTAACCTTTTTCAGAGAAAGGTTTTTTGGTTATTTTACCTTCTAGACAAGATTCACAAGGTGGTAATGAGTCATCTTCTAACTCGTTTAGAAGCCTACTCTTAACCAACCTTTCAATACGTTTTTGATTTATGTGTCCTAGTCTTAGATGCCAAAGAAGGGTATCTTGAGAAACTTTTTTGTCTTTTATTTTGGGTCTGTGCTGTTTTCAACATTTTAGTATTATGAACAGATTTTATTTCATTCGGTCTTAACACGTACAGATTGTTTTTAAGTTTAGCTGAACAAATGAGATTATGTCTTTTGAATATAAACACTTCATTGATTTCAAAAGATACTTTATAGTCTTGTTCTATTAAACAGGAGATAGTTATTAAGTTCCTTTTCAGACTAGGAACATACAAAACATCTTGTAACAAAATATATCCATCTCTAAAACAAAGCTACACTTCTCCCACTGCTGCGACTGAGACGACATCTCCCGTCCCTACTTTGAGTGCCACCTTGCCTTCTTCAAGAGTTTTCCAGGAACTAGTTTCCTGTGTTGAAGAACATACATGATTAGTCGCTCCTGAATCTAATATCTGTATGGAGTTATCATTTTCTACTAAGCATGATTCAATTACAAGTAAATCGTATTTACCTAGTTTGGCAACTTCAACCTTATCTGCTTTCTTCTCAACAAGATACTTAGGACAATTTCTTCTCCAGTGACCATCCTGGTTACAGTGGAAGTAGGTTCCTTTTTCTATGATCTTTTTCTTGCCTTTCTTAGTAATGGGAGCTTTCCTCTTTCCCTTGTTCTTCTTTTTCTTCAACTGAATGCTTTTGTTCTTAGAAGTAGAAGACTCAGACTCATTCCTAGAGTTTGATCCTCTTAGAAACTTTCTACCAGAAACAACATTTGCTTCGTTTTCTTGTCCTTTACTTTTAGTAAGGGACTGGTAGGTCTGAAGCTCGTTCAGGAGAGTCATCAGGTTGTATTCAATTTTGTTCATAACTAAATTGGTACAAAATTGAATGAAACTCTTCGGGAGAGATTCCATAATAAAACTGACTTGACTACTTTCATCTATGACAACACCGTTTACTTCGGCTGCATTAAAATGCATTATCATGTTTAAAACATGTTCTCGAACAGAAGTTCCTTCTTTCATCCGAGAATTATAAATGTATTTGAGGGCTTCATGTCGACGGGATGAGGACAGCTGTCCAAACATGGCCTGCAATGAGTCCATTATTTCCCTTGTTGTTTCCATGCCCTCGTGCTTTTTAGACAAAAGATCACTTATGCTTGTCAGGATGTAGACCTTTGCCTTATCATTGGCTCTAGTCCACTTGTCATAGGCGTCTCGATTCACTCGAGTTCCTGTCGGGCTAGGGTTGGGCGGACATTCTTCAGTTAAGACGAATCAAAGGTCATCAATCACTAATATTGTATTTAAATTCGATTTCCATGTTCCATAGTTGTCGCCGTTAAGTTTTTCTAAAGCTAATAGTTGTACTAATGTGCTAGGCATGCTGAAATAATAAAATCCTTTATCAGGGAATCGAATATTTTAATAAATCCAATTAAGTTTAGCAAAAGTAATAATGTACCCATCTCATTAATTATTTTGCACCGATACTTCAGTGAGTCAGAATAACCGCTACCGAGGGGTAGTCAATTACTCCTTCACTAAACCAAGACATTCTTGACTAAAAATTCTATAACAAAAAATAACTCCTTTATTTCTATATCAATTTTAGTTATCGCTACTTCGGTCAAAGATAAGCTAATATTAGTTATCTCGTAAGTGTGACCTTCCATTTTTTAGATTTCAGAGAATGACCCCAATAATGCTACTGAAAGGAAAAGTCAATGCTGGGAATGGCCCTAAGAAATCCTTTATCCTTATGGGGAGTTCACCACGCTACAATCTCTATGTTACAACCCTCCGAATGGTGTAGCAGCTCCGGAGCGTGCTTAGCAGGCGAACATAGAGACCTTGCAAAATGTAAACCAATGGAAGAGACCGTAGGATGCGTTGACACGCTTCCTTCTCCCAGTTACTATAAATACTTTCTCCATTCACCTTGATCTTTATTTATGCCATCACCTTCCAAATGGAATGGTTACGTTAGTAAGTAACAAGAGGCTATGCATAGATCTCACCGTGTGAATTTTAAGGAGAATGTGAGGAAAATTTCTTTACTTCCACTAAGTATTTTAACGATGTTGGGTAAATTGTTACTTAGGCATATTCTGGCTAATTGAATATTTACCTAAGTCTAGGTTATAATTAACCTACAATGTCTAGGTGTTTTATAACCTTACATCTCTCACGTGCATGCTCGTAAAAACTAGGTTATCCTAACTCAAGTACCAGCCCGATAACCAAGTAGGAGGTGTTCCGTAAACAGTCAACTTAAATACCTCCAGCCTTAGACAGCATCGAACCGGGTGAGTTCTCTTGTAACCTTAGCTTTACAAGTTATCAACCTATTCTAAGAGATTGATTGATTTGGTTCGTTTTAAACCTAGGTGAGCATGCATTTATCTTTGTTATAGATTTTACGTCTATCTCGTTTTATAATTCGATTATAATTGAGATCAACCTATAACATGCTTTCTATTCGACGTTAACGCTTTAAAATCGAGCTAAGGTAATTTCATGTTGCATGCTCGTTCATTTTCGTTTAAATTATATAAAAATTATAATTAATGAGAACTAATCATTCAACATGCATCTAACATGAAACCTAAATCATGCATACTTATATTATAATTATTTATAACATACTTAAATGCATGAAGCATGCTTCCAATAGTGGGATTTTAAATCTATATGACATACTCTTATGCATATCTCATTTACAATTAATTATAACATGCATTCACAAAGTATAAATAATTAACCACACTGAAATGGATCAATTTTTGCAATCTAAGCAAGCAATCATCTAAATTATTAGATATAAAAATTAACTAATGAGTTGTGAAACTCCCGAAAATCTCGAACCAACCCGAACCGCCTTGGAAGTCTTTTTCTACCAAGGCTTCAGGCTCCTTCGTCCTTTCTACTTTTTCTTCTTTATTCTTTGAAATATCTGTGGTATTGTCTTACTTCGTTTCACAAATCTTTTCTCGAGCTTCAACTGGGATCTATGCTTCTTGAATTCCTGGATACTTTGGTCCATCGTATTCTAATCCACTTCTTAGGGTCACTGCCTTGCATTGTTCCTTGCCTTCTTTGTGTGGGGTCTCGGTTTTGCTAGGCAATGTCCCTTGAGGTCTATTCTTAATCTCCTGAGCAATTTGTCCAAGCTGAACTTCCAAATTCCTTACTGCAGCATCATTTCTTGCCATGTACTTCTTCATAAGAGTCTCTAGATTGGACTCTTGACTCTGCACTGGAACTTGTTGGAAGTTTTTCTACGGCTGTTGTTGTGTACGTTGCTTTCCAAACTGATGATTATTGGAATTACTCGACCCGGCTTGTCCTCCCAAGAAAAATTTGGATGTTGTCTCCATCCTGGGTTGAATGTGGCCGAATAAGGATTCCATCTATTTTGGTTCTGATTTCCTTGTGGACCTACATAAAAAACAGATGCAGGGTTTAGTGGACAACTATCAACGGTGTGTTCCTCACCACATATCTCACAACAGAGGGAAGACACAGCATTAGCAGGGGCTATGTTGGCTTGATTGTTCATGGACATGCCCATCATCATACTATGAATGGCTTTGATCTGGGCTTGCATCGTAGAGTTAGCATCTGTTTCTACTGCTTTCACTGGATTTTTCAAAATGGTTGTTGGTTCATTTTCTCCCCAATGTCGATTATTGGTGGCTATGGTATCTAGAATAGCGTGCGCCTCATTAGCAGACTTCTTCAGAAAAGATCTGTTTGCAGATGCGTTTACTAGTGCCTTTGAAGCTTGATCTAACCCACTGTAAAAATGCTCCAAAATAATGCATGCAGGCAGTCCATGGTGTAGACACTTTCGAACCAGCCTTTGGAATCTTTCCCAAGCTGCATCCAAAGGTTCATTGTAAGACTATCTGAAAGCAATGATTTCTGCTCTGTACTTGGCATTCTTATTGGAGGGAAAAAACTTCTCCGCCAAATCATTCCAAGAGGTGATGGAGTTTGGAGGAAATGAATCCAGCCAGGCTTCAGCATCTCCCTGTAAAGAAAACGGAAAAAGTTTTAGCTTTAAAGTATCTTCTGGCACTCCTGTTGCTTTAAAAGAATTGCAGACTCTAAAAAATAGTTTAATATGCTTGTGTGGATCTTCATTTGGAAGTCCTTAGAATTGGCCCATTGTATTTAACATCTGGAACATCACAGGTTTAAGCTCAAATTGTGGAGCATCAATTGGTGGCTCCAAAATTCCTGGATTCAGTGTCTGGAAAACTGGTAAAGCGTAGTCCCTTATTGCTCGGTTTCGGTCTTCAGCAATGTAGATCGAGTTTTCTTGTTGTGGCACCAGTGGAACTGGAGGAACAAGAGGAATTCTCCCGCCATTCTGCTCCCTTCCACGAACTTGTGGTTCAACATGAGGCTCGACTCCAGGAGGATCCATTGGAAACTCTTGAATGTAAGATGCTTCCTCTAGAAATTCTCGTGCGCTCAACTCTTGTTGCTCCTTCTTTCATCTCTGTTCCTTCCTTCGACGACGAAAGGTTCTTTCTATCTCTGGATCAATGTCAAGGAGTGGATACCCCTTGCTCATGCACTAACTTCAACCTGCAAAAGAAAAAACAAATGCAAACCGAAGTTAAATTCCCTTTGAGATAGAAATGCGGTCGCAATCTGATCGCAATTTCAAAAACAAATCTGGTTTCACTTTTGGTCCCCAGCAACGGCACCAAAAACTTGGTGCGTGTGTGAACTGAATGGATGGAATGTGAGATAAGATGAATAATAATAAGAAAGAAATATTCAACCAACACTTAAGTGCAAGTATACACTGTCGTACGTAGTAATAAAAAACCTTAGAAAGTATTCCAAGGGTATCGATCCCACGAGGACTAAACTGGAAATTCAGATTTGATGAAGAAACTGCTCAAATGATTACTTTTGAAAAAGCTAACCAAAGAAAATAAGTTAATTGATTGGGTTTTTGAAAAGATAAACAAAACAAGCAAATAAATAATAAAGAATAACAATAAGATAAAACGAGGTATTCAACATGGATTCATCCATAAGGTAGCAACCATACTCATGCAATATCTAACTTAAGTGTATTTAATGCATTGGGTCAGATTTAACTTCCATTTGGCCTTTCTTCCCAAAAACCGTTAGAAGGCTAAGCGAGTACCGTTATGCCCATTTCTGGGACTCGACTCCAACAAAGATAATTCACGAATGCAACCTATAACCCTATAGTCGATATAGGGTGCCTTAGGCAGCTTGCCCTATACCGTCGAACAATCTCTTTCGAGTTTTTTCTCCTATATCACCTTTATGAGAACAGATATCATTTGTCCCTTTCGAGATCAAACTCACATAGCATGCAAAGTCGAAGTGATCAAATTAAACTCAGCAAGATTAGAGTGATAATCAATAAAGAATGACATGCATTAAACACAACTTAAGCAAATAGAGTACTTTCAAGCCATTAAACCCTAAGGGAATTCACCACATTGAACCCCTCAACGGGATTTAGCTACTCATGATTGGATAAAAATCAAATGAACACATTTTCATTGAAATAATAATGTAAAGAATACAGAATAATGAAAAGTAATCACAAGCTGGAAATAAAGGAGATAGCTAAATATTATGGGTTTTTTTGTTTACACAATCTTTCTAGAGTTCGCTAAGACACTCCACTCTCTCAGTTTTACAAGATGGGAATGGGTGAAACTCTCTACAAACCACAAGGTTTGATGTCTAACTCTCTCTCAGGTTAGAATTTGGTCATCTAAGAAGGACCTCGGGCATCCCTACTCATTGGTGTCGAGCTAGGGTTCTGCCACCACTCTTTTCTTCCAAGTGAGTTCTGCTTGTATTTGACTTCGAATCTCGAGCTTATATAGTGTAGAAATTGGTTGAGGAGCTGCAAAATAGGTGCTGGAAGGTTGCCCAGTCAGTTTCGGGGTCAAAACAACCAGTTAGGTGCGAAGAAGACTCGTCAACAACGACCCGCATGCGACTTGGAACGACCTCTGTTTTTCCAGAAATGCGGTCGCATTTCATTTTTTCCTTCCCAAAAATGCGGTTGCATTTCTCGGGAATTCCAACTTTTCCTCTGTTTTTCTGCACAACAACAAACTAAGTCAAATTTGCCTCAAATCAAGTCTTTTTAAGCACAAATAAGCATAATTCAACAAAATAGACTCTCAACACCCTAACTTATCAAACTAAGCATATTTTGAGCTCGGGAACAGTAAATTGACCTAAACACTCAATATTTGACCAAGAAATGAGCTAAATATAAGGGTAAAATAGGTATATTTTTTACCCTTATCAATCCCGACCGAGATTCAAACCAGCAACCCAGAATTTTGATGCTCTGATTTTTGGCCATCTTGAGTTGTTCTCTTTCTTTCGATCAATTACAGTACTAAATGGATTCTTAATGACTCTCCAAAGATTACAGACTCTTCTCAACACATTAATGCTCATATACATGTGAGCAATTACATTTTCATTAACAAATTGAAGAGTAAAAACAATTGTCAAAACCGTAATATATCCATTTCAGCACCCATGCAAATTGAATTTCAAAATGCTACCCACCATGATCAAATTAAAGCAAATTAGGTGCCCAAACCATGCTCTGATACCAATTGAAAGTGTTAATATCTAAAATACGTAAGCAATTTTGGATCTTAGGCACATAAGAAGCTCAATTTGATCATTTATTGCATGTTGTTCATAAGAAGAAAAACAGAGTAAGTTTACCAACATTGTTTCAATGGAGAAATTGGTTGGATTCTCTTGTTGTTTTTCTTCACCAATCGATCACGAACCACCACTGGATCTTCCTTGCTATCCTCAAGCCTTTAGAACGGATTGGGGGATCCTCAAGTGATGGAATTAAAGGGAAAAAGAGAGTGTGAGAGAGTTTTGTAACAATGGTGTTTTGAGAAGATAATCCAGCAGCATAACAGCCAAGAGAGCTTGTAATTTTAGATTAAACACCATCATTTATAGAGGGATCATCATGTAAAATCTTCATCAGAGTTGGACACTTCACAAGGAAGTGAATTAAGGTGCCAATCAAAGGGCAATTAGTGGGTTTAGTCATAAACCACTCCACCTCCTAAAAATGCCCCATTTAATTTAATTTCTAAAATTAAAAAATGAATGTTCAATTTCATAAATTAATGAATTCAGATTTTATTTATTAATAATCTGATAAATCAAAATTCAATCTTGATTTCTTAATTTTAGTTTTAAATTAATGCAAATTTAAAATAATTAAAATAATTAAAAATCAATTAATATAATATCTAATATTATATTAATATTTTTCCACCAATCCCGAACATTTCTGAAATGTTATTTTCCAATGATGAATCCCTATTCATGTTCTTGATATTTAAATCATATTTAAATATTAATTTACTCAAACCCGGTTTTCATAAAACCCAACGTATCGACAACGCCTATCACCTCTATTCATTTCTCTCAACATGAACTTAAAGTAATTCATATTTTATCCATCATGTTGTTCCAAAGGTTAGTCTCAAGCTATGAAGGGGACCTAATGGACTACAGATCATGGGCTCCAACGATACGAGGTTAAACTAGCCAAACTCTTTCAACCTAGCTAACCAACATTCGTTAACTACCAGGACACTCCACAATAGCCTAGTAGTTGAACTCCCCTCACTGTAGATATATTTTTTTCCACTCGATATAACCATGACTAGTAAGTCAATCCTTCACAAGTCATTCGTTAGTATAGATTGGTCAAAAGTCCGTTTTACCCCTATAGCACATCTTAGTTCCTCAAGTCCACTGGTCCTCTAATGAACAATTTTGTTCATGGTTCAACCATTAAACAAGATCCCTCTCGGGCCAATGAGAGGGTGGGACCCCTTGTTCAAGTCTTGGATTCAGCACTTAAGGGAACAACCTCTCTACTATCCTTGAATAGGGTAGGAGTGAATTCCGTCTTGCTTTACTACGTCCCCAGCCATCCATCCAGCGTTATCCCCAAAATCGTAGGATTATTGAACGAAATTTTATGACCACTCTCACCCATGCAGATCAAAGGTTAACCCTAAACGAACAGGAGTTCATAGTATGCTCAGGATTAAGATCGAGTTACCTAGGTCATCGCATGAAATAATCAATCTTAACAGTAAACGACGTTATAAAGTAAGAGTGACTTATTTCTTGGTCCTGTTTTGTGTAAACATCTTTTACACAAGATGCCCCTACTCGCATGTCTTTACACGAACGATGCAGGATCACGTCGTTTGCCTTATTCGCAAAGTAGGCCGCATCCATAGTGTTACTAGAATAAGGCACCCAACCTTATTCATTTACTATAGACATTTTAGGTTATATACTCGAACTTGATCCCTGTCCATATTCACGATATAGTTCGAGTATCTCATGTTATAAACGTGGATGTTTCTATTGCATTATAAGATATAAATAAACAATTTCACTAAATATATAACATCTTTATTATATAAAGGATAACAAAACTTGAGTTCTAGGACATAAACCCCAACAAATTGCTCCATGAGGAAAAACTTCAATCACAACAAATGGTCCAGACGATTTACATTTTAATATTCCTGGAAACAATTTCAATCTAGAGTTGTACAATGAGACTCTTTGACCCTTAACAAATTCCTTATGTTTTAACTTGTTATCATGCCACCGATTTGTCTTCTCTTTATACATTTTTGCATTTTCATAAGAAAACTAACGAAACTCCTCTAACTCATTAAGCTACAGCATTCTAATTGCACCTGCATGACTTACGTCAAAATTCAATTTGTTTAGAGTCCAAAATGTTTTATGCTCAAGCTCTAACGGTAAATGGCAAGCCTTTCCATACACTAACCTATAGGGAGACATTCCTAAAGAAGTCTTATCGGCTGTCCTATAAGCCCAAAGAGCATCATCTCGTCGAAAAGACCAATCTTTTCTAGACGGATGGACTACTCTTTCTAATATAGATTTAATTTCTCTATTACTAACTTCGGCCTGACCATTTTCTTGCGGGTGATAAGGGGTAGCTATCCTATGCTTAGCTCCATATTTAGCTAAAAGCTTAGCTAAAACATTATTCACAAAGTGTGTACCCCCATCGCTCACAAGAGCTCTAGGTGTCCCAAACCGCACAAAAATGTGCGATTGAAGAAACCTTGACACCGTCTTAGCATCATTCTGATGACATGCAATGGCCTCCACCCACTTGGACACATAATGAACTGCCAACAAAATAAACACATTACCGTTAGAAGGGGGAAATGGCCCCATAAAATCAATAGCCCATACATCAAATAATTCCATTTCTAAAACATAAGTAAGAGGCATTTCATCTTTAGGTCCTAAATTTCCTCCCATTTGACAAGCATCACATTGCATGTTGAACCAATGGGCATCCTTAAATAAAGAAGGCCAGAAAAATCCAAATTGTAAAATCCTCATAACTGTCCTCTGACCGCTAAAATGACCTCCATACGGGGAAGAGTGATATTGCTCTAGGATTTCCTTTGCTTCATCACCTGAAACACATCTTCGAATAATTCCATCAGAACATTGTTTATACATAAATGGCTCATCCCAATAAATGAATTTTGCATCATGCTTAAACCTTTGCACTTGCCTTCTATCCATATCAATAGGAGTGACTCCCTTTACCAAAAAATTAGCTATATCTGCATACCAAGGAGTACTATTCACTACCTTCACCTCAACTGCAAAAAGCTGCTCATCTAGAAATGGGTCTGAAATAACAGATTGCTCGAGCAAAGATGATGATGGATCAAGACGAGATAAATGATATACAATATCATTTTCTGATCCCTTCTTGTCCTTTATCCCTAAATCGAACTCCTGTAATAACAAAACCCAACGAATTAATCTAGGTTTCGCTTCTTTCTTAGACATTAAGTACCTTATTGTTGCGTGATCTATGAAAACCATGTCTTTGGAACCAACTAAATATGGGCGGAATTTCTCAATGGCAAACACAATCGCTAACAACTCCTTTTCAGTAATTATATAGTTGATTTGTGCCTCATTCAAAACCCTGCTTGCATAATAAATAGGATAGATAACTTTGCCCTGTTGTTGCCCCAACATTGCACCTACTGCCACATCACTAGCATCGCACATCGCCTCGAATGGAAAACTCCAGTTGGGTGCACAAAGAATGGGCGCTGAGATCAAATCAGCCTTTAAAGTCTCAAAAGCCTTCCTACAATCTGCATCAAAGTCAAAAACACTATCAGCACACAACAATTTACAAAGAGGTTTACTAATTTTGGAAAAATCCTTTATGAACCTTCTATAAAATCCACCGCATGACCTAAAAAGCTCCGAATCCCTTGAATTGAATTTGGTGGTTCTAACTTCTCAATAACCTCTATTTTTGCTCGATCAACTTCTAGACCTCTCTTTGAAATTTTATGACCTAACACAATGCTCTCCTTCACTATGAAGTGGCATTTCTCCCAATTAAGAACTAGATGGGTATCCTCACATCTCTTTAACACCCTTACCTAAATTATTCAAACAATGCTAAAAATACCCTACAAAAACTGAAAAATTGTCCATAAATACCTCAACAGTGGACTCAATCATATCAGAAAAAATAGCTAACATACACCGCTGAAATGTTGTTGGAGCATTGTAAAGGTCGAAAGGCATTCGCTTGAAAGCAAATGTCCCTTACGGGCAGGTGAAAGTTGTTTTTTCCTGATCCTCAGCAACTATGGTAATCTGGTTATACCCAGAATAACCATCTAAGAAACAGTAGTAAGCCTGACCAGCTATCCTATCCAACATCTGGTCAATAAATGGTAGAGGGAAATGGTCTTTACTTGTGGCTTTGTTAAGCCTCCTGTAATCCATGCAAACCCTCCAACCAGTTACTGTCCTGGTGGGGATCAAATCATTGTTCTTATAAGTCACTACTGTAACACCTCCTTTCTTAGGAACACATTGGACAGGGCTTACCCAATTGCTATCTACAATTGGATAAATAATCCCAGCATCCAACCATTTAATCACCTTCTTTTTAACAGCTTCTTTCATTGCAGGGTTAAGCCTTCTTTGTTTCTCAATACTCCTAAAGGATCCATCCTCAAGTGTTATTTTATGCATGCAGAAAGACGGGCTAATTCCCTGAATGTCAGCCAATGTCCAACCTATTGCTTTGCGATATTGCTGAAACAACTTTACTAAGGCCTCTTCATCCTCCGACATTAAATCTAATGCAACAATAATTTGCAACGTCTCACCCTCCCCAAGATACGCATACTTTAGATGATCCGACAAAGGCTTCAAATCTAAAGTAGGTGCCTCAATCAGGGATGACTTAATAGGAGGATCCTTCCTTTCATCCAAATCTAAAGACTAAAAAACATCCTCACATCTAGACACCTATTTTTCATTGTTTCTTTCTAAAGTACAAACTGCTAAATCCTCTATACTAATCTCTCCATAATCCTTGAAATGTTGATCCGTCAAATCCTCAATTGTTGTCTCAACAATTGTGTTCTCCTGAATCCGAATGAAAGAACAATCTTCCACTTCATCAGGATAATTCATGGCCTTAAAAACATTAAACTTCACTTCCTCATTATGAACCCTCATTGTTAATTCTCCTTTTTGAACATCTATCAATGCCCTACCAGTAGCCAAAAATGGACGACCAAGAATAATTGGGACATCTTTATCTGCCTCATAATCTAAAATAATAAAATCAGCAAGAAATATAAATTTATCTACTTGAACTAAGACATCCTCAATCTTACCCTCAGGATATGTGATAGACCTATCAGCTAGGTTAAGTGTGACTGTTGTAGGTCTTGTTTCACCAATACCTAACTTTCGATAGACCGAAAGAGGCATAAGGTTAATGCTCGCGCCTAAATCACAAAGTGCTCTACCGAACTCTTTTCCACCTATAGAGACAGGAATAGTAAATGACCCTAGATCCTTAGCCTTGGTTGGTAGCCAATTCTTTAGAATGACACTACATTCCTCAGTAAGAGATACAGTTTCAAATTCTCCTAACCTCTTCTTTTTAGTCACGATATCCATAAGAAATTTTGCATAATTTGACATTTGCTCTGTAGCTTATACTAAAGGAATATTTATATGCAATTGCTTAAGAATTTCTAAAAACTTTTTAAATTGACCATCCTGGTTCGTAGGCTTCTGCCTTTGTGGAAAAGGTAGAGGTGGTACATAAGGTGGGGGCGGTACATAAGGTGGCTCTTCATCTAGAACAGAACCAGATGCTCCATCATTATTATTGCTGCCTCTATCATTTTTACCAGACTCAAACTTTTTCTCAACAACAACATTTTTATCACTATTCTTCTCTACATCCTGGGTTTTACTAGGCTCTTATCTCTCTTCTAGTGGCTTACCACTCCTTAGTGTCACTACCTGCACCTGCTCATTTCCTTCTCTTATAGGGTGTTCAGTATCCGTAGGAAGTTTCCCTTGAGGTCGTGCCTTCAGCTCATTAGCTAGCTGACCCATTTACTCTTATATTTTTTAAACTAAAGTAATTTCATGCTCAATTCAAATTAATTTTCTTCAATTAATCTAACTCTTAAATTAATTACCCAAGAAAATTAAAATAAGCATTCACATTTTCATACATTAACATAACACTTTATATTAATTGCTCATGAAAATAAATAAGCATATAAAACTTTCATAAATATAACTTTTTTATATTTTTACTAAAGTAATTTCATGCTCAATGCTTCTCAATTTTCATCCATTTAATCATAACAATTTATATTAAATACTAATGAAAATTAAATTCATGCATAATACTTACATTATAACAATTATAATTAAATATGCATGAATATGCTTAACCTATGGTGGGATTTTATACTATATGACATTCATAAAGCAAAATAAATAGCTAAGTAGATGGGTTTTGGCATCCTAGGACTCAAAACAATAGAAAAATTACATTAATTAATCTAATAAAGTCCTATCCTGCCATGAACCAGCCCAAACCGCGTCCAAACCCTTCGAACCGTCGAGAAAACGGGCTGAACCGCACTCAAAACAGCTTGAACTGGCCCAAAACAACTTCAGACCGCACGAACCGGCTCCAAAATAGCCCAGACCAAGCTGAACCGGGCCCAAAATTGCTTGAACCGACCAAAAAATCACTGAACCGGGCCCAAAATACACCCAGGCCGCAAGAACCAACGTGAATCAATCAAGAACCGGTCAACCATCTCTGAACCGCGCGAACCCGATGAGAACCGGTCAATACCCCTTGAACCGCGCCTGAATTCACGAACCAGATCGAACCGCTGCACATGAGCTTGAACCGAACGTCATCTGGAACTGCACGTGTAAAATATCGGCCCACTAACACTTCAAGTTGCGGCCCACGAATGCAAGTAACCTCACGGAAGTTGTTCACACGCCTGAAGAAAAACAGACGGCCCACGAACAGAAGGTAACGGCCCATGATGCACGAACTGCCATCGATCCGCGAATTGCTCCACGATCCAGTCGGCCACATGCGCTCACACTGATCACGCGAATTTGAAAGAAAAGAAAACTGCTACTCGAACTGCTGCCCTTGAAGCCGAAGACACACGCTCCAGCGAAACACCGACACGCGTCACGATCCGGTTAGCGAACAGATACAACCCAGCTCCAGCAGCGTGCGTACGAGCCCCTGCGTGCGTAGTTTCGCGTTTCCTTTTTTTTTTAATTTTACAGCTCCAGAATATCTTCGAATCCAGCACTGTTCTTGCTCAATTTTGCTCCAAATTGCACCGATATTCACAGTAAAACAGCCACAATCGATAGACACGGACTTACAGACTCGATTTGCAACAAAACGCCCAAAACACCGGGCCCTTACATTGATCAAATCAACAAAAGAATTGCAAAATCTAATGCCAAAAACCCAAACATCTACTAGCAAACCATTCATTCATCAAATGCATAAAGGTACCCACCAAAAACCAATGCAAATTTTGTAAAAACAAAATCAAGCATACGATTGGCTCTGATACCAATTGAAGGATTGGAATTCCCAATTCCATTACAGCGGAAGCAATTGGACCGTTCGTAAATTAATTTTGTTCTAAAAAATACCAATACATTGGCAAAAAGTTAAGCGGTGAAAAACATACCTCCGTTGACGACTCTGAATACTTCAACGGACACCACCACGAGGCTACCCTACTATTCTCTAAGATTAGGAATGTAGTTGTGGGACTACCTAATCTTGATTGGGAAAAACTCTTGGAGAGAAAAATTCTCTCTAGAGTTCTTGAAAGAATATGTGAGGGAGGCTAGAACGAGACCTTAGGGTGAGGGTTCTCATAACCTTTCCTTTTATAAGAGAGGAAACCCTAATGTGAGGTTAGGAAATAATCTTGACCGTTAGATCAAGATCAATTAATTAAATGTTAATTAATTAATCTCATGCACATTTAAATCTTATTTAAATGTAATTTCCTCACATAATATATAGTTTAATTAACTTAAATAAATCACATTTAATTAATTCAATTAAACTAATCAATTAATTAATTCCAATAATTAATTAATTTCATAATTGAATATCACTCATATTTAATTAATTACTCATTAGAATCATATTCTAATAATTCCCTCATAGACAATAGTTTAATTAAATCTCATTTAATTTAAACTAAATTGAATAATTAATTAATTCATCTTCTAATTAAATATCATATATTTAATTAGACATATATTTGAACTCTTTCAAATATATTAATCTCTCAATTTAATAAAGTTTAACTCAAATTAGACTTTATATTTTAATGCATCACTGTACATTGTATTAATTTGTATCTCATACAATTAACTTAATTCCCAATATGAATTTGAACTATTTAAATTCTCTCAAGATACAATTGTTCCTAATTACTCTTTACGATTAAACTCATTAATCAGGTTAAGCAATATTCATTAATTGTGGGTCATTCCACTAAAGACCCACAGCTGAACTCTTCTCACTGTAGAACATTTATGTGTCCACGGATATAAACCTATATCGGTAAGTCAATCCTTCACGAGTGTTCGTAACTACAGTTGAGTCAAATTACCGTTTTACCCCTGTGTTACCTCTGGCTCCTTAAGTACCAGTGCTCCTCTAATGAACAACCTGTTTATGGTCCAACCAGTAAACAAAAAGTCCCTCTCGGGCCAGTGAGAGGGCGGGATCCCTTTGTTCAAGACTCGGAGTCACCACTTAAGGGAACACTCATCTACTTCTCCTAGAAGCGGGAAGGAGTGAATTCCATCTTATGTTGTCATGTCCCCAGCCCCCCACTCAGTCTTGTCCCCAAGAAGGTAGGCTTATTGAGTCGGCGTGCAGGCCACTCTCACCCATACTAATCAAAGGACAATCCCTCATGAGAAGGAGTTCATGACACACTCAGGATTAAGACTGAGTTACCTAGGTCATCCTATTGAAACAGTAACCTAACTAGTTAACGGTGTTACATATAGTGATTTACTATTTCGTGGTCCGGTCTTATGCAAACTCATTGCATAGGATACCCCCGCTCGCATGTCTGCTACATGGACGTTTTGGATCAACACGTCTGTATCAAATACAAAGCGGGCCGTATCTCATAGTGTTACCAGGATAAGGTACCCAGCCTTATCCTTGTACTATAGACCTTTTAGGTTGTTACTTGAACATCGACCTCTGTATGTCCCCACATACTTGTTCAAGTTACATACAAACAACCTTGGTTCTTAGTTTATTGGATTTGGCTCAAATTGTGCAATATTTAACAATAACATTTTGTTGTAGAAACTCAATAACACTGTATTGAAACAAGTATACAATTTGTTTACATTCACTATCTACGAGTTTTAGGGCATAAAACCCAACATAGAGGACCAGTGGACTGAAGGAACTAAGATGTGCTATAGGGGTAAAACGGACTTTTGACTTATCTATAGTAACGAACGACCTGTGCAGGATTGACTTACTAATCATGGTTATATCGAGTGGACAAAAATATATCTACAGTGAGTGGAGCTCGACTACTAGGCCATAGTGGAGTGTCCCGGTAGTTAACGGATGTTGGTTAGCTAGGCTGAAAGAGTTTGCCTAGTTTAACCTTTTACCGTAGGAGCCCATGATCTGTAGGTCCATTAGGTCCTCTTGCTAGCACGAGATTAACCTTTGGAACAATATGATGGATAAAATATGAATTACTTTAAGTTCATGTTGAGAGAAATGAATAGAGGTGATAGACGTTGTCGATACGTCGGGTTTTATGAAAATCGGGTTTGAGTAAATTAATATTTAAATATGATTTAAATATCAAGCACATGAATAGGGATTCATCATTGGAAAATAACATTTCAGAAATGTTCGGGATTGGTGGAAAAATATTAATATAATATTAGATATTATATTAATTGATTATTAATTATTTTAATTATTTTAAATTTGCATTAATTTAAAATTAAAATTAAGAAATCAAGATTGAATTTTGATTTATCAGGCTATTAATAAATAAAATCTGAATTCATTAATTTATGAAATTGAAAATTCATTTTTGAATTTTAGAAATTCAATTAAATGGGACATTTTTAGGAGGTGGAGTGGTTTATGACTAAACCCACTAATTGCCCTTTGATTGCCATCTTAATTCACTTCCTTGTGAAGTGTCCAACTCTAATTAAGATTTTACATGATGATCCCTCTATAATGATGGTGTTTAAGCTAAAATTACAAGCTCTCTTGGCTGTTATGCTGCTGGATTATCTTCTCAAAACACCATAGTTACAAAACTCTCTCACACTCTCTTTTTCTCTTTAATTCCATCACTTGAGGATCCCACAATCCGTTCTAAAGTCTTGAGGATAGCAAGGAAGATCCAGTGGTGGTTCGTGATCGATTGGTGAAGAAAAACAACAAGAGAATCCAACCAATTTCTCCATTGAAACAAGGTTGGTAAACTTACTCTATTTTTCTTCTTATGAACAACATGCAATGAATGATCAAATTGAGCTTCTTATGTGCCTAAGATCCAAAATTGCTTCCGTATTTTAGATATTAACACTTTCACAATGACTTTGAGAGATGAAAAGGATGGGTGAGTGTTTAAGGTTAATGGACAGCGAGTGAAGCATTACTGGGAAGAGAAATTTCGTTCAAAATATCCTTCCCTAAAATTGGCTGAATAAAAAACGAGCAAGAGTTTTGCGGGAGCATTTCGTATTGCAATATTTTTAGCTCCTAGTGATTGTTGCGATTTTATTTTATTTCGCTGATTTGATTTATTTTGATTTGATTTATTTTGAATTATATTTTGTTGATTTTGATTTTATCTGATTTATTTTAATTCGTTGGTATTTTTAATTTTTGTTAGATTTTATTTTCGTTTTAATTATTTTAGATAATTTTTAATTTGACCGATTTAATCTTTAATTGATCGGATTATTTTTGTTTGATTTAGTAATATTTCTATTTAAATTTTCGTTTAGGTTTATAATAATGTATTTTTGAATTTATTTGGAAAAATAAGATTTGATTTGATTTTTGGCAGTTTGAATTTTAATTTGAATTTTTCCGGATAAAAGATCCTTCTAGAAGAATATATTTTGAAGATCAGTTTGTTTTCACAATCTTTTGGTTAGGATAAAAATATTTCGTCAGATTATAAAGGGATTGGTTGAGAATTAAATATTTTTACTGTTTGGAATTTAATATTTCTATGGGCAGGTAAAACGCGTGGTGCATCTGGCGCTTCCACGTGTCACACAGTGGAGATCGAACGGCTTAGCCGATAGCCAGCACGTCAGGTCATTTACCACGGGGCGAAAATATTACCGTTAATGAGAGATTAATTCTGATGATTACATGCAAAATTAAAACGATAATTTTTATTTAATTGGGGTAGATCTTTTAGGTTAGGATTTTAAGTGCCGAAGCCCTATTTAAATAAACCCCAATGTACATTTCTTCTCACTTTGTCTTTCATCTTCTATTTTCTTTCGGTTCCTATGTGTGAAATTTCTTTGAACTCCCAAAAGGAAAGAACGAGAGGTAGAAGTGAAAGAGAAGTTGAAGAGGAAGAAGTGTCAATGACACCTGAGGCACCGAAGAAGAAAACGAAGAGAAGAAAAACGCCTGAAGAAAGAGAGGCCAAAAGATTGAGAAGGCAGCAACAGGCCGAAGTTACAGAGATTCTGCAAAAGGTAATTGAGGATGTTGCAGTGGAAGTGCTTAGGGAAGAACAACTAGCAGCACCTGAAGAAGGAAAAGGTTTGGAGCAAGGAGATCAACCAGTTGAAACCCAGCAGGAACTACAAGAAAAGGGAGTAGAGGATATGCCAGAGCAAGGGAATGGTCAAGAAATTCAAGAACAGAAAGTTCATGGAGAAGTTGTGTCGGAGCCACCACGTCGTCGTCGCCACAAGCAAAAGGCGGGACGAATCAAGAGGATTCAGACGGACACTCCATCTCCGCCAACAACTGAATCAGAAAAAGAAAATACAGAGAAAGAGGATCAAGAGAATGAAGAGACTGAAAAGAAAGCGGAAGAAGAAGCTCTGGCGAAGCAACAGGAAGACAAGGGCAAAGGAATTGTCGAAGCAACAGTAGAAGCAGAGGAAGAAGAAGCTGAGGAACGAAGATTGCTATTTGAGCGCTTCGTCAACAACCTTGCCAGAGCAAAATACTTGGAAATGCTGAAGCAGGACTTTCTATTTGAAAGAGGATTTGGAGATGACCTACCACATTTTCTTCGAGCAGAGATCACAAATCATGGATGGGAGCAATTCTGTGCGAAGCTGGAGCCAGTGAACTCAAATGTAGTTCGCGAGTTCTACACGAATATTGATGAAGAAGATGGCTTCCAGGTGATCGTTCGAGGACTTGCTGTGGATTGGAGCCCAGGTGCGATTAATTCCTTATTTAATATCCAAGATTTCCCCCACAACGGTTACAATGAGATGGTGGCAGCACCATCTAATGATCAGCTGAATTCGGCTACTAGGGAAGTTGGAATTGAAGGGGCTTAGTGGAGGTTGTCAAAGACAGAAAAGCGCACTTTCCAGGTCGCTTATTTGAAAAGCGAAGCAAACACCTGGTTGGGCTTCGTCAAATTGCGACGTCTACCGACAACCCACGATTCTACAGTCTCCCGCGATTGAGTGCTCCTGGTTTTTGCAATTCTAAGGTCTCTGAGTATCGATGTTGGTAAGGTGATTGCCAGTGAAATTCATACTTGCTAGAACAAGAAGGTGGGCAAACTTTTCTTTCCGAATACCATTACGATGTTATGTAATAAGGCATGGGTGCCTACAAGTCCAGAGGATGTGATTTTGATTGATAAGGGGATTATTGACACACCCAACCTGGCAAGGCTTCAACGGACTCAAGAAGCACGACAAGGAGGATTAGTGTGCGGCATCCACCAGATTCTAGAACAACTTCAACTTTCAGCCAGTAAGTAGAAGTTTGCTGAGAGGCAAGCTCAGACCTACTAGACTTATGTAAAGAGAAGGGATGCCATGTTAAGGAAGGCACTGCAATCGAACTTTTCAAAGCCATATCCTGCCTTCCCAGTTTTCTCCGATGATTTGTTAAATCCTTGGATCCCACCCCCGCCAGTCGAAAGAGAAGAAGAAGAAGAAGATGATGATCAGGGTCATAAAGATTGGAGAAGGAAAAGAAGTTGGGCGAGCATTTATTTTGTCTGAATATTTTTGTTGCTTGTGTATTCCTGACCAAGTTTCTTTTGATATTTCGGCTTTTCTGATGTTTTTATTTTCTGTTTTTTCTAGGCCACCAAATTATCTGCTTATTATCTTTTTCTGATTTTTAATGAAATTTTGTAGTATTATCTTTTCTATGGCACAACTAAGCATTCCTAACTTAACTTTTCTTCTGAATTTTTTAAGCTTGGACTAGTTAGCTTAATTAGATCAAGGTGTTCTGATCTCCAGAAACCTTTTGCTTGAGCATTCCTTCTAGCTTGGTCATTGTTGCGGCAAGAAGTTCTAAGGTAGCATTGTCTTAT
This sequence comes from Luffa aegyptiaca, assembly GCA_017139565.1. Taxonomy (NCBI): domain Eukaryota; kingdom Viridiplantae; phylum Streptophyta; class Magnoliopsida; order Cucurbitales; family Cucurbitaceae; genus Luffa; species Luffa aegyptiaca. The sequence goes on from CM029407.1 coordinate 42,887,550, forward strand.
TTTGATCCACCTTGAGCTTAATCTTAGTCCCACGCTTAGTTTAAAATTCAAGTAGAAAAAAAATTAAGTTTGGGGGAATAATTATATGTTGCTAATTCATTGGGGACAATGAATAATTTGAGTTTGGGGGACTTTTAGCTACTCCGCTTGTTTTGCCCGAGCATTCCTCTCCTTCATAATAATTTTTCTAGGTTGTTGAGTAACCATGGACATTTGTGACACCCACAGTTTTTCTTTGAGTCAAAAGATGGCCTAGGAAATGTTGAGAAAAAGATAAATTTTTATGTTGAAAAATGATGAAAATTTTGCTGAGAAAATTGATAGAGCAAAAATTTTGAATGATGAATGATAATCTGGTAGTTTTCTATCTCCTAGGGCTTAGGTGAGCTTCATCATAACATATCGCCATCTCATGCTTAAGAGTTTATGACTGTAGGGCTACTTTAAGTCTGAAGAACAAAAAAATAAATCCCCTAAAAAGTGTGTTAAAATGTGTCTGATAATATAGTTGGGTTGTGGTAAGTTCTTAGGATTGAGTTAAAGGTGGTGATTATTTGTTCAATGCTGAAGGAACTATTTTTCTGCAGCAGTGCTTGGTTTTGCAGGATTCTCAGGTAAAGGATGAAGGTAGTGTTGGATTATCTGTTTTGATTGAGTTGTGCTATGGCTAATGTTTTGAATTTTCAAAGGAAGGTGAGTTAGTCAGGGTTCGTGTTCACCCTTAACGGGGGAGCCGTAGTTTGGCGAAACATCAAGCAAGGATGCATAACATACTCAACTATGGAGGCTGAGTATGTTGCTGCCTGTGAAGCAGCTAAGGAAGCAGTTTGGCTTAAGAAGTTACTGACAGATTTGGACGTTGTTCCAAATATGGAGTTGCCCACAGCATTATATTGTGACAATAGTGGGGTTGTAACCAACATCGCTGATCAATTTATGAAGGCTCTAGCGGCTAAAGTGTTTGAGGATCATCTAGAGGTTTACGAGATATGTATGTTGTATAATTGTTTCCTTCTAGAGTGGGGTAAAAATATGGTAAAAATAAGCTCTAGAATATTGTGCAAGTATGCACAATCAGCAGCAAGTGATAAGTAATTTATCGTATCCACGAGGTTTTGAATAGTTCTCACTTTACCTATCTTGTGTAACTTTTTAATGGTTTTAAGGTTGTTAAAATGATTGATTTTTATAAAATTCTAAAGCAAAGGAAATGACAGAACAGAAAGTAAACAGATAAAGCAGACAGATTGGAAACAAGAGTTGGTCAGGATTTCTGTAATTGTTTAAAAAGATGCTCTAGCAATATTATTGATTAGACAATTCTCTTGCAGTCTTATTAGCAGGATCCTCCCGGATCTCTGGATGTTTTAGAATGTGTTTCAACTCCAATGACGTACTACCGATCAAGCACTAGGCAACTGGTTATCCCTAACTCAGTCACTGGCATCCACCAACACATAATGGTCTAGTGTGATTAAATGCCACACACTTCTCAAATCATCCCTGAAACTAAGAAGTGATATTCATACCGGCAGGTCAGGCAGGCACAAAATAAAAATAGACACAACAAATAATCAATATGCTCAAATCAACATATATGGCAATTACATAATTCCTAACCAACACCTAAGCAAATTTAGTTCATAAGTTTCATCACAACACACGCTACAATCTGAGTATGTGCATCCATAACTACAAGAAATTACAAGAAAAGATTAATTCCCTTGATTAGATCCGTAGTTGATGGTCTTCTTGAAATCTCCAATCTTTCCTCCTCTATTCGGCACCCAAAGATGGAAAGTAAGCCTCCACGAATGGAATAGGATTTTCCTTTCTCCAATATGGAATGTTTTTTAGTTGAGACAACTCCTTCCTTTTATAGAGTGGAGTCAAGCCCTAATTAGGTCAAACTTTACACATGGAGGGCTCTCCAAGCTTCCTAGATCTGAGATTAATTTAGCTAACGCCACCTCATTTAATGAATCACGTGCGACGCACGTGGCAATTTTTCTCCCTACTTTGCTGGATCACAGATTTTGCTCCCTCAAATCGCTCAGCATTATATTCTGCACAAAATAACTTCCAAAGCATCTATTCTTCCAAATGGGCTAAAACATATAATATTCATCTAAAAGCAACCCTATTTAACACAAATGACACACAAAACAGGATAGAAATAAGGCCTAAATAACTCCATTTTGGAGAGTTATCATACCCCAAACTTGAACTATTGCTCGTCCCGAGCAATACTAAGTAACCTTCCCTTGAGAATTCAAAACATCAGACATAGAACAACTCGATCAAAATAGATATTTCGACACTACCTTCAACCATTACCTGAGCATTCTGCAAAACAAAGCACTGTTGCTGCAAAATAATTCTTTCAGCATGGACAAATAATCACCACCTTTAGCTCAACCCTAAGAACTTACCACAACTTAACTCTATTATCAGACATATTTAAACACATTTTAAAAGGGGTTTATGTTTTTGTTCTTCAGACTTAAAGCATCCCTACAGTCATAAGCTTTTAAGCATGAGATGACCCACTTTATGGTGCAGTATACCCTTGCCTCAAGCTCATCTCCCAATTTACTTATCTTAGTTGAATTCCTTGTGGAAAATGCTTTAAAATGAGTATAATATGTCTATAGGTCCTCATCGGAGCTTTGGAAGCAATTCGGGGCTTAAACGAGCGAAACTGGAGCGTAAAAATGACCATTTTGCCCCTGGAGCCTCATCAGAGTCGAGTTGCCCATCATCATAGTCTAGCCGCTAGCCAAATAAGGAAAGTACTTGGAGATCAAACTGGCAGACAGCGTCGCGACGCTAGGACAATTCGATAACAAATCTCCAAAATTTTAGGGATAGCGTCGCGACGCTATCCACAGCGTCACGACGCTAGGCAGTTTTCCAGATTTGATTTTTTCCTAATTTGGCTGAAAATTTTCCTTGTTTGAAGACCCAATTCAGCACCAAATAACCACGAATTAAAGGCCAAGAACCACTATAAATAGAGGGCTTTGGTGTAGGTTTAGAATCATCCCTTTCATCCCATCATCCCTCAATTTCTTTCAATTGTAGCCACCTTTCTCTTTAGTTTTCTAGAGTTCTTTTAAGCTTTCTTAGTTCATGGGTCGATTGATTGAGCCTTGAGCTTGGAGGTGCTTGTCTATGGCCAACTAAGCTCGGATCATTGTAATCGGGACCTCGATTTGTAAGTTTGATTCAATTTTATGAGATTTCCATTCTTAATTACTTAGTTAGTTGTCTTTGTGATTTTAGTTCTTTGCATAGAAGTTTAGATTGTGGTAGGAAAGATTGACAACCTTGACCGCGTCCTCTCTAAATTTACATGCTAAATCTAAGTAGCAAATAAGTTAACGTTATGATATTACGCATGTGTCCCTAGAACTAAATGATTTAATCAATTGTAATTGTGGTTTGTTGCCCGTTGCATGTGAATTAATTCGGCTAGATCCTAATGCGGTTTAGATTAGTTAATAGGCCTATTAATTAATTTAAACTATAATCAAACTTAGCGCTTGCATGTTTGTGATAGTAGGATCATGGCTCTCGGTTTGTTGCCGGAGTATGCCGGACTTAGGTAGTTAATTAAATATCAATCGATAAGCGATGAATGAGATTAATCAAACTTAACACGGAGTTCAACCCCGATTACAGTGATCCTTGTGGTAAGATCAACTAACCCCGCCTTTACTTCCCTTGCATTTAATTTTCCTTATTTATTTTCCCGTCTTTACTTTATGACTTAATCTTTTATCTATAAAACCCCCCTTTTTTGGTTACCTCAAAAACACAAAAGAATTTAGAAATAAACCGATTGTTCCCTGTGATCGACCCCGACCACTACTGCTACAAGTTAGCTTTAGGAATCGTAGATTATAAATTTATTTGACAAGAGACCGCGACAATCTCTTCCGTCACTCTAAAATTTGGTGGATACCGCACACTAGCCCACCTTGGCGTGCCTCCTGTGTGCGCTGAAGTCGAGCGAAATTGGGCGTGTTTATAATCCTCTTATCAAGTAGAATAACATCCTTTGGACTCGTGGCCACTCCTGCCCTGCTGCACAGCATGGTAATTGTGTTTGGGAAGAACAACTTTCCCACCTTCTTACGCCAGCAATTGTAGATTTCATTGGAAATAATCTTACCAACATCTATACTCAAGGATCGCAAAATGGCAAAAACCAGGAGCACTCTATCTTGGGATACTGTTGAATCATGGGTTGTCGGGAGCAAACGCAATTTGATGAAGCCCAACCATGTGTTAGCCTCACTCTTCAAGTAGGCTACTTGGAACGTTCGTTTCTCCGTCTTCGACAACCTCCAATGAGACCCGTCAATACCGCGTTCAATTGATCATTAGATGGTGCCACCACCATCTCATTAAATCCGGCATGTGGAAAATCTTGAAGGTTGAAGAGAGAATTTATCGCTCCTTGGCTCCAATCGACAGCTACCCCTCGAACCATGACTTGGAATCCCTCCTGGTCATCTATGTTCGCGTAGAATTCACGAACAATATTTGAATTCAATGGCTCTGGTTTTGCACAGAATTGACTTCATCCGTGGTTTGCAATTCCTGCCCTCAAAAAGTGTGCTAAATCATCACCGAAGCCTCTTTCACATAAGAAATCCCTGTTCAGCATCTCCCTGTATTTTACTCTGGCAAGTTCATTGACGAAGCGAATAAACGGCATTCTCGATTCTTCGTTTTCAGCTTCATCTACTGCTTCGGCAACTCCCTTGCCCCTTTCTTCCTGATGCTTCATCAAGGCCTCCTCTTCCGCCTTTTTCTCAGCCTCTTCTTTCTCTTGCTCTTCTTTCTCAGAATTTTCTTTCTCCGATTCTGTCATCGACGGAGATGGAGTGTCTGTCCTGATTACCTTAATTCGTCCCGCCTTTTGCTTGCGGTGGCGACGACATGGAATCTCCGGTAAAACTTTTTGAGTCTACTGTTCCTGACCATTACCTTGTCCTTGCACATCTTTCGCTCTCTTTTCTTGTTCCTCTTGCGGATTTTCAACTGTCTGTTCACCTTGTTCAAAATCTTTCTTTTCCTCAGGGTCTTTTGGTTGTTCTTCCTCAACCACTTCTTCAACAATGTCTTCAATCATTTTTCTCACTACTTCCGTAACCTCAGCTCGTTGTTGTCGTCTTCGTCTCTTGGCCTCTCTCTCTTTCGGCGTCTTCCTTCTCTTCGCTCCTGTCTTCAGTGCCTCAGGCGTATTCGGCACTTCCTCTTCCTCAACATCTCTTTCTTTCTTCCTCTTATTTTCGCCATTTAGAACTTGAAAAATTTTGCACTCGAAGAACAGAAAGAAAATAGAAGGATAAAGAAAATTTAAAGAAGATTGATAGATGAGAAAGGAAAAGAACCTAAGTGGGGTTTAAATGGAGCTTCAGCAAAGAAGATCCTGACCGAATAATCTTCCTCCATTAACAATATTACCGTTTAAACCTGCACGTAATTAGTAAAATTAATTATCATAACGGTAAAATCTTCCTTTAATGATGTGTTGTCCAATGGCTCTGCCGTTCGATTTCTCTGCGTGACACGTGGAAGCGCCAGATTCTCTATGCAAATTAGCTGCCCACAGAAAATTCAAATCCGAACGGTAAAAAAAATATTTGATTCCCAACCAATTTCCTTAAGATCAAATGAAATATTTGATCCTTCTAACAGAATGCAGAAACAAACTACTCGGCAAAGATTTTCTTCTAGAAGAATCTTTTATACGGAAAATCCTAATTTGAAATTTAAACTGCCAAAATCAAATCTCTCATTTTTATCTTCTGCCGAATAAATCAGGAAATTATATTTCTAAAACCTACTCTAAACGAAAATTTATATAGCGAAAATAAAAACTGAAATTAAATCTAAACTAAACTAATCCGATTGATTAAATAAATAAAATCGGCGAAATTAAAGATAAATAAACCGAAAATAAAATCTAGGGAAATTAAAAAATACCAACTAATTAAAATATATCAGATACGATCTAAATAAACCAAATCTAATTCAAAATAATTCGAATTAAAATAAAATCAAACCAGCGAAAAATAAAATTGCAACAAATCCTTGAAGCTAAAAAATATTGCAATATGAAATGCTCCCGCAAAACTCTTGCTCGCTCATTCATCGACCAATTTTAGGAAAGGATATTTCGAACGGAATTCCTCTCCCCAATAATGCTTCACTCGCTGTCCATTAACCTTGAACACTCGCCCATCTTTTTCAACTCTCAAAGTAATTGCTCCATGAGGAAAAACTTCAATCACAATAAACGGCCCAGACCATTTAGATTTTAATTTTCCAAGAAACAATTTCAATCTAGAGTTGTATAACAAAACTCTCTGACCCTTAACAAATTCTTTAGGTTTTATCTTCTTATCATGCCACCGATTAGTCTTCTCTTTATACATTTTCGCATTTTCATATGAAAATTGGTGAAACTCTTCTAACTCATTAAGCTACAGCATTCTTATTGCCCCTGCACGACTTAAATCAAAATTCAATTTCTTTAAAGCCCAAAACGTTTTATGTTCAAGCTCTAACGGTAAATCGCAAGCTTTTCCAAATACTAACCTGTAGGGAGACATACCTAGAGGAGTCTTATAGGCTGTCCTATAAGCCCAAAGAGCCTCATCTAACCGAAAAGACCAATCTTTCCTCGATGGATGGACTACTTTCTCTAAAATAGATTAAATTTTCCTATTACTAACTTCAGCTTGACCATTTACTTGTGGGTGATAAGGGGTAGCTATCCTATGCTTAATTCCATACTTAGCTAAAAGCTTAGTTAAAACATTATTCACAAAGTGTGTACCCTCATTGCTCACTAAAGCTCTAGGTGTCCCAAACCGCGCAAAGATATGCGATTGGAGAAACCTTGACACTGTCTTGGCATCGTTTTGGTTACATGCAATGGCCTCGACCCATTTGGACAAGTAATCAACTGCCAATAAGATAAAAACATTGTCGTTAGAAGGGAGAAATGGCCCCATAAAATCAATACCCCATACGTCGAATAACTCTAATTCCAGAATGTAAGTAAGAGGCATTTCATCTCTAAGTCCTAAATTTCCTCTCCTTTGGCAAGCATCACATTGCTCGCAGAACCAATGGGCATTCTTAAATAAGGAAGGCCAGAAAAATCCACATTGCAAAATCCTCAAAGCTATCCTCTGACTGCTGAAATGACCTCCATACAATGAAGAGTGACATTGCTTCATCACCCGAAACACATCTTCGAATAATACCATCAGAGCATTGCTTATACATAAATGACTCATCCCAATAAAAGAATTTTGCATCATGCTTAAACCTTTGCACCTGCCTCCAATCCATATCAATAGGAGTAACTTCCTTCACCAAAAAATTTGCTATATCAACATACCAAGGAGTATTATTCACTACATTTACCTCAACAGCAAAAAGCTGTTCATCTGGAAATGAATCTGAAATGACAGATTGCTCTAGCAAAGGTGATGTTGGATCAAGACGAGACAAATGATATGCAATAACATTCTTCGATCCCTTCTTGTCCTTTATCTCCAAGTCGAACTCCTGCAATAACAAAACCCAAAGAATCAATCTAGGTTTTGCATCTTTCTTAGACATTAAGTACCTTATTGCTGCATGATCTGTGAAAATCGTGACTTTGGATCCAACCAAATAAGGGCGGAATTTCTCAAAGGCAAACACAACCGCTAACAACTCCTTTGCAATAATTGTATAGTTGATTTGTGCCTCATTCAAAACCCTGCTTGCATAATAAATAGGATGGATAAATTTTCCCTTCTTTTGCCCCAGAATTGCACCTACTGCAACATCACTCGCATCACACATTACCTCAAATGGTAAATTCCAGTTAGGTGCACAAAGAATGGGCACTGAGATTAAAGCAACCTTCCTACAATCTGAATTAAAGTCAAAAACACTATCAGCACACAATAAGTTACAAAGAGGTTTACTAATTTTGGAAAAATCCTTTATGAACCTTCTATAAAATCCAACATGACCTAAAAAGCTCCGAATCCCCTTTACTGAATTCGGTGGTTCTTACTTTTCAATAACCTCTATTTTTGCTCGATCAACTTCTAGACCTTACTTTGAAATCTTATGACCTAACACAATGCCCTGTTTCACCATGAAGTGGCATTTCTCCCAATTAAGAACTAGATGGGTATCCTCACATCACTTTAACACCTTACCTAAATTATTTAAACAATGTTGAAAAGACCCTCCAAAAACTAAAATCGTCCATAAATACCTCAACAGTGGACTCAATCATATCAGGAAAAATTGCTAACATACACCACTGAAATGTTGCTGGAGCATTGCAAAGGCCAAAAGGCATTCGTCTAAAGGAAAATGTCCCATAAGGGCAGGTGATAGTGGTCTTTTCCTGATCCTCAGGAGCAATGGTAATCTGGTTATACCCAGAATAACCATCTAAGAAACAGTAGTAGGCCTGACCAGCCAACCTATCCAACATCTGGTCAATAAATGGTAGAGGGAAGTGGTCCTTACGGGTGGCTTTGTTAAGCCTCCTATAATCCATGCAATCCCTCCAGCCAGTTACTGTCCTTGTTGGGATCAACTCATTGTCCTTATTAGACACTACTGTAACACCTCCTTTCTTAGGAACACATTGGACAGGGCTTACCCAATTGCTATCTGCAATTGGATAGATAATCTCAGCATCCAACCATTTAATCACCTCCTTTTTCACTACCTCTTTCATCCCAGGGTTAAGCCTTCTCTGTTGCTCAATACTCCTAAAGGATCCCTCCTCTAGAGTGATTTTATGCATACAGAAAGACGGGCTAATTCCCTGAATGTCAGCCAATGTCCAACCTATTGCTTTGTGATATTGCTGCATCAACTTTATTAAGGCCTCTTCATCCTCTGGCATTAAATATGATGCAACAATTGTTGGATTTTATGTCCTAAAACTCGTAGATAGTGAATGATTAACGAATTATACACTTGTATCAATAAAAGTGTTATTGAGGTTTATGCAATAAAGTGTTATTGTCATATTAAGTCTAGAATTGCACAATATGACCCAAATCCAATAAACTAAGATCCAAGATTGTTTACATGTAACTTGAACTAGTATGTGGGGACATACGGGGATTGGTGTTCAAGTAACAACCTAAAAGGTCTATAGTACAGGGATAAGGCTGGGTACCTTATCCTGGTAACACTATGTGATACGACTCGCTTTGGATTCGATGCAAACGTATTGATCCAAGGCGTCCATGTAGGAGACATGCGAGCGGGGGTATCCTATGCAATGAGTTTGCATAAGACCAGACCACGAAATAGTAAACCACTAGATGTAACACCGTTAACTAGTTAGGTTACTGTTTCAATAGGATGACCTAGGTAACTCAATCTTAATCCTGAGTGTGTCATGAACTCCTTCTCACGAGGGATTGTCCTTTGATTAGTACGGGTGAGAGTGGCCTGCACGCCGACTCAATAAGCCTACCTTCTTGGGGACATGACAATACAAGATGGAATTCACTCATTCCCCTATTGGAGCAAGTAGATGTGTGTTCCCTTAAGGGCTGATTCCGGGTCTTGAACAAAGTCGTGTCGTCCTCTCCTGGCCCGAGAGGAACTCCTGTTTAGTGGTTGGACCCTAAACAACTTGTTCATTAGAGGGATCAGTAGTACTTAAGGAACCAGATGTAACCCAGGGGTAAAACGGTAATTTGACCCAGCTGGTGTTACGAACACACGTGAAGGATTGACTTACTGCATTGGTTGATATCTGTGGACACAGAAATATTCTACAGTGAGAAGAGTGCAGTTGTGGGTCTTTGGTGGAGTGACCCACAGTTAACGAATGTTGATTGACTCGGTTAATGAGTTTAGCTGATCAATCTCGTATCGTTGGAGGTTCTGATCTGTAGGTCCATTAGGTCCACCTGCTAGCTCTTAACGGGTTTTGAGATAATATAGTCTTGATATTAAAGGGAATCTAAGTTAATTGTATTTTGATACAATTAATATAATGTATGGAGATACATTATAGTATAAGTTTAATTATTGAATTAAACTTTATAGTAAAATTAATTTTGGATGTGATTCAAAATTAATAAATGAGAGAATTATGAATTTAATTAAATATGTGAGATTTAATCAAATTAATACTATAGTTTATATTAATGTACATTTTGATGCACATTAAAACTATAGGTTAAATGATAGAGATAAAATTGAATATGATTCAATTATAAAATTAATTAAATATTTGATATTTAATTAATGTGGATTCAATTGATGAGATTAATTGAATGGCCAATTTAATTCAATTGAATATGATTCAAATTGAATTAAATACCTTATGTTATAATTGATTTAATTAAATTAATTATAATTATTTAATTAATTATATGATAAATGGTAATTATTATTTAATTAATAGACGGTCCAGATCATTTGGATTAGATCCAATGGTTGAGATCAAGTAGGGTAATAACTCCCTCCCCATTTATCGTGAAGTGGAAAGGGGTTACCCAACGGGCCTCCCACTCTATTCATTCTCACGCAAACTACAGAGAAAAATCTCTCAGATTTTCTCTAAAAAATTCTCTCAAGAACAGCAGCCTCTTTTGCTGTATTATTTCCCTTCCAAGACCAAGATCAATCACACAATCGATATCTCAAAAGAATCCTAAGAGGATAGTGGGTGAATTTGTGTGGCGGTGTCCATTGGGAGATCAAGAACGAGATCCTTGGAGCATTTTGCAGTGTTCTTCGACCCTACAACAATAATGGGCAACGTTTCACCCTCCCCAAGATACACATACTTTAGATGATCGGCAAGGGCTTCAAGTCTAAAGCAAGTGCCCCAATCAAGGATGGCTTAATAGGAGGAGCCTTCCTTTCATCCAAATCTAAAGACTCAAAAACATCCTCACACCTAGACACTTCTTTTTCACTTTTTCTTTCTAAAGAAAAAACTTCTAAATCCTCTACACTAATCTCTCCATGATCTTCCAAATGATTGTTTGTTAAATCTTCCATTGTTGTCTCAACAATTGTGTTCTCCAGAATCCTAATGAAAGAACAATCTTCCACTTCATCTGGATACTTCATGGCCTTAAAAACATTAAACTTCACTTCCTCATTATAAACCCTCATTTTTAATTCCCCTTTTTGAACATCTATCAATGCCCTACAAGTAGCCAAAAATGGACAACCAAGAATAATTGAGACATCTTTATCTACCTCATAATCCAAGACAATAAAATCAACAAGAAATGTGAATTTATCTACTTTCACTAAGACATCCTCAATTTTACCCTCCGGATATGTGATAGACATATCATCTAGTTGAAGTGTGACTGTGGTAGGCCTAGCTTCACCAATACCTAGCTTTCGATAGACCGAAAGCCTCATAAGGTTAATGCTTGCGCCTAAATCACAAAGTGCTCTACCTAACTCTTTTCCACCTATTGAGACAGGAATAGTAAATGACTCTGGATCCTTAGCCTTGGTTGGTAGCCCATTCTTAAGAATAGCACTACACTCCTCAGTAAGAGACACAATTTCAAATTCACCTAACCTCTTCTTTTTGGTTAAAATATCCTTAAGAAATTTAGCATAATTTGTCATTTGCTCTATAGCTTCTACTAAAGGGATATTTATATGCAATTGCTTAAGAATCTCTAAAAACTTCTTAAATTGACCATCCTGATTCTTAGGCATTTGCCTTTGTGGAAAAGGTAGAAGTGGTACATAAGGTGGGGGCGGTACATAAGGTGGTTCCACAACTAGAACATAACCAGATGCTCCAGCATTATTATTGCTGCCTCCATCACTTTTACCAAACTCCAACTCTTTCTCTTCAACAACATTTTCATCACCATTCTTCTCTACATCATGGGGTTTACTAGGCTCTTTTCTCTCTTCTAGTGGCTTACCACTCCTTAGAGTCACTGCCTGTACCTGCTCCTTACCTTCCCTTCTAGGGTATTCAGTATCCGCAGGAAGTTTCCCTTGGGGTCTTGCCTTCAGCTCATTAGCTAGCTGACCCATTTGCAATTCCAGGGCTCTTATTGAAGCTTGATTACTTTGAATTGTGGCATCTGTATGAGTCATATATTCTTGCATCATTGCCTCAAGAGAACTCTCCGAATTTTGCTGGGGCAAAACTTGCTTATTTTGTTGGGGCAATACCTGTGATTTAGCAAATCCTGACTGGTTCACCTTTTGCTGTGCTCGAGGGGCTTGCAAATTGCTTCCTTGTCCTCCCCATGCAAAGTTGGGGTGGTTGCACCAACCTGGATTATAAAAGTTAGAATAAGGGTTATTCCTTTAATTACCTACAAAAAACACAGAAGGTGGATTACTAGCGCAAAACTCGTAGTTGTGCTCTTCACCACAATAAACACATGATTCCTCTGCAACTTGGTTCACCACTGCCATAGGCTTCACTACTGGCGGCTGCTGATGACTAACCACTGTCACATTTTTAAGAGCGTTAGCTAACATTGCAATATCAACCCTAACATCTGACCATTGACGACTATTGGTTGATATTCTCTCTAAAATTCCATGGGCTTCATTAAAAGTTTTTGCCAAAAGGGCCCTTCCCGCAGAGGCATCGATCATACTTTGGATTGCCATGTTTAGCCCATTGTAAAATGTTTCAATTTGGATACAATTAGGTAAACCATGGTGGGGACACTTTCGCAAAAGCTCCTTAAACCTCTCTCAAGCCTCACTAAAAGTTTCGTCTTCGAGTTGTCTGAATCCCACTATCTCACTCCTCAACTTGGCATTCTTAGTTGGTGGAAAATACTTGCTAAGAAATTTTTCCGCTAACTCATTCCATGTCCTAATTGATCCTGGAGCAAAAGAATTTAACCATGCCTTTGCTCCATCCCTAAGAGAATACAGGAACAAAGTTAATCTAAGGGCATCTCTAGACACTCCTTGAATTACAAACGAATCACTAACTCCTAGAAAAGACTTAAGATGTAAATGGGGGTCTTCAGATGACAAACCATGGAACTGACCCACGGTTTGCAACATCTGAAACATTACCAGTTTCATTTCAAAATTTGATGCCTCAATTTGAGGACGTGCAATTCCTAGATTTAACTCATCAAACATCCGAAAACCATACCCTCGAATGGCTCTGGCCCTATCGTTCGCTACCAAGATAGGGTTATCAGCCTGATTATTTTGCTGTCCATTTTGCTCCAGCGGTGGATTAGGCTGCATCACACAATTATGCTAGGGATTAATTGAATCTTCTGGAACTTTCGGGAGACGCGGCACGTTATCCATTGGATTTTGATTTCTTCGCTGCTCTCTTCTTCTTCTCCTGAATGTCCTTTAAATTTCTGGATTAAGCTCGAACCTTACCCCAGGCGGATCGCTCATGCACCAAACTCACACCTGCAAAAACAAAAGAAACAATCAAAAAGTTCTAGCACCAAACCACTAAAACATATCAGATAAAAACTTATTCAATTCCCCGGCAACGGCGCCAAAAACTTGTTGCCTTCTAGAGTGCGGTAAAAATATGGTAAAAATAAGCTCTAGAATACTGTGCAAGTATACACAATCTGCAGCAAGTGATAAGTAATTTATCGTATCCACGAGGTTTTGAATAGCTCTCACTTTACCTATCTTGTGTAACTTTTTAATGGTTTCAAGGTTGTTAAAATGATTGATTTTGATAAAATGCTGAAGCAAAGGAAATGATAGAACAGAAAGTAAACGGATAAAGCAGACAAATTAGAAACAGGCGTTGGTCAGGATTTTTGTAATTGTTTTAAAAGATGCTCTAGCAATATTCTTGATTAGGCAATTATTTTGCAGTCTTATTAGCAGGATCCTCCCGGAAATCTGGATTTTTTAGAATGTGTTTCAACTCCATTGATGTACTACCGATCAAGCACTAGGCAACTGGTTATCCCTAACTCAGTCACTGGCGTCCACCAACACATAATGGTCTAGTGTGATTAAATGCCACACACTTCTCAAATCATCCCTGAAACTAAAAAGTGATATTCATACCGGTTGGCCAAGCGGGCACAAAATAAAAATAGACACAACAAATAATCAACATATATTGCATAGAGAATGAAGCACAACAATTACATAATTCCTAACCAACACCTAAGCAAATTTAGTTCATAAGGTTCATCACAACACACGTTACAATCTGAGTATGTGCATCCATAACTACAAGAAATTACAAGAAAAGATTAATTCCCTTGATTAGATCCGTAGTTGATGGTCTTTTTGAAGTCTCCAATCTTTCCTCCTCTATTCGGCTCCCAAAGATGGAAAGTAATCCTCCACGAATGGAGTAGGACTTTCCTTTCTCCAATTTGGAATGTTTTTTACTTGAGACGACTCCTTCCTTTTATAGAGTGGAGTCAAGCCCTAATTTAGGTCAAACTTTACACGTGGAGGGCTCTCCAAACTTCCTAGATCCGAGATTAATTCAGCTAACGCCACCTCATTTAATGAATCACGTGCCGCTCACGTGGCAATTTTGCTTCCTGCTTTGCTGGATCACGGATTTTGCTCCCTCAAGTCGCTCAACATTACATTTTGTACAAAATAACTTCCAAATCATCCATTCTTCCAAATGGGTTAAAACATATAATATTCATCTAAAAGCAACCCTATTTAACACAAATGACACACAAAACACTATAGAAATAAGGCCTAAATAACTCCCTTTTGGAGAGTTATCAATAATCTAGGGCAAGTGGGAGATGTGTAATGGGTATAAGGATGCCCTACTTTATTGTATTACTTGTATATTTACCTTTCATGTAATATATAGTGTAAATCACATTCCCAGCTTTAGATTATTGCATTTACTTCCCATTGACTAGATTTTTACTTCAAGTGGGATTTTGTTGGGTTTTATGCCCTAAAACTCGTAGATAGTAATTATAACAATTGACCGAACATAAATAAAATATTATTTGTTGTTTTTTCAATAAAGAGTTATTGTCTATATTATGTACATCTTGCCTAAATAACCCTAATCCAATAAACTAAACATCCTAGGTTGTGGGATGAGTCTTGAACTGTATGTGGAGACATACAGGGATCACTGTTCAAGAGATAGCCTGAAGGGTCTATAGTATAGGGATAAGGTTGGGTACCTTATCTTGGTGACACTATGGATATGGCCCACTTTGTATTTGATACAAACGCAATTATCCAACGCGTTCATGTAGGGGACATGCGAGTGGAGGTATCCTATGCAATGAGTTTGCATAAGACCAGACTGTGAAATAATAACCGCTAGCTGTAACACCGTTAACTAGTTAGGTTTCTATTTCACTAGGCAACTTAGTATGAATCCTTAGTGGATTATGGACTCCTGCTCACGAGGGATTGTCCTTTGATTTGTATTGCTGAGAGTGGCGAAAATGTTGACTCAATAAGCCTATCATTTTTGGGGACAAGACCGAGTGGGGAGCTGGGAACATAATCACACAAGATGGAATTCATTCCTTCCCGACTTTGAGGAAGTAGATGAGTGTTCCCTTAAGTGGTGTCTCCGGGTCTTGAACAAAAGGTCCTACCCTCTGGTGTGTGTGCGAACTGAATGGATGGAATGTGAGATAAGATGGATAATAATAAGAAAGAATTATTCAGCCAACACTTAAGCGCAAGTATACACTGTCGCACGTAGTAATAAAAAAAACCTTAGAAAGTATTCCAAGGGTATCGATCCCACGAGGACTACATTGGAAAATCAGATTTGATGAAGAAACTGCTCAATGATTGCTTTTGAATAAGGTAACCAAATAAAATAAGTTGATTGATTGGGTTTTTGAAAAGATAAACAAAACAAGCAATAAAATAATAAAGAATAACAATAAGATAAAACGAGGTATTCAACATGGATTCATCCCTAAGGTAACAACCATACTCATGCAATATCTAACTTAAGTGTATTCAATGCATTGGGTCAGATTTAACTTCCATTTGGCCTTTGTTTCCAAAAACCGTTAGAAGGCTAAGCGAGTACCGTTATGCCCATTTCTGGGACTCGACTCCAACATAGATAATTCACGAATGCAACCTATAACCCTATAGTCGATATAGGGTGCCTTAGGCAGCTTGCCCTATACTGCCGAACAATCTCTTTCGAGCTTTTTCTCCTATATCACCTTTATGAGAACCGATATCGTTTGTCCCTTTCGAGATCAAACTCACATAGCATGCAAAGTCTAAGTGATCAAATTAAACTCAGCAAGATTAGAGTGATAATCAATAAAGAATGACATGCATTAAACACTAATTAAGCAAATAAAACACTTTCAAGCCATTAAACCCTAAGGGAATTCACCACATTGAACCCCTCAACGGGATTTAGCTACTCATGATGGGATAAAAAGCAAATGAACACATTTTCATTGAAATAATAATGTAAAGAATACAGAATAATGAAAAGTAATCACAAGTTGGAAATAAAGGAGATAGCTAAATATTATGGGTTTTTTGTTCACACAATCCTTCTAGAGTTCGCTAAGACACTCCACTCTCTCACTTTTACAAGATGGGAACGGGTGAAAATCTCTACAAACCACAAGGTTTGATGTCTAACTCTCTCTCGGGTTAGAATTTGGTCATCTAAGAAGGACCTCGGGCATCCCTACTCATTGGCGTCGAGCCAGGGTTCTGTCACCACCCTTTTCTTCCAAGTGAGTTCTGCTTGGATTTGACTTCGAATCTCGAGCTTATATAGTGTAGAAATTGGTTGAGGAGCTGCGAAATAGGTGCTAGAAGGTTGCCCAGTCAGTGTCGGGGTCAAAACAACCGATTAGGTGCGAAGAAGACTCGTTAACAACGACCCGCGTGCGACTCGAAACAGCCTCTGTTTTTCCAGAAATGCGGTCGCATTTCATTTTTGCCTTCCCAGAAATGAGGTCGCATTTCTAGGGAATTCCAGCTTTTCCTCTATTTTTCTGCACAACAGCAAACTAAGTCAAATTCTCTTAAAATCAAGCCTTTTTAAGTACAAATGAGCATAATTCAACAAAAGTGACTCTCAACACCCTAACTAATCAAACTAAGCATATTTTGATCTCGGGAACAGTGAATTGACCTAAACACTCAATATTTGACCAAGAAATGAGCTAAATATAAGGGTAAAACAGGTATATTTTTTACCCTTATCACCCTCTCGCTGGCCCGAGAGGGGTTTTCTGTTTGATGGTTGGACCATAAACAGGTTGTTCATTAGAGGAGCACTTGTACTTAAGGAGGTAGAGGTAACTCAGGGGTAAAACGGTAATTTGACTCAGCTAGAGTTACGAACACTCGTGAAGAACTAACTTGTTGTTACTTATCTATATTCGTGGACACAGAATTATGTCTGGAGTGAGAAGAGTGCAACTGTGGGTCTTTAGTGGAGTGAACCCACAGTTAACGAAAATTGATTAATTGGTTAATGAGTTTAGCAAATTAATCTAGACTTGAGGCAATTAAGAATTAATTGTAAATTGAAAAGTATTCAATTTAATTAGGGGAATCGTATAATGTATGTTGATACATTATAATATAAAGTTTATGAAACTTTATAATATAATTTTGAATTAATTTCAAAATTATTTTTGAGATAAATAAATATTTGAAAGAGTTACAATAATTAATATGAATTGGATTCATATTAATAAAATAACTAATTTAAGAAAATCCCTAAAATTAAATATATGATATTTAATTGGGTAATTAATTGATTATGAAATTAATTAATTAATTATTTATTAAATTAGATATGAATAAGATAATAGATTTGATTAAATCTTATTCATGGTTTTTTCCTATAAATAGGACCCCTGGGTTGGGGTGAAATGAATCTCATTCATTCTCCTACTCTCAGAGAATTCCCCTAAAGGCTCCCTAGACTCCTACCAGTCTCCTGCCTCTAGAAGTCTCAGAGTCATACCGGTGTAGCCATAGTGGTGGTGTTCACAATTCCTAAAGAATTTCCAGCGAAGATCGAGGTTTGTTGCTGCGTTTTTCTTCTAAGAAAAGGTTCAAGGTTTTTTGGTGAAAACGGTCAAGACTTCAACGAGAGTAAGTTTTCCCATAACCTTTTCTTTAGTCAGCATGATAAAATAGGGATTTTATCTTACTGTTGTTGGGTTTTATGCCCTAAAACTCGTAGATAGTAAATTTAACATTTGACTTGCTTCAATGAAGTATTATTTCTATATATTTGTTTTGCCTAAATATAACCACAAATCCAATAAACTAAGAGCCCATGGTTATATTATGTATACTTGAAGTTTATGTGTGACATAAGTATAGATCAATTTCAAGTAAATAGCCTAAACAATCTATAGTATATGGATAAGGTTGGGTACCTTAATCTGGGGGACACTATTGGCGCGACTTGCTTTGTTCTTTAAAGACAGACGATGTGATCCTAATCGTTTGTGTATAAGACATGTGAGTGAGGGCGCCCTATGCAAAGAGTTTGCATAGAGATTGGACCAAGAGATAAGTCACTTTCACTTTACAACACCGTTTACTATTGAAACTGAACATCTCATACATATAACCTAAGCAACTCGATCTTAATCTTGAGCTAACTATGAACTCCTGTTTGTTTAAGATTATCCTTTGATTTGCTGCGTGAGAGTGGCCAAACATCGCCAACTCAATAAGCTTACCATTTTGGGGATAAGATTAAATAGATAGTTGGGGACATAGCTTCGCAAGACGGAATTCACTGCTGCCCGTTTTAGGGTTAGTAAAGAGGTTGTTCCCTTAAGTACTTACTCCATGTCTTGAACAAGGGGCCCCGCCCTCTTTTAACCTTGAGAGGGACTTGGTTCAGTGATTGTATCACGAACTAATTGTTCATTAGAGGAACAGTGGAACTTAAGGAACAAGATGTAACTATAGGGGTAAAACGGACATTTGACCTAGCTCTAGTTGCGAACAACCGGTGAAGGGTCGGCTTACTAATCATGGTTATCTCGAGTGGACAAGAAATATATCTACAGTGAGGGGAGTTCAGCTACGGGCTATAGTTGAATGTCCCAGAAGCTAACGAACGTTGAATAACTATGTTAATGAGTTTAACCGGTTATCCACGTATCGTTGGTGCCCATGATCTGTAGGTCCATTAGGTCCCTCTACTAGCTCAATAGGAATAAAACTTGGAGCAATGTGATAGGCTAACATTTGAAACGTTCAAATTCGAAAAAGGATACAAAAGTCGGTTATATATGATATTTAACGACATATTAGTTTAATTAAGAATTAAACTTAAAATGAGAGTTGGATATATTTAAATATGATTTAAATATTAAACACGTGAATAGGGATTCATGTTCGAGAAAATTTGTTGGGAGAAAAACTAAGATTGCACAAATGGTATTAATTTAATATAAGATATTAAATTAAATAAATATTATTTAAATTAATATAAAAATAAAAGAAAGTGGGATTATTCAGAATTTTATTTGCAAATTATGAATTTAAAAGAAATTAAAAAATTAGCAGATTTTGGAGGTGGTGTTTAGTGACTAATCACTTGTAATTAGCCTTATTGCACCACCTAACCTTATGACTCAAAATGATCCCAAATTGTTGTCATTTTCTTGTGCAATTTTTGTGCATGATTTCCCTATATATATAGAGGATCAACTGGTGAAAATTAGGTGGGATTTCTTCAACCTAAAATGCTGCCAAAATTCTCCCAAAACCTCCATAGCTCAAACTCTCAAGCTTGCTTATACCCATAAGCTTTCCTTTCATATTACTATCAATTGAGGATCCCACAATCCGTTCCAAGGCTTGAGGAGAGTAGAGAAGACCCAAGTGGTTGTCCAAAAGTTGTTGGTGTGAATTATAAAGCAACAGATTATACGAATTGGGAGCTTCAAGAGGTAGGTACCTTATTACTCTGTTTTTGTTCTTCTGAACAACATGATTTCTAGGATCAAAATGATGAAATTGTGTGCCTAAGATCTTAAATTGTTTCCGCATGTGTGATATGAATACCTACAACTGTCTAGCATGCTTTTACCTTCAATTTACAGCAGATTTTACATGATTATTATTGTACTTTTGTCGTCGTATTGGTATTTTAATCTAGATTAAAACACAGCCAAAGGTCCTCTGATAAATCTTCCGCTGCGCTAGAGTTTTCACCCCTACATTTTTTACAATCTGGTGGAGAACTTTGACGATTATCTCCCTCCATTACCGAATATAAGTTTAGACCCACTCTGAGACAATGGAGCCGACCCTTCCAATGCTTAGGGGAGTTTTTTTTTTTGCCAATCTATTCTTTCATTTTATTTATTTATTCATTCTTGATAGGTCGATAGGATTGATGGGTGTATCTGTTTGTTTGTTTTCTTTTGTCTTTAGTTTTGGTTGTTTTGTTTATCTTGTTTTGTTTGTAAGGTTAGTGAGTGTTTACTTGTTTGCTTTAGCATCATTTTGTTTACCTATCTTAGTTAAGTTGTTTGTTGCTTTTATGTTTGTTTTGTCTTCATTGTTTTCTTTGTTTTGTCAAGAAAAATTTTAAAAAATATCTCTCTTTGAAAATATATTTGAAGATTTCTGAAAGAAAAGTATGCTTTTGTTGGTTTGTTTGTTTTGATCGTCCTTAATGATGATGACTAAAGCTCTCTCAGCTCTTTAAATACTTTAGCAACTTCGAGTTTTTCAAAATAGGAAACCTGAATAAACTCTTCCCTCCATAACACACTCAAGTCCAAACTCACCTTACGCTTTGACTACAAAAACTTTTAGGAAGTTTAGACTTGATCTTAGCTTGTTCATCCTTTTTAGTTACTCCTCTTATGTTTTTCATGTCTTAGTCAATGGAGACATTGACCCACTTAAGTTTGGGGACGAAAGTTTTTTTTATTTATACTCTTTGTATTCATGTTGCCTTTTATTAGTGCTAAAAAAAGTATAAAAACAAAGGTAGAAAAACAAAGGAGATACTCCTCCTTCTTTAGCAAACTAGAGGCGATCATGACACCAATGATTTCCACTGCATGAAAGGTGAGTTTGGGAAGTGAGTATGTGTCATAGTCTCAATAGTGAGCTATATATGCTCGTAGTCAGCTACTTTCACCACAAAGTGTTAGTATGTTGGAACGAAGGTGTAGATGACTATGAGGCTCTCCTAGAAAAAAGAGAGAGAGAGAGAGAATGGAAAGAAAGAAAAAGAAAAGGAAAAAGGCCTAGCAGCAACTTATAATGAGTTTGGGGGAGAGAAGTCAAATTTTCTTTTCCAACTCAAGAGTTATGATAACTTGTGAAAGAGAGAGGTGACTTTGAATAAGGGCTAGGTGGAAGAACAAGTGGTAAAGGTGAGAATGCATGAGAATGTTTTATCTTGAAAGGTGTAAGTGAGGGTCTAATGTTAGAGAATCTCGTTGTTGTCTCAAAGTATTAGGAGCTGAGATCATTTCTAAAAGGCAACCTCACGACTTAAACACCTATGAAACACATACTTTCTTTCTTGTTTTGTTGTTTTGTCTAAATTTCTTGAGGACAAGCAATGATCTAAGTTTGGAGTGTGATAACGCTTATTTATGTGCGTTATTTAGCCTTGGTTTATTGCTAGGAAAACAAAGACTTAGTGCTTAATTTCTTATCATTTGAGGTCAAATTAGTCAAAAGTTTACAGATCATGATAGAAATCTTAAAATATAAAATTTATGCATAATTGTTGTAAAAAGAGAGTATTTTAGTAAGAATTTGATGAAGTTTAATGGTTTTGTGCAGGAGTCCAAAATTGTGTTTCAAATGCTCCCACATGTGGAAAAGGAAGAAGTTAACAAAGCAAAGGAACATAAGATATGCACCCACATCATAAGGAAAAGAAAATATCTCGCTGAATATGGGAGGAAAAGATGTGGAAATGCGCCAGAAATGCACCTGCAAATTGATCAGGAAAGAGGCCCCAAGCTTAAGACATAATGCATCAAAGCAAGAGCACACAAAGAAATTAAATGCGCTGCATTTGCGGTCGCAACTAGGCTTTCCAACAGAATTCCGAGGTTGGTGGGATTTATAGAAAATCTTCCGGTGATCAAATATTCCAAACCAAATCTCCAAGGATCGTAGGATTACACTTAGAGGAGACTTCTCACACTGATCTCACAGCAAACCCTACCTTCCAAGGTCTATAAAAGGATTGCAAGACCAAGAGACAAAGAGAGCTCGAATTTAGTCTAGGATTTCCTTTATGTTGTTGTTCTTCTCTTTATCTTTTAGCTAATTCGTGCTTCCGTTATTCTGGCCAATGTCTGCTCCTCCATTCGAAAGAGGTAGAGGAGAAAGACTTGTCTTCCCTTGAAAAAGGTAAGAGCAAGTTAGACAGAGAGGAGAAAGAACCTTAGTTTTAGTTGTAGTAGTCTAGAGTCTTTCATATTTCATTGTAAGAGTTGTTTACATTCTGTTTCTACCTTATTTCAGTTGTAAGTTAATTTTATGTACTTTTCATTTATCAATATGAATTTAATTTTCTTCTATCTTTCGTGTACCTTTAATTCTTTGTCTTGCATTTTATTTTCTTTCATGAGCTAAGGTTCTTCTCGGGGATTCAATTATGTAGATACCTTGAGTAGAAGAAAGTCTCACCTATTGCAAAAGAAACTTTGCACCTACTTAACATTGTTTGTTTTTGCTGAAGTGTAAGTTTCATTGTTAGCTTAAATTGATCACTTGAGTTAACATAGTTTGTATTCAGCTGGTGGCCAAAAGGTTGGAGTTGAGTGTGTGGGTTCGCAAAGGCAATAGTCGAAAAGATCCTAGAAATAGGACTTTGCTTCTTGCATCCTAGAAATAGGACTGGAACCACTAGGGTTTTAAAGTCGTGTGTGCATGAATGATCTAAGATTTAATTAGCCCTAGAAATAGGTGCACTAGTTAGTTTAGTCTTCTAAAGGCAAAATAAGCGGGGCTGAATAGGAGTTGAACTTTACTCACAACTAAGTTGACAGGGCCTTAGCAGGGCAATTTGTTAGAAATCTTCCTACGCGACACAAATGTGGGCACCTATAGGCAACATTCTCCATTTGTCTTGCATTTGCTAAGTAATTTGCAAGCGTAAGGGTGGGTGCATATGCTACTTTGGTTGACATTTACTTGAATTTCCAGTCTTATCTCATATATCTTTACTTGCATTATTTTACTTGTTTTCTACAAACACAAAACACTATCAACATATTATTTTTTTTGTTACTATCTCTCGGTTGTAAATTTAGAGGTTCTTCTTTCAAAATTACAAAAGTGTATTGAGCCAATTTTTTCCTTGGGATTTGATACTCGGAGTACTCTCCAGTTATTATTTGATAATGTATACTTGCACTCAGACATCCATCACTGTCGCTTCAGCAGGAGACACACGTCAAACTTCAATGACTTATATTACACAAAATTAGTAACTCAATAATTTATGGGGCACTTTTTGATCAATGCAACACTTTTGAACGTCAGAGATCTATTTTCAAAGTTTAGAAATAGAACAGATTTTCCTCTTAATAGTCAAAGTCTAATCAACATTGGCAAAAAAAAAAAAAAAATTAATCTAATTAACTACTATGAAAAATATAAAATTAATAAGCCCTGATCATATTAAAAAAAATAACAATAGAAGAAAAATAAATACTTGATAAAATAATAATAATAATAAAATTTTCACTAATTAATCAGTGACTATGTTGACCTAATTTTAAGATTGGGAAGATTAAAACAGGTTTATTACAAGTTTAGTTCGTGAACTTTTAGGATTCTATCAATTAGGCTCCTAAACTTTTAATTAGTTTGCTTTCCTAAGAATTATTTACTAGACTTTTTGTTGGACGGCTTTTCATTTAGTTTGTGAATTTGTCAAAAATTTGCATACCCGTCTTAAAAATATATATATATATTAATTTAGAAGTTTATTTCTTTAACTTTCATGGTTGTGTCCATTTGGTTCCTCAACTTAAAAAGTGTCAAAATATGTCTTTGAACTTTCTATTTTATGCCAAATAGATCTATAAACTTTAAAATGTATTCAATAGAACCCTTAAACGTTCACTTTTGTATCTAATAGGTCCCTTGGCTTTCAATTTTATGTCGAATAAATCCATGACATAATCGACATTTTTTAAAACTCGCAAGTCTACTAGATACAAAAATGAGAAGTTTAGATCTCAAATAGTCCTAAAGTTCAATTTTATATCAAATAGATTAGTTAATTTTTGATAATCTCGAATATGTCAACGAACTATTAGACACAAAATTGAAAGTTCAAGGATCTATTAGACATATTCAAAGTTGAGGAGCCAATTAGATTGAAAGTTTAGGAACTCATTAGGTACTTTTTAAAGTTTAGAAACTAAATTGATATAGAAGCTTAAAAGTTAAGAGATTAAACTTGTAATTTAACCTTTTTTTTTTTTTTTTGCTCGGTGGAGGTGAATATTTAAATCTTTAATTTCAAAATAAATATAGATACCTTAATTACAGGGTTATGCGACTAAAAAAACAAAATAAGACAAAATTGAAATGACAATATTTTAATATGCGAAAATGTTGTACACAAATGACACATCTTACCATGGTAATGTATTATTCTTTAACTTTTACACGGATTCGGTCAAAGAAAACAAAAGGAAAGGAACAACTAACTTAATGAGCCGACTAAATTTAATTCTTATAAAACCAATATTTTCTTAATTAAAATTTTTCATTGAAATTTCAGTATAAATAAATTAAGTCATAAAAACCATACAAGAAAAAGACAAATGAAATTGGAACCTTATATGTATACATCACAGAGAAAAGCAAACGAAAAAAAAACAAACTTAAAAACTCCAAAACTCGTTTGACTCCAGAGATGTTCATAAAAACTTAGGAACTCTCATAACTTAGAATGGTAAAACAAAGCTCCATGGCCACAGCTTTGAGTGAATCATCGAGACAAGAAGGCTTGTCTAGTTTTAAAAAGGTGCTGATAACTGGCATAAGCAAAGGGTTAGGTAGAGCTTTAGCATTGGAGTTGGCTCGCCGTGGCCACACCGTAATCGGCTGCTCTCGTGATCAAACTAAGCTTGATTCTCTCCAACAAGAGCTTTCTAAATTGAGTCCTAACCAGCACTTCCTCTTCAATGTCGACGTGGTATGTAGATACTTCTTTTTTTTCTTCTCACATATATCAAATTCCAACATAATATTGTTATGACAATAATCAAAAAAATCAACAAAGCAATAATGAAAGAGATCAGAAGAACGACACAAACTTACGTGGTTCACTAACGGTGTGTTAGCTACATCCACAAAAAGAGGGAGAGAATAGTTTTATTAATGAGGAGAAAACATATGCAGATTACATAGATTATATAGCAAATTAGGTTAAGAAGGTTTATAGGTTAAGAGGGTTTATATATATGACACCACTCTTAACCCTAACAAAATAGACCCAAAATAAAATTTAAAACGGAAATTACATATCTAATTTCTTTGCATAATTGGTCATTCGGAGCACTAGATAACAGATTCAAGGCATATCAACAAATATATTGAAATGTTTGATTTTGTAGAGATCGAATAGTAGTGTTGGAAAGCTTGCAGAAGCTGTTGTGAAAAAGAAACTCGTTCCTGATATCGTTGGTATATAAAATTTATTTTGATTCATTTTATTTTTTTTCTTGTTTCTCAATGAAATGAATGAACTAAAACATTTGGTTGACAGTGAATAATGCAGCTTCAATGAATAAAACAAACAAGATGTGGGATATTGACGTAGAAGATTTTGATAATGTGATCGATACGAATATCAAAGGAATAGCAAATGTTATGCGTCACTTTATTCCTCTCATGATTCCTAATCAGCAAGGAATTATTGTTAATATGTCTTCGCTTGCGGGAAGAGGTGGATATGAACAAGTATGTACATCTCAATTGATATTAAACTCAAGTGAAAACTTCAATCTCGAATTAAATTTAAGTATGAAGTCTAATTTGAGAGAGTTCAAACCTAATAAATTGTTGAGGATCCCACATTGAAAAGAAAAGTGGAGACCTCACAATTTATATGTTAGAAGGGTCACCCCACTCATTGCCAATTGGTTTTGAGATGGAAGTTCATGTAATTTGATATGGTATCAAAGCCCATTAAACCCAAACGGACATTCGGTCCAAAGAAAAAAATTGGGATCCCATCCAAGAATGGTGAACCCAAAGAGGCACCATCTTGAGGGGGCATGTTGAGATGGAAGCCCATGTAATTTGATATAAATCTTCTACAAGTAGCTTAATGTTTTTTTTTAAGTAACAAATGGCTTATATAGTTAATATTTACTGTTGAGGAGCAAATTTGGACACGTACCTGATCTTCACGTGCTTCAACAATGAATTTGTTTACGGGATAAGAGCTGACCTACAATACAGGAAGAACTACACACTGGGGTGGTACTTGCCACACCAAGTTCAATACTTTAGTTAAATCAGAGTTGTAGTGGGGGTTTAGAGTAGGGAAATGACATTACCTTTTATAAATTTATAATGAGGTGTTTATAGGAGGACTTCACCTAGGGTTTCCCTTTTCCTTTCAAGAATCAGATTGGTAAGACACTTAATTAGATTTGGAGGGACCTGTTGAGTCATAGGTTTCTCAAATGGGGCTTGAGTCAAGGGCATGGACCACCTTCAACTAGCCTCAACCGAGGGTTTGGCTTGACTTAGCTTGGTCAAGTCAGGACAAACTATGGTCTGAGCTTTGTTTCTACCTTTGTTCTTCATGTATGAGCCCACCCTTTAGTTCCAGGAGAGTGATTGGTCCATATTTAGCATTAAGTCATCACTCCCAAGTTGGAATTTGTGGTTTGGCCTTTCAAAGGTCAATTGAATATTTGGAGTCCAATTTGGGAGTATAACCCTATGGTCAAGTTTCCTTTGATGTTTGGTCCATGTTCAAACCCTTGTAAAAGGTTATTTTTGGAACTTTGTGTTTCAGCCTTTCTCGAGGTTGTTCTCAAACTATTTATCTTCAAGTCACCTATCAAGCCTATTAAGTTGATTTCATGGCTCTCCAAGATTAATGATTCAAATGGGTAGCTAAATTCTAATGATTAACTGCAGATATAGCAAGTCTTATAAAAAAAATTGCAAATATAGCAAAATTTTTAAATCGCTTTTTTTAATTCCCATTTTTCCCTATTTTGATTTCTATCAGTGATAGATTTCTATCACTGATAGAATCTATCACTAATAGAAATCTATCGCTGATATAATCAGCGTGATAAAAATCCAGTAATAGATTTCTATCACTGATAGAAATTTATCACTAATAGAAATCAATAGGCTATTTGATAAAAACCAATATTGTATTTGATTACATGATAATTTTGTACATATCTTTTGTTTTTTTTGTTTTTTTTGTTTCGTTGAGGTTTCCCCTTCTTTAAATTTCAACTTCCGCTTTGTGTTTTTTCTTTTCTTCTATCACTGATAGGAATCTATCAGTGACAAAAAAAACCTTATATCACTGATAGAAAACAATAGCAACTTCCAAACAAAATGCAGAAATCTTATATCGATTCTATCAGTGATATAAAGATAGAAATATGTTAGTGATAGGTTTCTATCACTGATAGATATCTATCTTTCTAGTACTGATAGGAACCTATCAGTGATATAATTCTATCACTGGTAGATTCTATCAGTGATAGGAAAGGTAATTTAGTAAGTTAGACCATCTGAATATAATATTTTGCCATTTTTGCAATTCTTTTTGCGGGCTGCCATTTGTGCTAATATTTTGATCAATTTTATTATATATGCAACTGGCCCTTCCAAACACTCCACTTAGCCATTTTTGAGGTGGGCCTCAGTTTTATTAATCGTGGAATTACCTATCAAGTCCATTGGGATGTGATTTCGTGGCTTTTTATGAGTTTTAATGTATTCTCCGAGGTGGACCCTAGATTTGCCTTGGAATGAATTGTCAAACTCATTAGGCTGACCCTAGGTTCGCCTTGGAATGACTTGTCACCCAACTTGAACTTTGTCAAGCCAAGCATGTAACATTAAATTTTATATCATTGAGCCACTGAAAATGAAGAGGTGCACCTTGTTGGTACAGACGGTTATTATTGATTCTTTTAAGTTTATGTTGATCATATACTTTCATATCCACAAGATGCCTCTCGTTCAAATGTGGTCTCGATTCTTTTATGTACTCCTCTTATATTCGGACGTCACAGGCTACCTTGGCCAAGGTGGCTGAAGCTAGCTTTTACATCATTTGTCATCCTGTCGTCTGTAACCTACTACTAAAACACCAACATACAAAAGACACCAACACAATACTTGTTATGACAGAAAAACAATAACCAACGTAACAAGAATGAAAGGGCGAAGAGAAAACAACACACAGATATACGTGGTTCACTAACGGTGTGTTAGCTACATCCACGGGCAGAGGGAGAGAACGCTCTTATTATGAGAGGAGTATTCAGAATACAGAGATTAGGGCAAAAATAGGTTAAGAGGGTTTATATATGGCACCACTCTTAACCCTAACATAATAGGCCCAAAATAAAAGCCCAAAACGGAAAACATATCTAATCTATATACATAGTTTAGCTTAGGGGGTGTTGCCCCCGAACCCCCACTGGGCGCTTCGCCCCTGGACCCCGACGGCTGGCTGGCAAGGTCGACGACAGTGGTGGTCAACAGTCGACGGTGTCGTGGCTGGAGATCGACGGTGGTTATCGGCAAGTAGTCGAGGGTGGCTTTAGCGTTAGAAGAAGAAGATGATGGAGAAGGAAGAAGAAGAAAGAAAAAGAAAAAAAATATATTAATAAATTATTTTTAAAAACAAAAAGAAAATTTCAGTAAAAAACTAATACCACATCAGCAATTTGTTAAAAATTAATTGAAAAATGAACGGATGGACCAAGAGTGTAACAAAATCCAAACCTGAAAGGTACCATTGTTGAGTTTGAAAACTCAGGAACCAATAATGATACTTTTCCCAAACCTCAGAGACCAAACGTGTAGTTTTCCCTTACTAGAATTATCATATTCACAACAAAGAGTGTTATTAAATCAAATTGACTCTAATGTATTCACAATAATTTGAAATGACTAAAATGGTGAATTTTGCAATAGTGTATATGTAAAAATATAAATTCTGTTGGATAAACTTTTAGAGTTTGAAAATTGGGCCGGTTGCAAATGTAGTAAACTGGCCCAAAATAATTGCAAATGTAGCGGCCAGCAAAACAAATTGTAAAAATGACAAAATCTCAAGGTCTGGAACGCACAATTATTAAAGCACCCCTCCCTAAAATCTGATGGTTTGATAGAAAGTTTTTCTATCAGTGATATAAAGACTTTTTATCAGTGATAGATATTTTTCTATCAATGATAGAAAAACTTTCTACATCTTCTATCAGTGATATATATTTTTCTATCAATGATAGAAAGATTTTCTATCACTTCTATCAGTGTTCTCAATGTTCTATCAGTGTTTGGTTGTTGTTGTTTGGCTTTCTATCAGTGTTTGGTTTTTGCTTTCCAGTGTTTGATTTCTATAACTGTTCGTTTTTGCTTTATTTTTCAGTGCTCGATTTCACCATGTATCACCATCAAGATTTCGGATAGAAAACTATCAGTGATAGAAGATTTCTATCATTGATAGAAAGTTTTTCTATCACCGATAGATTCTATCAGTGATAGAACTGATAGAAAGTTTTTCTATCAGTGATAGAACTGATAGAAAGTTTTTCTATCAGTGATAGAAAGTTTTTCTATCACTCATAGAAAGGTTTTCTATCAATGATGATAGAAAGTTTCTCTATAGATTCTATTAATGATTGAAAGATTTTCTATCAGTGATAGAAAGTTTTTCTATCAGTGATAATAGAAAGTTTATCTATCAGTGATAGAAAGTTACTCATAAAAGTTTTTCTATCAGTGATAGAAGATTTCTATCACTGATAGAAAGATTTCTATCCCTTTCAATCTCTATAAAACTTCTCCTTCTCCCTTCTCTTACCCATCCATTTCTCAAATCAACACTATCTCATCCTATCACATCTCAAGATTTCCGCCATGGTTAACCAAGATCTCAAGAATATGGAGGAGAAGGCATCTGGGCAATGGAAATCATGGCGAGAGGGATTGAGAGGAGTGGTAGAGTTGATGTACCAGTCGGATTCGAGCATGAATTTGAAGGAGGAAATGGAGGCAGCAATGGCGACGTTGTGGTCGTGGTCGTTGGTGGTTCTAGTCTAACAAGCGACGTCGTCGTGGTCGGCGTCGAGGTAGAGGATTCCAGTGGATTTGGGAAGCATCTGAGCGGAGAAAGTTGCAGAGAAGAGAAAGATGGTTGATTGTTGAAATTTGTCAAATTTGGGTCGAAAACTGATGGGTTTTTGAGTGGGGAGGAGGAAAGAAAAAAAGAAGAAGAAGAAAAAAAGAAAACCAGAGGAAGGAGAAGATACATGCGCGCCAATTGAGGGGCCAATCGGGAATATTAAAAATCGATTTAAAAACTTTGCCATATTTGCAATTATTTTAAAAAGTTGCTAATTTTGCCATTAAGCACCCTAATTTTGCCACCCATTACAATTATCCTTGAAAATTCAACTTATAAATACTACTAATATCCATTAGGCTTTTTCTTTCTTTTCTTTTTTATTATACATTTTACAAATACTTTTAAAATCTAAGTCAAATTTTGAAAATTAATAAAAAGTAGTATTTAGAAACTTATTTTTGTTTTTAGAATTTGGCTAAGAATTCAAATGTTTCTTAAGAAGGATGAAAATCATTGTATATAAATTGGAAGAAAAAAGTACAATTTTCAAGGGACTTAAATTTTTTAGTTTTCCAAACTTGACTTGGATTTTAAAAACATAGGTAAAATATAGATGACACAACAAAGAAATTTGGGAATAATGTTTAATTTTGAGGGCTAATTTATCAAAAAAGTTTTGTTACACCATTATCAAAATTGTGTGTATTAATGGCAAAATCTAAAACTTTACTATTTTTCATATTTTTTAGATGGCACCATATTGTGCATCAAAATGGGCGGTTGAAGGATTAAGCAAGTCTATCGCAAAAGAAGTACCGGAGGGAATGGCAGTTGTGGCCTTAAATCCTGGCCTCATATATACAGACATGCTTGTCTTATGCTTTGGTGACTTGGCTTCACAATATCCATCGCCTGAAAAATGGTATGAAATATTATCCTACTATGACTGTAATGTTATATAGAAAACAGGAGGAAAAGAAAAAAAACAAACAAGAAATAAACAAATTAGGTGAACTAAAAAAAAAAAAAAAATCGCTGGAAGATGTTCATGTGATAAGTCTATACACTTTACCATATAATTATTTAGTGCTTACGTTTGGAATACCTCGTAGTTTTAAGTGTTTTTCAAGAATGTAATTTTTTAAAAAAAACATGTTGTATAAAAATAGTTAGAATTTAAACACTCATATGTTTGGTCTTATAAGCATGTCTTATATATTTAAAAACTATTTTTCTTAATAAGTCATTTTTAGTCGTTGCCAAAACACTAGAATTTTTTTTTTTAAATGACTTTTTTTTTTTTTCAAAATTGAACCCTTGACAAATTAAACCAAACATCCTTAGGAAAAAAAATAATTTGCAATCTGATTCATATAAAATTTTAAATAACTATTTTGTAACAAATTTAGATATTAAATAAATATAAAAATGATTGTAAATAATATGTCCACTTTGGTCCGCGTAACTAAACAACAAAAATTTAATATTAAGGTCCCGTTTGATAACCATTTCGTTTTTTGTTTTTGGTTTTTGAAAATTTAGCTTATAAACACTCTTTTCACCCATACATTTCTTTGAGTTGTTATCCACATCCTCTCATGTTTTCAAAAACCAAGTCAATTTTTGAAAACAAAAAAAAAGTAGTTTTCAAAAACTTGTTTTTGTTTTTAGAATTTGACAAAGAACTCTAATGTCTCATTAACAAAAATGTAAACCATGGTGAGGAAATCGAGAGAAAATAAGCATAATTTTGAAAAACCAAAAACCAAAAACCAAATGGTTATCAAACGGGGCCTAAATTGTCAACTGCTATAACCTGCTTCTTTAAAGATAAAATCAATTTTTCAAACATAATTTAAGTAAGAGAATTTGCGGTGGGTGGAAAATAAGAATTATAAAATTGCAAATATAGCACAATGTAAAAAAATTGTAAATATAGCAAAATCTATCGAAGTATATTACTGATAGACACTGATAGACTCTGGTTAATTAGAATCTATCTAATAGACTTTGATTATCAGAGTTTATCAGCGATAAACTCTGACATATCAAAATCTATCAGTCTACTGATATATAGACTCTGATTATTCAAAGTCTATCAGCGTCTGCTGATAGACTGAATTAATTGAAATCTATCAGTGGCTATCATTGATAGACTTTGATTAATCAAATTCTATCGGTGATAGTCACTGGTAGATTTTGATTAATCGGAGTGTATCAGCGATAGACACTGATAGACTTTGAATAATCAGAATCTATCAGTGATAGACATGGATAAAATCTGACGACAACTTTTTGGTCTTGTACAATTAATTTTGCTCTGAAGCACAACAAGAAGCAGAGAGAATAGATGAAGGAGATAATTCTTTGTATTGAATGTTCAGTGAATAGAATGGCCACTGTACCAGTAGTATATGAAGGAATAAAATACACCACGTGTACACATATAACAGGCCAAAAAAATAACAGAAAAGGTAACCACAAATAAGATAAATAGACCAAAAAACATAAGGATAAATGATACTCTATTATCCCCCCCGCAAGCGAAGCCGGACGTTTATGGACTGTGAGCTTGGTTCTTAAATTCTGAAAACGAGATGTAGACAAGGGCTTAGTAATAATATCAGCAACCTAATCTTTTGAAAGGACAAACCGAACTAAAAGTTGTTTACGCAGGACACGTTTGCGAATGAAGTGGTGGTCAATCTCAATATGCTTCGAG
The DNA here is from genome assembly GCA_017139565.1 of Luffa aegyptiaca. Lineage (NCBI taxonomy): Eukaryota > Viridiplantae > Streptophyta > Magnoliopsida > Cucurbitales > Cucurbitaceae > Luffa > Luffa aegyptiaca. Next base: position 42,920,606 of record CM029407.1, read on the forward strand.
CGATTATGTAATACTGAAACACCAACTTCAGAGAGAATAGACTGAATCCTTACTAACTCTGCGGTGGCATTAGACATCCCACGATACTCTGATTAAACACTCGAGCGAGAGACAATTTTTTGTTTGGCAGAGGACCAAGAAATCAAGTTATCTCCAAGAAAAATACAATAACCACTAGTACTCCGTCTATCATCTGGACAACTAGCCCAATCGGCATCCGTGTAGCAAGTCAAGGATAAAGAACTAGTAGCAGAGAAGGAAATACCAAGATCCAAAGCAGACTTCAAATACCAAATAATATGCTTGACAACATACCAATGAGCAGAAGTAGGGGCATGTAAAAATTGACAAACTTTATTTACAGCAAAACTCAAATCCAGACGAGTCAACGTACAGCACCTACTAAACTCTGATAAGACTTTGGATCAGACAACAAATCACCATCACATTTTGACAAAATCGAACTAGTAGCCATAGGTGTGACAACATCCTTACAATCACTCATACCAGCACGCTGAAGAATATCCATAAAGTATTTACGCTGACACATATGTAAAGAGGAAGAGTCTCGCTGAATTTCAATACCCAGAAAATACGACAAATTTCCCAAATCTTTTAGTGCAAAAAGACCATTCAAAGAGTTAATAAACTGCTGTATAAAGGACAAGTTATTGCCGGAGACCAAGATGTCATCAACATAAACTAAACATAACACCAAAACATAATTTTTATTATAGATGAACATGGAGCAATCAGATTTAGAAGCTTTGAAACCTCATTCCAAAAGACACAAACTCAACTTACTAAACAATGCACGGGGGCTTTGTTTCAAACTATATAAAGCTTTTTGCAATTTACAAACATGTTGAGGCTGATCCTTATCAATAAAACAAGGAGGTTGAACCATATAAACATCTTCACTTAATTCACCATTCAAAAAGGCATTATACACATCTAGTTGCTTTATAGCCCAATTAAATCGAACTGCAAGAGATAATATGATCCGAATAGTTGCGGGCTTAACAACAGGACTGAAAGTTTCAAAACAATCTATACCAAACGCTTGGTCAAAACCACGAGCAACTAAACGCGCTTTATATTGTTCAACCTCTCCATTGGGCTTAAGTTTGACCTTGTACACCCATCTACAACTAATGACTTTATAAAAAGTAGATGGGGGAACAAGGGTCCAGGTATTATTCTTAACTAAAGCCTCATATTCACTTGCCATAGCATCACGCCACTCAGCCACCTTAACAGCCATCTTAAAATGTGTAGGTTCGGATGGAATGGTAGGGGAAGAAGAAAGCCAGCATCTTGGTTTAATAATGCCGGCTTTGGAACGGGTTATCATGGGATGTATATTTGTGGTGGTGGGGGGAAGAGGTTTTGAAGACAAAGAAGCCGAATAGGCTGGTGAGGGAGAGTTAAACATATTCAGTGAAGATACTGGAGAGCAAGGGGAAGTAGAGACAGATGGGGAAAGCGTAGAAACAGAGGTAGCAGTGAGGCCAATCGTGGGTGTAACATCGGCAACAGAAGATGGAGAGGGAGAAATCGAATGTTGATGAGCAGTAGCCACTGAAATCGAATGGTTCGCAATTGAACCATCGAGATATCCTTGAAGACCATTTGCAATCACCACATTAAACAACTAATTTTTTCAGAGGAGGAAGTTCGAATCATTCAGCTTCACCGATAAGGGTTGAGGTAAAGTCGGGTAAGGGTTAGGGGTAAAAGGATTTGGGTATGGAACAGGATTTCAGATTTGATTTTGCGGAAATTGTTGTGGAGGTGGGAAAAACTGAGAGCGAGGACTATAGAAATTTGGGAAAAATGGTTGGGCATAGGCTTGAAAATGTTGAGGGGATTGATGAGTAGTAATCGAAGGTTGAGGTTGAAACGGCTGTTGAGGATTTTGGGGATTTGGTCGAGTAATTTGAGGATTTGGTCGAGGGATTTGAGGCTGAACATTCTGGGTGTTTGTAATCGGTGTGACAATCGGTGTAGTATTTGGGGTAGATGGTGAAGCTACGGGTGTGATTATCGGACCACTGGAAGAAGAAGGAGAAGAAGAACCATCGGAAGCCATGAAAATACACCTCCAACTCTGATACCATAAAGCACACCAAGAAGCAGAGAGAATAGATGAAGGAGATAATTCTTTGTATTGAATGTTCAGTGAATAGAATGGCCACTGTACTAGTAGTATATGAAGGAATAAAATACACCACGTGTACACAAATAACAGGCCAAAAAAATAATAGAAAAGGTAACCACAAATAAGATAAATAGACCAAGAAACATAAGGATAAATGATACTCTATTGTGCTATATTTGCAATTAGTTTGCGAGTGTGCTATATTTGCTATTAATTTGGTCCAATTTGCCATCTATGCAGCTGTCCCTTTAACTAAAATTTTATTATATTTCTTTACATGTGAATATTAACAAAATTGGAAATTATTTTATTGTGATAGGGTTTTGAAAGCAGCGACAGTGATTCTTGATATTACGGCAAAAGACAATGGGGCATCTCTCACAATTGAGGATGAAGAAACGTCGTCTTTAACAATATTCCAATAATTTTATCTTCGTTCACGTCAAAAACTATTCTCTACTTGTATTAATTTTCTCGTTCCATATGATTGATACTTAATTTGAATTATAATATCTTTTCAAAAAAAAAAAAAATTGAATTATAATATGCACTATGTATTTGAATTATTGTAATGAATCAATAGATTGGAAGAATCAATACTTCAAAAGATATTTAAAACTATACATTTAATATTTCAGATATTTTTTAAGAAATTGTTTAAAAAATATTGCAAATCTCTTTACATATTTAAAACTATAAATTTAGTATCGCATAGTCAAAATGTGTGTAGCAATGGATAAGGGAACATGCAAGAAATTGAGCGTGGCAAGAGGGGTGAAAGTTTCTTCACAGTCTACTCCCTCCTTTTGAGTATATAACCCTTTACCAATAGTCTAGTCTTCAAAGGTTTGTTCATTTCTATCTGAAGGAAAAGGTAGAAATTCACCTATAGATCAACAAGTGTTAATTCACCCAGAAAGCAGCAACTAAGTAAGTCTCCTTCAAGAAAATCACAAGCCAAGATTTTGTTGTATCAAAACCAATTCAATTCGAGAATCAAGGAGTTTGCCAAATATGTGTAAAATCCATCAATATGCATGTCCAGCTCATTCTCAAATGATTTTCTCTATTCTTCAGCAAATCCTTTATCGTTGGAGGAAAACTTACCTTGTATCATTAATTCATTCATGACATGTATTATTTGTTCTTTTTTTTTTTTTTTTTTTGTGTAATCTTCTTCCTCTCAAGTCAAGCTTACTCTTTGTATATATAACAGTGAGTGAAAAGTCTAATATACAGAAAAATACACAGTGATATTGTGCTCTCTCAATTGAGTGTTGTTTGTTTGAAAGTAACTTTGCCTGCTGTGCAATTCTCTCTTATTTCCCTTTTCATGGTATCAGAGCTCTGACTTGGGAAAGGAAGAAATACACATTGCAATTGAATTTCATTCAGAATGGAAAAAACAGAACCCACACTGACAATCTAATCTTTTCACCAATTCTCTAGCCTGATTTCGATTAAACTCACATCCTCCAACTATCTATTTTGGAAATCTCAAATCTTACCATTAGTTAGAAGCTTGGAGATTGAAGCTCACTTGAAATATGGAAATGACTATGAGAAACTCATCAATGAAAAGGATGAGAAAACCACTGTCAATTCACAATTTAGTCAATGGATCAACAATGAAGGATTGTTGACGTGTTGGCTCCTTGGAACGATTTCAGAAGATATCCTTGCAATGATCAAAGGAATAGACACAACACAACACATATGGTCATCCTTGGAAGAGCAATTACTTACTGTAAGGGACTACCAGACACACACATATCTCCACAATGGTATGATATTGTCCACTTTGGGCATAAGCCGTCATGACTTTGCTTTTGGTCCACCCCAAAAGGCCTCATACCAATGGAGATACTTGTCCTCCATTATAAATGTAAGGGTATGGTTGATGCCCTAGTTTATTGTCTTTATGTATCTCTCACACCTAACTTCCTGTATCCCACTAGAGTTTCTAGTCCAAGTGGGAGTTTGTTGGGTTTAATGTCCTATAAACTCGTAGTTTGTAAATCATTAAACCTATTCTATTTCCAATAAAGACGTTATTGAGGTTATTCAGTAAAAGATGTTATTGAATATGTAAATTGCGAATGATTAACCTAAATCCAATAAACTAAGATCCTTAGCTATAAAATGAATACTCGAACTATATGTAGGGACATATCGTAGGATCAAGTTCAAGTTTATAGTCAAAATAGTCTATAGTATAAGGATACGGTTGGGTGCCTTATCCTGGGAACACTATGGACGCGGCCCACTTTGTATTAAGTACAAACGATGAGATCCTAAATCGTTCATGTGGAGACATGCGAGTGGGGGCGTCCTATGCAATGAGTTTGCATAAGACTGGACCACAAAATTAGTCACTTTCTCTTTATAACGCTGTTTACTGAAGAAACTGACTATTTCTCAAAGATGACCTAGGTAACTCGTTCTTAATCCTGAGCTAACTATGAACTCCTGTTTATACGAGATTATCCTTTGATCTGCATGGGTGAGAGTGGCCAGCATCGCCGACTCAACAAGCCTACCATTTTGGGGATAAGATCGAATAGATAGCTGGGGACATAGTCTCTCAAGACGGAATTCGCTCCTACCCATTTCAGGGATAGTAGAGAGGTTGTTCCCTTAAGTACTAACTCCAGGACTTGAATAAGGGGCCCCACCCTCTCGTTGGATCGAGATGGACTTAGGTTTGATGGTTGAACCACAAACCGATAGTTCATTAGGGGATTAGCGGAACTTAAGGAACAAGAAGTACTATAGGGGTAAAACGGTCATTTGACCTAGCTATAGCTACGAACAACCTGTGAAGGATCGACTTACTGAACATGGTTAAATCAAGTGGACGAAAATATATCTATAGTGAGGGGAGTGCAACTATCGGTCTATAGTGGAGTGTCCCGGTAGTTAACGAATGTTGGCTAGCTTGGATAATGAGATTAGTCGGTTAGCCTCGAATCGTTGGAGCTCATGATCTATAGGTCCATTAGGTCACCCTACTAGCTCATATCAGAATAAAGCCTAGAACAAATTGATAGAAATCTTTGAATGATTCAAAATCGGGAAATAGGGTATTATCGTAAATTGTGTTTGACACAATAATTTAATTATGAATTAAATTAGAAAATGAGAGATAAAGTATTTAAAAGTGTTTTAAATACAATATATATGTATTAGGAATCATATATAATGGATTGCACAAGGTGACAATGATTAATTGGATTAATCATATCAAATTAATTGGAAATGTCCCAAATTAATTACCAAGAAATCAATTTCAATTTAGAATTGAAATTAGGGTTAATTGCAAGCTAAAAATTCAGATCATGAATTCAATTTAGTGGATTTAGTTGGATTCCCACTCTTGCATGTTGATGCAAAGTGGAAAACAACACATCCATGCACTAGTTGCATGTGTTGTGAATTAAACACCTAGAATCCACTTTGAGTTGCAATTCTACCATGTGTCTTGTGTCATGAGGGTTCTCCTTGCATGGAAGATCTCTATATGTAGAGTATGAATCAGATCCAAAGACAAGAGAGCCATTTTCCATATTGTTATGCTGCTGGATTTTGGTCTCAAACACACTCATCTCCATATTGCTTGAACCTTCAAGCATTCCCTTCCCATTCCCTATCTCTATAGACTCCCACAAGTCGTTCTTGGCCCAGAGAATAGTAGGGAAGACACTAGAGGTGGTCTACACACCGTTCGTGATCAAAGGAATCAAAGGGAGTTGCTAAATCGGTCTCCAAAAAGGTTGGTACAAATTCTGCTCTTTGCTTACGGTATTTGGACAACATGTTTTCATTTTCTAAAATTGATGTAGTTAAGTGCCTCCAATCCTAAAATTGCTTCCGTGTGTGTTATATGAACACCTTTAATTGGTATTAGCTCCCACTTGGACTAGAAACTCTAGTGGGATACAAGAAGTCAGGTGTGAGAGATACATAAAGACAATAAACTAGGGCATCAACCATACCCTTGAAGGATTGGAATTCCATAATTCCGTAAAGCGGAAGCGTGATTGGGACCGATTCGTAATTAATTTTGTTTAATCTAAAATACCAATACATTGGCAATAATATTAGAACTATTCTAAATATATATTAAGGCTAAGCATACAAAAATATTAGATCTAAATCTAATTTATAAAGTAACAAATTACTTACTCTCGTTGACGACTCAGATTAAATTCACCAACTGCTTGTGAATTAATCACGAACTAGTGTGAACACCACCACTATGGCTACACCGGTATGACTCTGAGACTTCTAGAGGCAGGAGAGTTGTGGGAGCGTTTGGGAGAATTCTCTGAGAGTAGGAGAATGAATGGGATACCTTTCACCCCACCCCAGGGGTCCTATATATAGTAAAGGCCAAGACCTTTTTCCTAATAGGAAAAGGGAGACCTTTTCCTAATAGGAAAAAGTCTCTAATTTTAATAAATAATTAATTAATTTCATAATTAATTAATTTCCCAATTAAATATCATATATTTAATCTTAGGGATTTTATTAAAATTAAAATTAATATGAATCCAATTCATATTAAATTTATTTGAACTCTTTCAAATATTTTCTTTCCTAATAGGAAAAGGTCTCTAATTTTAATAAATAATTAATTAATTTACCCAATTAAATATCATATATTTAATCTTAGGGATTTTATTAAAATTAAAATTAATATGAATCCAATTCATATTAAATTTATTTGAACTCTTTCAAATACTTTCTCTCAAGAATTAATTAATTCAAAAATTATATTATAAAGTTTCATAAACTTTATATTATAATGCATCAATATACATTATACGATTCCCCAAATAAATTGAACACTTTCAATTTACAATTTATACTTAATTGCCTTAAGTCTCTTTACGAGCTACCAGTGGGACCTAATGGACCTACATATCAGAAGCTCCAACGATACGAGACCAATTGGCCAAACTCATTGACCAAGTTTAGTCAACATTCGTTAACTGTGGGTCACTCCACTAAAGACCCACAGCTGCACTCTTCTCACTATAGAATATTTCTGTCTCCACGGATATCGACCAAGCAGTAAGTCAATCCTTCACGTGTGTTCGTAACACCAGCTGAGTCAAATTACCGTTTTACCCCTGGGTTACCTCTGGTTCCTTAAGTACCACTGATTCCTCTAATGAACAAGTTGTTTAGAGTCCAACCACTAAACAGGAGTTCCTCTCAGGCTAGGAGAGAACGGCGCGCCTTTGTTCAAGCCCTAGAATCAGCCCTTAAGGGAACACACATCTACTTACCCCAATAGGGGAAGGAGTGAACTCCATCTTGTACTGTTATGTTCCCAGCCCCCATTCGGTCTTGCCCCTGAAATGGTAGGCTTATTGAGTCGGCGAACTGGCCACTCTCACCCATACAAATCTAAGGACAGTCCCTCCTGAAAGGGGTTCATAACAGACTCAGGATTGAGATTGAGTTACCTAGGTCATCCTATTGAAATAGAAACCTAAACTAGTTAACGGCGTTACATCTAGTGGTTACTATTTCGCGGTCCGGTCTTATGCAAACTCATTGCATAGGATACCCCCACCCGCATGTCTCCTACATGGATGCTTTGGATCATTGCATCTGTATCGAATACAAGGTGGGCCGTATCACATAGTGTCACCAGGATAAGGTACCCAGCCTTATCCTTATACTATAGACCATTTAGGTTGTTACTTGGACACTGATCCCCGTATGTCCCCATATACTAGTCCAAGTTTCATTTAAACAACCTTGGATCTTAGTTTATTGGATTTAGGGTTTATTAATGCAAACTCGATTATTCAATAACCAAATTACTGAATTACTCAAATAACACTTTATTGAGATCGATTAATTTGTTTCATTTACTATCTACGAGTTTTAGGGCATAAAACCCAACAACCCTTACATTTCTCCCACTTGCCCTAGTCTAACAAAGCTCGTAGTCCTAGATTAACTAGGTGACCCTCAAAAACTTTAGTCGTGAGGGGTTTTGTAAACGGATCAGCCATGTTGTGCTCCAAAGCAATCTGCGTGACGATCACATCTCCTCATTGCACGATCTCCTTGATGAGATGATATTTACGCTCAATATGTTTTCCTCGCTTGTGACTTCGAGTTTCCTTAGAGTTTGCAACTGCTCCACTGTTATCACAATAGAGGGTGATGGGCAGTTGCATATTTTGAACAATTTCCAACTCTGATAGGAATTTTCTTAGCCATACTACCTCTTTTGCTGCTTCGCAGGCGGCTACGTACTCTGCTTCCATGGTAGAGTCAGCAATGCAACATTGCTTAATACTCCTCCATACTATTGCTCCTCCATTTAGAGTAAACACAGATCCCGATGTTGATTTCCTTGAATCTATATAGGTCTGAAAATCTGAGTCAGTGTATCCTGTAAAGATCAAATCCTTAGCTCCATACAAGAGCGTATAATCCCTAGTTCTCCTTAGATACTTAAGGATGTTTTTAACGACAGTCCAATGCGCATGTCCAGGATTAGACTGATATCTGCTGGCAATTCCTACGACATAGCATATGTCAGGTCTGGTACACAGCATGGCATACATCAAACTACCAACTGCTGATGCATAGGGAATACGTCTCATTTCCTCAACTTCTTGAGGTGTCTTAGGACTTTGTTCCTTTGACAGGTGAACCCCGTGCCTAAAAGGTAATAACCCTTTCTTAGAGTTCTGCATCGAATATCGTACCAACATTTTGTCGATATATGATGCTTGAGACAGTGCTAGCGTTTTGTTCTTTCTATTTCTTATGATTTGAATGCCCAGAACATTGAGCCTCACCCAAATCTTTCATTTGGAATTGAGTTGCTAGCCAATGTTTTACGTCAGTCAGAAATCCTACATTATTCCCAATAAGTAGGATATCATCTAGATATAGAACTAGAAAAGCTATAGTGGATTTGACGATTTTCTTGTAAACACAAGGTTCGTCAACATCCTTCTCAAAGCCATACGTTTTGATCGCAGTGTCAAAACGTATATTCCAGGATCTTGATGCTTGTTTTAATCCATAAAGGGATCGTTTAAGTTTGCAAACCTTTTGCTCATCACCCTGGACTATGAATCCCTCTGGTTGAGCCATATAGATAGTCTCTTCAAGATTGCCGTTCAAAAAGGCTGTCTTGCCATCCATTTGTCATATTTCATAATCATAAAATGTGGCAATGGATAAGAGTATTCTAATCGACTTAAGCATGGCAACAGGGGAAAAACTTTCTTCAAAATCCACTCCTTCCCGCTGGGTAAAACCCTTTGCCACAAGTCGAGCGTTAAAGGTTTGAACCTTACCGGCTTGGTCTCGTTTTCTTTTGTAGATCCATTTGCAACCAATAGGTTTTACCCCATCCGACTGCTCTACAAGTTCCCAGACCGAATTGAAATACATTGACTCCATTTTGAGATCCATGGCTTTGATCCATTGGTCCTTATCAACATCATTCATTGCCTGATTAAAGGTCAATGGATCCTCTATACCATCATCAACGGAAGCGCATCGAAAGGACCTTACGCCGAATATTAATTAGCATTAAAATACCGTTACGAAAAGGAAAAATAAACTTTAAACATGCTTTAAAGTTGCTGGAAAATACCTTTAAACATGCTGAAAAATAAATCTAAATTTATTTTCATGCTTTTCTAGAGAAACGGGAAAGAACCGTTACAAACCTTCGTTGTAGACTTGACCGTTCTTCGCCAACGATGCTCCAACGACCGAAAACGCAACAACTCCCTCTAGATTTCTTTGCTGGAAATTTCTTCTTCAAAGACACAATAACCACAGAGGTTACACCGGTATGTCTCTAAGTCTAGGAGGCAAAAGACTTGTGGGAGTCTTTCTCTAAGAGGGAGGCTAGAGAGAATTCTTTGGTCTTGTCTTGTGAGTCTAAGAGCAAGAGAAGAGTATTGAACTAATTAGGTCTAGTGTTCTATTTATAGAAGAGAGGCCATGAATAAAATATTCAATTAAATCAATTTTTTCCAAAATTGATTCAATCTTTATTCCTTTTTAATCAACCCAAGATCAATCAATTCCATAATTGATTAATCTTTTCCACAAATGACTAATTACTTCCAAAAGTGATTAGATCATTTCCATAAATGATTAATCACTTCCTTATGTGATTAAATATTTCCATAATTGATTAATTCCCGGCTAATGAATTCTTTAATTAATTAACCACCAATTAAATATCACATATTTAATTTTCGGCCTTGAATTAATTAATTTTGCCCAAATAGATTTTAGGCCTTAAAATTAATTAATTCATATTTGAACTCTTTCAAACTTCCATAAATTTATTGTGACTCAAATTTATATTAATATTTGAATTTCTTCAAATATTAATTTCTATCATAATAATATATCAATATATATTATATTGTTTCCCTTAGTAAATTGAACACTTTCAATTTACATTTATTACTTAGTTGTCTCAAATTACTTTATGAGCTACCAGTGGGACCTAATGGACCTGCAGATCAGAAGCTCCAACGATGTGAGATTAATTGGTCAAACTCATTAACCAAATTAATCAATATTCGTTAACTGTGTGTACATTCCACTATAGACTCACAGTTGCACTCTTCTCACTGCAGACATATTTTCTGTGTCCACGGATATAGACCAATATCGACTAGTTAGTCCTTCACAAGTGTCCGTAACACCAGCTGGGTCAAATTATCGTTTTACCCCTGGGTTACTTCTATTTCCTTAAGTACCAGTTCTCCTCTAATGAACAACCTGTTTGTGGTCCAACCATCAAAGAGAAAACCCTCTCGTGCCATTGAGAGGGTAGGGCCCTTTGTTCAAGACTTGGAGTGACCACTTAAGGGAACAGTCATCTGCTTCCTTAAAGTCAGGAAGGAGTGAATTCCATCTTGTACGATTATGTTCCCAGGTCCCCACTTGGTCTTGTCCCCAAAATGGTAGGCTTATTGAGTCGGCGTATTGGCCACTCTGACCCATACAAATCAAAGGACAATCCCTCATGAGCAGGAGTCCATAATCAACTCAAGATTAAGACCAAGTTGTCTAGGTCGTCCTAGTGAAATAGAAACCAACTAGTTAACGGTGGTATAACAAGTGGTTACTATTTCGTGGTCCGGTCTTATGCAAACTCATTGCATAGGATACCCCCACTCGCATATCTCCTACACGAATGCGTTGGATCATAGTGTTTGTATCAAATACAAAGTGGGTCGTATCCATAGTGTCACCAGGATAAGGCACCCAGTCTTATCCCTATACTATAGACCCTTTAGGCTGTTTCTTGAACAATGATCCCCATATGTCGCTACATATAGTTCAAGACTCATATTACAGCCTAGGATGTCTAGTTTATTGGATTAGGGTTATTTTAGGCAAAGACAAATATAAAATAACTAATAACATTTAATGGAAAAATATATCAATATTATTTCATTAATATCCGGTCAACGGTTACATTCACTATCTACGAGTTTTAGGGCATAAAACCCAACAAACTCCAACTTGAACTAAAACACTAGTTAGTGGGATGTAAATGCAATAATCTAAAGCTGGAAATGTCATGTATACTAAAATAATACAATGAACTAGGGCATCCTTATACCCATTATACATTTCTCCCACTTGCCTTAGATTGGACGACATACATATCTCGTAGACCTAGACCCTCTAGATGACCCTCAAACACTTTAGCTGTGAGAGCCTTCGTAAATGGATCAACGATGTTGTGCTCTGAAGCGGTCTTAGTGACGATCACATCTCCTCGTTGCACAATCTCCCGTATTAGGTGATACTTCCTCTCGATGTGTTTACCTCGTTTGTGGCTTCGAGGTTCTTTTGAGTTGGCTACAGCCCCACTGTTGTCGCAGTATAGTGTTATGGGCACGTTCATATTCGGAACAACTTCCAAATCAGTCAAGAACTTTCTAAGCCAGACTACCTCCTTAGCTACTTCGCAAGCTGCTACATACTCAGCCTCGATGGTTGAGTCTGCTATGCATCCTTGTTTGATGCTTCTCCAAACTACTGCTCCTCCATTGAGGATGAATACCAACCCTGATGTGGATTTTCTTGAATCCTTATCAGCTTGAAAGTCAGAGTCAGTGTATCCAGTAAGAATCAAATCCTTAACTCCATACACAAGCATGTAGTCCCTCGTTCTCCGAAGATTCTTGAGGATATTCTGACTGATACCTACTGACTACTCCCACTGCATAACATATGTCAGGCCTAGTGCAGAGCATAGCATACATTAAGCTGCCCACAGCTGAGGCGTAGGGAATGTGTCTCGTGTTCTCAATTTCTTGAGGTGTCTTAGGAGACTGTTCCTTAGACAGGTGTACCCCATGTCTGAAGGGTAATAATCCCTTTTTGGAGTTTTGCATCGAATATCGAGACAACATTTTGTCAATATATGTTGCTTGAGACAGTGCTAGCATTTTGTTCTTACGATCCCTAATGATTTGGATTCCAAGAACATATTGAGCCTCTCCTAGATCTTTCATTTGTAATTGGGCTGCTAGCCATTTCTTAACGTCAGTGAGGTACCCTACATCATTCCCAATGAGTAGGATATCGTCTACACAAAGTATTAGAAAAGCTACTTTCTTTTTGTTGATTTTATTGTACACACAAGGCTCATCAACGTTTTGGTCAAAACCAAAAGATTTGATCGCAGTATCAAATCTAATGTTTCATGATCTGGACGCTTGTTTCAATCCATAAATGGATCGATTGAGCTTACAAACCTTTTGCTCCAGACCTTGGGCTATGAACCCTTCGGGTTGAGACATGAAGATATTCTCTTCAAGATTACCATTCAGAAAGGCAGCCTTGACGTCCATTTGTCATATTTCATAGTCATAATATGTGGCTTGAAGGGATAAAAGCCCCACGCAGCGGAAAGTATTATGGAACCTACTCAGAGTCTTAGATTCTAATTGAAATACCAATACAATTTGCAAAATATTACAGCAATAAATCTATATTTAATGGGCTGTACATAGGCTATAAACATGCTAAAAAGATCAACTAGATTGATCCTAGTGATCAAGGATTTCATAGAAAACTTACTTTTGTAGAAAGCCTTGATCAATTCGCCTTTTCTTGCCAATAAGATTGAAAACACAGCAACCCTCTTGTGCGAACACCACCAATCGGCTACACCGGTATATCTCTAAGACTTCTTGAAGAAGGAGACTTGTGGGAGTCTTTGGGGAGAGATCTCTGAGAGAAGGAGAGACAATGGGATGCCTTTCACCCCACCCCAGGGGTCCTATATATAGGTAAAGGCCAAGACCTTTTCCTAATAGGAAAAAGGTCTAGGAATAAGTTCAAGTCTATTATCTGAACAATATCTAATTTTAATAATTAATTAATTCCATAATTAATTAATTACCCAATTAAATATCACATATTTAATCTTAGGGATTTTATTAAAATTAAAATTAATATGAATCCAATTCATATTAAATTTATTTGAACTCTTTCAAATATTTTCTTTCCTAATAGGAAAAGGTCTCTAATTTTAATAAATAATTAATTAATTCCATGATTAATTAATTACCAAATTAAATATCATATATTTAATCTTAGGGATTTTATTAAAATTAATATGAATCCAATTCATATTAAATTTATTTGAACTCTTTCAAATATTTTCTCTCAAGAATTAATTTTTGAAATTAATTCAAAAATTATCTTATAAAGTTTCATAAACTTTATATTATAATGCATCAATATACATTATACGATTCCCCAAATAAATTGAACACTTTCAATTTACAATTTATATTTGTTTGCTTCAAGTCTTTTTACGAGCTACCAGTGGGACCTAATGGACCTACAGATCAGAAGCTCCAACGATACGAGACTAATCGGCTTAAACTCATTAACCAAGTTAGTCTCCATTCGTTAACTGTGGGTCATTCCACTAAAGACCCTCAGCTGCACTCTTCTCACTGCAGAATATTTCTGTGTCCACGGATATCGACCAATACTACAAGTCAGTCCTTCACGTGTGTTCGTATCCCAGCTGGGTCAAATTACTGTTTTACCCCTGGTTTACATCTTTGTCCTTAAGTCCCCAGTGCTCCTCTAATGAACAACCTGTTTGAGGTCCAACCAACAAACAGAAGTCCCTCTCGCGCCATAGAGAGGGTTGGGCCCATTGTTCAAGTCCCGGAGACACCACTTAAGGGAACACACCTCTACTTACCCTAGAGTCGGGAAGGAGTGAATTCCATCTTGTGTGATTATGTTCCCAGCTCCCCACTCGGTATTGTCCCCAAAATGGTAGGCTTATTGAGTCGGCGAGCTGGCCACTCTCACCCATACAAATCAAAGGACAACTCCTCGTGAACAGGAGTCCATAATCCACTCAGGATTGAGACTGAGTTGTCTAGGTCATCCTAGTGAAATAGAAACCAAGCCAACTAACGGTGTTACAGTTAGTGGTTAACTATTTCGCGGTCCGGTCTTATGCAAACTCATTGCATAGGATACCCCCACTCGCATGTCAACTACATGGACGCGTTGGATCATAGCGTTTGTATCATAATAAAAAGTGGGCCGTATCCATAGTGTCACCAGGATAAGGTACCCAGCCTTATCCCTATACTATAGACCCTTTAGGCTGAATCTTGAACATTGATCCTCGTATGTCCCTACATATTAGTTCAAGCCTCATACTATCAGCCTAGGATGTTTAGTTTATTGGATTAGGGTTAATAAGACAAGATCTACTAAATACAAACAAAATAAACTATTTTATTAATGTTTGGTAAAATGTTACATTTACTATCTACGAGTTTTAGGGCATAAAACCCAACAAACTCCCACTTGAACTAAAACTCAAGATAATGGGAAAGAACATGTACAAGTAATCTAAAGTTGGAAATGGTAAATACAATAAACTAGGGCATCCTCATACCCTATTACACATCTCCCACTTGCCCTAGATTACATAATGTACATATCTCGTAGACCTAGACACTCTTGATGACCCTCAAACACTTTAGTCGGGAGAGCCTTCGTAAAAGGATCAACAATGTTGTGCTCTGAAGCGATCTTAGTGACGATCACATCTCCTCGTTGCACAATCTCTCGTATCAGGTGATACTTCCTCTCTATGTGTTTTCCTCGTTTGTGGCTTCGAGGTTCTCTAGAATTGGCTACAGCCCCACTGTTGTCACAGTATAATGTAATGGGCAAGTCCATATTTGGAACTACTTCCAAATCTGTCAGGAACTTTCTTAGCCAAACCGCTTCCTTGGCTGCTTCACAAGCCGCTACATACTCAGCCTCCATGGTTGAGTCCGCTATGCATCCTTGCTTGATGCTTCTCCAAACTACAGCTCCCCTGTTAAGGGTAAACACTGACCCCGACGTGGATTTCCTAGAATCCTTGTCAGACTGGAAGTCAGAGTCGGTGTATCCAGTGAGAACTAACTCTTTAGTCCCAAACACCAGCATGTAGTCCCTCGTTCTCCGAAGATACTTGAGGATTCCTTTAACGGCGGCCCAGTGGTCTAACCCCGGATTTGACTGATATCTGCTGACTATCCCTACAGCATAACAAATGTCAGGCCTCGTGCAGAGCATCGCATACATTAAGCTGCCCACTGCTGAGGCGTAGGGAATCCGTCTCATATCCTCAACTTCTTGAGGTGTCTTAGGACACTGTTCCTTAGACAAGTGAACCCCATGCCTGAAAGGCAACAAGCCCTTCTTGGAGTTCTGCATCGAATATCGGGACAACATTTTGTCGATATACGTTGCTTGAGACAGGGCTAGCGTTTTGTTCTTTCGATCCCGAATGATTTGGATTCCAAGAACATATTTGGCCTCTCCTAAATCTTTCATCTGGAATTGGGCCGCTAGTCATTCTTTTACGTCAGACAGATATCCTACATCATTCCCAATGAGTAGGATGTCATCAACATAAAGTACTATGAAAGCTACTTTGTTTTTGTTGATTTTCTTGTATACACAAGGCTCATCAACATTTTGGTCAAAGCCAAAAGATTTGATCGCAGTATCAAATCTAATGTTCCAAGATCTGGAAGCCTGTTTCAACCCATAAATGGATCGATTCAGTTTACAAACTTTTTGTTCCTGACCTTGGGTTATGAACCCTTCGGGCTGAGACATAAAGATATTCTCTTCAAGATTACCATTCAGAAAGGCAGTCTTGACATCCATTTGCCATATTTCATAATCATAAAACGTGGCTATGGATAAGAGAATTCTTATTGACTTTAACATAGCAACAGGAGAAAAAGTTTCCTCATAGTCCACCCCTTCTCTTTGGGTATAACCCTTTGCTACAAGTCTTGCTTTGAAAGTCTGTACTTTCCCAGTACCATCTCTTTTCCTCTTATAGATCCATTTACACCCTA
The DNA here is from genome assembly GCA_017139565.1 of Luffa aegyptiaca. Lineage (NCBI taxonomy): Eukaryota > Viridiplantae > Streptophyta > Magnoliopsida > Cucurbitales > Cucurbitaceae > Luffa > Luffa aegyptiaca. The sequence continues at coordinate 42,937,202 of CM029407.1, forward strand.
TGGGTTTCACCCTTTCAGGTGGATCTACAAGTTCCCAAACTTGATTGAAGTACATAGACTCCATCTCAAGGTCCATGGCTTTGGTCCATTCGTCTTTATCTACATCATTCATTGCCCATCGATAAGACAATGGATCCTCAACACCGTCATCAGGTATGACCACTTGTGTTTCAGTTAAACCCAAGTAACGGTCAGGTTGTATCACAACCCTCCCACTGCGTCGAGGCCCTCCTACTATGGGAGGAGGATGAGATTGACGTGAAGAACGGGCTCCTACATCAACTCTTGTTGAAGGACCAGCTTCATCAACAACCCTTGTTGACTCTTCTGTAGCTTCTCCTAATACTTGTTTACTACGTGGTTTGTGATCTCAAATGTGGTCTTCCTCCAAGAAAGTAGCGTTTTTCGATACGAACACTTTGTTTTCTTGAGGGTCGTAGAACAGACCACCTCTCGTTTCTTTAGGATAACCAATAAATTGGCATATTCTAGAACGGGGTTCCAGTTTCTTAGGATTTGTTACTAGCACGTGTGCAGGACAACCCCAGATACGGAAGTAACGCAAACTAGGTTTACGCCCCCTCCAGAGCTCAAAAGGTGTTTCAGAAACACTTTTTGATGGAACGTTGTTTAGAATATGAACTGCAGTCTCTACTGCATACCCCCAAAACGAGCAAGACAATTGATCATAGCTCATCATAGAACGAACCATGTCTAACAAGGTTCTATTTCTCCTTTCTGATACACCATTATGCTGAGGTGTACCAGGTGCTGAGAGTTGGGATTGGATTCCATGTTCTATCATATAGTCCTGGAATCTTTGATCCATGTACTCTCCACCTCGATTTGATCGAAGTGTTTTAATTGTCTTACCTAATAGGTTTTCAACCTCAGTCTTAAATTCTTTGAACTTTTCAAAAACTTCAGACTTGTGACCCATTAGGTATAAGTAACCACATCGAGAATAATCATCTATGAAAGAGATGAAATATTCATAACCTCCTCGAGCTTTTACATTCATTGGACCACAAAGATCCGAATGTATCAACTCTAGAGGTTCTTTGGCACGATAACCTTTTCCGATAAAAGGCCTCTTGGTCATTTTACCCTCGAGACACGATTCACAGGGTGGTAAAGATTCATCTTCTAAATCGGTTAGAAGTCCATTCTTTACCAAACGACCGATCCGATCGATGTTAATATGACCAAGACGTAAGTGCCAAAGATATGTGTTGTTACTTATTGGAGAAATCTTTTGCCTTTTATTTTGCATCTCAGCCGATTTAAATATCTCATGATTTAAAAGCGCTGTTGTGTTGGTTGGTCTTAACACATATAAGTTGTTTTCTAGCTTAGCAGAACATATAAATACTCCATTTCGACAAATGAACGCTTCATTTAATTCAAAAGAAATAGAATAATTGTGTTCTAACAATCCAGAAACAGAAATAAGGTTCCTCTTAATGCGAGAAACAACATACAAGTTTTCTAAAAACAAAAACTTATTTCTGAAAAACAACTTCGCAGCTCCCACTGCACTTGCTGAAATGACATCTCCTGTTCCAACCTTGAGTGTCATCTCACCATCTTGAAGCTGCTGGAAATCATTTCCCTGAAAAGCAGAACAGACATGATTAGTTGCTCCGGAATCTAAAATCCAGGCATACTCATCATGTTCAACAAGGCACGTTTCTAAAACAAGTAAATCAAATTTACCTTCCCTGTCATCCTTATTTTCAGCAGCTGCGGGAGCATTCCCCTTGTTTTCATGAATCTCATTGCACAGATAGAGCTGTAGCTCCTTTAAGAGATTCGTCAGGGTGTACATCATCATGTTCGCCATCGTATGTTTGCGAAATTTTAGGAAAATCTTCGGAAGAGATTCCAAGATGAATGCAACCTGAGTTCGCTCATCTATGACCGCCCCGTATGTTTCTGCCATGCTGAATTGGACCATCATTTCCAGGACATGTTCCCAGACAGACGTGCCCTCTTTCATGCGGCAGTTATAAACTCGTTTGAGAGCATTATAGTGGAGTTTTCTGGACAATTGTCCAAACATCTCCTGAAGAGAGTTCATAATCTCTCTTGCTGTAATAATGCTTTCATGTCTCTTAGCCAAAACTTCAGATAAGCTGGCTAAGATACAGACTCGGGCCTCATCATTGGCCTTTGTCCAGCGGTCATAAGCATCCTTTCTCGCTTGGGATGCATAGCAAGGGGGAACGGGAGGACAGTCCTCCGTTAAGACGAACCGGAGATCTTTAACAACCAGAATCGTATTAAGGTTGCATTTCCACGTAGGAAAGTTCTTGCCGGTTAATTTTTCATTTTTCAATAAAGCGATGATAGAGGAAGACATTGCTGGAAAAATAAATTTTTACCGTATTAGTTATCTTTGTCTTAACCCATCAAACAGGAAAATAAACAATTGCACAAATCCAATCAATTTTGCAAACAATCAATCAAAGAACCCTAACAAACTATCGATTGTGTTTAGCAACGATGCTTTAGAGGTTTAGAGAAACAGTCACCGAAGGGTGATCAGCTACTCCTCTAAAATGAGACTCTTCTCAGTCAACTCTATCACCAGAATACCTCATATTCCTATAGACATTGACCACCGTCGTTCAGTCAAGGATTCGTTAACGAATTAACTTATCCTCGTAAGTGTAACCCTCCCACTTTCAGATCCCAGAGGCACGCACCAACAGGCTACCGAAGGGAAAGACAACTGTTGGTAATTAGCCTAAGTGACCATATCCTTTCCAGGAGTTCACGGTGTTACGAACCCTATGATCAGGCCCTCCGAATGGATGGTTGCTCCAAGACAACACGCAGGCGGATCATAAGACTCTCACGGTGTGACCTATGGGTGGAGACCGAGGGATACGTTGACACGTGTCCCGCTCCCACTTACTATGGGCACTTTCCCCATTCACCTTGTTATTGACTCACGCAAACACTTTCCGAAGGGAGGTCGCGCTAAAACGACACGAAGCCGAGCATGGATCTCACGTTGTAAATATAGGGACATAGGAGTAAAAAATTTACCTCCCACTAAAGTGACCTATCGTACATTTTAGGGTTTATTAACCTAGATAAACCTGGCTAATTCAATTTATCTAAGTCTAATCCTATTATAACTATTATAATGAGAATTGTAATGTTCTAGGTGAATTAAACTCTTTTAACAAACCTAGCAACACTGTATGCTAACATGACTATGGTTATTTCAACTCAGGTTCCGGGTTTGTTCCCAGGTAGCAGGTGTTCCGTAAACCGTCAGCTTAAATACCTCCAGCCTTAGACAGAACGTAACCGGGAGAGTTCCCTTTTAACCATAGTAATGTAAAGTCTTTACTCTGAAGATCTAGGTGTATTAAACTCTTTTAATAAACCTAGTGACATTGCATGCTAACATTTAACCATGATTAATTCAACTCTGGTATTCCGAGTCAGTTCCCAGGTAGGAGGTGTTCCGTAAACTGTCAACTTAAGTACCCCCAACCTTAGACAGAACTTTATCAGTAGAGTTCCCTTATAATCATAGTAATGTTTGTCCTACTTAGTAGGTTAAAACTATTTTTAAAAAACTAAGCAAGACTTAATTCTAATCCTATTAGAATTAACGAGATCTTAGGTCTAATTAATTTTAAACATTTTAAAATTAATACATTTACCTATGATCCTATGTTTGCATGCAATCTTTATTATAGGTTGACGGTTTCTAATCATCAATTTTAAACTATTCAAAATTTTAATGATTAGCCCTATAATCATGCATACTATAGTTTTAAAATAATTAACAATCATATTGAAGTTAATATAATAAAACTATATATATTGCCTTGCATTGCATGAAATTAATATAACAATTATATTAAACTATGGATGTTTCATGCCCAATGCAACTTTGATTTCCATTATTAATAAATTAACAATTAAATTATTGCCAAAAATGGTAAATCAAAGTAGCTTGCTGCAAACAATTTTATTAAATATAACTATTTATATTTAACTAGGTAATTGTATGCATCATGCTTATCCTTTTTCATGATATTAATATAACTCAATTATATATTAAAAACTCATGAAAATAAACCCTGCATTTCAATCCATACATTATAACTAATTATAATATATATAAAATGCATGAGCATGTTTATAACCTAAGGTGGGATTTTAAATCTAAATGACATTCATAAAGCATTTAAATAGCGTATAAACCGATTAATTGGCTCCTAGGATAAAATAAAGCACATAAATTACAATAATTTAAGCTATTTTATCTTAAAAACATCCTTTTGCAGCTTCAGAACTGGACTAGACCGCACGAAACGACCCGAGCTGCTTCGAACCGGACCCCAAAATGCCAAAACATGCTTGAACCGTGCAAATAATGCATGAACCGGGTCAAATCTCCTTGAACCAGTCAAGAACCGGTCAAAAACTGAAGAACCACGGGAAAATAAAAATAATTCGCCAAAACTGCACTATACTAGGCTCGAACCCCTGAGATTTAGTTTCATAGAAGATTGCTCAAACCAACACAACAACTGCGCACTTCTATATATATATATATATACTTTTTAAAAATTCATCCGTTCCGCGCAATTCCTCTGCTTTCGCGAAATCGCGATAGCGTCGCGACGCTTGATGGACAGCGTCGCGACGCTGTTGCGTCTGGAGGCAAAAAACGGAAATTTTAGCGACTGTTCTTCGTGTTTGGCTTCGATTTTGGACGTGATTTTCAACGATCTTCATCATGAAACACCCTAGTCTAGACCCGGACTTACAGAGGATAATAGATTTACAAAATATGCCCAAAAACGCAGGGGCCTTTACATTGAACCATTCAAGAAAGCGTTAATCTATGGCCAAATTAATCGAAACCATTTATACGCAAACCATAACATTCATAATGCATAAATCCCACCAAGAACAAATTGCAAATTTCAATTTAAAATCAAGAACACTTGAGTTGGCTCTGATACCAATTGAAGGGATAAAAGCCCCACGCAGCGGAAAGTATTATGGAACCTACTAAGAGTCTTAGATTCTAATTGAAATACCAATACAATTTGCAAAATATTACAGCAATAAATCTATATTTAATGGGCTGTACATAGGCTATAAACATGCTAAAAAGATCAACTAGATTGATCCTAGTGATCAAGGATTTCATAGAAAACTTACTTTTGTAGAAAGCCTTGATCAATTCGCCTTTTCTTGCCAATAAGATTGAAAACACAGCAACCCTCTTGTGCGAACACCACCAATCGGCTACACCGGTATATCTCTAAGACTTCTTGAAGCAGGAGACTTGTGGGAGTCTTTTGGGAGAGATCTTTGAGAGAAGGAGAGACAATGGGATGCCTTTCACCCCACCCGAGGGGTCCTATATATAGGTAAAGGCCAAGACCTTTTCCTAATAGAATAAAGGTCTAGGAATAAGTTCAAATCTATTATCTGAACAATATCTAATTTTAATAATTAATTAATTCCATAATTAATTAATTACCCAATTAAATATCACATATTTAATCTTAGGGATTTTATTAAAATTAAAATTAATATGAATCCAATTCATATTAAATTTATTTGAACTCTTTCAAATATTTTCTTCCCTAATAGGAAAAGGTCTCTAATTTTAATAAATAATTAATTAATTCCATGATTAATTAATTACCCAATTAAATATCATATATTTAATCTTAGGGATTTTATTAAAATTAATATGAATCCAATTCATATTAAATTTATTTGAACTCTTTCAAATATTTTCTCTCAAGAATTAATTTTTGAAATTAATTAAAAAATTATCTTATAAAGTTTCATAAACTTTATATTATAATGCATCAATATACATTATACGATTCCCCAAATAAATTGAACACTTTCAATTTACAATTTATATTTGTTTGCTTCAAGTCTTTTTACGAGCTACCAGTGGGACCTAATGGACCTACAGATCAGAAGCTCCAACGATACGAGACTAATCGGCTTAAACTCATTAACCAAGTTAGTCTACATTCGTTAACTGTGGGTCATTCCACTAAAGACCCTCAGCTGCACTCTTCTCACTGCAAAATATTTCTGTGTCCACGGATATCGACCAATACTACAAGTCAGTCCTTCACGTGTGTTTGTATCCCAGCTGGGTCAAATTACCGTTTTACCCCTGGTTTACATCTTTGTCCTTAAGTCCCCAGTGCTCCTCTAATGAACAACCTGTTTGAGGTCCAACCAACAAACAGAAGTCCCTCTCGTGCCATAGAGAGGGTTGGGCCCATTGTTCAAGTCCCGGAGACACCACTTAAGGGAACACACCTCTACTTACCCTAGAGTCGGGAAGGAGTGAATTCCATCTTGTGTGATTATGTTCCTAGCTCCCCACTCGGTATTGTCCCCAAAATGGTAGGCTTATTGAGTCGGCGAGCTGGCCACTCTCACCCATACAAATCAAAGGACAACTCCTCGTGAACAGGAGTCCATAATCCACTCAGGATTGAGACTGAGTTGTCTAGGTCATCCTAGTGAAATAGAAACCAAGCCAACTAACGGTGTTACAGTTAGTGGTTAACTATTTCGCGGTCCGGTCTTATGCAAACTCATTGTATAGGATACCCCCACTCGCATGTCAACTACATGGACGTGTTGGATCATAGCGTTTGTATCATAATACAAAGTGGGCCGTATCCATAGTGTCACCAGGATAAGGTACCCAGCCTTATCCCTATACTATAGACCCTTTAGGCTGAATCTTGAACATTGATCCACGTATGTCCCTACATATTAGTTCAAGCCTCATACTATCAGCCTAGGATGTTTAGTTTATTGGATTAGGGTTAATAAGACAAGATCTACTAAATACAAACAAAATAAACTATTTTATTAATGTTCGGTAAAATGTTACATTTACTATCTACGAGTTTTAGGGCATAAAACCCAACATGGCTATGGACAAGAGAATTCTTATGAACTTTAACATGGCTATAGGAAAAAAAGTTTCCTCATAGTCAACCCCTTCCTTTTGGGTATAACCCTTTGCCACTAGTCTAGCTTTGAAGGTCTGTACCTTCCCAGTTGCATCTCTTTTTCTCTTATAGATCCATTTACATCCTATGGGTTTTACCCCATCTGGTAGATCTGCGAGTTCGCATACAGAATTGGAGTGCATTGACTCCATTTCCAGGTCCATGGCTTTAACCCATTCATCCTTATCTTCGTCATTCATTGCCTGTCGATAGGACAATGGATCCTCAATGCCATCATTAGGTATGACAGCCTGAGTTTCAGTTAAACCCAAGTAGCGATCAGGTTGTAATACAACCCTCCCACTGCGTCGAGGCATTCTCAACGTTTGAGAAGGATGAGATGGATCTGAAGAACTAGTTCCTTCATCAACCCTTGTTGAAGGTCCAGCTTCGTCAACAACTCTTGGTGATTCTTCAGTAGCTTCTCCTAATATTATTTTGCTTCGTGGTTTATGATCCCTCATGTGGTCTTCCTCCAAGAAGGTGGCGTTTGTCGATACAATCACCTTATTTTCTTGTGGGCCGTAGAAATAACCACCTCTCGTTTCTTTAGGGTAACGAAACGAGATGCGAACGAGGTTGACACAGTTTTGAACGAGGTTCCAGTTTCTTAGGATTTGTCACAAGCACGTGTGCTGGACAACCCCAGATGCGAAAGTGATGCAAACTAGGTTTACGCCCCTTCCATAATTCGAAAGGTGTTTCAGAAACACTTTTCGAGGGAACATTGTTCAAGATGTGTACTGTAGTTTCTACTGCATACCCCCAAAACGAGCTAGGCAATTGAGCATAGCTCATCATTGATCGAACCATGTCTAACAAGGTTCTATTTTTCCTTTCTGATACACCATTTTGTTGAGGTGTACCAGGGGCTGAGAGTTGGGATTGGATTCCATGTTCTATCATATAATCCTGGAATCTTTGATCCATATATTCTCCTCCTCGATTAGATCGAAGTACTTTAATTGATTTACCTAATAGGTTTTCAACTTCAGCCTTAAACTCCTTAAACTTTTCAAGGGCTTCAGACTTATGTCCCATTAGGTACAAGTAACCACATCTTGAATAATCATCTATAAATGAGATGAAATATTCGTACCCTCCTCAAGCTTTTACATTCATTGGACCACAGAGGTCTGAATGTATTAACTCTAAGGGTTCTTTGGCTCTGTAACCTTTTCTAGTAAAGGGTCTTTTGGTCATTTTGCCCTCGAGACAAGATTCACAAGGTGGCAGTGAATCATCTTCTAACTTGCTTAGAAGTCCATTCTTTACCAAACGACCGATTCTATCGATGTTTATATGACCAAGTCTAAGATGCCAAAGATGAGTATTGTTACTTGTTGGAGAAATCTTTTGCCTTTTTCTTTGAGTTTCAGCAGTTTTAAACAACTCGTGATTTAAAAGTGCTTTGTTTTCGGTTGGTCTTAATACATACAAGTTATTTTCTAATTTGGCTGAACAAATAAGTACACCATTCTTATAAATGAACGCTTCATTCATATCAAAAGTAACTGTATACGATTGTTCAATCAAACATGAAATAAAAATTAAGTTCCTCTTAATCTTGGTAACAATTAACAAACTTTCTAAAAGTAAAAATCTATTTCTAAAAAATAACTTCGCAGCTCCCACTACTTTAGCTGAAATGACTTCTCCAGTTCCGACCCTGAGTGTCATTTCCCCATCGTTCAACTGCCGAAAGGAATTATTTTCCTGAAAAGAAGAGCAAACATGACTAGTTGCTCCTGAATCAAGTATCCAGGTAAACTCATCATGTTCTACTAGGCATGTTTCTAAAACTAGTAAATCAAATTTACCTTCCTTTTCCTTCTTTTTCTCAGCATGGTACTTTGGGCAGTTTCTCTTCCAGTGTCCATCTACATTGCAGTGGAAACACTTATCCTTGTCTGCTACAACTTTGGCTTTTCCCTTGCTTTTAGCAGCAGTCGCGGGAGCCTTCCCCTGGTTTCCTTTCTTCTTCTGAATCTTCTTCGAAGAAGTGGCTACAGATTTAGTTCCAGAGGATGAACCCTTCTCGAACTTTCTTTTAGAGTGAACAACGTTTTCCTCTCCTTCTACTTGTCCCTTGTTCTTAAGAAGAGACTGATAGAGTTGTAGCTCATTCAGGAGGCTAGTCAAGTTGAATACTATTTTATTCATCATTGCATTGCTTCGAAACTGTAGAAAACTCTTCGGAAGAGATTCTAAGATGAATGCAACCTGACTACGCTCATCTATGACCACTCCGTTTGCTTCTGCCACGTTGAATTGGACCATCATATCCAGGACATGTTCTCGAACAGACGTGCCCTCTTTCATGCGGCAGCTATAAATGTATTTGAGAGCGTCATGGTGGAGTTGGTAGGACGGTTGTCCAAACATCTCCTGGAGAGAGTTCATAATCTCCCTCGCTGTTACCATGCCCTCATGCCTTTTAGCCAAAACTTCAGATAAGCTGGCTAGGATATAGACGCGAGCTTTATCATTGGCCTTTGTCCAGCGGTCATAAGCATCCTTAATTGCTTGGGATGCATTACGACCAGGGGCTGGAGGACAATCCTCCGTTAAGACGAACCGCATATCATCGACAACAAGAATCGTATTCAGGTTCGACTTCCACGTAGCGTAATTTTCGCCGGTTAATTTCTCATTTTTAAGCAGAGAGACTATTGAGGAAGACATTGCTGAAATTTAAACAAACAATGACCGTATTAGTTATCTTTGCCTTAACCCATCATACAAGCAAACAATTGCACACAATCCAATCAATTTAGCAAAACAAGCAATCACAGAACCCTAAAACTATTGATTTAGTTTTGCAACGATATTTCAGAGGTTTAGAATATCAGCCACCGAAGGGTGATCAGGCACTCCTCCTCTGAAATGAGACATTTCTCAACTAATTCTAATTCCAGAATAACTCATATTCCTATAGACATTAGCCACCGTTGTTCGGTTAAGGATTTGTTAACACTTTTAACTCATCCTTGTAAGTGTAACCCTCCCACTTTCAGATCTCAAAGGCACGCACCAACAGGCTATCGAAGGGAAAGACAACTGTTGGTAATTACCCTAAGAGTTCCTATCCTATTCAGGAGTTCATGATGTTCCGAATCCTATGATTAGGCCCTCTGATGGGATGGTTGCGCCAGGACAACCTGCAGGCAGATCATAGGACTCTCACGGTGTGACCTAGGGGGGGAGATCGAGGGATACGTTGACACGTGTCCCACTCCCACTTACTCTAGACATTTTTCTCATTCACCTTGTTATTGATTCATGCAAACATTTTCTGAAGGGAGGCCGCTCCTAAGGCGACTCGAAGCCGAGCATGAACCTCATGTTGTGAATATAGGGACGTAGGAGCAAAACTTGATTTAAATCTCGTTCTGTAATTTTCCTCCCATTGAAAATGTCCTAAGGTTAATTTAGGGTTGTTTAACTTAGATAAAATTCTGCTAAGTCAATCTATCTAAGTCTGATCCTATTATAACAATTATGGATAGGATTCAACTGCAATGTTTTAGGTGAATTAAACTCCTTTTAATAAACCCAACATTGCAAGTCAACATTACTATGGTTAATTCAACTCAAGGTTCGGGCCAGTTCCCAGGTAGGAGGTGTTCCGTAAACCTTCAACTTAAATACCCCCAACCTTAGACAGAACTTTACCGAGAGAGTTCCCTTATAACCTCAGTAATGTAAGGTCTTTACTCTAAAGATCTAGGTGCATTAAACACTTTTAACAAACCTAGTGACATTGCCTGCTAACATTTAACTATGATTAATTCAACTACGGTATTCCGGGTCAGTTCCCAGGTAGGAGGTGTTCCGTAAACCGTCAACTTAAATACCCCCAACCTTAGACAGAACATTACTGGTGGAGTTCCCTTATAATCATAACAATGTTTTTCCTACTTTGTCAATTAAAACTATTTTTAATTCTAAGTAAGAAATAATTCTAATCCTATTAGAAACCGATCTAGGTCTAATTAATTTTAAACAATTTAAAATTAATCCAATTTATCCTATGATCTTATGTTTGCATGCTATTCTTGATTATAGATTGACGGTTTCTAATCATTAATATTAAAGAACTTATTTCAAATTTTAATGATTAATCCTATAATCAAGAATCTAGGGTTTAATTCATTCAACAATCTCATTCAAATTAAATAAATTAAACCATACTAATTGCATGAATAATATAACAATTATATTATTAACTATGGATGTTTCATACTTCATGCAATTTTGAGTTTCTTTTAACATAACAATTATAAGCCAATCAAGAAAATCAATCAAGCATGCTTCATTCATCACATTAAACATAACTCTTTATATTTAATTTAAGTAATGACATGCTTCATGCTTTCCAATTTTTCATATAATTAATATACACTTATATTAAAAAATATGAAAATAATTCCATGCATTTAAAACATACATTATAACAATTTATAATATATAAATAAATGCATGAGCATGTTTATAACCTAAGGTGGGATTAATAATTCTATATGACATCCATAAAGCATATAAATAGCAATTGAACCGGTTAATTTTGGCCCCTAGGATAAAATAAAGCATTAAATTACATTAATTTTAGCTTAATTCTATCCTAAAATCCTTCTGCAGCTCCAAAATCTGGTCTAGACATCACGAACCGCCTCGAATCACCTCGAACCACCTCGAACCAGCCTCCAAAATCACGGACCAAGACAAAAAGTAGCTGAATCGGACCAAATATGTCCCAGCCCAGCCGAACCGGAGTGAACCGGATCGCCCACCAGCTTGAACCGCGCCTGTTGAAGCCCTAGGGCGCGCCGCATCGTGACAGCGTCGAGACGCTTGCATCGCAGCGTCCCGACGTTGTGCACTTTCCTTACCTGAGCGCCTGCGGTATCGAGACAGCGTCGAGACGCTTTTGGAGTAGCGTCCTGACGCTATTGCATCTGGAGGCAGAATCTGGGCAGAAACTCACGTTTTCTTCGGTTTTGGCTCCGATTTCAGCAGCGATTTCTCCGATTTTCATCTCATAAAAACCTATTATAGACCCAGACTTACATAGGACTCGATTTTACATAAAATACCCGAAACACCGGGCCTTACATGATCAAAATCACATAAAAATAAAATCTATGCCCATAAAATTAACCTAAACAGTTCAATGTAAACCTAACATACATTATGCATAAATCCCACCTATTAGAGCCTATCGCAATATTTTAATATTAATTAATAGGGATAGCGATGACTCTGATGCCGATTGTAGGGAATAAAAGTCCCCACGCAGCGGAAGCGCATCGAAAGGACCTTACGCCGTATATTGATTAACATTAAAATACCGTTACGAAAAGGCAAAATAAACTTTAAACACGCTTTAAAGTTGCTGGAAAATAGCTATAAACATGCTGAAAAATAAATCTAAATTTATTTTCATGCTTTTCTAGAGAAATGGGAAAGAACCGTTACAAACCTTCGTTGTAGACTTGACCGTTCTTCGCCAACGATGCTCCAACGACCGAAAACGCAGCAACTCCCTCTTTATTTCTTTGCTGGAAATTTCTTTTCAAAGACACAATAACCACAGAGGTTACACCGGTATGTCTCTAAGTCTAGGAGGCAAAAGACTTGTGGGAGTCTTTCTCTAAGAGGGAGGCTAGAGAGAATTCTATGGTCTTGTCTTGTGAGTCTAAGAGCAAGAGAAGAGTACTGAACCAATTAGGTCTAGTGTTCTATGTATAGAAGAGAGGCCATGAATAAAATATTCAATTAAATCAATCTTTTCCAAAATTGATTCAATCTTTATTCCTTTTTAATCAACCCAAGATCAATCAATTCCATAATTGATTAATCTTTTCCACAAATGACTAATTACTTCCAAAAGTGATTAGATCATTTCCATCAATGATTAATCACTTCCTTAAGTGATTAATTATTTCCATAATTGATTAATTCCTGGCTAATGAATTCTTTAATTAATTAACCACAAATTAAATATCACATATTTAATTTCCGGCCTTGAATTAATTAATTTTTCCCAAATAGATTTTAGGCCTTAAAATTAATTTATTCATATTTGAACTCTTTCAAAATTCCATAAATTTATCGTGACTCAAAATTATATTAATATTTGAATTTCTTCAAATATTAATTTCTCTCATAATAATATATCAATATATATTATATTGTTTCCCTTAGTAAATTGAACACTTTCAATTTACATTTATTACTTAGTTGTCTCAAATTACTTTATGAGCTACCAGTGGGACCTAATGGACCTGCAGATCAGAAGCTCTAACGATGTGAGATTAATTGGTCAAACTCATTAACCAGATTAATCAATATTCGTTAACTGTGTGTACATTCCACTATAGACTCACAGTTGCACTCTTCTCACTGCAGACATATTTTCTGTGTCCACGGATATAGACCAATATCGACTAGTTAGTCCTTCATGAGTGTCCAAATTACCGTTTTACCCCTAGGTTACTTCTATTTTCTTAAGTACCAGTTCTCCTCTAATGAGCAACCTGTTTGTGGTCCAGAAATCAAAGAGAAAACCCTCTCGTGCCATTGAGAGGGTAGGGCCAATTGTTCAAGACTCAGAGTGACCACTTAAGGGAACACTCATCTGCTTCCTTAAAGTCGGGAAGGAGTGAATTCCATCTTGTACGATTATGTTCCCAGCTCCCCACTTGGTCTTGTCCCCAAAATGGTAGGCTTATTGAGTTGGCGTATTGGCCACTCTGACCCATACAAATCAAAGGACAATCCCTCATGAGCAGGAGTCCATAATCAACTCAGGATTAAGACCAAGTTGTCTAGGTCGTCCTAGTGAAATAGAAATCAACTTGTTAACGGTGTTATAACAAGTGGTTACTATTTCGCGGTCCGGTCTTATGCAAACTCATTGCATAGGATACCCCCACTCGCATGTCTCCTACACGAACGCGTTGGATCATAGCGCTTGTATCAAATACAAAGTGGGCCATATCCATAGTGTCACCAGGATAAGGCACCCAGTCTTATCCCTATACTATAGACCCTTTAGGCTGTTTCTTGAACAATGATCCCCATATGTCACTACATATAGTTCAAGACTCATATTACAGCCTAGGATGTCTAGTTGATTGGATTACGGTTATTTTAGGCAAAGACAAATATAAAATAACTAATAACATTTAATGGAAAAATATATCAACATTATTTCATTAATATCCGGTCAACGGTTACATTCACTATCTACGAGTTTTAGGGCAAAAACCCAACAACTGGAGCATCTGGTTCTGTTCCAGATGTGGAACCACCATATATGCCACCCCCACCTTATGTACCACCTCTACCTTTTCCACAAAGGTAGAAGCCTAAGAATCAGGATGGTCAATTTAAGAAGTTTTTAGAGATTCTTATGCAATTGCGTATAAATATCCCTTTAGTAGAAGCTATAGAGCAAATGCCAAATTATGCTAAATTTCTTAAGGATATTTTGACTAAAAAGAAGAGGTTAAGTGAGTTTGAAATTGTATCTCTTACTGAGGAATGTAGTGCTATTCTTAACAATGGGCTAAAAACCATGTCTAAGGATCCAGGATCATTTACTATTCCTGTCTCAATAGGTGGAAAAGAGTTAGGTAGAGCACTTTGTGATTTAGGCGCAAGCATTAACCTTATGCCTCTTTCGGTCTATCGAAAGCTAGGTATTGGTGAAGCTAGGCCTACCACAGTCACACTTCAACTAGCTGATAGGTCTATCACAAATCCAGAGGGTAAAATTGAGGATGTCTTAGTAAAAATAGATAAATTCATATTCCCTGTTGATTTTATTATCTTAGATTATGAGGCAGATAAAGATGTCCCAATTATTCTTGGTCGTCCATTTTTTGCTACTGGTAGGGCATTGATAGATGTTCAGAAAGGGGAATTAACAATGAGGATTTATAATAAGGAAGTGAAATTTAATGTTTTTAAGGCCATGAAGTATCCAGACGAAGTGGAAGATTGTTGTTTCATTAGGATTCTGGAGAACACAATTGTTGAGACAGCAATGGAGGATTTGACAAACAAGCATTTGGAAGATCATGGAGAGATTAGTGTAGAGGATTTAGAAGTTTGTTCTTTAGAAAGAAAAAGTGAAAAATAAGTTTCTAGGTGTGAGAATGTTTTTTAATCTTTAGATTTGGATGAAAGGAAGGCTCCTCCTATTAAGCCATCCCTGATTGAGGCACCCACTTTAGATTTGAAGCCCTTGTCGGATCATCTAAAGTATGTGTATCTTGAGGACAATGAATAATTTAAGTTTGGGGGACTTTTTTCTACTCTGCTTGTTTTGCTCGAGCATTCCTCTCCTTCATAATTATTATTTTTTTTAGGTTGTTGAGTAACCAGGGATATTTGTGACACCCACAGTTTGTCTTTGTGTCAAAAGATGACCTAGAAAATATTGGAAAAAATAAGAAAAAATTATTTGCTGAATTTTGTTTTTTGTAAATTTTGCTGAGATAATTCATGGAGCAAAAGTTTTGAAGGATGAATGATAATCTAGCAGTATTCTGTCTCCCAGGGCTTAAGTGAGCTTCATCATAAAATGTCGCCATTCTGATAAGCAAGGGATAGAATAACTAAGGATTTTTGAGCTTAACAATGAGTATTTAGTCCAGTTGATGATGAGCTTGAGGCAAGGGCATACTGCACCATAAAGTGGGTCATCTCATGCTTAAAAGCTTATGACTGTAGGGCTGCTTTAAGTCTGAAGAACAAAAACATAAACCCCATAAAAATGTGTTTAAATATGTTAAATAATAGAGCTAGGTTGTGGCAAGTTCTTAGGATTGAGTTAAAGGTGGTGATTATTTGTCCATGCTGAAAGAATTATTTTGCTGCAACAGTGCTTGTTTTTCCAGAATGCTCAGGTAAAGGTTGAAGGTAGTGTTGGATTATTTGTTCTGATTAAGTTTTGCTATGTCAAATGTTTTGAATTCTTAAGGGAAGGTTAGTTAGTATTGCTCGGGACGCGCAATAGTTCAAGTTTAGGAGTATGATAACTCTCCAAAAGGGAGTTATTTAGGCCTTATTTCTATAGTGTTTTGTGTGTCATTTGTGTTAAGTGGGGATGCTTTTAGTGTTGGGATTGGTGTCCTAAAACTCGTAGATAGTGAATATTAAACGAATTATATACTTATTCGATAAAGGCGTTATCGAGATTAATTCAGTAAAGTAAATTGCACATATAATAACCCAAATCCAATAAACTAAGATCCATGGCTATAGGATGAACACTTGAGCTTTATGTAGAGACATAAAAGTGGATCAAGCTTGAGTAATAGCCAAAACGGTCTATAGTATAGGGATAGGGTTGGGTACCTTATTCTGGAGACACTATGAGACGCGACCCACTTTATAGATGGTATAGACGATGTGATCCTAAATCGTCCATGTAGAGACATGCGAGTGGGGGCGTCCTATGCAATGAGTTTGCATAAGACCAGGACCAAGAAATAAGTCACTCTCGCTTTATAACACCGTTTACTGACGAGACTGACTATTTCATGTGATGACCTAGGTAACTCGATCTTAATCCTGAGCTAACTATGAACTCCTGTTTATTCGGACTTATCCTTAGATCTGCATAGGTGAGAGTGGCTTAGTATCGCCGACTCAATAAGCCTCCCATTTCAGGGATAGGAACGAGTAGATAGCTGGGGACATAGTCGTGCAAGAAGGAATTCACTCCTACCCGAATTAGGGATAATAGAGAGGTTGTTCCCTTAAGTGCTGACTCCGGGGCTTGAACAAAGGGATCCCGCCCTCTCATTGGCCCGAGAGGGACTCGGTTTATTGGTTGGACCATAAACCAATTGTTCATTAGAGGATCAGTGGGACTTAAGGAACTAGAAGTACTATAGGGGTAAAACGGGCTTTTGACCTAGCTATAGCTACGAACAACCTGTGAAGGATCGACTTACTAATCATGGTTAAATCAAGTGGACAAAAAAAATATGTCTATAGTGAGGGGAGTGCAACTATCGGGCTATAGTGGAGTGTCCCGGTAGTTAACGAATGTTGGCTAGCTTGGATAATGAGATTAGTCGGTTAGCCTCGAATCGTTGGAGCCCATGATCTATAGGTCCATTAGGTCCCCCTACTAGCTCATATCGGAACAAAGCCTAGAACAAAAAGATAGGAAGCTTTGAATCGTTCAAAATGGGGAAAACGTGTATTATCGTAAATTGTGTTTGACACAATAATTTAATTATGAATTAAATTAGAAAATGAGAGATGGAGTATTTAAAAGTGTTTTGAATACCATATATATGTATTAGGAATCATATATAATTCATGGCACTAGGTGATAAAGATTAATTGGATTAATCATGTAAAAATTACTTGGAATTGTACAAATTAATTGCCTAGAAATCAATTTCAATTTTGAATTGAAATAGGAATGAATTGCAAGCTGAAAATTGAGAATTTAAATTCAATTTTAAGTGGATTTAGTGGCATTCCCACTCTTGCATGTTGATGCATAGTGGAAAACAACACAACCATGCACTAGTTGCATGTGTTGTGAATTAAACACCTAGAATCCACTTTGAGTTGCAATTTCACCATGTGTCTAGTGTCATGAGGCTTCTCTTTGCATGGAAGATGTCTATATAAGAAGTATGAATCAGATTCAAATGAGAGAGAGCCATTTTCCATATTGTTATGCTGCTGGATTTTGGTCTCAAACTCACTCATTTCCATATATCTCTCTAGTGCTTGAACCTTCAAGCATTCCCTTCCCATTCCCTATCTCTATAGACTCCCACAAGTCGTTCTTGACCCGGATCATAGTAGGGAAGACACTAGAGGTGGTCCACACACCGTTCGTGTTCAAAGGAATCAAAGGGAGTTGTTGAATCGGTCTCCAAAAGGTTGGTAAAAATTCTGCTCTCTCCTTACGGTATTTGGACAGCATGTTTTCAGTTTCTAAAATTGATGTAGTTAAGTGCCTCCGATCCTAAAATTGCTTCCACATGTGTTATATGAACACCTTCAATTGGTATCAGAGCATGATTAAGGCACCTAACATGCATTAATTTTAGCTTGGTGGGTAGCTTTTCATATGATGAAATTGTGTAAAAACTAAAGAAAATTGGTTTTGGGATTGATTTTAATTTTCAGTCAATTCGTTGGAATTAATTGTAATTGCCTACATGTTTATGGGCTTTAATGTGTTCATATGGAGTCTATAAAATTTGAGAGTCAATAGAGTCCATTTAGGCCGTCAATTTGAAGAAATTTGGAGACTGCTCGCTGCTGGCCGAAAATTCCAGCATGCTGCTTTTTAGTTCCAGCTCAAGTACGTTCTTCTCGTAACGGTAAAATGGTCCGGTTCAAGCAATCCAAAGGTGGTTCGGGTCGGTTCGAATGGTTCGGAAGCGGTCCAAGCCCTATTTGAAATTATTATTGTAATAATTTTAGTTTTTATTTTTGCTTGATTAAAAATCCCAAAACCAATTCACTTTAGTAAATTTAATTAATTATGCATTATTGAATGTATGTTTTAATTAAATAGTATTTTATGTGCATAATGTATGTCATTTATATTTAAAACCCCACCATAGGAAAGCATGTTCATGCATTTGTTTAATTTGAATAAGTGTTATTTATTAATTCAAATGCATGAGGGAAATTTCATGTTTTATTAATATAAGAGTTGTATTAATTTAGGGAGATTCATGCTTGAATGGTTAATTAAAATTGATTAATTCTTATAATAGTTATAATTATTAAATGATAAAATTAACCAAGCATGAACATGAAATTTCATTAGTTTGATTATAATTGTTATACTCAAATTAGGCTTGTTATGGATTTGTTTTATAATTGTTATAAAAGAGATAGAAATCTAAAATCTATAACAAGATAAAGAGCATGCTCACTTAGGTTAATGAACTTTCAACAATTCGATCAACTTGCATAGTTTAGGTCGATATCCTGTAAAACAACGGTTACGAGAGAACTCACCCGACAAAATGCTGTCTAAGGCTGGAGGTATTTAAGTTGACGGTTTACGGAACACCTCCTACCTGGGCATTGAGTCGGTTCTTGAGTTAAGTTAACTCGAGTTTTATGAGCATGCGTGAGCGGTGTGAGGTTTTAAAGTGGTATCACCTAGACATCGTAGTATAAAGAGTTATACAAACCTAGACATAGGTTGTTTCTAAAGGGTGCTTTTCTTATAACTTGAATGATTGATTGTTATATGCTTTAAAACACCATTAGAAAGCATGTTATAGGGTTTATTCATTAAAAGTTATAAGAGTTATAAAAGTTGATGAATAGAAACCGTAAAATCTATAACAAAGAGTTGCATGCTAACATAGGATCTTAGGATCTTATCATTCTTTAAATAGTTTAAAATGAAATAGACCTAAGATCGCCTTTTTCTAATAGGATTAGAAATATGTCTTACTTAGTTTTTTAAAATAGTTTTGAAATTCGAGTAAGTAGGACATAAGACCTTGGTTATAAGGGAACTCTCCCGGCAAATGGTTCGGAACCTGAGTTGAATTAACCATAGTCTTACTAGCATGCAATGTCACTAGGTTATTAAAAGTGTTTAATCACCTAGACATTTAGTGTAAAGACCTTGTTTAATAAGGCATAGACTTAGATAGATTCATTTAGCCGGAATTTACCTAAGTAATAAGACCCTAAAACTTTACAACACTTTAGTGGGAGGAAAAGTATAGAAACGAAATATTCATATTAAGTTTCTACTCTCACGTCCCCCTGAGTTCACACCGTGTGATCCATGTTTGGCCTCAAGGCGCCCTGGGAGCGTCCCCCTACGGATGGTGTTTGCATGGGTTAATATCAAGGTGAATGGGGAAAGTGTTCATAGTAAGTGGGAGAAGGAAACGTGTCAAACGTATCCTGCGGTCTCCATCATTAGGTTGCACCGTGAGATTCCTATGCGCTGCCTGCGAGTCGCCCTGGGAGCGATCACCCTACGGAGGGCTTGCGCATGGGATTCAGAACAACGCAAACTTCAGAAATGGATAGGGTTTCCTAGGGCCATTCCCAACATTTGCTCTTCCCTACGGTGGCATTGTTGGGGCCGTCCTCTGCGATCTGAAAATGATGGGTAACACTTACAAGATGGTCTTGACCAAATTAACGTTAGCTAATAACTATTGGAGTAAGAGTTATTCTTGGAATAGTATTTGGCCGAGATTGTCTCGATTCAGAAGAGGAGTAGGTGACTGCCCTACGGTAGCGGTTATTCTAAACCCCTGAAGTATCGTTGCAAAATAAATCAATTGTATATATGGGTCGATGATTGCTTTTGCTAAATCTGATTGGATAAATGTCATTAATGGGTTTAGTGCATGTTTTTAATAGAGATTAATTTGTTTGTTTCAGCAATATGTCGAAAAACGTATGTGCTTTGTCAAATGCCAAATTAAACGGTTTAGTACATACGACTAAGAATACTTGCTTAAACGCTAAACACGTGGCAAAGAATTTAGGTTCGGTCTCAACTGAGGAATGTCCTCAAACTAACTGCATAGCCAAGAAAAACATGATCCACGACTCTAAATGCGATTTATTAGTCTTGGAAACGTGTTTAGTGGAAAACGACGATTCTGCCTGGATACTCGATTCAGGTGCCACTAATCACGTATGTTCTTCATTTCAAGGAATGAGTTCTTGGCAACAGCTAATAGCTGGAGAGATGACTCTTAAAGTTGGAACAGGAGAAGTCATCTCGGCTATTGCAGTGGGAGATGTAAAATTATTCTTCACCAAGGAACGTTACATGATATTAGATAATGTATACATAGTTCCGAAAATTAAAAGAAATTTGATTTCTTTATCTTGTTTATTAGAACAAGGTTACTCAATTTCTTTTTCTGTTAATGAAGCGTTCATAACTAAAAGAGGCATTGATGTTTGCTCTGCAAACTTGAAGAATAAATTGTATGTTTTGAGACCAATTGAGTCTAAAGCTATTTTAAATCACGAGATGTTTAAAACCGCTGAGACTCAACCTAAAAAGCGAAGAGTTTCTCAAGATACCTATCTCTGGCACTTGAGGTTAGGCCATATCAATCTCAATAGGATTGGGAGATTGGTCAAGAGTGGACTTCTAAACAAGTTAGAAGACGACTCGTTGCCTCCTTGTGAGTCATGCCTTGAGGGAAAGATGACAAAACGACCTTTTACCGGAAAAGGTTATCGTGCCAAAGAGCCCCTAGAGCTCATTCATTCGGACCTCTGTGGACCAATGAACATTAGAGCTTGAGGAGGGTACGAATATTTCATCAGTTTCATTGATGATTATTCGAGGTATGGCTATCTCTACCTAATGCATCATAAGTCCAAGGCTTTTGAAAAGTTCAAGAGTACAAGACTGAGGTTGAGAACCTATTAGGTAAGACGATAAAAACACTTCGATCCGATCGAGGTGGAGAGTATATGGACTCAAGTTTTCAAGACTATTTGATAGAGCATGAAATTACGTCCCAACTCTCAGCCCCTGGTACACCTCAGCAAAACGGTGTATTAGAAAGGAGAAACAGAACCTTGTTGGACATGGTTCGTTCGATGATGAGTTATGCTCAGTTGCCTAACTCGTTTTGGGGATATGCAGTAGAAACTGTGGTTTATATCTTGAACGTAGTTCCATCAAAGAGTGTTTCTGAAACACCGTTGAGCTCTGGAAAGGTCGTAAAGCTAGTTTACGACATTTCAGAATTTGGGGATGCCCTGCATACGTGCTAGATGCAAACCCAAAGAAATTGGAGCCTCGTTCTAGATTTTGCCTATTTGTAGGCTATCCCAAAGAAACGAGAGGTGGATACTTCTTCGTTCCTGAGGAAAATAAAGTACTTGTATCGACAAATGCTACATTCCTAGAAGAAGACCACCTCAGAGAACACAAGCCACGAAGTAAAGTCGTATTAAGTGAACTATCTAACGAAGCTACCGAAACATCAACAAGAGTTGTTGATGATGCTGGCACCTCGAGTCAATCACGTCCTTCTCAAGAAATAAGAGAACCTCGACGTAGTGGGAGGGTTGTTAGACGACCTGATCGCTATTTGGGTTTAACTAAAACTCCAGTCGTCATACCTCATGACGGAATCGAGGATCCATTAACCTTTAAACAGGCAATGGATGATGTTGCCAAGAACGAGTGGATTAAAGCCATGGACTTGGAAATCGAGTCCATGCATTTTAATTCAGTATGGGATCTTGTAGATCAATCTGAAGGGGTTAGACCCATAGGGTGTAAATGGATCTACAAGAGAAAACGAGATGCTGCTGGAAACGTACAGACCTTTAAGGCACGACTGTGGCAAAGGGTTTTACCCGGCGGGAGGGGATTGACTATGAAGAAACCTTCTCCCCTGTTGCCATGTTGAAGTCGATCAGGATACTTTTATCCATCGCCACGTTTTACGATTACGAAATATGGCAAATGGATGTCAAGACTGCCTTTCTGAAGAAAGTATCTACATGTCTCAGCCAGAAGGGTTCATTGCTCAGGATCAAGAGCAAAAAGTTTGCAAGCTTAAACGATCCATTTATGGATTAAAACAAGCGTCTAGATCATGGAATATGAGATTTGATACTGCGATCAAATCTTATGGCTTTGAACAAAACGTTGATGAACCTTGTGTTTACAAAAGGATCATCAACAACTCCGTAGCTTTCTTAGTACTGTATGTGGATGATATCCTACTCATTGGGAATGATGTAGGTTATCTAACTGACATTAAAGTATGGCTAGCAACTCAATTCCAAATGAAAGATTTGGGTGAGGCACAATTTGTTCTAGGGATCCAAATTGTTCGAAACCGAAAGAACAAAACGCTAGCCCTGTCTCAAGCGTCTTATATCGACAAATTATTAGTTAGATATAAAATGCAAAATTCCAAGAAAGGACTATTACCTTTCAGGCACGGAATTAACTTGTCTAAGGAACAGTGTCCTCAGACACCTCAAGAAGTTGAGGACATGAGAAGTTTTCCCTATGCCTCTGCAGTAGGTAGCCTAATGTATGCCATGTTGTGTACAAGGCCTGACATTTGTTATGCAGTAGGGATTGTCAGTAGATATCAATCAAATCCAGGATTCGATCACTGGACAGCCGTTAAAAATATCCTCAAATATCTAAGGAGAACAAGGGACTATATGCTCGTGTATGGTTCGAAGGATTTGATCCTTACAGGATACACTGATTCTAACTTTCAAACCGATAAAGATTCGAGGAA
This sequence comes from Luffa aegyptiaca, assembly GCA_017139565.1. NCBI lineage: Eukaryota > Viridiplantae > Streptophyta > Magnoliopsida > Cucurbitales > Cucurbitaceae > Luffa > Luffa aegyptiaca. Next base: position 42,960,519 of record CM029407.1, read on the forward strand.
ATCTACATCGGGGTCAGTATTCACTCTAAATGGAGGAGCAATAGTATGGCGTAGCATCAAGCAAGGATACATTGCAGACTCGACCATGGAGGCCGAATATGTAGCCGCTTGCGAAGCAGCAAAAGAGGCAGTATGGCTCAGGAAGTTCCTAACTGACTTGGAAGTCATTCCGAATATGCATCTGCCTATCACCTTGTATTGTTATAATAGCAGCACAGTTGCAAACTCAAAGGAACCTCGCAGCCATAAGAGAGGCAAGCACATCGAAAGGAAATACCATCTCATCAGGGAGATTGTGCACCGAGGAGACGTGATCGTCACGAAGATAGCGTCGGAGCACAACATTGTTGATCCATTCACGAAGGCTCTCACGGCTAAAGTGTTCGAGAGTCATCTAGAAGGTCTAGGTCTGCGAGAAATGTACGGGAAATAATCTAGGTCAAGTGGGAGAATTGTAACCGGTATATCGATGCCTCAGTATACTGGGTATTTAGATGCCCTAGTTTATTGTATTTTTACTTTGTTATTAATACAAGTATTTATTCACCCACTGCTGTTATAGATTATAGTACATCCCACTAAACTAGAGTTTTAGTTCAAGTGGGAGATTGTTGGGATTGGTGTCCTAAAACTCGTATATAGTGAATGTTAAACAAATTATATACTTATTCGATAAAGGCGTTATCGAGATTAATTCAGTAAAGTTATTACTGAATAAAGTAAATTGCACATATAATAACCCAAATCCAATAAACTAAGATCCATGGCTATAGGATGAACACTTGAGCTTTATGTAGAGACATAAAAGTGGATCAAGCTTGAATAATAGCCAAAACGGTCTATAGTATAGGGATAGGGTTGGGTACCTTATTCTGGAGACACTATGAGACGCGGCCCACTTTATAGATGGTATAGACGATGTGATCCTAAATCGTCCATGTAGAGACATGCGAGTGGGGGCGTCCTATGAAATGAGTTTGCATAAGACCAGGACCAAGAAATAAGTCACTCTCGCTTTATAACACCGTTTACTGACGAGACTGACTATTTCATGTGATGACCTAGGTAACTCGATCTTAATCCTGAGCTAACTATGAACTCCTGTTTATTCGGACTTATCCTTAGATCTGCATAGGTGAGAGTGGCTCAGTATCGCCGACTCAATAAGCCTCCCATTTCAGGGATAGGAACGAGTAGATAGCTGGGGACATAGTCGTGCAAGAAGGAATTCACTCCTACCCGAATTAGGGATAGTAGAGAGGTTGTTCCCTTAAGTGCTGACTCCAGGGCTTGAACAAAGGGATCTCGCCCTCTCATTGGCCCGAGAGGGACTCGGTTTATTGGTTGGACCATAAACCAATTGTTCATTAGAGGATCAGTGGGACTTAAGGAACTAGAAGTACTATAGGGGTAAAACGGACTTTTGACCTAGCTATAGCTACGAACAACCTGTGAAGGGTCGACTTACTAATCATGGTTAAATCAAGTGGACAAAAAAAATATGTCTATAGTGAGGGGAGTGCAACTATCAGGCTATAGTGGAGTGTCCCGGTAGTTAACGAATGTTGGCTAGCTTGGATAATGAGATTAGTCGGTTAGCCTCGAATCGTTGGAGCCCATGATCTATAGGTCCATTAGGTCCCCCTACTAGCTCATATCGGAACAAAGCCTAGAACAAAAGGATAGGAAGCTTTGAATCGTTCAAAATTGGGAAAACGTGTATTATCGTAAATTGTGTTTGACACAATAATTTAATTATGAATTAAATTAGAAAATGAGAGATGGAGTATTTAAAAGTGTTTTGAATACCATATATATGTATTAGGAATCATATATAATTCATGGCACTAGGTGATAAAGATTAATTGGATTAATCATGTAAAAATTACTTGGAATTGTACAAATTAATTGCCTAGAAATCAATTTCAATTTTGAATTGAAATAGGAATGAATTGCAAGCTGAAAATTGAGAATTTAGATTCAATTTTAAGTGGATTTCGTGGCATTCCCACTCTTGCATGTTGATGCATAGTGGAAAACAACACAACCATGCACTAGTTGCATGTGTTGTGAATTAAACACCTAGAATCCACTTTGAGTTGCAATTTCACCATGTGTCTAGTGTCATGAGGTTTCTCTTTGCATGGAAGATGTCTATATAAGGAGTATGAATCAGATTCAAAGGAAGGAGAGTCATTTTCCATATTGTTATGCTGCTGGATTTTGGTCTCAAACTCACTCATCTCCATATATCTCTCTAATGCTCTAACCTTCAAGCATTCCCTTCCCATTCCCTATCTCTATAGACTCCCACAAGTCGTTCTTGGCCCGGAGAATAGTAGGGAAGACAGTGGAGGTGGTCCACACACCGTTCGTGATCAAAGGAATCAAAGGGAGTTGTTGAATCGGTCTCCAAAAGGTTGGTAAAAATTTTGTTCTCTCCTTACGGTATTTGGACAGCATGTTTTCATTTTCTAAAATTGATGTAGTTAAGTGCCTCCGATCCTAAAATTGCTTCCACATGTGTTAGATGAACACCTTCATTTAGATGAATATTATATGTTTTAACCCATTTGGAAGAATGAATGCTTTGGAAGTTATTTTGTGCAGAATATAATGCTGAGCGACTTGAGGGAGCAAAATCCGTGGTCCAGCAAAGCAGGGAGCAAAACTTCCACGTGAGTTGCACGTGATCATTAAATGTGGTGGCATTAGCTGAATTAATTTCTGATCTAGGAAGCTTGGAGAGCCCTCCACATGTAAAGTTTGACCTAATTAGGGTTTGACTTCACTCTATAAAAGGAAGGAGCCGTCTCAAGTCAAAAAAATTCCAAATTGGGGAAAGGAAAGTCCTATTCCATTCATGGAGGCTTACTTTCCATCTTTGGGAGCCGAATAGAGGAGGAAGGATTGGAGACTTCAAGAGGACCATCAACTACAGATCTAATCAAGGGAATTAATCTTTTCTTGTAATTTCTTGTAGTTATGGATGCACATACTCAGATTGTAGCGTGTGTTGTGATGAACCTTATGAACAAAATTTGCTTAGGTGTTGGTTAGGAATTATGTTATTGTCGTGCTTCATTCTCTATGCAATATATGTTGATTTGAGCATCTTGATTATTTGTGGTGTCTATTTTCATTTTGTGCCCGTCTGGCCAGCCGGTATGAATATCACTTCTTAGTTTTAGGGATGATTTGAGAAGTGTGTGACATTTAATCACACTAGACCATTATGTGTTGGTGGACGCCAGTGACTGAGTTAGGGATAACCAGTTGCCTAGTGCTTGATCGGTAGGACGTCATTGGAGTTGAAACACATTCCAAAAAATCCAGAGTTCCGGGAGGATTCTGCTGATAAGACTGCAAGAGAATTGCCTAATCAATAATATTTCTAGAGCAACTTTTAAAACAATTACTGAAATCCTGACCAATGCCTATTTCCAATCTGTCTGCTTTATTCGTTTACTTTCTGTTCTGTCATTTATTTTGCTTTAACATTTTATCAAAACCAATCAATTTAACAATCTTGACACCATTAAAAAGTTACACAAGATAGGCAAAGTGAGAGCCATTCAAAACCTCGTAGATACGAGAAATTACTTATCACTTGCTGCGGATTGTGTATACTTGCACAATATTCTAGAGCTTATTTTTATCATATTTTGACCCGACTCTAGAAGGCAACACACTTCCAGCCATGAACCTAAATGAAGGGGCTGATCTATTAATGTATGATGATTCAGGAGTCACTTCCCACATGGTTAATGATCCTGGTAAAGTTTCCACCTTACAACCTTATAAAGGATTAGACAAAATATTTGTTGGTATTGGAAACCAACTTGAAATTTCACATGTTGGTCAAAGTAAAATAGTCACTGATGATAATGAACTAATCCTTAAAAATGTCCTAGTTGTGCCTGAAATTAAAAAGAATCTTATCTCAGTTAGTAAACTCACTCAAGACAACGATTGTTCCCTAACATTCTTTTCTAATGATTTTCTTGTAAAGAATCGACAGGGGAATATACCTGCTAAAGGCATAAGGACAACAAGTTTGTATGCACTAGAAGATCAACATTTAGATAAAAATGAAGCCTGTGTTGCCACTAGTACAAATAATAAAGCTCCATACTTCATTTGGCATATGAGAATGGGGCATTTGAATGAAAAGTCACTAAAATCTTTGTATTCACAAAAATTTATTGATGTCTCTAGTTGGACTAAAATAGAAAATATTTGTGTTTCTTGTCAATTAAGTAAAAGTTGTAAGTTGAATTTTCAATCAAGTATGAACTTTGTGCAAGTTTCCTTTAGAAAAAGTATATTGCGACCTATGGGGTCCGACACCTATAGAATCATTTCAAAATTACAAGTATGTTGCAAGTTTTTTTTTTTTTTTTTTTGATGATTTTTCTAGATTCACATGGATATATCCTTTAAAAAGAAAGTTTGAATTCATTCATTGTTTCAAAAAGTTTAAACTCAGGATTAAAATCAAGTTGACAGAAGGATAAAAGTTTTGCAAAGTGATAGTGGTGCAGAATTTACCTCACTTGAACTCAAAGAACTGTTGGAACAAATTGGCATTGTGCACCAGTTTTCATGTCCACACACTCCACAACAAAATGGAGTAGTGGAACGAAAGCACCACCATTTAGTAGAAACAGGTTTGGCCCTTCTTTTTCACTCTAATGTTCCTTAAAGTATTGGGTGGATAGTTTTCTAACAACAATTTTTCTGATAAATAGAATGCCCATCAAAACTTTCAATAATAAGACTCCTTTTCAAAGATTGCTTCAAAGGGCACCGAAGTATGATGGCATAAAAGTATTTGGTTGTAGATGCTTTCCCTATCTTAGAAACTGTGCTAGGAATAAATTCTCAAAAAGAACATATCCATGCATATTTATAGGATACAACACCTCACATAAGGGATATAGATGCTTAGACACTAGCAATAATCGAGTATACATCTCTAGGCATGTTATTTTTTATGAGAGTTATTTTCCATTTGCAAAAAATACACCACACACAGAACACAACAAACCTCTGGAAATCAATGATTTTTTAGGATTAGAAGAATGTATCAACTCAACAAACACAAAGGAGTCCATGGATGAAGATTGCAAGAATGTTGCTGTTATGGACAATACATCAATGGCTACTACTATGGGTGAAGTACGCAAGCTCACAAAAACCTTCAAATATGATTTGGAAGACAAACAACAGATAGAAAGAAGTACAAATTCCAACATTAAGAAAAACATGGGACTAATGCCAACAATTGAACTCACGAACAACGAACAGCAGCCCAAACCAGTCACAAATGGAGGAAAGAAATAACATCATCATCGTAGAGACGACGACAACAACATCCATCATCTCAAATGAACTTCCAAGTGAGGAAAGAAACCATAGTGAAGCAAAAGGAACAATAAATGCAGATCCTCCCATTTGGCATCTCATAAGAAACTCCAGCCCAACAACCACTAGCAGCGCCCAAGATTCTACACTACATGAGATTTCTCAATGATAAGATTTGGAAAGAGAAAAGGAAGAGTAGATTATCACTCAATGAATCAATATATTACCTCAAAATCACAAGGCAGAGGCTTTTTATAAAGCACTCTATGAACATCTGAATAAATATGGTTACAATAGAAATATACCAAATTATAGAAAAATAATTGCAACAAATTACAAAAATATAGAAACAATGGACAATGAAGAATGAACATTGAGCTTGTCCTTTAATGGAAGAAACCGAGCCGCTGACAATGGTTTAGTGAAAACATCAGCAATTTGAGCAGAGGAGGGTAAATGACAAATCTGAAGTTGCTTCTGCAAAACAAGATCTCGAACAAAATATGTATTGATTTCAACATGCTTAGTCCGAGAATGCAACACTGGATTTGTACTAAGATGAACAGCACTAAGATTATCACACCATACAATTGGAATTTGAGGTATAGGAATGTGTAAATGAGTGAACAATGATTTCAACCATACTAATTCAGCAGATACATGGGCAAGACTTCGATATTCAACTTCAGTACTGGATCTAGATATTATACTATGTTTCTTTGAGGACCACTGAATAAGATTACCCCTGAAATATACAAACAAACCTGATATTGATTTTCTATCATCTGGATCTAATGCCCAATCAACATCTGCATACCCTTGCAACACTAACTCTGTAGGCTTTTTAAAAACCAAGCCATGATCTAAAGTTCCCTTCAAATATCTAAGAATATGCTTTACTGCTTGCGAATGAAGAATAGTAGGAGAATGCATGAATTGACAGACCTTATTAACACTATATGCAATCTTCGGTCTCGTGGGTGTAGCATATTGTAAAGCTCCTACTGTACTTCTATAAAGTTTTAAATCAGAAATTTTTTCTCCATGGAAAGCAGAAAGGATAGATCCACTTATCATAGGTGTAGCTATAGGATTTGCTTGACTCATTTTAGTTTTATACAGAAAATCAGATATATATTTCTTTTAAGAAAGAAACACACCTCCCGAAGGCACATTCGACACTTCTACACCAAAAAAATAACTCAACTGGCCAAGATCTTTGAGAGAAAAATTCGTTTTAAGGACTTGATGAGTTGATCAATGGCCATAGAAGAGTTACCTGTAATCACAATATCGTCCACATATACAAGTACATAACAAACAGAAGTGTTATGTTGATAAACAAATAATGAAGAATCTGCTTTTGAGTGAACAAATCCGAGACGACAAAGAAATGAACTAAGACATTCAAACCAAGCACGTGGCGCCTGCTTAAGTCCATACAAAGCTTTCTTCAGTCGACAAACTCGATTAGGATAAGTTGTAGAAATCATACCAGAAGGTTGAGACATAAATACTTCTTCTGTCAAAACACCATGTAAAAAGGCATTATTAATATCCACTTGTCTGAAAACCCAACCATACGCCAAAGCTAATGTAAACAACACACGAATGGTGGTTGGTTTCACCATAGGACTAAATGTGTCGGTATACTCAAGATCCGCTTGCTGATGAAAACCTTGAGCAACAAGTCTGGCTTTGTATCTAGCAATAGATCCATCAAAGTGACGTTTTATTTTGAAAACCCATTTACAACTAATAACCTTTTTATCAGAAGGAGTGTCCACAAGAGACCAAGTTTCATTGGCCATGAAAGCAACATATTCATCATGCATAGCCTGAACCCAATGCTCACACTTGAGCGCTTATTTAACATTAGGTGGCTAAATGTCAATATATTCAGCCAGAAATACCTTTGGTTTAAAAACTTCAGTCTTGCCTCAAGTGATCATCAAATGATTGTTAGTAAATAAAGGTTTTTTAGGCATTGATGCGGGAGGATCTAAAACATTAGGATTAGGTTGGATTGGTAAAGAAGATGATGAGGTTGAAAGCTGGGAGGGTGAGGCAAAAGAAGAAACATGGTGTTCAACTGATTGAGTGCAAGAGTGTAGATTTTCTTAAATAGATGGATTAATAGGGCTATCAATAGATGGGTCGGTAGGTTCAACTATTGAAAAGGACTTTTAAGGAGAAGAAGTTTGTGTGGTAGGATTAGAAAAAGATCCATTGGTTAAAGGAGTGGCTTGAAGGACAGGTAACATAGTATTAACCATTGGATAAGATTCAGCAGAAAGTGGTAGAATAAAAGAAGCTGTTGGAAAGAGAGTTTCTTCAAAAAGTACATGTCTTGAAATGTTCAATCTTCCAAATGAAGAAATACATTTATATCCTTTATGTATTGAGCTATAACCAAGAAATAGACATGGGGTTGAATGAGGGTCAAGTTTATGGTTATTGTATGCTCTCAATGAAGGATAACACAAACAACCAAATGTTTTTAGGAAAGAATAATCTAGCTTAGTGCCAAAATGTTTCTCCATAGGGGAAATTTTGTTATGAACTTTAGTTGGTAATCTATTGATGATATAAACTGTCATGGAAAAGGCGTCATCCCAGAATTAAATACCGTTGGTTTTAAGAAATGGAATAAATGAACGAAATTCACCACCACCATCAGTTTGCAAACGAAGTATAGACCGACGGAAGAGCTTTTCTACATGAGTTTTAAAAAGTAGAAAAGCTTGAAAGGCCTCGGATTTCGAATTTAAAAAATAAATTCAAGTATAACGTGAATAGGCATCAACAAAACTAACATAATATTGAAATTCATTTCTAAAAGTTTTATAGGCAAGACCTCAAACATCAGCAAGGATTAACTGAAGAGGTGTATCACATATAGTAGTAGAGAGTGAAAATGGTAAACTATGAGCTTTACCAATAGCACAAGCATGACATGTGACGCCCCACATTTTGAAATTTTTATATTTTGGATCAAGTATCAGTTTAAAATGGAATTATGTTGGCGGAAGCAAAGTATTTCAGTGTTGAAATTTTTGGTTTAAGAAATCAAATTTCATAATTATGGAAATTAAAGCTACCCACAAATTTTCTCATCTTAGAGGGAAATTAAGGTTTTAAAATTTTGAATTTAGAGGGAAAAATGAGTCTTTTTTTTAAAAGAAAAGAAAAAGAAATGAAAGAAGGAAAACCCTAGGATTCACTTTCTTTTCTTTTTCATTTCTTTCAGTCGTTCTTCACCTTCTCGCAGCCACACACACACACTCTCTCTCTCTCTCGTTTGTGCCACCATCCCTCCCATGCTGCTCTCGTTTTTGCACAGCCCCACCAGCTCCCTCTCATTCCTCTTCCTTCGAGCGCGCAACTGCAGCTACCCCGACGTGCTGCCTCCGCCGTGCGACGCCACCCCATCCCAGTCGTGCTCCACAAACAAGCGTTCCATCCCGTGCGACGCCGCCTCATGAACGAGTGCCCCGACGCGAATTCGGCCAGGTGCGAGAAAAACTGTGGCCTCCTATGCATTTTCTGATGAGTCTTGGTCCCTTCGAAACGTTTTTCCATGATTCAACTGCTTACCCGTTCCATTGCACAACCTGTAGCTTGACCCACGCGAGTTCGGCGAAGATCTTCATCGATTACGTGTTTCCCGAGCCTCCTTGCACGCGATTTGGATTCCCAGCCAACTAACAGCCTTGGTTATTCCTCTTTTTGTAAGTTTTCATCCACCCATTCACAACCCACTTAATTCTAGAGTTACCCAATCGCTAACGACCTTGTTTATGCGATTTTAGGCCCTTACAACCGTGAAAGAGCAAGGATTTGAAGTTGTTCGACGAGCTTCTGGTAAGTATCAGCGAGCTATAAGTATTTTCGTGCTCGATTTTATGCCGTAGAATAGTCCTTAACCTTTGGGTATCATCTGTTATAGGTTCAAGGCGATACCAGAGAGTTCGAATAAGGTTAAGGGTGGTTTTTGGTAGTTTCGGTTCCATTAAATTCCTAGGTGCCCAATAAGATTGGAATCAACTTGACCATTTCTTGAGTTGTTAGGAGCGCGTTAGGACTTAGGTAAGTGGTATTCTATCTGTTGGGTCTTTTTGTTGGTATGCTAACATGTTATGTGCATTGTTGTTCAGTTTAGTTTATTTAGTGTGTATATATGCTTGTTGTTTGTTATTGACAAAGTATTGAACATGTTGAACTGATGTGTTGAGCTGTCATGTTGAATTATGTTAGGATGTTGTTTTGTTTTGTTATGATTGACTGTAAGGCATGAGTATAATGTAGAGAATGTGCTGCTCACTGTATGTGTTTTGTGACTTATCGAATGGTTTAGAAAGTATGTGTGGAATGTGCATTTTGAGCTATAAGCATGACCTTGACATAAAAACATTGTCTCGAAGCATGATGAGTAGGACTCATGCATTCTAGTGAGATTGTGAGATCAGAGGATCGTGTGTGTTGTAAAGGAAAGTTAGGTGAATACCAGGTGCCTCAGGTAAAAATGGTTGAGGGGTGGTATGTCACCAATGGATTAAGAGGAGCATCGGGTGCCTTGGGTAATATGGGCAAGGGGCGATATGATGAGTCTATACATTTTGGAAGTCATATGGTGTCTTGGGTAATATGGCAAAGGGGCGATGCACAGTTCGAGGCCTTGGGTAATATGGTCAAGGGTCAAACACTGAGCGCCGTAGAGAAATGTCGAGGCCCTGGGTAATATGGCCAGGGGTCGGCGTGACTGATACGCAAATTGCTAACCGCAAGTGTACGGGCCCAAGTATTAATATAGTGATTTAAAATCGAATGTCGTCCTCTGGATTGGTTTTCTAGCTCCCCTAATTACTAAAGGTATATTTTCCCAATTTTATTTAGAGAAAATAATTGACAAGTATGCAAATCAATGAAAAACTAATCAAAGCAATAAAAAGATGGAAACTCAATGGAGAAAAACCTTAGGGAATTGATTTCACCTATTAGATGTATGAATTAATACAAAGAATAATTAGGAACGAACACGTAACAATTTCATAAACCAAGGATTATTAATTATTAAAAGCCTCTCCCGAGTACAATTAATTCTTTATGCAAATTAAGAAATTGATATCCGTATCTAATTTCTACAACAAGCATAAGCATTAATGATCAATCCTCAAAACGGTTTCTCAAGCAATCCCAAATCTCCCGATTGTAGAATCACCTAAGTCATGCAATTGATGGTCTAATCTAAACTACCCTCTCCCGAGCAATCAGTTCAGAAACAAGAATCATACAATCCGTGATGAAGAGATTATACGCATTAAGCATTCAAATTGCATAAATGAAACGCGTTACGAAACGTCCTAAAAAATCCCTAAATTAACCCATACAATCTAATGGCTACATCAAGCCCCTAAGAAACGGAATTTAGCTACACATGTCGCTGAAAATACAATCAAAATAAGTCCAATACATGCTAAAAATCAGTACAAGAAATAAGGGAGAAAGATTAAACTCGCTAGCCGTGATTCCCGTGCGTTCCCGTCACGATCCTCACGATCCAAGCTCCCCGAAATCAAGCTCTCCTGGTCTCGTCTGAGTTCTGGCTGTTTTTCCCTCTCTAAAATCGTCTTTCTCTCTCCAAATGGGCTCCCCAAATCAGATGGCATCGCAAAGTATAAATACTAAACTTTCTATGCGACAGCGTCGCGACGCTAAGGACACAGCGTCGCGACGCTGTGTCGATACGCCCTAATTTATTTCCGGAATACTCACAGCGTCGAGACGTTGTGGAGGTAGCGTCTCGACGCTGCCTCGTTTGCGCGCCTCCTGATTGCTGCGGCTAGCGTTGAGACTCTCCAATGGTAGGCGTTTCAACGCTGCCCTATTATATAGATGCCTTGAACCTTATGCTCTTTTGTAAATTTCTTCAATAAAATTCATTCTTTTGCTACTAATTCACCGAAACTTCAATCTCCTTCGAAATATCTGATTCCTACAAAATTAAACCAAATAGACATAAAAGTTGCCAAATAATACTCGAGACTAACACTAAAATGACATAAAATATAGCTCAATAAATTGCGCTATCAAATACCCCCAAACTTAAGCATTTGCTAGTCCCAAGCAAAGTAAGAATCAAAATAATCTGTCATAAAAATAATTGAGGGGGCATTGCTAATGACTCTTGCCTCAGGAATCTCAAATCACAGATAAATCACACTGAAACATTAATGATTAAACACATTCATCAAGATAAGCCTCATTTATTTCATTCCTCTCTCACGTGTGTGTGTGACTAGTCCTCCCTATCTCAATCCTTTAAGCCCGAAACAGTTTTATGCAACCCTTCGCTCGTTTTCTCCTACTCTGGTCCTAAGTTCCAACCATCAAGCCTCTCCACACTCAATATGGTAATATGCCACTAGGGTGCCTAAATGGGGTACACAACCCCCAAACTTTGAGCTTTTTGACAATCATCATTAATGGTGGTCACTAGCTTTCACACTCCTATTGCAGGGACCCTTAACCTGAGTTTTCTCTGGTTGGCCTAACTGATCACAACAGGGGTAGCTCTTTTTGACCTTAATTCAATTTTCTTTTACTCAGCTCATCATTTTTTTTCTTTTCTTTTCTTTTCATTCAATCATTTTTTTTTCTTTTCTTTTCGCTAACATGCAAGATATGGCATAATTATCTCCTAAGTGTAACATTACTAACTATCATGCAGATTAACCATCAAACCAGTCCCTAAACCTTTCGAGGTGACAACAAGGCCTAGATCACATAACTCTATTCTAAGCTCGCCAAACTAAGACAGGAGACTATGTGCTCAAGTGGTGCAAAAGATTCATGAAATAAAATCAAACTATCTTGAATCCTGTCTTTAATTATTATTGCACAAAATAACTTACCAGCTTTCTGAAATTAGGTATCCTCATCGGTTGTCATAATCATAAAAACACCCTCGAAGAAAAACAACTCAGACAGATATCACAATCAACCCATATTTCACTGAAACTAAAATTTTTTTTATCCAAGATGATAAAACGAATATAAACACAATAATAAACCAGATAATCAAGATATGGTCAAAGAAAATATAACAATTAATTACAGACCAAAAATAAATACTCCACCCCCAAACTTAAGAATTACATTGTCCTCAATGTAAAATAAATAAGAGATACAGAAAAATATGAGAACAAATACAATGAAAAATAAGAATGAGGGGGAAAGAAACAACCGTGTACAAAAGGAAAGTGGCAGGGCATCACTCGTCCTCGTCCTCAGGTGACTCGTACGGTGGTAAAGGTGGCGGCAAAGGTTGACCCGTACTAGAAGCCACCTGACATTGATAAGAGTGTGCATACATGCTCATGGTGTAGACGAAGTGACGTCGATTCCTGCGCTGCTCTCTCTAGAACTCCAGGCGCAGCTGCTGCAACGACTCCTCAATGGTGGGAGGTGGAACCTCCTACTCTTGATCCTCGGGCTGCTCGGGCTCAGCAGGCTGCTCAGGATGCTCTGGCGGTGCAGGAATGGGGAGAGCGGGCTGCACAACCGGTGGTCCAGGCCCTCGGTATCGACTGATGAAGTTCTTGTCTATAATCGCTCCGGGGTGGACCAACTCCTCCTGGGCGTCCCAAACGACACAGCGGCTCGGCAGAGGGCAGTGATCAATGATGGATACCCGAGCCCCACTGTCGTGCTACGTCGGAAGATGTGGCGCATGGACTCATGAATGACCTGACCGACATTCACTGAGCGACCTGTGGTGCTAGCGAATAAAAGGATGGCACGACTCTTCGTAACGTCGCTGAGATGCGCCACAGGCATCAACTTGGCACAGAGAAAAGTGTGCCAAGCCCTGTAATCCACGAACAAGTCGGTGGTCCTAAATCTCACAACCTCCGCTCCGTTCAGAACCCTCTCTGCCCCTGGCCTACATACCGTCTGTATGACCTGATTGACGTCTAACTGGCCACTAAGGTATGTATAATAGCCGTCCCCCTCAATGTCGGGTAGTCTATAGAATCTGTTGATAGTGTGGGAGTCGAAACGGACAAAGTGTCCCCGAACAAACGATGAAGAAAATGTTTCTTCCATGTTGGCATAAAACTCCCTCACTACTGATGCTACCCCAGGTTCAGGATGTCGAACAAAGTGGCCCCAACCTCGCACAACGATATTGTTCACTAAATTTGGTTGAACCTCAGGGTCAGGGCTAAAGCCTCTCTCAGGGATAAAGTTTCTACTCTCTACATATCCCTCAAATCGTTCTGCGACCTTGCTACTTATGAACCTATTGGGATCAAAAGGAGCGGAGGAGGAGGAAGCAGTAGCGTTTCTTCTAGATCTTTTGTTCATGGTGTCTAAAGGAAAAGGTACACGAGATCTAGGAAAGGAGGTATTGCTTAAAACAGTCCTAAGCCACAAAAACAGCCACAAACTTCAATTATAGCCCGTCCGCCATAGATATAATGTAAAAACAGCAGCAAGAGAGCTCAAAAACAGCAGCAAATCAGCCCAATAACTAAATAAGCCAACAAAATCCCACCAAGAGCTCAAACAAAGTTGCTTAAATGGAAACCAACAACCTAATCTTGCTAAAACACCCAAAATCAACAACAAAACAACTCTATTAAGCAGCTCAACACCAAAAAAAAATTTCAGCACAGACAATCGAATAGCCCCAAAATTGTGTAATCCAACCTCTTATCCAACTGAAATTAAAGCTTAAGTAGAAATTTATGCTGAAATAAGAAGGAGGATACCAAAAGCACCCAACCCACGACCAAAGCAAGAAGAAATCGCCCAAAACATTCTGAAATTTTTCTGAGCTCCGAGACCTTCAGTCCTCACGGCGATATACGCTGAAATCACTGAAACAATCCACCAAAAACACGAAACTCTCGGCGAAACCAGCTAGAAATCGTGAATAATCCAACCAACCTTCGAACTAAACAAGCAGAAACCGCCGGTAACAAAGAAATCGCCTAGAACAACTACACCCACGGCTGAAAACGGCTGCAAATCTGTAACTTTGGGGAAGAAGAAGCCGAAAACAGTCCATGAAAACGCGACCCACGAGCTGAAACCACTTCGACTCTGCAAAAATGGAGATGAAGAAGACGAAATCAGATAGATTAGGCAACAAATTTGAGAGAAAAGCACTAGGAATCGAAAGACAAAGCACGGAGATGAGAGAAGAGGCAACGTCGGCGGCTAGGGCACAAAATAAGCTTAAAACCCTCAGTTTTTTCAAATCTGGATTTTAGCCCAGAATCGAAGCAGCGTCGCGACGCTTAGAACCACAGCGTCGTGACGCTGTCGCTCGGCTAGCACAAAACACGCGCGATTCCGAATTTTTTTTTTTTTAAATAAATCTCAGCAGCCACTCCTTTTTTTTCTTCTTTCTTTCTTTCTTTTCTTTCTTAAATTCCAATAGAAGTTCACCTCATCATGAACCGTAGAAGTTCCGACTGCTTTGAAAACTTCTTTTTCATGTAGGACTCGCACAGTCAGCTCTCTACGCTCGATGTCAATGATAACTCGCCCAGTTGCGAGGAATGGTCTCCCTAAAATAACAGGCACTAAAGAATTTTCCTTTACATCCATCACAAAGAAGTCAACAGGCAGAAAAAATTTCCCTACTTGGATTAAAACATTCTCTACTACTCCGTATGGACTAACTACAGATTGGTCATCTAACTGAAGTTTCACTGCAGTAGGTTTAATCTCTCCTATGTTCAACTTTTTACATAAGGATAAAGGAATTATGTTAATACTAGAGCCTAAATCACATAAAGCACGAAAAGAATGAGTACCAAAGTTACTGGGAAAAGAAAAACTCCCTGGATCAGCAAGTTTGTTAGGTACATTTTTTTGAAGTCGGGCACTGCATGTAGAGGTGAGAAATATTGTTTCCACTTTCTTTTCCTTCTTTTTCCTCGAAAGCCATTCCTCCATGAATTTTACATATCTGGGCATCTGTTCCAAAGCCTTTGCAAACGGTAAATTAATATTTAAACTCATAAAGATATCAAGAAACTTCTTAAATTGAGTTGAGTAATTATTTTTCTTCTTTTTCTTAGGCTTTGGAACCATAATAGTATGAGAAGGTATAAGAGGGTCAGAAGTAAGCTTTTCAGCTTCGTTTGAGGATGAACCCTCTTCAACTTCTTCCTTAGTGACTTCAGGCTCATGAATATCCTGTGCTTCAGCTACTTGAACTTCCTCCATTTGACGCACTGTGATGGCCTTGCAATACTCCATTTGGGTTTTCCCTGGCTCAGCTGTGGCTTTACCTTTCAGCTGTGGCTTTACCTTTCTGCATAGTGTTTACAACATTCACCAATTGACCCAACTGAGTTTCAATGTTATTAATTGCTGCACTGTGGCCTGTCACGGTGGTATTTATTGCTAAGCAGCTGACTCAATAGATTGTGCATTCCTTGTACCTGAAAATTTCAAGAAAGCATTAGCAAGGGAGGTCATCTGGGCTTGAAGAGAACTTACATTTTCAATCTCATAGATCCCAGCTGCAATCTTCTTAGGTGCAGACCGCTCAGTTGGCCACTGGTAGCTGTTTGTGGCCATATCCTCCAGTAATGTACGTGCGTTCTCTATGGTCTTGGACAACAGAGTCCCACCTGCAGCTGCATCAACAATGGTTTTAGTATTTGGATTTAGACCATTGTAAAACAATTGGATCTGCAGCCAATCAGGATATCCATGCTGAGGGCACTTCCTCAGTAACTCCTTATAGCGCTCCCAAGCCTCAAATAATTGTTCATCGCCTAGCTGCTGGAATGTCCCAATCTCAGTCCTAAGCTTGACTGTCTTTGCAGGTGGGAAATATTTGGCAAGAAAAGCCTGAACCAACGCGTCCCACGTAGTAATACTCCCAGGTGGAAGTGATCGGAGCGAGTCCCTAGCTTTGTCCTGCAAAGAAAAGGGAAACAATCGTAAGCGTATGGCATCTTCAGAAACACCATTTATTTTCACAGTTCCACATATATCCAGAAAGGATTTCAAGTGAGAGTTAGGATCCTCAGAGGGGAATCCTCTGAATGCACTATCTCTAGCCATCTGGATAAGGCCAGTTTTTAGCTCGAAATTATTTGCATTAATTGGCGCGTAGACTATTCCAGATTGTTGATCAGGGAAGGTAGGCTGGAAATAGTCCCGTATCCGTTTCGGTTCCTCTTGTGGATTTGGATTGGTCATCGCTGCAAGTCTTTCCTTTTTCTCCTTCCTGTTCTTTTTGCAAGTCTTTTCAATTTCAAAATCAAAAGGGACTAACAAAGCGTCCTTATCCTTTCGCATACACAATCACAGCCTAAAATAAAACAAAAACAAAAAACAAAAAACGAAAAATAAAACAAAAACAACAAAAATAAAGAACAAAAAGGAAAAATAAGAAAAACACAATAAAATACACTCTAAAGTAAGACCAAGCAAATTCCCCAAAATATTAAGCGAACTAAATAATTGCCAATCCCCGGCAACGGCGCCAAAAACTTGATACGCAAATTGCTAACCGCAAGTGTACGGGCCCAAGTTGTAATATAGTGATTTAAAATCGAATGTCATCCTCTGGATTGGTTTTCTAGCTCCCCTACACTACTACAAAAATCACTTTTAATGACGGGCATTACTCGTCATTAAAGACTTTTCATGACGGGCGACGTCCGTCGTCTATACGAGTGTCGTCGTAACTTGTTATGACGAGCGACTTTTAATGACGGGCAATGCCCGTCATTAAAAGCTGTCCGTCATAACAAGTTACAATGACGGACATTTTTCATGACGATCAATGCCCGTCACGAAAAGCCGTCCGTCATCAAAAGTCCGTCATTAAAGGGTGTTTTCCAACCAACCAGATCTTTAATGACGGGCATTGCCCGTCATTAAAAGCCGTCCGTCATGAAAAGTCCGTCATTAAAAGAGTTTTTGCTAACCAAACGTCCGTCATTAAATGTCATTTTTTATGACAGACATTGCCCGTCATTATTTTGTTCATAATTTAATAAAAAAATTTGTTGGTTGCCCGATGGCAAACCAACGATATTTTCTTCATTTATCAACCTGTAAAGAAAGTAATCTTAATTTTAAATGTGCAAAATTGTATAGAAATCAAATA
This sequence comes from Luffa aegyptiaca, assembly GCA_017139565.1. NCBI lineage: Eukaryota > Viridiplantae > Streptophyta > Magnoliopsida > Cucurbitales > Cucurbitaceae > Luffa > Luffa aegyptiaca. The sequence continues at coordinate 42,978,034 of CM029407.1, forward strand.
TTTGTCAAATTTCATTCCAATAGGCCAATGAACCAAATTTGTTCATACAATTTTTATTCATATAAGTTTGATATAAAGATAAAATTACAAACACTTTCACTTAAAAGCCTCAAAATTACTAAACACTTATGATTTAAAGTCTACACTTACACTAAAAAACAAAAATTCTCGTATATGCCGCTTTCATTCCTGTCAGCATAATCTTGCTCGTACATCAAACTTGAAGAACCTAAGAAAAACAAATTGTAATTAGGTTCAATACAACGCCAAAACAAGAACTCACATAACAAATATATGTCTAACAACTTGAAGAACCTAAGAAAAACAAATTTAGTTAACAATAAAATACAAAAAAAAAAAGCCAATCTCGATGAGTATCGGAAAAAATTGTTAGAAAACTCAATAAACTCCAAAAGCTTACAAACTTCAAGATATCAAGTTTAACCCCTTCAGAGAACCTGTAATGCTCTAGGTTTCTATACTCAACCTAGAGACATTACTAAATCATCTATCCTAATTCTAACCGGTTGCTTTAAAAATTTCGACAGCATAACGACATACATATGACTAACCCAAAAATTTTTAAACCTGTTAAACAAGAGAAACACACTTCTATATGAAAAAAATCACCCAACTACAACCTCACAACACTTCAGGTTCACAACAAGACCCCAAATATCCTAAAGCTAAGCAAGTTAGGTCTTGCATCAAGCACAATGTTAAATCTAAACAATCATTAAAGGACATTGCAATCAAACAATAACGAAATATCACAATCCAAAGTCAAAACCAATGTTAGGAGAGGTGCAACCAACTTGAATATAATTATTCTGAGAAAAACTACTAGCATTCAAACCATCAATAGCCAATATTTCTTCTTCAATAGTTTCCCAAACTTTCAATACCCGGTTAGGGGAAGGAAAAAATCTATCTAAGCAAAAGTTTTCATTTTGGGGAAGGGGAAGAAAGGCCAAAAGATCTTTTAATGCATAAAAATAAGGACAAGAAGATGAAAGGCCAAACGATCTTTTAATGCATAAAACTTGATTTAAAAATCTCTCGTTATCTCTCAAAGTTGGGTTTTTTAGAGAGGTTAAAACCTCTCCAAAGATTAGAAGGTGGACCATGAAGATAATGCAAGGAATGGCACCCAAAACCCAAGTTCAGCACTTTTTAGTTCAGCAAGAGTAATAAACTTAATCCATGGAAATTGATGGAAATAGAACGAAGAGTGGAAAATCCAAGTACCTGCAATAGCACAAGCAACTCTTCCCTGGTGTAAAACTTCACACCGAGAGTAACCCACATTACAAAAAAAAGAGAACAGAGCAAACCAAGCCTATAACGAACAACAAAAAAACACCGATAGGATAGAAATTAGGCGAACAAGTCCATCACATATTAACATACTATAGAGCACTTTCTCATGAATTCGTCAACATTTTGTATTCATAAAAGTAAAAAGATTAATAGTACCCATGTATTTGGTCAATAGAACAGTCAGCTAATTAATGGTTGATAAGTATCATGGGAGGGACCAAGCCAAAACTAGTCAAGCTTTAAAGGATGTGGTGGGCGGTAGTAGAAGCTTTAAAGAATGAGCTAAAGATTTTTCTTTTACCTTGGCCCTCTATTCTTCTAGTTCTGAGATTAGACTGTTAATTTGTGTTTTCAAACCAACATCCTTCTCATTATATCACTAGCTTTTATTCACATGAATGTTTCCCATCCTGGAAGTTAACAAACCATCATGAAAGAAAGAATCTAAGTTACTTTTTTCAACAATATTAACTTAGATTCCACTAGGGACTAGAGGACCCAATATTAACTTAGATTCCACTAGGGACTAGAGGACCCAATTAGCAAAGACTATTTTGTTGGGCACAAATCTTGTAAGAAATCATGAAGCAGTAGATTGATACCATTTTATTTTATTAGTTTAAAACAAAAACAAAGAAAAAATAGAAATATTTGCAACGAGTTTAAACTCTTAACAACATTTGAGAGGTAATAAGAAAATTATAACAGCACACAAACAATCCTTAAAGGGTTGAATCAATTTTAAACTGTTTGCCAAACAAACTAGCCTCTTAGCATCCAAGAGTTTACACTTTACAAAGGGCAAAAAATTTCCACCAACCACACATACAACATCCAAAAACTTACACATGTACTTACTTAGCAAATTCGTCAGTTGCCCTTCCGCAGTTCCCACATCCAAACCCTTCACGCTTGAATTCATTAATTTCTAGGCATAAAATAGGTTGAAAATATTAAAACAGAGTAGAAGGTAAAGAAAAATTGTATAAGCTGATTTAAATTAGAAACACACACGTGAAGCGTGTTGTTTGCTCCATTTTCTTAATAAAGCAGCAGGCCGGCTCCAGGACGTTGTTTGCTCCATTTTCTTAAGAAGAGATGGGAGACACAATTTATGTCCTCCATCTCCACAAAGCTTTTTTCCAAAATAGCAGTCAGTAATTCTATTCCTCCTATCGTTGAAAGCACAAAAAAATCAAGAAAGGGGAAAAGAAATGTCAATGGCATTAAACATACAATATACATGTAATTAAGGCAACGGTCCATGGCATATAATATGATATACTGATATAGCCCCATGCTATGTCATATGAAACAAAGAATGATGTCTGTGATTTGTAAATATCCCTACAGTAACATAAAAAAGTTGGTATCAGAGCCGTGACATATTTTTTTCCTAGTATTCAAGAATGACGACTCGAATGGAATCACAAACCCCACCAATACAGTCAAAACTCATCTATCATCAAAATAAAGAGGTAAAAAATCATTCCATAAAGAACACAACCAAATAGCACCTGTTAATAAAACCAAACCCAAAAAGATTCTAACAAAAACAATATCATTAAGAGAGAGAGGTGACCAAATATTAGATAGTGACTTACCTTTTTTTGTTAACAAACAACTTTGATAAGTAATAAACTCAAAGACCATATAACTAACAACCAGCCAAATGAATTACTGGAAGAATGTTCTAAAAATAAATTTTGGTACATGGCAGATGGAAAATAGTAAGCCAAAAAGAAAAAATATAATAAAAAGGTCAAGGGAGAACATTGACATTCATGTTGAATTTCAAAGAGTTCAAAACAACGTGCAAAAGCTATATCAAGAATCTACTATTTCACCATGTCATTTTTTCTGAGTTATAGAAGCTGATCAGAGAATCAATGAACTATCCTTCAGAATCTTCTATTCAAATGTAGCATCAGTATCAAATACGGCCAAAGTAATTCAAGTTGTTAACATAGTGAAACAAAACTACAACAATAGATAATATCCTCATTCCACACATGTCAAAAGGTCATCCAACAATGATACAAAACAGAATAATGGGTATTTTTGAACTGGGACATTGAACAAAGGAGACATCTTTTGGACAGAGGTTGAAGACTAGACTGATCTCTCATGTAGATTTAAGTGCTATTTGCCAAAATTGAGGGGACCATAATAGAAGACATGTCCCATTTCTGAATTCTGAAGGTATTAGAATAAGAGTCTTTTCCATGAGGATTCCACTTAGATACGAAGAATATCCACAATATACTCAAAGATTTTTCCACATCAAAGATGCATGGAACATCCTCTAACAATATTAAACAGATCAGGACAATTATTCTTGTTAACTAAAAAGAAACAATTAAACCATCCTCCAATTCTAAGTTCAGTTATACATATAGGATCAAATTAACAAATTTATGTAGCATCCTATAATTTCAAATTCTGTCCATTTTGATGAAATTGCAAAAAGGTGTGCAGTTTTTGAAATCTTTTCCTCCCTCCAAAGTACGCACTGATCACATGCACATCCTCATCATCCATTAACATTGCAAAAACAACGCCATTTTACAGAAGAAAGATATTCGATTCCAAATTATGAACAAACATAGAAGAAATTCCACCTAAAAACTAAGAATTACCCAGCAAGAAGAAACGAAACATTCATTTACCAAATGCAGTTTATAAGGGAACTCGGAGAGCAGATCCTTCAAAAATTTACCTACATTACTTGCTACGGTCGATTGCACAGACAATCAGACCTCAAGAACGAAATTAGAAAAATGAGATCAAATCCGAGCAAAAAACCTCGATAATTATAGGTAAATCGTCAAGATAAACACACAGAACCATGTCCAGATTAAAACCTCGAGGGAAAAAAAAGAAAGGAGCAGTTACATTAACAGACATCGCGAAAAGATACCATGCGATTGACGGGTGGCGGGACTTTGTCACAGAACTCGAAATCGTCTTCCATGGTTAATATTCAAAAGCGGAAAGATGGCCTTCGCAACGAGCTACTGTTGTAGTTATGTACTACAAAGATGAACCGCAGAAGCTTCGAGAAAAATACAAAAGGAACGGAGATATGAAAATGGCTCATTACTTCGAGTCGTCTCTATCAGCGTCAAAGGTTTCTTCCTCCTGGTCAAAATCGGACGAGACGACGACATTTCTAATGAAGCGAGAGGGGAAGGGTGGAGAAACCCTATCAGAACGAAGAATGAAAGAGGAAATGGAAATGTGATTGGAAAGAAGGCCAAGGGAAGAAGGATTGAGAGAGAAGAATTTTGATTTTAGGGTTAGAAAGGGATGAGAGCGTGAGGGATGTCTCAGAGCTCGGGGAGAGAGAAACTGGCCTCTAAAAAAGGGTAAAGGGGTTCACTTAATCTCTTTTTAAAAAAAAAAAAATCGTGTTTTTTTGTGTCCTTCGTCATTAAAGATCCGTGCGTTTTTCGTCCGTCATTAAATGCTCCCAGCCCTTTTTTCTGTCCGTCATTAAAAGCTGCTTTTGTAGTAGTGCTAATTAATAAAGGTATATTTTCCCAATTTTATTTAGAGAAAATAATCGAGAAGTATGAAAATCAAAGAAAAACTAATCAAAGCAATAAAAAGATGGAAACTCAATGGAGAAAAACTTTAGGAAATTGATTTCACCTATTAGATGCATGAATTAATACAAAGAATAATTAGGAACGAACACGTAACAATTTCATAAACCAAGGATTATTAATTATTAAAAGCCTCTCCAGAGTACAATTAATTGTTTATGCAAATTAAGAAATTGATATCCCTATCTAATTTCTACAACAAGCATAAGCATTAATGATCAATCCTCAAAACGGTTTCTCAAGCAATCCCAAATCTCCCGATTGTAGAATCACCTAAGTCATGCAATTGATGGTCTAATCTAAACTACCCTCTCCCGAGCAATTAGTTCAAAAACAAGAATCATACAATCCGTGATCAAGAGATTATACGCATTAAGCATTCAAATTGCATAAATGAAACGCGTTACGAAACGTCCTAAAAAAATCCCTAAATTAATCCATACAATCTAATGGCTACATCAAGCCCTTAAGAAACGAAATTTAGCTACACATGTCTCTGAAAATACTATCAAAATAAGTCCAATACATGCTAAAAATAAGTACAAGAAATAAGGGAGAAAGATTAAACTCGCTAGTCGTGATTCCCGCGCGTTCCCGTCACGATCCTCACGATCCAAGGTCCCCAAAATCAAGCTCTCCTGGTCTCCTCTGAGTTCTGGCCGTTTTTCCCTCTCTAAAATCGTCTTTCTCTCTCCAAATGTGCTCCCCAAATCAGATGGCATCGCAAAGTATAAATACTGAACTTTCTGCGCGACGCTGTGTCGATATGCCCTAATTTATTTATGGGATACTCACAGCGTCGAGACGCTGTGGAGGTAGCGTCTCGACGCTGCTTCGTTTGCACACGTCCTGATTGCTGCAGCCAGCGTTGAGACTCTCCAATGGTAGCGTCTCAATGCTGCCCTATTATATAGATGCCTTGAACCTTATGCTCTTTTGTAAATTTCTTCAATAAAATTCATTCTTTTGCTACTAATTCACCGAAACTTCAATCTCCATCGAAATATCTGATTCCTACAAAATTAAACCAAATAGACATAAAAGTGGCCAAATAATACTCGAGACTAACACTAAAATAACATAAAATATAGCTCAATAAATTGCGCTATCAGTGACTCGAAGGAATCAGTCTCAGAGAGCTTGTGAGGGCTACGAGCGATGAGTGAGCATGACATGGTGCAAAATTCTTATGCTAGGTGCATTGTTAGTTGCACGTTTATATAATTGAACATGTTGAGATATGTATGATGTTCACCTCGTGTATAAGGCATGATAGTGTGATTGTAACACATGATTTTGCTATGTATGATGTACGATGTTTGATGGCGCTTCAGCTGTGAGCCACTTACTCAGTACCGTGGTTATGTACTGACCCATCACCAGATTTTGTAGGTGATGAGAAATACTACGAGCCAGGTGATGCTGAGGAGTAGGCTTGAGAAAGCAGAGTTTAAGAGTCTCTTTCATTATTATTATGTTTTAGTTGTTTTAAACAATGTTAGGAGAGAGAAAATTTTGTGTTAGTCATGAGGCGCTGTTTAGCATTATGGTTGTCGATTTACTTCTTTTATTATTTCGAACTAGGCTTTATTTGAATTGTGTTCACTGTTGGGTTTCCAGAGTGGGTGAAAATGTAGTAAGAAATAGACTCTAGAACTCTGTGCAAGTATACACAATCCGCAGGAAGTAATAAGTATTTATCGAATCCAAGGTCTGAATTAGCTCTCACGTTATCTATTTTTTTAGCTTTTCAATGGTTTCAAAGGTGGTTAAAATGATTGATTTTTATAGAATGTTGAAGTAAAAGAAATGACGGAACAGAAAGTAAACAAATAAAGCAGACTGATTAGAAACAGACGCTGGTCAGGATTTAGTAGTTGTTTTAAAAGATGCTCTAGCAATATTATTGATCATGAAAAACTCTTGCAGTCTTATTAGCAGATTCCTCTCGGAACTCTGGATTTTTTAGAATGTGTTTCAACTCCAATGACGCACTACCGATCAAGCACTAGGCAACTGGCTATCCCTAGCTCAGTCACTGGCGTTCACCAATACACAATGATCTAGTGTGATTAAATGCCACACACTCCCCAAATCATCCCTGAAACTAGGAAGTGATATTCATACCGGCTGGCCAGGCGGGCATAAAATATAAATGAGCACAACAAATAATCAAGATGCATCAATCAACATTTATTGCATGGAGATTAAACACGACAATTACATATTTCCTAACCAACACCTAAAATTACTTAGTTCATAAAGTGCAGAGAGACACGTTACAATCTGAGTAAATGCCTCCATAATTACAAAACAATACAAGAAAATATCAATTCCCTTTATCAACTTCGTAATTGATGGTCTTCCTGTAGTCCCTAATCTTTCTCCTCTATTCGGCTCCCAATAGTGCAAAAGAGAAAAGATCCCCTTCCAAGAATGGAATGAATTTGACTTGGGCGGCTATCTCCTTTTATAGAATTGAGGAAAGCTTGAATTAGGTTGACCTAGACACGTGGATGGCTCTCCTTGCTCCTTAAATCCGAGCATAGCTTAACCGAATTCAGTTCATTAAATTGGCTAACGAGCTGTGACGTGGCAGTTTTGCTCCTTGTTTTGTTTTTCAGACTTAAAGCAGTCCTACAGTCGTAAGCTCTTAAGCATGGGATGACCCACTTTATGGTGCAGTATACCTTTGCCTCAAACTCAACACCAACTAGGCTAGATACTCATTGTAAAGCTAAAAAATCCTTAGTTATTCTATCTCCTGCCCCTCATAATGGCAACATTTTATGATGAAGCTCACCTATGTTCTGGAAGACAGAAAAATTGTTGGATTATCATTCATCCTTCAAAATATTTGCTCCATGAATTTTCTCAGCAAAATTTTCAACAATCACTTTTTTCAGCAAATAATTTTTTCATTTTTTTATATTTCCTAGGTTATCTTTTGACGCAAAGACAAACTGTGGGTATCACAAATGTCCCTGGTTACTCAACAACCTAGCAAATTATTTAAGAAGGAGAGGAATGTTCAAGCAAAACAATTGGAGTAGCAAAAAGTCCCCCAAACTTGAATTATTCATTGTCCCTAATGAATCATTAACATTTGAAATTATACCCCCAAACTTAAATTTTTCTATCTGAATTTTAAACTAAGCGTGGGACTAGAACTAAGCTTAAGGTGGATCAAATAAATCAACACTACCTCAGAATCTTCTTGCTGCAGCATCGACCAGGCTAGAAGAAATGCTCGAGCAAAAGGTTTATGGAGATCAGAATACCTTGATCTAATTAAGCTTAACCAGCCCAAGCTTCAAAAATTCAGAAGAAAATTAGTTAAGTTAGAATTACTCAGTGCTCATAGAACAGAAATGACTTCGAAAATTTCATTAATAAAGCGAAAAAGATTTACAAAGCAAAAGATTTGATGGCCTAGAAAAGCAATAACATAGAAACATAAAAAAAAAAAACATTCAAAGAAAACGATGTTAGAAAATGCGCGAGCAAACAAAAATTCCAGAACAAAAATGTTGCTCGCTCAGGGTCACTTCATCCGTCAGTCCTCTTGACTCTGCTCATTTTCATCATCCTCTTCTTCTCTTTCCATTGGTGGGGGCGGAATCCAGGGGTTCAACAAATCATCAGGGAATACCGGAAGGGCTGGGTATGGTTTGGAAAAATTTTCTTGTAGCGCCTTCTTTAGATTAGCATCACGACGTTTAACATAGTTCCAGAAAGTTTGAGATTGCCTCTCGGCAAACTCTTGCCTGCTGGTCGACAGTGCAAGTTGTTCTACAATCTTGTGAATGCCATAAGCAAGCCCACCCTGACGTGCTTCTTGCGTACGCTGAAGCCGTGCCAAGTTAGGCGTAACAATGATTCCCTTGTGAAATAATGTGACATCTCCTTCATTCTCCGGAACCCCTGCTTTGTTGCAAAGCATCGTAATTGTATTCGGGAAAAACAACTTCCCAACTTTCTTCCGCCAGCATCCAGATATTTCACTCGAAATAATCTTACCCACATCAATACTGAGAGACCTTAAAATATCGAAAGCCAGAACAACACGTTCCCTAGAAACTGTCGAGTCATGAGTCGTTGGAAGCAACCTCTGTTTGATAAATCCCATCCGTGTATTTGCTTCCTTCTTAAGATAGGCTGACTGAAATGTCCTTTTTTCTGTTTTTGAAAGCCTCGACTGCGCCCCTTCAACACCAACTTCCCGAACAACATCGCTTAATTGCTCATTAGATGGCGCCACAGCCATCTCATTGTATCCTGTGTGGGGGAAATCTTGAAGATTATACAGGGCGTTAATGGCACCAGGACTCTAGTCAATTGCTACTCCTCGAACGATAACTTGGAAACCCTCTTCCTCGTCAATATTTACCTAAAACTCGCGTACTACATGCACCTTCACAGATTCATGCTTTGAACAAAATAACTCCCAATCGTGGTTCGTAATGCCGGACCGCAGAAAATGTGGAAGATCACCATTAAATCCTCTCTCAAACAGGAAGTCTCTCTTCAGCAGCTTAGCATACTTTAATCTTGCAAGATTGTTGAGGAAGCGATGATACGGCAACCTTGGTTCCTCTGTTTCACTATCTTCTGGTTCCGGCGATGCTTCAGCAATGCCCTTTCCCTTGTCTTCCCTTTGTTTGAGCAAAATTTCTTCCTCAGCCTTTTTCTCTGCTTCCTCTGATGCTTTGTCTTCGGCCTCTTTTTTCTCCTATTCCTCTGCATTTTCTCTCTCAGAATCAGTGGTCGGCAGCGAGGGAGTATCAGCTCGGACTACCTTAACACTGCCGGCTTTTTGCTTCCGGCGGCGACGTCGTGGCACTTCCGGCATGATAACCTCCACTCGAGCCTCATGCTCTTGTTCATTACCTTTTTCAGGCGCAACCTCTGTCCGTCCTTCTTGCGTAACCTCAGTCTGCTTTTCTTGAACTTCCTCTGTGTTTTCTTCTTGAACTTCATCCGTATCCGCAACTATCGGGTCAGCCTGCTCTGGGTTTTGTCCTTCAGGTTCCTTCAGATTGCCTTCTTCCACTACTTCAGCAGCAACATCCTCTACTACCTTCTGCACAATTTCTTGATCCTCAGCCCTCTGCTGTCTTCTTCTCCTCTTAGCCTCTTTCTCTTCTGGCGTTTTCTTTTTCATTGCCTTCGTTTTCGGTACTTCGGGGGTAACAGGTACCTCCTCTTCCTCATTATCTCTCTCTTTTCTTGCACTTGTTTTTGCCATTGAAGACTCAAAGGAATGTACCGCACACAAAAGCAAAGAAAGAAGAATATAAACGGCAATGGTTGAATCGAAAAGATAAAGTGAAAAAAAACTTACCGAAGGCTGCTAATAAATAGGGCTTCAGCAAAAGGAATCCTAAACAAAAGATTTTGCTCCTCATTAATTGGAATTACCGTTCAAATCTCATGCAATCTGTAAAATTAAAACCATCATACGGTAAAATTTGAAGCTCAAACGCCCATGGTAATTAATTATGCGTTGTCTAATGGCTGCACCCTTGGATTGCCCCTGGGCGACACGTGGCAGCATCAGAATTCTCAATACAATTTACCTGCCCATAGATAATTCAAAATCCAAAGGGTAAAAGTAATTAATTCACAACAAAACTCTTCCTATTCGGAAGAAAGATATGCTTCAGCCATAAAATTGCCGCAACAACCTTCTGAACAAAGATTATCTTTCAGACGAATCTCGGATACGGAAGATTTAAAATTCAAATAAAATCCAATCAGGAAATTTAAATTTAAATTAACCGCTCAAATCAAATCTCTTTTATTTTTATTTGAAGCCGAATAAATTAGGAAATATTTATTAAACCTAATCTAAACAGAAATTTAAATAACCGAAAATAAAAACTGAATTAAAATCGAACTAAATCTAATTGGAATAAAAACTAAACTGACAAAAATAATAAAAATACTCAAAAATAAAATCTACTGAATTAAAAATATCAACGAATAAAATAAATCATGCAAGATTTAAACAAACCAAATCTAAAATTATTCAAATTAATATCAAACCAAATCAGTGAGAAATAAAATCAAACAACCACTGGGAGCTCAAAATATTGCTCTGTGAAATGCTCCCGCAAAGATCTCGCTCTCTCATTCATCAACCAACTTTAGGGAATGATATTTCGATTGGAACTCCTCTCCCCAATAATGTTTCACACGCTGTCCATTAACTTTGAACACTCTCCCATCTTTTTCATCCTGCAACGTAATTGCTCCATGGGGAAAAACTTCAATCACAATAAATGGCTCTAACCATTTACATTTAGTTTCCCAAGAAACAATTTTAATCTAGAATTATAAAGCAAAACCCTTTGACCTTTGACAAACTCTTTTGGTTTAATTTTATTGTCATATGCCACAGCTTAGTCTTTTCTTTATACATTTTCGAATTTTCGTAAGAAAATTGGCGAAATTCCTCTAACTCGTTAATCTGCAGCATTCTAATTGCCCCTGCACGACTCAGATCAAAATTTAACTTTTTCAAAGCCCAAAACGTTTTATGCTCAAGCTCTAATGGTAAATGACAAGCTTTCCCATTTACTAACCTATACGGAGACATACCTAGAGGAGTCTTATAGGCTGTCCTATAAGCCGAAAGAGCCTCATCCAATCTAAAAGACCAATCCTTCCTAGATGGATGGACTACTTTCTCTAGAATTGATTTGATTTCCCTATTGCTTATTTCAGCTTGACCATTTGCTTGTGGGTGATAAGGGGTAGCTATCCTATGCTTGATTCCATACTTAGCTAAAATCTTAGTTAAGATATTATTAAAAAAATGTGTACCCTCATCACTCACTAGAGCTCTAGGTGTCCCAAACCGTGCAAATATATGCGATTTGAGAAACCTTGATACTGTCTTGGCATCATTCTGATGGCATGCAACGGCCTCTACCCACTTGGACACGTAATCAACTGCCAATAAGATAAAAACATTACCATTAGAAGGGGGAAATGGCCCCATAAAATCAATACCCCGTACATCGAATAATTCTACTTCCAAAATGTAAGTAAGACGCATTTCATCTCTAGGCCCTAAGTTTCCTCTCCTTTGGCAAGCATCACATTGCTTATAGAACTAATGGGCATCTTTGAATAAGGAAGGCCAGAAGAATCCACAATGCAGAATCCTCATAGCTGTCCTCTGACCGCTGAAATGGCCTCCATACGGTGAAGAGTGACATTGTTCCAGGATTTCCTTTGCTTCATCACCTGAAACACACCTACGAATAATACCATAAGAGCATTGCTTATACATAAATGGCTCATCCCAATAGAAAAATTTTGTATCATGCTTAAACTTCTTCTTCTGCCTCCAATCCATGCCAATAGGAGTGACTCCCTTTACCAAAAAGTTAGCAATATCAGCATACCAAGGGACATCCTTGACTACCTTTACCTCAACAGCAAAGAGCTGTTCATCTGGAAAAGAATCCGAAATGGCAGATTGCTTCAGCAAAGATGATGTTGGATCAAGACGAGACAGATGATCTGCAATGACATTCTCTAATCCCTTATTGTCCTTTATCTCCAAGTCGAAATCCTGCAATAATAAAACCCAACGTATCAATCTAGGCTTTGCATCTTTTTTAGACATTAAGTACCTTATTGCTGCATGATCCGTGAAAACTGTGACTTTGGATCCAACCAAATATGGCTAGAATTTCTCAAAAGCAAACACAACAGCTAACAACTCATTTTCAGTAGTTGTATAGTTGACTTGTGCCTCATTTAAAACCTTGCTTGCATAATATATAGGATGGATAAATTTGCCCTGCTTTTGCCCCAGCATAGCGCCTACTGCAGCATCACTCGCATCGCACATTACCTCAAATGGTAAACTCCAATTAGGTGCACAAAGAATGGGTGTTGAGATTAAAGCAGCCTTTAAAGTTTCAAAAGCCTTCCTACAATCTGCATTAAAGTAAAAAACATGATCAGTGCATAATAAGTTACGAAGAAGTTTACTAATTTTTTAAAAATCCTTTATGAACCTTCTATAAAATCGAGCATGACCAAAAAGGCTCCGAATCCCTTTCACTGAATTCGGTGGTTCTAATCTTTCAATAACCTCAATTTTTCCTCTATCAACTTCTAGACCGTTCTTTGAAATCCTATGACCTAACACTATGCCCTCCTTTACCATGAAGTGACATTTCTCCCAATTAAGAACTAGATGGGTATCCTCACATCTCTTTAACACCTTACCCAAATTATCCAAACAACTCTGAAAAGACCCTCCAAAAACTCAAAAATCATCCATAAATACCTCAACAGTGGACTCAATCATATCCGAAAAAATTGCTAACATACACCGCTGGAATGTTGTTGGAGCATTGCAAAGGCCAAAAGGCATTTGCCTGAAAGCAAACGTCCCATAAGGGCAGGTGAAAGTGGTTTTTTCCTGATCCTCGGGAGCAATGGTAATGTGGTTATACCTAGAATAACCATCTAAGAAACAGTAGTAGGTCTGACCATCCAATCTATCCAACATCTGGTCAATAAATGGTAGAGGGAAGTGGTCCTAACGAGTGTCTTTGTTAAGCCTCCTATAATCCATGCAAACCCTCCAGCCAGTCACTGTCCTGGTTGGGATCAACTCATTGTCTTTATTACTTACCACCGTGACACCTCCTTTCTTAGGACACATTGGCTTTCTTAGGACACATTGGACAGGGCTTACCCAATTGCTATCTGCAATTGGATAAATAATCCCAGCATCCAACCATTTAATCACCTCCTTTTTAACAACCTCTTTCATTGTAGGGTTAAGCCTTTTCTGTTGCTCAATACTCCTAAAGGATCCCTCATCTAGAGTGATTTTATGCATACAAAAAGATGGGCTAATTCCTTGAATGTCAGCCAATGTCCAACCTATTGCCTTGCGATATTGCTGCAGCACCTTTATTAAGGCATCTTCATGCTCCGGCATTAAATCTGATGCAACAATAATGGGCAACGTCTCACTTTCCCCAAGATACACATACTTTAGATGATCTGGCAAGGGCTTCAAATCTAAAGTGGGTGCCTCAATTAAGGATGGCTTAATAGGAGGAGCCTTCCTTTGATCTAAATCTAAAGACTCAAAAACATCCTCACACCTAGACACTTCTTTTTCATTTTTTCTTTCTAAAGAACAAACTTCTAAATCCTCTACACTAACCTCTCCATGATATTCCAAATGTTTGTTTGCCGAATCCTGTATTGTTGTCTCAACAATTGTGTTCTCCAAAATCCTAATGAAAGAACAATCTTCCATTTCGTCTGGGTACTTCATGGCCTTAAAAACATTAAATTTCACTTCCTCATTGTAAACCCTCATTGTTAATTCCCCTTTTTGAACATCTATCAATGCCCTACCAGTAGCCAAAAATGGACGACCAAGAATAATTGGGACATCTTTATTTGCTTCATAATCTAAGATAATAAAATCAACAAGAAATATGAATTTATCTACCTTTACTAAGACATCCTCAATTTTACCCTCTGGATATGTGATAGACCTATCAACTAATTGGAGTGTGACTGTGGTAGGCCTAGCTTCACCAATACCTAACTTTCGATAGACCGAAAGAGGCATAAGGTTAATGCTTGCACCTAAATCACAGAGTGCTTTACCTATCTCTTTTCCACCTATAGAGACAGGTATAGTAAATGATCCTGGATACTTAGCCTTGGTTGGTAGCCCATTCTTAAGAATAGCACTACATTCCTCAGTAAGAGATACAGTTTCAAACTCACCTAACCTCTTCTTTTTAGTTAAAATATCCTTAAGAAATTTAGCATAATTAGGCATTTGCTCTATAGCTTCTACTAAAAGGATATTTATATGCAATTGCTTAAGAATCTCTAAAAACTTCTTAAATTGACCATCCTGATTCTTAGGCCTCTGTCTTTGTGGAAAAGGTAGAGGTGGTACATAAGGTGGGGGCGGTACATAAGGTGGTTCAACATCTGGAATAGAACCAGATGCTCCAGCATCATTATTGCTGCCTCCAACACCTTGACCAGACTCCAACTCTTTCTCAACAACAACATTTTTATCACAATTATTTTCTATATCCTGGGGTTTACTAGGCTCTTTTCTTTCTTCTAGTGGCTTACCACTCCTCAGAGTCACTGCCTTTACCTGCTCCTTACCTTCCCTTCTAGGGTGCTCAGTATCTGAAGGAAGTTTCCCTTGAGGCCTTGCCTTCAACTCATTAGCTAGCTGGCCCATTTGCAATTCCAGTGCTCTCATTGAAGCTTGACTACTTTGAATTGTGGCATCTGTACGCGCCATATATTCTTTCATCATTGCCTCAAGAGAACTCTTTGAGTTTTGCTGGGGCAAAACCTGTTTATTTTGTTGGGGCAATACCTGTGCTTTAGAAAATCCCGATTGGTTCACCTTTTGCTGTGCTTGCACATTACTTCCTTGTCCTCCCCATGAGAAGTTGGGGTGGTTGCACCAACCTGGATTATAAAAGTTAGAGTAAAGGTTATTCCTCTGATTACCTACAAAAAACACAGAAGCTAGATTGCTGGGGCAAAACTCGTAGTTGTGCTCTTCACCACAATAGACACATGCTTCCTCTGCAACTTGGTTCACCACTGCAGCAGGCTCCACAGCTAATGACTAACCACTGTCACATTTTTAAGAGCGTTAGCTAACATTGCAATATCAGCCCTAATGGCGGACACACCATCAACCTCTAACACACTCTTAACCTTTTTATTTATGCCCTCTAACATCTGACCACTGACAACTATTAGTTGATATTCTTTCTAAAATTTCATGGGCTTCATTAAAAGTTTTTGCCAAAAAGGCCCCTCCAGCCGAAGCATCAACCATACCTTGGGTTGCTCCATTTAACTCATTGTAAAATGTTTCCATTTGGATACAATGTGGTAATCCCTGGTGGGGACACTTTCTCAGAAGCTCCTTAAACCTCTCCCAAGCCTCACTAAAAGTTTCATCTTCAAGTTGCCTAAACCCTACTATTTCTCTCCTTAATTTAGCGTTCCTATTTGGTGGAAAATATTTACCCAAAATTTTTTCTGCTAGTTCATTCCATGTCGTAATTGATCCTGGAGCAAAAGAATTTAACCATGTATTTGCTCCATCTCTAAGAGAATACGGGAACAAAGTTAATCTAAGGGCATCCCTAGGCACTCCTTGAATTACAAAAGAATCACTAACTCCTAGAAAAGACTTAAGATGCAAATGAGGTCAGATGACAAACCATGAAACTGACCCACAGTTTGCAACATCTGAAACATTACCGGTTTCATTTCAAAATTTGTTGCCTCAATTTGAGGACGTGCAATCCCTGGATTTAACTCATCAAACATTGGAAAAGCATACGCTCGAATGGCACTGGCCCTATCATTTGCTACCAAGATAGGATTCTCAGCCTGATTATTTTGCTGTTCATTTTGCTCCAGCAGTTGATTTTGCTGCAGGACACGATTCTGCTGGGGGTTCGCTGGATCTTCTGGACCCTTCGGGAGACGCGGCACATCAGCCATTGAATTTTGGTTTCTACGCTGCTCTCTCCTTCTTCTCCTGAATGTCCTTTCGATTTCTGGATCAAGTCGAACCTTACCCCAGGCGGATCGTTCATGCACCAAACTCACACATGCAAAAACAAAAGAAACAATCAAAAAGTTCTAGCACCAAACCACTAAAACACATACACAAAATAGATTAGATAAAAACTTATTCAAGTCCCCGGCAACGGCGCCAAAAACTTGTTGGGCTCCTAGAGTGAGTAAAAATAAGGTGTAAATAGACTCTAGAACTCTGTGCAAGTATACAGAATCCGCAGCAAGTAATAAGTATTTATCGAATCCAAGGTCTGAATTAGCTCTCACTTTATCTATTTTATTTAGGTTTTCAATGGTTTCAAAGGTGGTTAAAATGATTGATTTTTATAGAATGTTGAAGCAAAAGAAATGACGGAACAAAAAGTAAACAAATAAAGCAGACTGATTAGAAACAGACGATGGTCAGGATTTAGTAATTGTTTTAAAAGATGCTCTAGCAATATTATTGATCATGCAAAACTCTTGCAGTCTTATTAGTAGATTCCTCCCGGAACTCTGGATTTTTTAGAATGTGTTTCAACTCCAATGTCACACTACCGATCAAGCACTAGGCAACTGGCTATCCCTAGCTCAATCACTGGCGTTCACGAATACACAATGATCTAGTGTGATTAAATGCCACACACTCCCCAAATCATCCCTGAAACTAGGAAGTGATATTCATACCGGCTGGCCAAGTGGGCATAAGATATAAATGAGCACAACAAATAATCAAGATGCATCAATCAACATTTATTGCATGGAGATTAAGCACGACAATTACATATTTCCTAACCAACACCTAAAATTACTTAGTTCATAAAGTGCAGAGAGACACACGTTACAATCTGAGTAAATGCTTCCATAATTACAAAACAATACAAGAAAATACTAATTCCCTTGATCAACTTCGTAATTGATGGTCTTCTTGTAGTCCTGAATCTTTCTCCTCTATTCGGCTCCCAATTGTGAAAATGAGAAATGATCCCCTTCCAAGAATGGAATGAATTTGACTTGGGCGGCTATCTCCTTTTATAGAGTTGAGGAAAGCTTTAATTAGGTTGACCTAGACGCGTGGATGGCTCTCCTTGCTCCTTAAATCCGAGAATAGCTTAACCGAATTCAGTTCATTAAATTGGCTAACTAGTTGTGACGTGGCAGTTTTGCTCATTGCTTTGCTGCAGCACAGAATTTGCTCCCTCGAGTCGCTCAGCAATACATTCTGCACAAAATAACTTCCAAAGCATCCATTCTTCCAAATGGGTTAAAACACATAATATCTATCTAAAGGCAACCCTATTTAGCACAAAAGACACACAAATCAATATAGAAATAAGGTCTAAATAACTCCCTTTTGGAGAGTTATCATTCACTGATTGGGAATGATTTCGAGATCTGACTCGTAATCGTGTTGGAATCTTATTTATTGTTATGTGATGTTTTTAATAGGTTGTAAAATTTTGGGTTAATCAAAATTACGTTGTTATGCTGCCGAATTTTCGGTAGCACCTTAATGAGTAATGTGACTAAGTTTAATGGTAACCTCAGATAGTCTTTTAAGAATTTGGGGGCGTTACAGTTGGTATCAAAGCGGAGTTGTTCCTGTAGACTAATCTAGGCAAAACTAGATTGTAAGTTGTAACTGGTGTAGGGTTAGGTGAAAGGTCTTTCTCAGTCTCCTCTCCATCACCAGGTATGTAGACTTGTCTTCGTTTTAATATATGATTTGTTTGATAATTTTCTTTGTAGTAGCAATGTTTGGTTTGCTTGTTGTCTTATCTGAATTGTTGTAGCTTGCATGTTTGCTTGACTTGGTTGCTTTATTTTATAGTAGCTAGGCTTAGGATGCTCCCTGTAGCCGGCTAGATGGCTTGTTTGATCTTATGCTTGTCGTTTGTTAGTAGGCTTAGGATGTTTCCTTAGTTGCTAGATAGCTCGTGCTTTGTTTTTGCTTGTTGTTTCTTATTAAGTTTAGGTTATTGCCTTAAAGCTTAAGATAGATGTTTCTTTATCTTGGAAAGTTAGTTTATTTGCTTCAAGATCCTAGTAAGAGAGTCCAAAACCCCATCGAACCAAGAAATTTCATAACAAGCTGTGGAGTTGGATCAACCTTCTATTTGAGCAAGACCCTTGGAGCAAGATTGATTAAGTTGGTATACGAAATACTTTTCATATTTTGGACATGAATGGGTTGGTTTACATTAAGTAACCTTTGGATGTTCTAAGAAGGAAGTTCACTACAGGTTACCATTTGGCCAAAGTTTAAATTCAAAGGAATAAAAATTGAGAATCCCAAGATGGTATCTACTCTAAAGGTCGAGTGTCTCTTGCATTTTGGTGCTTGAGAATATATTTTGCAAATGTGATGGACTTCTGGATAGAGTTTTTACTTGGGACAACCTATTATTCAAGGTACCTGATCGAATGATACCAGTTCAAGGAAGGAACTTAAGGTACAATTGGAAGAACTCTTGGGCGAGGGATTTATTGGCCCTTGTGTGTCACTAGCTTTGTTTGAAAAGAAAAAGAATGGTTCAAAAGGCTTTGCATTGGACGTTGGGAATTGAGCAATGTGACAAGTGAAAGATAAGCATTCTCTCCCTCGCATGGGTGGCTTTTGACTAGATTCAAGGAACAAAGGTCTTCTCAAATGAGATTTCCAATCAAATTACTATTAGTAAGGATTAAGGAAGTTGGTGAAGATTGCCTTCAAAACCAAGTATGGACATTACAAGCTACTGTGATGTATTCGGACTTACTAATGCTACTATAGATTGTGTGGAATTCGTGATCCAAGCCTTCAAGATCTTTTTAGAATTTCCTGTGATAATGTTCTTTGGTGATTTGTTGGTTTATTCAAAGACTAAGAAGACTCGTAATGAGCACCTTGAGCAAGTTGTCGTAGTTTTGAGAGGTGGCAAGTTGTACTCAAAGTTGTTAAAAGTTGAGTTTTGGTTAAACAAGGCTTCCTTTCTCGAACATTAGAATGCTAAGGATGGTATTATGGTGGACTGTACAAGATAGAAGCAAATTGCAATTGGTCTTGATCTTGTTTAGTGGCTTAAATTAAAAATTTTCTTGGATTGGCTACCTTATGAAGCTTGGGGATTGTTTAGAATTTTGCTAGTTTGGAAGCATCATGGATTCAGTAGACTTGCAAGATTCGAGAATATATCTATCGTTCAAGGCGAAGTTGTGAGGTGAGTTTTAAGAAATAAAGGAATAATTGGCTACAATCTTAGTGTTAAAAAGACAAGGTTGTAACTTGGAGATCGCAGTTGCATTATGAGCTTTAAATATCGGATGACACTTTCCTTATGGAGAAAGTATTCAAACTCACGGGTCATAATAGTTTGAAGTATTTCCTTGTATAGAAAGGAGCTTAAGTTAGGACAAGAAGAAGTTTTTGGATATGGTAAAGAAATTATCATCAACATTTGTGGCTGCTAAAGCAATTATCGTCATGGCAAGGCTAGTATGGTACACATTTGGCAAAAGAATAAGTATGACATTCTTGGTGTCATGTCATAGTCCATTGTTAAGTGAGTTGATGGTTCAAGATTGAGTTGGCAGCGTGATAACTCTCCAAAAGGGAGTTATTTAGACCTTATTTCTATATTGATTTGTGAGTCTTTTGTGCTAAATAGGGTTGCTTTTAGATATATATTATATGTTTTAACCCATTTAGAAGAATGGATGCTTTGGAAGTTATTTTGTGCAGAATATATTGCTGAGCGACTTGAGGGAGAGAATTCTTTGCTGCAGCAAAGCTGGAAGCAAAACTGTCATGTCACAGCTCGTTAGCGGCCAATTTAATGAACTGAATGTGGTTAAGCTATTCTCGAATTTTAGGAGTAAGGAGAGCCATCCACGTGTCTAGGTCAACCTAATTCAAGCTTGTCTCAACTCTATAAAAGGAGATAGCCTTCCAAGTCAAATTCATTCCATTCTTGGAAGGGGATCATTTCTCATTTTCACTATTGGGAGCCGAATAGAGAAGAAAGATTAGGGACTATAAGAAGACCATTAATTACGAAGTTGATCAAGGGGATTAGTATTTTCTTGTATTGTTTTGTAATTATGGATGCATTTACTCAGATTGTAACGTGTGTTGCTATGCACTTTATGAACTAAGTAACTTTAGGTGTTGGTTAGGGAATATGTAATTGTCGTGCTTAATCTCTATGCAATAAATGTTGATTGATGCATCTTGATTATTTGTTGTGCTCATTTATATTTTATGCCCGCCTGGCCAGCCGGTATGAATACCACTTCCTAGTTTCAGGGATGATTTGGGAAGTGTGTGGCATATAATCACACTAGATCATTGTGTATTGGTGAATGCCAGTGACTGAGCTAGGGATAGCCAGTTGCCTAGTGCTTGATCGGTAGTGCTTCATTGGAGTTGAAACATATTCTAAAAAATCCTGACTAGCGCCTGTTTGCTCAAAAAGTACATGTCTAAAAAATCCTGACTAGCGCCTGTTTGCTCGAGAATCTTTTAAAACAATTACTAAATCCTGACTAGCTCCTGTTTCTAATCTGTCTGCCTATTTGTTTTCTTTTTGTTCTATCATTTCTTTTGCTTCAGCATTATATCAAAACCAATCATTTTAACCGTTCTTGAAACCATTAAAGAGTTGCATAAAATAGATAAAGTGAAAGCTAACTCAGACCCTGGATTCGATAAATACTTATTACTTGTTGCGGATTGTGTATACTTGCACAGAGTTCTAGAGTCTATTTCTTACTACATTTTCACCCACTCTGGAAACCCAACACAGCGGAAGACTTTTCAATATTGTTGACTCAACTTCAAAGGTGCCTAATTTGAAATAAGAGATTGTGAATGGCAAACAAGAAGATCTAGATTTGGTTAAAGGTGTGAGTGACCTAAGCCAAGGAAATTTTGCTCGCACCAGTGATTCAACTTGGATATATCAAGATGGTGTGTATCAAAAGGGCTATCTTTTAAGACAAGAGTTGATAGGAGTGTGCAACACAACTTTTTGATGCATCTTGACAACATTGGGATGTACAAGGACCTTGAGAAGCACTATTGGTAGCATAATATGAAGTGAAATTGTTTACTTTAGTACTTTCTTGTTCCTATCAAGTTTAAAGATGGTAAAGTTGACTAATGAAGCTATTCGAAAGATCTGGACAAGGACGTAAGTTGCCTGTGAAAGTAGATTGATTGTAAAGATGGCATGCACAAAGATTCAGTTGTTTGCCATTCATAACTTGCGTTTTTAAAGAAGAATCAATGGAAGGACTCCTGCTTGTTGTGGGGTATGGATAGCCTAGCCCAAATATATATTGGACTATTCGGTAGCACATTGATCAAGTTGTTTATAAGTTATCTTGGCCACAAGCAGTTTTGCAACACAACTTGTTTCAAGTGCCATTGGTAAGGAATTACATCAATGACCCTCCTTGTTTGTGGAAGTTGTCTTATGAGCAGACGCCATTAGAAAAGAGTGCCTTGGAATAGAAGGTTGAAGTCAAGTTGTTAATGTCGGCAACTTTCGAGGACGAAAGTTCTTAAGGTGGGGAGATTGTGACGCCCCGCGTTTTGAAATTTTTATATTTTGGATCAAGTATCAGTTTAAATTGGAATTAAGTTGGCGGAAGCAAAGTATTTCAGCGTTGAGATTTTTGGCTTAAGAAATCAAATTTCATAATTATGGAAATTAAAGTTACCCACAAATTTTCTCATCTTAGACGGAAATTAAGGTTTTAAAATTTGAAACTTAGAGGGAAAATGAGTCTTTTTTTTTTTAAGAAAAGAAAAAGAAATGAAAGAAGGAAAACC
The DNA here is from genome assembly GCA_017139565.1 of Luffa aegyptiaca. NCBI lineage: Eukaryota > Viridiplantae > Streptophyta > Magnoliopsida > Cucurbitales > Cucurbitaceae > Luffa > Luffa aegyptiaca. The sequence goes on from CM029407.1 coordinate 43,000,387, forward strand.
CTAGGATTCCCCTTCTTTTCTTTTTCGTTTCTTTCAGCCGTTCAACCCCCCTCGTCGTTCACCTTCTCGCAGCCACACACACACTCTCTCTCTCGTTTGTGTCGCCATCCCTCCCATCCTGCTCTCGTTTTCGCACAATCCCACCAGCTCCCTCTCATTCCTCTTCCTTCGCGCGCGCAACTGCAGCTACCCCGACGTGCTGCCTCTGCCGTGCGACGCCGCCCCATCCCACTCGTGCTCCATAAACAAGCGTTCCATCCCGTGCTACGCCGCCTCGTAAACGAGTGCCCCGACGCGGATTCGGCCAGGTGCGAGCAAAACCGCGGCCTCCTGTGCGTTTTCTGGTGAGTCGTGGTCCCTTCGAAACGTTTTTCCATGATTCAACTGCTTACCCATTCCATTGCATAGCTTGTAGCTTGACCCATGCGAGTTCGACTAAGATCTTCATCGATTACGTGTTTGCCAAGCCTCCTTGCACGTGATTTGGATTCCCAGCCAACTAACAGCCTTGGTTATTCCTCTTTTTATAAGTTTTCATCCACCAGATTCACAACCCACTTAATTCTAGAGTTACCCAATCGCTAACGACCTTGTTTATGTGATTTTAGGCCCTTACAACCACTAAACAGCAAGGATTTGAAGCTATTCGACGAGCTTCCGGTAAGTATCAGAGAGCTATAAGTAGTTTCGTGCTCGATTTTATGTCGTAGAATAGTCCTTAACCTTTGGGTATCATCTGTTATAGGTTCAAGGCGATACCAGAGAGTTCGAATAAGGTTAAGGGTGGTTTTTGGTAGTTTCTGTTCCATTAAATTCCTAGGTGCCCAATAACATTGGAACCAACTTAACCGTTCCTTGAGTTGTTAGGAGCGCGTTAGGACTTAGGTAAGTGGAATTCTATCTGTTGGGTCTGTTTGTTGGTATGCTAACATGTTATGTGCATTGTTGTTCAGTTTAGTTTATTTAGTGTATATATATGCTTGTTGTTTGTTATTGACAAAGTATTGAACATGTTGAACTGGTGTGTTGAGCTGTCATTTTTAATTATGATGGGATGCTGTTTTGGTTTGTTATGATTGACTGTAAGGCATGAATATAATGTAGAGAATGTGCTGCTCACTGTATGTGTTTTGTGACTTATCGAATGGTTTAGAAAGTATGTGTGGAATGTGCATTTTGAGCTATGAGCATGACATTGACATAAAAACATGGTTTAGAAGCATGATGAGTAGGATTCATGCATTCTAGTGAGATTGTGAGATCAGAGGATCGTGTGTGTTGTAAAGGAAAGTTGGGTGAATACCAGGTGCCTCGGGTAAAAATGGTTGAGGGGTGGTATGTCACCAATGGATTAAGAGGAGCATCGGGTGCCTTGGGCAATATGGCCAAGGGGCGATGTGATGAGTATATACATTGTGGAAGTCATCGGGTGTCTTGGGTAATATGGCAAAGGGGTGATGCACAGTTCGAGGCCTTGGGTAATATGGTCAAGGGTCGAACGCTAAGCGCCGTAGAGAAATGTCGAGGCCCTGGGTAATATGGCCAGGGGTCGGCGGGACTCGAAGGAATCAGTCTCAGAGAGCTTGTGAGGGCTACGAGCGATGAGTGAGCATGGCATGGTGCAGAATTCATGTTCTAGGTGCATGGTTAGTTGCACGTTTATATAATTGAGCATGTTGAGATATGTATGATGTTCACCTCGTGTATAAGGCATGATAGTGTGATTGTAACACATGATTTTGCTATGTATGATGTACGACGTTTGATGGCTCTTCAGGTGTGAGCCACTTACTCAGTACCGTGGTCATGTACTGACCCATCACCAGATTTTGCAGGTGATGAGAAATACTACGAGCTTAGTGATGCTGAGGAGCAGGCTTGAGAAAGCAGAGTTTAAGAGTCTCTTTCATTATTATTATGTTTTAGTTGTTTTAAACAATGTCAGGAGAGAGAAAATTTTGTGTTAGTCATGAGGCGCTGTTTAGCATTATGGTTGTCGATTTACTTTGTTTATTATTTCGAACTAGGCTTAATTTGAATTGTGTTCACTGATTGGGAATGATTACGAGATCTGACTCGTAATCGTGTTGGAATCTTATTTATTGTTATGTGATGTTTTTAACAGGTTGTAAAATTTTGGGTTAATCAAAATTACGTCGTTATGCTGCCGAATTTTCGGTAGCACCTTAATGAGTAATGTGACTAAGTTTAATGGTAACCTTAGATAGTCTTTTAAGAATTTGAGGGCGTTACATGACACAAATGAGGATTTTTATTGTATGAAACAATATTACACGAGGAAAGAACATGCTGAACAGTGGGAATAGCAGAATGCCCTAGCCTATTATGCCACAACTCAAGTACAGTACGAGGTTTAGAAGAAAAAGTATCTGTAGAAGAAGTTGAAGCAGAAGATAAACTTGTATGAAAAGCTTGAGAAGAAATGGCTAAAGACGAATGACCATCGGACAAGGAGGAAGGAGTAGAATCAGACTTTTCCAGAGCGAACTTATAAACTCCATCAACCAAATTGCCTTGGAGAAGAGTTCGAACAGTTGAGATATCCTTCACAAAGTAAACAAATGGGTGAAATTCAAAGAAGACAGAGTTATCTTTGGCAATTTGACTCACACTTATGAGATTTTTAGTAATATGGGGTACATGTAAAAGATTTCGAAGATGAAACACAGTATTTGAAGGCGTTTTAAGGAAAAAAGAACCAATGTTTTGAATTTTCAAACCTGCACTGTTGCCAACGTGAACCTTGTTCTCACGCTGATATTCCGTCCCAAATGACAAATTTGATTGGTCATGAGTTAAATGGTTGGATGCTCAAGAGTCTGGATACCACTGATTTTCTTTATCCATATCATGTTGAAGAGTGTAGGCAGTAAATGGTTGCTAGAAATTGGGTTGATGATTATTCGGCTGTTGAAAAAGAGGCTAACTGATAACTCTCCAAAAGGGAGTTATTTAGACCTCATTTCTATAGTGATTTGCGTGTCTTTTGTGCTTAATAGGGTTGATTTTATATGAATATTATAGTTTTTAACCCATTTGGAAGAATGGAAGCTTTGGAAATTATTTTGTGCAGAATATGTTGCTGGGCGACTTGAGGGAGCAAATTCTGTGCTGCAGCAAAGCTGGGAACAAAACTACCACGTCACAGCTCGTTAGCCAATTTAACAAACCGAATTCTGTTAAGTTATTCTCGGGATAAAGGAGCAAGGAGAGCCATCAACGTGTCTAGGTCAACCTAATTCAAGCCTCCTATCACTCTATAAAAGGAGATTGCCGCCCAAGTCAAATTCATTCCATCTTTGGGAGAAACATTCCATTCTTGGAAAGGTTACTTCCACCTTTGGGAGCCGAATAGAGGAGAGAGATTGGAGACCACCAGGGAAACCATCATTTGCAAGCTGATCAAGGGAATTAATATTTTCTTGTATTATTTTGTGAATATGGATATGCTTACTCAGATTGTAACGTGTGTTTCCATGCATTTTATGAACTAAGTAGCTTTAGGCGTTGGTTAGGGAACATGTGATTGTTGTGCTTAATTTCTAATAATAAATATTGATTTTATGCATCTTGATTAATTGTTGTGTTCATTTCTATTTTATGCCCGCCTGGCCAGCCGGTATGAATACCTCTCTCTAGTTTCAGGGATGATTTAGGGAGTGTGTGGCGGTTAATCACACTAGATCATTGTGTATTGGTGAACGCCAGTGACTGAGCTAGAGATAGCCAGTTGCCTAGTGCATGATCGGTAGAGCTTCATTGGAGTTGAAACATATTCTAAAAAATCTGGAGTTCCGGGAGGAATTTGCTAATAAGACTGCGAGAGTTTTGCATGATCAATAATATTGCTAGAGCATCTTTTAAAACAATTGCTAAATCTTGACCAGCGCCTGTTTCTAATCAGTCTGCCTATTTGTTTATTTTCTGTTCTGTCATTTCTTTTGCTTCAGCATTCTATAAAAAACCAATCATTTTAATCATTCTTGAAACCATTGAAAAACTAAACAAAATAGATAAAGTGGAAGCTAATTCAGACCTTGGATTCGATAAATACTTATTACTTGCTGCGGATTGTGTATACTTGCACAGAGTTCTAGAGCATTTTTATATCTTATTTTTACTCACTCTGGAAACCCAACAATAACCATTCGAAGTTGGCCTTGGAGTTGCAGTGTTTGGACCTTGATACCATCTCTCAAATCGAAAATAACACATGAGCACAATATACCCAAATTTCCCACAGAGCTGACACTGAGGCTTTTGATTATTATTATTCCAGTTTCTTCGATTGGATCTATTATTTTGTCCCCTTTGATTTTGATTTCCTTGACTGTTTTGACTTCCCTAATTTTTGCTTCATTGAATTGAATCGTTCGAAACAAAGGTTGATTGTGGTGCTTTAGATTAATAAATTGACTGAGGGTAGAGTACCATCAAAATTGACCGATGTTGTAGGATGCCTCTGAAGTCCACTTTCTTGAGTAAGAAGCATAGAATAAACTCATTGTAGAGGTGGAGTCTCATCATTTCCGGTAAGGACAGACACCATGGGATCACATTCAGGTCCAAGACCGGCAATAATTTGAAGAAAATGATCATGATGAGAAATTGGTTTATCAGTCGCGACCAAAGAATCAACCAGTGTCTTGATTTTAGTAAAATACTCTTGAAGCCCTAAATTTCCTTTCTTGGTCATCTCCAGTTTTGTTTTCAATTCAAGAACTCTAGCGATGTGCTTCAATGAGAATCGAGTTGAAAGATGAGACCATACCTCTTGGGATGTCTTGCAATCAAGAAGCTCGACACGAATCGATGTTGACATAGAACCAAGAAACCACGCCGTAATCAAATTATCTTGTCAAATCCAATATTCATACTCAGGATTCGAAATGCGAGTAGAAGACAACTTATCAGCATCGTTCAGAAACTTTGGAGGAACCTCATATCCAAGGTCGATAAATTTGTGTGGACCGTGACCACGAAGAGTGATCAATACTTGAAACTTCCACATCAAAAAACTCTCTTCATCTAATTTTGGAGGTCGAGGTCTTGCTCCCAGGATTGATAAACTTGGGTATTTACAATGCAATTTTTGAAGAACTTCCCTCAGAAACAGAGGAACTCATCTTTACGGAGGAAACAAAAATTGGATCTTTGATGGTTGTTAGACCTTCTAACGCTCTGATACCACGATAAGATTTGGAAAGAGAAAAGGAAGAGTAGATTATCACTCAATGAATCAATATATTATCTCATGAGATCACAAGGCAGAGGCTTTTGACGGGACCGTCGGAGGGTGTCGAATTCTCCTTTAGTCGTCAAATAAAATTTATAATCCACGACACTACTACTAAATTTTGTAGCAATAGCGGCCGGGGTCGAACACAAGGAAGGGGGATCTAATAAGTGTAGGATTTTATGCTTATGAAAGCATGAGAGATTTTTGGTAATGAGTGACAAGCAAGAAAATAAAATAAAATAACTGAATGTTGAATTTTAAATGGCACGAAAACTAAATATGCAAAGAAGAAATAAGACAAGATCAAATGCATAAAAAGGGATCGTTGGATTAGGATTTATTATGCTTGATTCTAATTCATTGGCTTCCTAGTTTTCTCTAATGGTTGTTCTAAACTGATTTCATTAGTCTGGTTGGCTTCTGGGTTACTCGGAAGACCTCCCTACACTAACCTGTGCTAATTAACTCGCTAATCGTGAATTCGGCAATTAACAAGATTAATTAATATAGACTTTATTGCTCGCCACCCCTTATGCATAATGTAGCAACCATCCGAGACCTCTGCAACGATTACTACTTATATCTAACTAGATTATTAACAAGCAATTTTACAACAACCTATTAAAACTAGCCGCTTTGGGATCGTGGGTCTGGAATTATAGGAACTAAATTCAAGTGCAATTTAAATCTAAATACCTACAACCTTTAACATGCATCCTAGGCCTATCAGGGGTCGTCTCACGTAGAGAGTGGTCTGCCTCATCCTAGTGGCTATCTCAAATAACTGATTGAATACACAAGCTATAATCGCATAGGCGTCAATCCTAATTGACTAACGGTCATGTATTGGTTTAAACGAGATTGCATGCAAAACTCAATGAAAATACAGCAAGAACATAAGTTATGAACCAGAAAACTCAGCCAATATTATTAGAAATCAAAGCATAAATCCAATCCAACGATCTAAAGAAGTTTAGCTACGCGTAGATGAAGTAAAAGCGATAAATAACATGAAGGAATCCATAGTATATGACCAACAATGGTCTACAAAGGTGCTGTAAAGTAAAGGAGGCAAAAAAATCGTAAAAGGGACCCAAAATCTAACCTAACGGCGGACTAAACCGATACCTAATATACATAGAAAACAAGCCGGCGTCCAGACGCCAGGGTACAGCGTCGAGACGCTGTGAACTTTTGTCTTCGGCCCGAAATCGCGTCGGCGTCGAGACGCCAGCCTCTAATCTCGACTTTCTGCTCCTTTTCTCGGTCTTGTCTGGCTTCTTCTCGGTTTGGGGCTTCAATCTTTGGCTTTCGGTGTCATAATTTCGGCCCGCTTCAGCACCATTGGGTCTCTTCACCTCCTCTTTGTCCAAGACATCGAGATGGCACCAAAAACTCTGTAATTGGCCCAAATTAACACCAATTAGCGTGATCGGCTCCAGACACGACCTAAGCTCAATTAATCTGTAAATAGGACAAGTAAAGCATAAAATAACTCTAACAAGCTTAGATTAGAGGTGATAAAATAGGACTATTTAGGTCCTATCAAATACCCCCAACCTAAATCTTGCTAGTTCTCGAGCAAGGCACACACAAAACAAGGAGAAAACCGTTGTGCATATAATTGATAAATGATTTAATCCTCAAAACTCAAACATTCCAAAAACTAGCAAACAACAGACATGCGCAAGAGAGTCAAATGAGGAGACAAATCAAAATCTTTCAAAGATTATCTTGCACAAGAGAGCTCCATCCCACGTAAAGAAGACTTTACTAGCCCGGGATTGGATTACTCAACTCTTATTATCTTCCCCCTACACTGGCACTAAGGTCTTGCTAAAAGGTCCAAATGGAATAAACTAGGTTGCTTCCTCTTGCTTAGGTGCCTGATCAAGGAATTCTTTTTCCTTCTCTCTATTTTTTTTTTCTTTTGCTTTTGCTTTTGCTCTTTTTTTCTTTTTGCATTTCTTTTGGATATGGCACTAGCTTTCACACACTACACTGCAGGGACCCATAACTCGAGTTTTACTCTTGGTTGGCCTAACGGATCACACTGCAGGTAGCTCTTTTTACCCCTAGGCGTTTAGGCTCAATGCAAGCATGCTCTCTTTTTTTTTTCTAAGTAAAGATGGCGAGCATATGGTTTTTTTTCTCTTTTCTTTTGCCTCACCACCCCTGACTTGTTTTTCCACTCTTTTTTTTTTGCAGACATATTTTTCTTTTTCTCTCCTAGGCAAGACTCCACACACTATTTTGCAAATAATTTAGACTTTCTCACTCAACCTTACACCTATCGGGGTGACAACAGAAATATGAGCTAAGTAATTCGCTCCTAAGCATTCAAGTCATACTTTAAAGCAAAATAGACACTCAACAGGTGCAAGACATATCCAAGAAAAGTTTTGAAAAGGCTCCTTTTTTTAATACTCTTGGTCACAACTCATCGAAAGCAATAAATTTTCGAAAAAAATTTGAGTCAATCCTAGGAAATCATTATCACTTAAACAAGCATATACACAACAAGCATGTGAGATATTTCATTAAGCACAAACGCTGGCCTGACGCTCAGATGCTCAAGGCCCAACAAAAATGTAAAGTAAATTCCCCAACCCCAACCTAAAATGTAAAGTAAATTCCCCAACCCGAACCTAAAATTTACATTGCCCTCAATGTAATAAAACATGAAGAAACAGACAATGCATAGGGAAAGAATAGAACTTCCCTTAATGTTGCGCTCATGGGTGGTGAATCATGCTTTCTTATAAATGTAGAATCTCATTTTGGTACCGCCAATCCTAAAGAACAAACAAAAACAAGGAAACGGACATAAAAACAAATAATAAAAATAAACCTATCTAAGAATCGAAATAACAGAAAGCAGAAAAATTATTCAGTGCAAATGTTTAAGGTCGTTTGCTCGACCACGCTCTCCTCTATTTTTTACGGAGGCTTCTCTCCACAGGTCCAGAATACATTGTGTTTAGAGATTTCTATTTCAGTAATTTCGGGACCTGTAAGGAAGAATCAGTAGAAGCATAAAAAATATTGGAAGCAGAGGTGGGCTGACAGAAAATGCGCTCAACCCTAATCCTATAAGATGAACACTTGGTGACTCCACCAGATTTATCAGTAAGGGTTATCTGGTGTTCATCAACTACATCTGTTAACTCTCCATCTAATTAGTTAGGGCATCTAACAGTAGAAGAATGCATCTCATTATTAGTGACCATGCATGATTTGGAATTTAAAGTTCCATCATTCACTGGGTCAGGTTCAAGCATATAATATTCAATACAAGATGCATGAGGATTTTCAATGTCATCAAAAATTTTAAAGTATAAGGTTTTGTCCTGAAATCCTACTGATACAACACCTTCATCTACATCAATAAGAGTCTTTGCAGTCTTCATAACGGGACGACCAAGAAGTATCGTAGGAGAAGATGCATTGTAATCAGGGTTAGAAGTATCTAAAACATAGAAATCAGCAGGAAAACTAAATCCTCCACCCTAACTAAAACGTTTTCAACTATTCCTAAAGGTTTGATGCAAGACTTATCTGCTAGTTTAATGACTATGAATATCAGTTAAATTCAATCTTTTATAAACAGACACAGGCCGACATAACATTAATCGATGCTCCTAGATCTAACATGGCATATTTTATCTTGCAATCTCTGATCATACACGGTAAAGTAAACATGCCAGGATCAGAACACTTAACAGGTAAGTTCTCAGAAAGTAAAGTACTAACATTTTCACTAACCTCTTCTTTACCTGAGGACTTTTCCTTACCTTCATACCAAGTCTTTAAGAACTCAGCATAGGCTGGGATTTTCAGCATTGCCTCAAGCAATGGAATGTTCACCTTAACTTTTCTAAAAACATCTAAATCATCCTGCACACTTGGAGTAGCAAGGTCAATGAAGTTCACAGGTGAAAAAGAATATTTATCATTTAAATTTAAAGAGGAAAATTTGCCAGAATGTACAAAAAACTTATTAGAGACAGCGAGGAATCCAGGAGGATAGTCAGGTGTAGTCACTTCACTCCACACTGCATTCACATTTGCCTTAGGATTTACCTCAGGTTGGGCAGGCAGTTTACCAGAGCTTTTGTTGTTCATCTTACTGACTTGGGTTTCCAACTGAGTGATTTGGTTTCCCAAATTCTGAATGGCGTTCCTGGTCTCTTACTGGAACTGTAAAGACCTGTCAGTAAGTTTCTTAAGTGTCTCATCGAAGGATGTGCCTGAAGTTGAGGTGGAAGCCTGATTTTGCTTGAACATCAGTGGCTTCTGTTGGTTCCCATAACTGAAATTTGGATGGTCATTCCATCCTGGATTGTAAGTGCTGTTGTATGGGTTGTACTGAATCCACCAATGGCATTCACCTCTCCATTGTCTTGTATCTCAGGGCATGCATCAGTAGTGTGGGTAGTTATCGAGCAAAGTCCACAGGCTTTCACCTGTACCTGTCTTGAACACAAAGAGCGAACAAGTTAGTTAATTCACTCAATTCAGAGCGCATTTTGCTTACCTCACTTTTTGTGGCAGCTTGTAGAATTGCAGGTGGTCCTCTAGTCTCGAATTGCTGAGAGTTTTCGGCCATACTAGAAATTAGTTGTCTAGCCTCGACAGGGGTCTTGTTCACTAGTGCTCCTCCACTGGCTGCATCTACCATACTACGGTCCATAGGGTAAGCCCTTCGTAAAAGTACTGAATCAACAACTGATCTAAGATCTGATGATGTGGAAAACTGGCACACAGACGCTTGAATCTTTCCCAATATTCATGGAGTGTCTCCCCAGTGATCTGCCAAATTCCATAGATCTCCTTTCTGATGTTTGCAGCTCTACTGGCAGGGACAAATTTCTCCAAGAATTGCTTTTTCATCTCGTTCCATATACTGATAGAGCCGCAGGGAAGATAGTAAAGCCAATCTTTCGCTGAATCTTTTAGCGAAAAGGGGAATGCCCTCAGTTTCAGCGCTTCCTCTGTCACTCCATGGGTCTCATACCAGAACATACTATGTGAAATTCCTGCAAATGTTTGTGCGGGTCCTCTCCTGCACTACCACGAAAAGTAGGAAGTAAGTGTATCAAACCTGACTTTAATTCAAAAGTACCTATCATCTCGAGGTAGGTAATATAGAGTGGCTGCTGGTTCAGATCTGGCGCGCTGCCAGCTACCTCAAAGTCCTTTCAGCCATGGTCTGTGCTTCAACCTCGTTGAGATTATTTACTCTTCTCCTTCTTGCTTGCCTTCTAAATCTCGTCTCCACTCTAGAAATTTCAGGTTCAAATCTAAGATTGTTTCCCTACGAAGAACGTGTGATCTTAAACCATGCAAACAAGAATTAAAAACATAAAATCCTAAAAATACTAGAAAAACACCCCTTCCCCGGCAACGACGCCAACTTGACGGGACCGCCGGAGGGTGTCGAATTCTCCTTTAGTCGTCAAATAAAATTTATAATCCAGGACACTATTACTAAATTTTGTAGCAATAGCAGCCGGGGTCGAACACAAGGAAGGGGGATCTAATAAGTGTAGGATTTTATGCTTATGAAAACAGGGGGGATTTTTGGTAATGAGTGACAAGCAAGAAAATAAAATAAAAGAATTGGATGCTGAATTTTAAATGGCACGAAAACAAAATATGCAAAGAAGAAATAAGACGGGATCAAATGCATAAAAAGGGATCGTTGGATTAGATTATGCTTGATTTATGCTTGATTCTAATTCATTGGCTTTCTAGTTTTCTCTAATGGTTGTTCTAAACCTCGTCTCCGCTCTAGAAATTTAAAGTTCAAATCTAAGATTGTTTCCCTGCGAAGAACGTGTGATCTTAAACCATGCAAACAAGAATTAAAAACATAAAATCCTAAAAATACTAGAAAAACGCCCCTTTCCCGGCAACGACGCCAACTTGATGGGACTGCCGGAGGGTGTCGAATTCTCCTTTAGTCGTCAAATAAAATTTATAATCCACGACACTACTACTAAATTTTGTAGCAATAGCAGCCGGGGTCGAACACAGGGAAGGGGGATCTAATAAGTGTAGGATTTTATGCTTATGAAAACAGGGGGGATTTTTGGTAATGAGTGACAAGCAAGAAAATAAAATAAAATAATTGAATGCTGAATTTTAAATGGCACGAAAACAAAATATGCAAAGAAGAAATAAGACGGGATCAAATGCATAAAAAGGGATCCTTGGATTAGGATTTATTATGCTTGATTCTAATTTATTGGCTTCCTAGTTTTCTCTAATGGTTGTTCTAAACTGATTTCATTAGTCTGGTTGGCTTCTGGGTTATTCGGAAGACCTCCCTATACTAACCTCTGCTAATTAACTCGCTAATCGTGAATTCGGCAATTAACAAGATTAATTAATAAAGACTTTATTGCTCGCCACCCCTTATGCATAATGTAGTAACCATCCAAGACCTCTGCAACGATTACTACTTATATCTAACTAGATTATTAACAAGCAATTTTACAACAACCTATTAAAATTAGCCGCTTTGGGATCGTGGGTCTGGAATTATAGGAACTAAATTCAAATGCAATTTAAATCTAAATTCCTACAACCTTTAACATGCATCCTAGGCCTATCAAGTGTCGTTTCACGTAGAGAGTGGCCTGCCTCAACCTAGTGGCTATGTCAAATAACTGATTGAATACACAAGCTATAATCGCATAGGCGTCAATCCTAATTGACTAACGGTCATGTATTGGTTTAAATGAGATTGCATGCAAAACTCAATGAAAATACAGCAAGAACATAAGTTATGAGCCAGAAAACTCAGCCAATATTATTAGAAATCAAAGCATAAATCCAATCCAACGATCTAAAGAAGTTTAGCTACGCATAGATGAAGTAAAAGCGATGAATAACATGAAAGAATTGAAGGATTGGAATTTCGTAATTCCGTAAAGCGGAAGCGTGATTGGGACCGATTCGTAATTAATTTTTGTTTAATCTAAAATACCAATACATTGGCAATAAACTTGGAACTATTCTAGATTTATATTAAGGCTAAGCATACAAAAATATTAGATCTAAATCTAATTTATATAGTAACAAGTTACTTACTCTCGTTGACGAATCTGATTAAATTCACCAACTGCTTGTGAAATAATCACGAACTATTGTGAACACTACCACTATGGCTACACCGGTATGACTCTGAGACTACTAGAGGCAGGAGACTGGTGGGAGCCTTTGGGTGAATTCTCTGAGAGTAGGAGAATGAATGGGATGCCTTTCACCCCACCACAAGGGTCCTATTTATAGGTAAAGGCCAAAACTTTTTCCTAATAGAAAAAGGTCTCTAATTTTAATAAATAAATAATTAATTCCATAATTAATTAATTACCCACTTGAATATCATATATTTAATCTTAGGGATTTTATTAAAATTAAAATTAATATGAATCCAATTTATATTAAATTTATTTGAACTCTTTCAAATATTTTCTCTAAAGAATTAATTTTTGAAATTAATTCAAAAATTATATTTTAAAGTTTCATAAACTTTATATTATAATGCATTAATATACATTATATGATTCCCCAAATAAATTGAACACTTTCAATTTACAATTTATAATTAATTGCCTCAAGTCTCTTTACGAGCTACCAGTGGGACCTAATGGACCTACAGATCAGAAGCTCCAACGATACGAGACTAATTGGCCAAACTCATTAACCAAGTTAGTCAACATTCATTAACTGTGGGTCACTCCACTAAAGACCCACAACTGCACTCTTCTCACTGTAGAATATTTTTGTGTCCACGGATATCGACCAATGCAGTAAGTCAATCCTTCACGTGTGTTCGTAACGCAGCTGGGTCAAATTACCGTTTTACTCCTAGGTTACCTCTGGTTCCTTAAGTACCACTGGTCCCTCTCATGAACAACTTGTTTAGTGTCCAACCACTAAACAAGAATTCTTCTCGGGCTAGGAGAGGACGACGCGCCTTTGTTCAAGCCCCGGAATCAGCCCTTAAGGGAACACACATCTACTTTCCCCAATAGGGGAAGGAGTGAATTCCATCTTGTACTGTTATGTTCCCAGCCCCCATTCGGTCTTGCACTTGAAATGGTAGGATTATTGAGTCGGCGAACTGGCCACTCTCACCCATACAAATCTAAGGACAATCCCTCCTGAAAGGGGTTCATAACAGACTCAGGATTAAGATTGAGTTACCTAGGTCATCCTATTGAAATATAAACCTAAACTAGTTAACAGCGTTACATCTAGTGGTTACTATTTTGCGGTTCGATCTTATGCAAACTCATTGCATAGGATACCCCAGCCCGCATGTCTCCTACATGGATGCTTTGGATCATTGCATCTGTATCGAATACAAGGTGGGCTATATCACATAGTGTCACCAGGATAAGGTACCCAGCCTTATCCCTATCTTATAGACCTTTTAGGTTGTTACTTGAACATCGATCCCCGTATGTCCCCACATACTAGTTCAAGTTTCATTTAAACAACCTTGGATCTTAGTTTATTGGATTTAGGGTTTATTAATGCAAACTCGATTATTTTTACTGAATCACTCAAATAACAATTTATTGAGATCGATTAATTTGTTTCACTTACTATCTATGAGTTTTAGGGCATAAAACCCAACAAGAATCCATAGTAAATGACCAACAATGGTTTACAAAGGTGCTGGAAAGTAAAAGAGGCAACGTAATCGTAAAAGGGACCCAAAATCTATCCTAACGACGGACTAAACCGATACCTAATATATATAGAAAAAACGCTGGCGTCGAGACGCCAGGGCACAGCGTCTCGGCGCTGTGAACTTTTGTCTTCGGCCCGAAATCGCGTCGGTGTCGAGATGTCCGCCTCTAATCTCGACTTCCTGCTTCTTCTCTCGGTCTTGTCTCGTTTCTTCTCGGTCCGGCGCTTCATTTGGCTTTCGGTGTCATAATTTAGGCCCGCTTCAGCACAATTGGGTCTCTTCACCTACTCTCTGTCCAAGAAATCGAGATGGCTCCAAAAACTCCGTAATTGGCCCGAATTAACACAAATTAGCGTGATCGGCTCCCGACATGACCTAAGCTCAATTAATTTGTAAATAGGACAAGTAAAGCATAAAATAACTCTAACAAGCTTAGATCAAAGGCGATAAAATAGGACTATTTAGGTCCTATCAACTTTTTATAAAGCACTCTGTGAACATCTAAATAAATATGGTTACAACAGAAATATACCAAATTATAGAAAAATAGTTGCAACAAATTAAAGAAATATAGAAACAACCCATAACAGATTAATGAGCTCTCTTAACACTCAACCCTATGAAATTTTGAACTCTAATAATTTGTCTGTCATAAGTTCACATCTATTTGTTGATTTAAATTTGTACTCTGCAGGGAATCAAACCACAAAGCACCAAGAAAACTCAAAAGGCAGTGATTAAGCTCAATTAACCCACCCAATGGTTACTAGGCAAAAACTACACAAAAATCCATCTCTTAACCCCAACCTACATCAGGAAACACACAAGACAAAACCACCAAACCAAATCTCATCCTATCAAGCTACAAATTCCACTGGAGAACCTAAGGGATATAAAAGTGCTTTGCAAGTTCCACATTGGAAAATTGCTATGGAGGAAGAGATGACTGCACTCCACCAAAACAATACATGGGAACTTGTTCCAAAACCAGAAAAGGCCAATATAGTAGGATCCAAATGGATTTTTAAGAGAAAACTAAATGAGGATTGGACTGTTGAAAGGTACAAAGCACGTCTAGTAGCCCAAAGTTTTACACAAGTAGAAGGTCTAGACTATGAAGAAACGTTCAGCCCTGTAGTCAAACCAACCACCATTAGACTTATCATTATTGTTGCAGTCAACTTAAATTGGTCCTTAAGGCAACTAGATGTCAAAAATGCCTTCCTCCATGGGATCCTAAAAGAAAAAATCTACATGGCCCAACCACCTGGCTTTCAACATCCAAATCTACCAAACCATGTTTGCAAACTCAACAAGTCCCTTTATGGCCTAAAACAAGCTCCAAGGGCATGGTTTGAAAGACTCTCATAATACCTTCTTCACATTGGGTTTACTTGCTCACGAGCAGACCCTTCTCTCTTTGTCTATAAACATCTATCCATCACCATTATCATGCTTATCTATGTTGATGACATAATACTAACCGACAATAATATTGATTCTCTTAACAATCTCATTCTTAATCTAGGTACAGAATTTACTATTAAGGACCTTGGACTGCTCAACTACTTTCTAGGCTTAGAAGTTCACTACACCGAAAATGGACTCCATTTATCCCATAACAAATATGCCAAGGATATTCTTTTAAAAAATAACATGGCCAATGCATCTCATTTCAACACAACTATGGCTATCAAATCCTCTCAATTCCCTACGGATCAAGATCTAGCAGATCCTACAACCTATAGAAGGATAGTTGGCTCTCTCCAGTACCTTTGACTAGACCGGACATTACTCAATCTATCAATAAGGCATGTTAGCAGCTACAAAGTCCAACAATGCAGAACATGAGAGCTGTGAAATGCATCATTCGCTACATAAAAGGGACCACTTGTAGGATTAGTGGAAACAAATTGGGACCGATTCGTAGTTAATTTTGTTTCTACCAAAATACCAATACATTGGCAAAGATTCAGAAAACTATTCTAAATCTATTTATTAAGGCTAAGCATACAACCTTAGATCTAATCTAAAGGGGAGAAGCATACATATCGTCGTTGTCGTCTCTGAAATATGAAGAACGCCTTTCTTGATTTCATAGGGACCAAGCATCAACAATCGGGACACAACCAATTGATCTTCCCCACTATGACTCTAAGATTAGGAACGTAGTTGTGGGACTACCTAATCTTGAATGGAAAAAACTCTTGAGAGAAAATTCTCCCTTTGTGTTCTTGAGTTGAGAGAATATGAGAGAGAGACTAGAATGAGACCTTAGGGCTAGAGTTCTCATAACCTTTCCTTTTATAAGTGAGGAA
Source organism: Luffa aegyptiaca (assembly GCA_017139565.1). Lineage (NCBI taxonomy): Eukaryota > Viridiplantae > Streptophyta > Magnoliopsida > Cucurbitales > Cucurbitaceae > Luffa > Luffa aegyptiaca. Next base: position 43,016,675 of record CM029407.1, read on the forward strand.
ACCCTAATGTGAGGTTAGGAAAAGATCTAGATCGTGAGATCAACAATCAATTAATTAAATAATATAAAATTTATTTAATTAATTAATTAGATGTTAATTAATTAATCATATTAATTAATTAACCTCATGCACATTTAAATCATATGTAAATGCAATGACCTCACATAATAGCTTTAAGTAAACTTAATTAAATCACATTTAATTAATTCAATTAAACTAATCAATTAATTAATTCCAATAATTAATTAAATATCTCCCATATTTAATTAATTACATATTAGAATCATATTCTAATAATCCTCTCATATACTATAGTTTAATTAAATCACATTTAATTTAAACTAAATTGAATAATTAATTAATTCATCTTCTAATTAAATATCATATATTTAATTAGACATATATTTGAACTCTTTCAAATATATCATCCTCTTAATATAATAAAGTTTAATCTCAAATTAGACTTTATATTTTAATGCATCACTATATATCATATTAATTGTATCTCATACAATTAACTTAATTCCCAATCTGAATTTGAACTATTCAAATTCTCTCAAGATATAATTGTTCCTAATTACTCTTTATGAGCTAGCAGGGGGACCTAATGGACATACAGATCAGAAGTTCCAATGATATAAGGTTAACTGATTAAACTCATTATTCGAGTTAACCAATATTCATTAACTGTGGGTCATTCCACTAAAGACCCACAGTTGAACTCTTCTCAATGTTGAACGTTTCTGTGTCCACGGATATAGATCTATACCGGTAAGTCAATCCTTCACAAGTGTCTGCAACCACAGTTGGGTCAAATTATCGTTTTACCCCTAAGTTACATCTCTCTCCTTAAGTACCAGCGCTCTTCTAATGAACAACCTGTTTATGGTCCAACCATTAAACAGAAAGTCCCTCTCGGGCCAATGAGAAGGCGGGATCCCTTTGTTCAAGTCTCAAAGTCACCACTTAAGGGAACACTCATCTACTTCTCCTAGAAGTGGGAAGGAGAAAATTCCTTCTTGTGTTGTCATGTCCGCAGCCTCCCACTCGGTCTTGTCCCCAAAAGGAAGGCTTATTGAGTCGACATGTAGGCCACTCTCACCCATGCTAATCAAAGGACAATGCCCCATGAGAAGGAGTTCATAACACACTTAGGATTAAGACTGAGTTACCTAGGTCATCCTATTGAAACAGTAACCTAAGTAGTTAACGGTGTTTCAACAGTGGCTGACTATTTTGTGGTCCAGTCTTATGCAAACTCATTGCATAGGATACCCCCGCTTGCATGTCTACTACATGGACGTTTTGGATCAATAAGTCTGTATCAAATACATAGCGGGTCGTATCACATTGTGTTACCTGGATAAGGTACCTAGCCTTGTCCCTATACTATAGACCTTTTAGGTTGTTACATGAACATCGATCCCCATATGTCCCCACATACTAGTTCAAGTTACATACAAACAACCTTGGATCTTAGTTTATTGGATTTGGGTCATATTGTGAAATAATTAACAATAACACTCTATTGTAGAAACTCAATAACACTTTATTGAAACAAGTATACAATTTGTTTACATTCACTATCTACGAGTTCTAGGGCATAAAACCCAACACCACTAACTATGGTATACATTTCTACAAAGGTGGCTCACTTAATCTTTATGGCTTTTGTGATGCAGATTGGGGAGGATGCCCAGACACTAGAAGAAACACAACTGGATTTTGTATCCATCTTGGGCCAAATTGCATCTCATGGACCTCCAAAAAGCAACTAACTGTAGCAAGATCAAGCTCTGAGGCAAAGTAGATGGCAATGGTCGGTGCAACAGCTGAACTCACATGGGTCTCATTTATCCTCAACGACCTTGGCATACAACTACAACAACCTGCTCAATTATTTTGTGATAATTTAAGTGCCCTCTACATGTCCGTCAATCCAGTGTTTCATGCTCATACAAACCACATTGAAATGGATTACCATTTCGTTCGGTAAAAAGTGGCCTGAGGATCTCTAATCACAAGATACATCCCATCAACTCAACAAGTCGTAGACATACTTACCAAACCACTCGCTAAGATGCAATTTCTAACACTTCGGGACAAACTTGGAGTTCATGCACCTTCCCACTCCAGTTTGAGGAAAGATGAAGGAAAAGTTAGAAATTCACCTACAGATCAACAAGTGTTAATTCACCCACAAATCAGCAACTAAGTAGGTCTCCTTCAAGAAAATCACAAGCCAAGATTTTGCTATGTCAAAACCAATTCAATCCGAGAATCAAGGAGGAGTTTACCTAATATGGAAAATTCATCAATATGCATGTCTAGCTCATTCTCAAATGATTTTCTCTAATTCTTCAACAAATCTTTTACCGTTGGAGGAAAACATACCTTGTATCATTAATTCATTCATGGCATGTATTATTTGTTCCATTTTTTTTTCCCTCAAAGAAAGTTTGAAATCAACAATTGAAAAAGAAGATGATTTTATTGAGTAATGGCTTTGATACCAATCGCTCGATGCTAACGGCAAAGAGAATTAGAATCAGGATCGATAGTACAAGAAGATGGCAAGAAGTTCGAATGTTCAAGCTTTACAAGAAAGGATAGCTTGAAGGATTTTGAATGTTACCTTTGTATTACAACTTGGAAGTCTTTTATAGACCCCGAACTTCAAATTTAATTGAATACAGAAAACTAAAAGCTAAGATCGAATCATCAGGACAGGACCCCTGATTGATTCGTTGGAAATGCAAATATGGGAAATACAAAAGATAAATCTTATCTGAAAAGACAAGACTTGAAAATACAAAAAGTAAAAAGACAAAACTTGGAAATATGAAACTTGGAAATGCAAAAACTTGAAAATACAAAAACTTGGAAATACAAATCTTGGAAATACAAAAAGATAAAAGGAAAAAACCTTGGAAATACAAGGAATACTTGGAAATATAAACAGACAAAATACTTGGAAATCTAAAAAGACAAAATACTTGGAAATGTAAAAGATAGAGATAAAATCGAATATTGCCAGCTAATTTTGGAGATGACACAACTGTTTCCATTCTTGTGATCTGATATCTTGTCGGCTGAATTATTGATTCTTCTCTTCGTTTGATCACCCTATGCTTATTACTGGTTTGCCAACGGTCTTACTACCTCATCTTAGGACTTACAACCTGGAACACCAAACTAGGTCCTCATGAACTAGGAGAATTATCAATAACATTCGTCTTCAAAATCTCATAATCTTTTTCTTTAATTGCTCTGCTGCTTCAAAATATTTTCTTCAAGTTGACTGGCAGAAATTTAGAGTGTAAACTAGAGTATTTACAAAGTTTACACTTACAATGATAAGAATATACACTTTTTTTTTACTATATACAATTATGATGGTAATACTTCTTTATGAAGTATGTTATGACGAAAACAGTAACAACGTAACAAGAACGAAAGGGCGAAGAGAAACAACACACAGATATACGTGGTTCACTAACAGTGTGTTAGCTACGTCCACGGGCAGAGGGAGAGAACGATCTTATTATGTGAGGAGTATTCAGAATACAGAGAGATTAGGGCAAAGAATAGGTTAAGAGGGTTTATATATGGCACCACTCTTAACCCTAACATAATAGGCCCAAAATAAAAGCCCAAAACGGAAATATCACATCTAATCCCTATACATAATTTAGCTTAGGGGGCGTTGCCCCCGAACCCCCACCGGGCGCTTCGCCCCTGGACCCCGACTCGCTGACCGGGCAGCGAGACCCCCGTACTGGGTCGTTCGGAGCGCTTCATATCAGATTCAAGGCATATCAACAAATCTCCACCTTGACTTGAACTCTCTCACACATAACAGATGAACCAGATGTACCCAAAGAAAAGTACCAGATGCAACTTAAAAAAAAGTCACCAGATTCTCCCTCTGCTTCATAAGGTCCCCTAGGGACCACTTAGCAATTCAGAACATTTAGCAAGTCCAAACAATGTTGGAACTTGCCACTTGGGACTGCCTTGGTGAAAATATCAGCGGGGTTATCAGCTGTCCCAACTTTCATCACCTTAATCCTCTTCTCATCTCTCAGGAAATGATATCTAACATCTATATGTTTAGTCCTCTCATGATGAACTTGATCCTTGGCTAAGCATATTGCACTCAAACTATCACAATATACAACAGCCTGATCATGATGAAGACCAAGGTCACCAACTAGTCCTTTCAACCATATTGCTTCTTTAGCAGCTTCTGTTAGTGCCATATACTCAGCCTCAGTAGTAGACAAAGTAACTGTAGGCTGTAGGGTTGCCTTCCAACTAACAACAGAACCACCAAGGGTAAACACATAACCAGTCATGGACCTTCTACTGTCAACATCCCCAGCATAGTCAGAATCAGAATAACCAGTCACTAAACATTCTGTATCACTTCCATAAACGAGACCTATATCAGATGTACCTCTAAGGTAACGAAAAATCCTCTTCACAGCTTGCCAATGTTCCTTTCTAGGTTGCCCCATGAACCTACTGACAACACTCACAGCATGTGCAAGATCAGGCCTAGTGCATACCATAGCATACATCAAACTTCCTACTGCACTAGCATATGGGACTCGAGCCATGTATTCCTTCTCAGCTTCAGATTGTGATGCAAGTACAGAAGACAAACGAACACTTGCAGCACTAGGAGTATCTATAGGCTTAGCTGAAGACATCCCAAACTTGGACAATATCTTCTGAATATATCCTTTCTGTGACAAGAAAAGCTTATTTTTATCTCTTTCCCTATAAATCTCCATACCCAAAATTTTCTGAGCAGCACCCAAATCTTTCATCTCAAATTCAGCACTGAGAAGGTCTTTCAACTTCATAATATCAGACTTGGACTTAGCAGCTATCAACATGTCATCTACATACAGAACCAGATAAATCTTCAATCCATCACCAAGCTCGTTGTGATACACACAACAATCATACGGACTTCTGTTGTAGCCTAACTCAATCATATAACTGTCAAACCTCTTATACCACTGTCGTGGAGACTGCTTGAGCCCATATAAAGACTTCTTCAACTTGCAAACATAGTCTTCCTTACCAGGACATTGAAACCCCTCTGGTTGGGTCATATAAATCTCCTCTTCCAACTCTCCATGTAAGAAAGCTGTCTTCACATCTAGTTGCTCAAGTTCTAAATTCTGATGTGCAACCATGGCTAGAAGCACCCTGATGGAAGTATGTCTGACCACTGGTGAAAATATTTCATTGTAGTCAACTCCTTCTCTCTGTGTAAACCCTCTTGCAACAACTCGAGCTTTAAACTTAATACCCTCTGTAGGTGAGATTCCTTCCTTTTTCTTAAAGACCCATTTGCAAGTAACAATCTTTCTTTCCTTAGGTCGTCTGACTAGCTCCCAAGTCTGATTTTTGTCAAGTGACTCAATCTCATCTCCCATTGCAGCAAGCCATTGAGCAGACTCACTACTCGAAACAGCTTCTCTATAGGTGGACGGCTCATGGGGATCCACCTCTTCAGCAACCTGTAGTGCATAAGCAATCATATCCTCAAAACCATACCTCTGTGGGGGTCGAATGCCAACTCTCCTAGCTCTATCAAGAGCTATACTTGGCTGACGTGCTGTTTCTGAACTAGAAGACTCTGGCTCATCTATTCTTGTACCTGTATCAACAACTGGCACGTCAGTTTCTATAGCAGTTTCTATAGCAGCATGTTGATCTTCTCCACCTTGGTGCTGTAATTCATCCTGACCAGAGGTGAATTGCAGCTCCACCTGTTTATCAACATCACTACTTTCTTCTGCAACAACGGGCTTCACAACAGAGTTAAACATAGAATTTTCATCAAACACAACATTTCTACTGAGTATAACTCTATTTTCAGAAGGTGACCATATCCTATAACCTTTGACCCCATCACCAAATCCCACAAATATACCTCTTTTAGCTCTAGGTTCTAATTTACCCTCATTTACATGATAATAAACTGAACAACCAAAAACTCTCAGCAAAGAGTAATCTGCAGGCTTACCAGACCACACCTCATAAGGTGTTTTGCAATCAATACCTGTATGAGGTCCTCGGTTAATCAAATAACACGCTGTGCTTACTGCTTCTGCCCAAAATCTTCTAGGTAACCCAGCATTAGAAAGCATACATCTTGCTCTCTCAAGAAGTGTCTGATTCATTCGTTCTGCCACCCCGTTTTGCTGTGGTGTATCTCTAACGGTGCGATGACGGGCAATCCCCTCATTCTTGCAAAACTCATTGAACTCAGACCCACAGAATTCCAGACCATTATCAGTTCGTAGCCTTTTGATCTTCTTCCCAGTTTGATTTTCTACTAAGGTCTTCCACTGCTTGAAATTCTTGAAGGCTTCACTTTTGTGCTTCATCATAAAAACCCAAGTCATTCTTGAGTAGTCATCAATGATAGACAGAAAATATCTACTACCTCCAATAGATTCAACTTGAGAAGGACCCCAACAATCAGAGTGAACATAATCAAGTGTTCCCTTCGTACTGTGAACACCCTTTGGAAACTTACTGCGATGAAGCTTTCCAAACACACAATGCTCACAAAATCCCAGATCCTGCACCTTGTGTCCACAAAGAAGATCTCTCTTTGACAAAATTTGCATCCCTCTTTCACTCATATGACCAAGTCTCATATGCCACAGCTTAGTCATATCATCTCTGCGAACTGTAGAGGATGCAACAGCAGCAAAACCAGTCAGCGTAGAACCTGCCAGATAATACAGAGTTCCACGCTTGACACCTTTCAGAACCACCTTGGAACCCTTACAGACATGAGTAACTCCACCTTCACCTCTGAAACTGAAACCCTTACTGTCTAAAACACTCAAAGATATCAGACTCTTGGTCATTAGTGGAACATGTCTAACCTCATCCAAAGTGCAGAAAAAACCATCATGTGTCCGTATCCTGACTGAGCCTATCCCGACTACCTTACAGACAGCGTTGTTAGCCATAGTGACATTACCACCATCTACCTGCTGATAAGTCGAAAACCACTCTCTATTTGGACACATATGATACGACGCCCCAGAATCAAGAACCCACAGATCTTTAAGACACGGTTCTTCATTTACAGCTAGGGCTAAGTCATCATCTGAATCAGTATTAGCTTCTGCCACAGCAGCAGAACCTTCCTTCTTTTTATACATATTACCCTTCCTTTTACAGTCATATTTCCAATGCCCCTTTTCTTTACAGTAATTACAGATGTCATTCGCTCTAGGATTAGCTTCATTAGGCTTCGAATTCTTACCATTGGACTTCTTTCTACCAGATTTCCTATGTCCCTTACTACTCGAAGCAACCAACCCAGATGCCTGATTTTCTGTAACCGAACTTGCTACTTTATGACGGACTTCTCTAGTCAGAAGGGCAGTTTTTACTTCTTCTAGAGACAATTTATCTTTACCACTAATAAAAGAATCTACAAAATTCTCATACGACAACGGCAAAGATACTAACAGAATCAAAGCAGCATCCTCATCATCTACCTTAACCTCAAGATTACGTAGATCTAACAGAATAGAGTTCAACTGGTCTATGTGATCTCTAAGGGGCGTACCTTCCTGCATTCGCAAACTGAACAGACGTTGCTTCAAGAGCAACTTCTTAGTCAAAGACTTCGTCATGTAGAGGCTCTCGAGCTTAGACCAGAGCCCGGCGGCAGTATCCACATTCGCGACCTCGATGATGACGTCATCGGCCAGACATAACATAATCGTGGAATGGGCCTTCTCCTCCAAGGTTTTCCATTCTTCTTCATCAGCGTCCGCCTTCTTCGTACCAGACAGCGGCGCCCATAATCCCTGCTGCTTTAGCAGAGATCGCATCTTGATCTGCCACAGACCAAAACTGTTCCTCCCGGTGAATTTGTCGATCTTCACGTTCATAGCTGACATCCTTGTACGCTTGAAAAACTGTTGCGGAAAAACACGAAACCGAGGCTCTGATACCACTTGTTATGACGAAAACAGTAACAACGTAACAAGAACGAAAGGGCGAAGAGAAACAACACACAGATATACGTGGTTCACTAACAGTGTGTTAGCTACGTCCACGGGCAGAGGGAGAGAACGATCTTATTATGTGAGGAGTATTCAGAATACAGAGAGATTAGGGCAAAGAATAGGTTAAGAGGGTTTATATATGGCACCACTCTTAACCCTAACATAATAGGCCCAAAATAAAAGCCCAAAACGGAAATATCACATCTAATCCCTATACATAATTTAGCTTAGGGGGCGTTGCCCCCGAACCCCCACCGGGCGCTTCGCCCCTGGACCCCGACTCGCTGACCGGGCAGCGAGACCCCCGTACTGGGTCGTTCGGAGCGCTTCATATCAGATTCAAGGCATATCAACAAAGTAACCCTTTTGAACATCATTTGTTTCATTGTGAAACAATAAATTTTAATTGATTCGGAGCTCACATGGGTTGTGAGTCGAGACATGGATCTTCCAGTTCGTAGTCTGGTTCGTTCTCTTCTCCTTGTGTAGAAGTAGCAGGAGATTCGCTTCTTGAGGAAGTTGCCATTTGAAGAATCCTTTGGAAGTTTGCATCAAAGGTCGTCTGAGCAAGAGCTGCTAGAAATTTGGATTTGTCATTTAGGAATTCGACATTCCTTTTGATGTCGATATCTTGGAGATAACCGTTCTGTGCGAACCATTCTTTTATTTGTTTGAGGGTGGCATGCTGAAAATTATATTTATCCTACCATTTGATTTTTAAGATCTTTGTGATCATCTTGTATTGGGGATGGTTGCTGGTAGAGAAATTCCAGTAAAAAATCCACGGAATTTGAAAGTATAAACAAAATCTCATAGAATTATGAAATGTTGTTTTTTGGATATTTCTTGCAAAATGATAATAAGATTCCTACAAGGGTGTCGGCAAAATATCATCCGTCATACCGAATGTATTCCACCATTGAATGAACCAAAGAGGGAAATTGATTTTGTAGGCATTTTGACAAAAAGATATAAACCGTGAATGGTTATAGTTTGAATACCACATAACATTGTACAAAGCTCTTATGTAATCTTTGTAAGAATACGTTTGTGGTACAAAGGGTTTTGAGAAGAATTTTTCAGTATAGAGACCTTGGTTCCAATGGGTTGGATTCAAGGCTTTGAATATGCAACTTTTGAAGGACCATTTTTGTCAGGAATATGAGTTATTTCTGCTGACTTGGTGTCAACAAGAATAAACTCATAGAAAGTTCGACTTTTTCTCAGATCTTCAGGCATGAAGTTGAAGCCGGAAGGGTACATGTTTGAGATGGTCTCTTGAAGGTTGAGACCTTGGAATTCTGGTTCAATGATGGGTTCATTGATGGTTACTGTTTTTTGAAAGTAGGTTTTGATTTCAGGACGAGGTACAAACCTCTTTTCAGGAATAACCGCTTGAGAATATGAAGAGGGTGATGGGGTTGATGACCCTATCTTTGAATTAGGTGAGACAGGAGGTCTCATTTGAACAACTCCGCCAAAAGGATGGACAAAATTGGCTGAAGGCCTTGGAGGTGGAATAGATGACTCCATGGTCGATCTGGGTTGTGTACCGACAAACCTTGCTCTGGAACGGGTTACCGGAGCAAACCCTAGATCCATAGCGTATTGATCAGCACTCATTGGAGGAGGTCCTGAGGATGAAGATGGGATTTTGCCCTTTGAAGATGAGGCTTCTTCCTTTCTATCACTCATTCGCTCTTTTTTCGCTTGGAGAAAGAGAGAGATGGGAGAGAGGAGAGAGTTTTGGAGTTGAAACTCCCTTGAGAGGTAATCAGCTAAGGCATTTTGTTCTCCTTTAATAGACAAAATTTCAAAATCAAAACAAGATAGAATTGCTTGCCATTTGGCAAAAATTTGCTTTGAGACTAGGTTTTTAACATCTTTCTCAAGAACAAATTTCGATGCTCTGGAATCAGTTTTGAGAGTGAATTTTTTATTAATTAATTCACCTTGGAATTTTTTAACACAAAGAACGATAGGAAGTAATTCCTTTTTTACTGTGGAATAATTTTTCTGAGTAATTTTCCAGACTCTTGAGTGAAATTGGATTATTGATTCGTTCTTATCTAGACACTGTTTGAGGATTCCTCCATATCCTATACCTGACGCGTCTGTTTCTACTATCAAACTGGCTTTTGGATTTATAAGACTCAAACAAGATATTGATTTGACTAGAGTCTTTATCTTCTGAACGACTTTGGTGTGTTTTTCTGACCAAGGCTTTGGATTTTTTCTAAGCCTTTGAAAAAGTGGTTTACAGATGAGTCTGAGGTTTTTAATAAAATCAGACACATAATTTAAACAACCCAAAAATCTTTGTAGTTGGGTTTTTATCTAGAATTTGATATGGGAAATTGGATGCAAAATTTATTGATCTTTGAATGGGTTTTATAAGGGCCATATGAATGTCAAAGCCCAAAAATCTAATTTCGGTTTGAAACAGTTTGACTTTAGGCAAAGATACAACTAAACCATTTTGTTTGACTATGTTTATAAAGATATTAAGATGCTTGCATGTTGATCGATGTTAGATGAAAATACTAAACTATCGTCAATATAAACTATTGTAAAATTTTGGAAATTGTTGAAAAATTCATTCATGATTTTTTTGAAATTCTGATGGGGCGTTCTTTAGCCCAAAAGGCATAACATACCATTCGTATTGTCCAAACGGAACATTAAAAGCAGTTTTGTATTTATCTTTTTCAGAAATTTGAATTTGCCAAAAACCAGATTTCATATCAAATTTTGAAAATATTTTAGCATTGGAAATTCTTTTAAGTAAATGTTGCTTATCTGGAATTGGGTATCTTATCCATTCTAAAACCTTGTTTAAAGGTTTGTAATTGATAACTAACCTGGGCACACCACGCTCTTGTTCAACTGCATTGTTGACATAGAAGGCTGCACATGACCGGAGGCTCTTTGATGGTCTGATTAGTCCTTTGTTGACTAATTCCTATATTTCTTTGTTACAGAATGTTAGCAATTCTGCATTCATCTGAATAGGTCGCGCCTTTGTGGGAATATTTGATTCTTTAAAATCTTTTATATATGGAAGATTTACTATGTGTTTCTTCCTATCCCAAAATGCATTGTGTAGATTCGAACATATTTCTTTTTCGATTTTATTTTCTATTTCTTTTATTTTTATTTTGATAGAAGGATCATTGAGATTTTCTTCTATCCTTTTGTAACTAATCTCTTCTATTAGAAATTGGATTTGTTTTTGTTTTCTTTTTATCTCTTCATTTTTTAATTCACTTATTTCCATAATTTCGTATGGAAGAATTGGTGCTACGAATAAAAAATTATTTCCTTATCATGTATTTTACTAACTAATCCTTTTTCAGTTATTTTTATTTGATATAACTAAGTTAAGAATGGGTTCCTACAATCAATTCTTGTTTTAGATCCTTTACTAGGAGAAAAGAATTTATAAAACAAAATTCTTCATTACAAATATGGACATTTGGTAGCTTAAATTTGATATTTAAACTCTGTCCGTTAGCACTGTTGGGTTTTATGTCCTAAAACTCGTAGACAGTGAATGTTAACGAATTATACACTTGTGTCAATAAAGTGTTATTGAGAAATCTTATTCAATAAAGTGTTATTGTCATATTAAGTCTAGAATTGCATAATCTAACCCAAATCCAATAAACTAAGATCCAAGGTTGTTTATATGTAACTTGAACTAGTATGTGGGGACATATAAGGATCAGTGTTCAAGTAACAACCTAAAAGGTCTATAGTATAGGGATAAGGTTGGGTGCCTTATCCTGGTAACACTATGTGATACGGTCCGCTTTGTATTCGATACAGACGTAATGATCCAAGGCGTCCATGTAGGAGACATGCGAGCGGGGGCATCCTATGCAATGAGTTTGCATAAGACCGAACCACGAAATAGTAAACCACTAGATGTAACACCGTTAACTAGTTAGGTTACTATTTCAATAGAATGGCCTAGGTAACTCAGTCTTAATCCTGAGTGTGTCATGAACTCCTTCTCACGAGGAATTGTCCTTTGATTAGTACGGGTGAGAGTGGCCTGCACGCCGACTCAATAATTCTACCTTCTTGGGGACAAGACCGAGTGGGGGGGTTGGGAACATAACAACATAAGATGGAATTCACTCCTTCCTGCTTCTAGGAGAAGTAGATGAGTGTTCCCTTAAGTGGTGACTCCGGGTCTTGGACAAAGGGATCCAGCCCTCTCACTGGCCCGAGAGGGACTTTCTGTTTACTTGTTGGACCATAAACAGGCTGTTCATTAGACGAGCGCTGGTGCTTAAGCAGCCAGAGGTAACTCAGGGGTAAAACGATAATTTGACCCAGCTGAAGTTACGAACACTCGTGAAGGATTGACTTACCGTTATTGGTCAATATCCGTGAACACAGAAATATTCTACAGTGAGAAGAGTGCAGCTGTGGGTCTTTACTGGAGTGACCCACAGTTAATGAATATTGGTTAACTTGATTAATGAGTCTAGTCAGTTAACCTCATATCATTGGAGCTTCTGATCTGTAGGTCCATTAGGTCCCCCTGCTTGCTCGTAAAGAGTAATTGGGAACAATTTATCTCGAAAGAATTTGAATAGTTCAAATTCAATTCGGGAAATCAAGTTAATTGTATGAGATACAATTAATATAATGCATAGTGATACATTATAATATAAAGTTTAATGTGTGATTAAACTTTATTAAATTGAGAGAATTATATTTTTTAAAGGGTTCGAATATATAACTAATTAAATATGTGATATTTAATTAGTGAATTAATTAATTAATTGTGAATTAATTAATTATTCAATTGGTCTAATTAAATGTGATTTAATTAAACTATAATATATGAGAGATATATTAGAATATGATTCTAATATGTAATTAATTAAATATGGTTGATATTTAATTAATTTTTGAATTAATTAATTGTTCAATTTAATTTAGTTAAATGTGATTTAATTAAATTAATATTTATAGATTAATTTTAAAACGAATTGGATTCATATTAAAACTACAGGTTATAAGAGAGATGCACATTTGAATATGATTCAAATGTTTGATTAATTAAATATGTGATATTTAATTGGTCAAAGAATTAATTAATTGTGTAGTTTAATTAATTTAATTAGATGAGATTTAACTAAGTTTAATTAAAACTATATATTATGTGAGGGCAATGCATTTGAATATGATTTAAATGTACATATGCTTAATTAATTAATGTGATTAATTGATTAGCATTTAATTAATTAAATTCATTTTGATTAATTAATTAATAACCATATGATGAGGTGGATGGTTGAGATTAAATTTCATCCCTCACATGGTAATACGCTTAAGGGGTCAAGGGATATAGATTTCATTTGACCGATCATTATCTCTCTGAATGATTCTCCTCTCTCTCATTCTCTCTCAATACAGAATACAGTGAATGAAAATTCTCTGCTGTTCATCCCAAAAAATTCAAGAAAAAGACCATGGTCCCACAACCATGTTCCCGATCTTAGAGGATAGCGGTGAAGGCTTTATGGTGGTGTTCGCCATTTGTAAATTTTTTTGTAATTTAAGTTTGGCATTGTTGGTCTATGATACCAATTTATTCTATCATTTTCGTTGATTGGTTTGAAATTTCTTATTCGATTTAAATTTAATTGTTCTTCATTTTTAAGGGATGAAAATTGTTCTATTAAAGATTCTACATCACTATCATTGAGAACATTAATCTGTTTTGAAGATTCACCTGATAGATTTAAGGCTTTTAACCTTCTATCAATTTCGTTCATTATATGAGTTTTTGGTGTTTTTAATTTTATCTTTTCTGGTGGATTAAACATTGGCTTTATTATTTGTTTTGGAGGTTCTATCAGTTCTTCGAGCTTATAAACTTGTTCTGCTATTGAGGTTAACATTCTGTTTGAATAATTATTTTGAACTTGTAAACTTTTAATTTCTTTATTTGTAGGAGACCTATTTTCTTCTGACTCCTTTGTCAATTGAAAGAGTTTTGCAACTATTTTCTCATTATAGAAACTGTTAAATTCAATATCTTCCATTGGAGGGAAATCTCCTAGGATTTCTCCTCTTCTCATTGTTTTTCATTTCTCCCTTTCTTTAATGGTGCATATATGAAAACATTATTCTCTCTGATTAAACCAGCTAAAAAAGGAAATGTTTTCTTGTAGTTTTTCTAAAACCTTAAAGTATTCTTCCTTAAAGGCTTTTCTTTGTGTTTCTGTGTATGCTTTAAACAAGATCTTCCTATCTTCTTTATTTTCTTGGGCCATGAACTCCTTTTGAAGGGCTTGTTTATCTACTTTGAATTCATTTTTTGATATTATGACATTCAATTGACTTTTAAATATTGATTCCGTCTCCATATCTGTTTGAGTTGGAGACGGTGGTTTTTCTTCTTCATATTGGAGATTTGGAACTCCGTGTTCCAATCTTACAGATCTTATTCTTAAGGGGTTAGCTCCAATAAAGTTAGAATGAGATTCTGGTTTAATACCATAAGTACTTGGTCTTGAACTCATGAATTATTTTCTATTTATGTTTTCTTTAATCATCGGGAATTGAGGAATTTCATCTTCGAATTTAATATCTACTCTCCCATCAGGATGTTCAACTATAGGATTTCTCGTTATGTCGTCCCATGAGAGCACCTTAGGGATACTAACAGAGGATTTATTAATATTGGTCTCAATAAGCATTGTTTTCCATTTTGGGGATTGAACTAATGCCTTTGGTTCCATTGAAGATGTTAAAGCTTTATAAGTGATTTTGTAAATAAGTGTCTTCTTTTTAACACCTTCTTCTAAATTTCATCATTGACCTATAATATCAAGGCTTAAAGTTTTGAGAATATGATGATCGTTAAGAGCTACCATAAAATTGGGATAGCAAGTAAAATAGATTGGTCCTTCTGCTAAGTTTGACTCAATAATTCCTAACAGAGAATTTGTAAAGTCTTTATGACGTTTATCACTAAGGATAGCTAAAACTGGCGTGTCTAGTCCTGTTCGGAACATAGGTCTAAGAGCAACTTGAACCGCTCCTATATGGCGAAATTGAAATTATTTTCGGTGTTTAATTATATTATCTTTTGGAAATAATTGAATTGAATCTATATCGCCATATACAGGTATTTTCCTGTCAACAATTTTGATACATTGTTGTTCTCTGAAATTGAAGGTATTATGAAGATTGCTAGTTTTGTTATCAAGTTTGGGTAGACCCCATTTTTGAAGATTATTTTCAATATTTGCTATGTGCAAAGCTTCATTTGAGATTTCTCCAGAATTTGAAGAGGCCATATGTTGGTCCTCTACCTCATTTTGAGTAAGTTCTTTTGAGGGAAAGTTTATAAATAAAATCTTTCTTAAAAGAGACATTGATTTAGTTCGAGATTATCATTTAATTAGGGTGTCAATCCAAATAATTATCAACCTAATAAAGTTAAACTTCTAAAGATAGATTATCAGAAGAGTATTACCCCTAATCACTCTTTTGGAAAGAAGGCAAGGTAGGCTTACCTACGGCTTTACTGCGCTTTAACACGTCTTAAGACCTGGAACACCTGACCGCCACAGTCCTTCGCAACAGTCCTTCCAAGTGATTGAGCGAAATACTTTGCCAATGATCGTCTCTCTCAAAGAATGACTTCAAGTGGTTTGAATAATATTTGAATATCACAAAAAGTGAATGATAATCAAACCAACTAATCTCTTCCGCTGCAGATGGAAAGAAAGGTTGGTTACCATTGTAGGGTGGGAAAAATGGAAGGGTAGACGACGATTGAGGAGGGTATTGAAATTCGGTGGGTAGAACGAAAATATGCTGAGAAAATCCCGGATGCTTAGGTAGATTTTGAAAGGGAGGGACATTCGGATTTAATGGTCTCGTAGGTGTATTTAGTTGAAAACGTTGAGGCAAAACAGGGGGGGTCACGGAGGACGATACAGTAGAAGAGGCAATCGGGGTGGTAAGGGGAGAAGAACCTGTAGCTGACACCACCGGCGGTAATGTGGTGCTATCGATGGAAGAAGAACTTGAGGATGACGCCATTGAAGGGAAAACGAGAAGGACACCTACAGCTCTGATACCATGTGCAACTAACAGAAAAAGAAAGAATTTTGGAATTGCTTAGCATGAATATACTGAGCATTGTAGCTGATATTAAATGACCAAACAGAAAAACACGTGTAGCACAATGATTCGAGAATGGTAAAAACCAAAAGAAATACACAGTAAAATAAACATAGTAAGTAAAACATGATAATTATAGAGTAAATTCCTTAATACCAGTCCCTAGCTATACCATCCATTGTTAATCAGAATTTGTCCTTACATGAGTGGAAGCTGATGTTTGTCCCTTTCTTTACAGAAGTGCGATAGGAGCACTTCAATACTTGACCAACACTCAGTCGAACATTTCTTTTATTATTAATCGCCTTAGTCAATTTCTTTAGGCTCTAACTGATATTCACTGGAAAGCAGTGAAATGAGTGTTATGATATTTTTGTGGCATCTCTTATCTTGGACTTCCCATTCGTCCTAGCGGTCAATTGACTTTAATGGCCTTTTCAGATGTTGATTGGGCGTCCAATGTTGATGTTGGTCACTCTGTTGTTGCTTATTGTGTTTATTTTGGCGATACTTTCGTTTCTTTGTCATCAAACAAACAAAATGTTGTTGCAAAATTAAGCACAAAGTCCGAATATAGGGCCCTTACTCATGTGGCTACTAAAGTCTCGTGGATAGCACAAATTATTCATGAAATTGGGTTTTCACTTTCTGCTACTCCTATCGTTTGGTGTGATAATATGGGGGCTGATGCACTTGCTGCAAATCTTATCTTCCATGCTCGTATGAACCATATTGAAATTGATTTGCATTATGCTCGCGACCAAATTCTTTGAGGTGCTTTACGAATTCGATATTTTCCCTCTAGTGAGCAGCTTGCTAACTGCTTAACAAAATCAGTCTCATTCCCAGTTTTTATATGTTCGTCCCAAACTTGGGCTACTGGAGTTACCCACTCATTTGAGGGGCCAGGTTGAGAATATTGACCAAGTGCAAAATGATGAAAAGTTAGGAAAAGCAAAACACAGTGGCACCTAGCGTTTTAGGAGAGATATTCTCCAAAAGCTTCTATTTAACAAATCAAAAATCCGTGTTCTGTTGTGATTAGTTGAATTACCTCTCTCCAGGATCTATTATTTATGATATCAATTTTTTTTAATAGTACATAACAATTACCGCCAAATTATGCCCGCTTTGGCTATTATTTATGAGATCATAGTTTCTTATATCTTACTTTTTTTATAATGTTTTTATTATGTGATAATTAAAATTCGTAAAGGTTTAATCCTTAAAGTTCAATATGTAATTGACAATTATTTAATTATTGTACTTTGAAATGTTGGGTAATTTCCACTTTAGTGGAGAAAGGCCCAAGGCCCATTAGGGCCAAACATTTTGTTTTAAAGAAAAGTTGCAGCCGCCGGTTTTTAATGTACGTGCGAGAGAGTTGACGACAGTGAGAGAAAAAAGAAAGAAAAGGAGAAGAAAAAATATCTGTTTAGTGCCATTTTTCAGCCTTTTGGAGGTCGATCCGTGGTCTAATTGAGCTAGAATTTTGACAGCGTGTTCCTGACACGAGGGTCTTCAAACTGAAAGGTGGAGATTTCTTTTGGTGCTACCGACAGTCAGATTGCAGGGGTAGTTGGTTTCCACTTTGGTGAGATCTTTCTTATTTGTTCCTCGTCGTTTGTTGCCGAGATTGTTATCTTGAGATATATTTTATTGTATGCCTCTAGTTGTATCTAGAGAGAACGCGTTGTAACTCATTATTGATTATAGTTGAGTTTTTGACTTCGGTCCGTTGTTTTTTACTCCTCGCCTTGGGGAGGTTTTTCCACGTTAAAATTGTTGGTGTCCTGTGATTGTGCATGATTAATTTTTTTGCTTCTACTTTACTAATTTCCTATTAGGTTCACACAAGAGGGGATAATTGATCATTAGAATATAGTGTTTATCCAAACAAAGTGGTATCAGAGCGAGGTTGTGATTAGTTAAGTGCCTTGTGTGAACATGGAAATTAGTACAGGTAAGATGGTTACTTTGAATGGCTCAAATTATCAAGTTTGGAAAAGGAAGATGGAAGATATTTTATATGTGAAGGATTTGTATCTTCCTGTTTTTTCACTTGAGAAGCCTGAAGATTTAATTGACTTAGAATGAGAAATATATCATAAGAAAGTGTGTGGCATTATTAGACTTTGGGTAGAAGAAAATATGTCATAAGAAAGTCTTTATTAGCTTGAGTCTTTATTGATGTAGAAAATCATGCACGGACACTTTGTAATAAGCTTGAGTCTTTATATGCCCCGAAGACTGGTAATAATAAATTGTTTTTGATTAAGCAAATGATGGCTTTAAAGTACCAAGACGGAACATCTATGTTAGATCACTTGAATACATTTCAAGGTATTATTAATTAGTTAGCTAGAATGAATATCAAGTTTGATGAAGAGATACATGGATTATGGCTTCTTGGTTCGTTGCTGGACTCGTGGAAGACGTTTAAAACTTCCTTATCTAACTCGGCCCCAAATGGAGTACTAAGTATGAACTTAGTAAAAGTTAGTGTCTTGAACGAAGAGATGAGAAGAAAGTCGCAGGGCTCTTCTTCACAGTAAGATTTCTTGTTACTGAAAGAAGGGGGAATAGTAAGAGCAAAGGTCCGAAGAATAGAGAAAGAAGCAAAAGCAAGAGTGGCCGGTTGGCAAATGTTGAGTGTTTTCACTGTGGTGTGAAAGGGCAAATAAAGTAGAATTGTCTGAAATTAAAAAGGGAAAATAAAAACGACAAAGGTAAGGAAAAGAAGAATGATGATGGTAATGATGCAGATAGAGTTGTTGCCGCCACCGAAGAGATTCTTATTTTATTCGACGGTGATGTAATTAATCTTACTACACAACAGAGCAGTTGGGTGATTGATAGTGGTGCCTCAATTCATGCTACATCTAGAAGGGATTTCTTTGCATCCTACACATCTAGTGATTTTGGGAGTGTTAGGAGGAGTAATGATGGATCATCAAAAGCAGTTGGCATGGGAGATGTGCACTTGGAGACCAAGAATGGTTCTATTGTACTTCTGAAGAATGTGAAACATATCCCTGATATCCGTATGAATTTAATCTCCACAGGTAAGCTTGACGATGAAGGTTTCTGCAATACCTTCTATGACGGTAAATGGAAGCTTACTAAAGGCTATATGGTGGTAGCTAAGGGAGAAAAGTGTTCATCACTGTATTTGATACAAGCAAAGATTACTTATTGTGATATAAATACACTAGATAATGATGAGAGTGTTGAGCTTTGGACTAAGATACTTAGTCACACCAGTGAGAAGGGTTTGATGATTTTGGCCAACAAAAACCAGTTGCCTGGTATGAAGAATGCACCTCTCAAAAGCTGTGCTCATTGTTTGGCAGGAAAGAAAACCAGAGTTTCTTTTAAGGCATCTCAGCATTCAAGGAAGCCAAATATACTTGACTTAGTATATTCTAATGTATGTGGTCCTATGAAAACAAAAACAGTTGGAGGTGTGTCATATTTTATGACGTTTATAGATGATCATTCGAGGAAAACATGGGTTTATACCTTGAAGACCAAAGATCAAGTATTGCAAGTGTTTAAACAGTTCCATGCTCTTGTTGAAAGAGAAACTGGTTAAAAGTTGAAGTGTATTAGGACTGATAATGGGGGTGAGTATTGTGGACCTTTTGATGAGTATTGCAGAGATCATGGTATTAGGCATCAAAAGACACTTCCTAAAACTCCTCAGTTAAATGGGTTGGCTGAGAGAATGAATAGAACACTAGTTGAAAGGGTGAGATGTTTGCTTTCACAGTCACAGTTATCGAGATCATTTTGGGGTGAAGCATTAAGTATGGTTGTACATGTTTTGAATCTCACACCATGTGTTCCATTGGCATTTGAAGTTCCAAACAGAATCTGGTCAAAGAAAGATATATCTTATAATCATCTGTGTGTCTTTGGTTGTAAAGCTTTCGTTCATGTTCCTAAAGATGAAAGATTGAAACTTGATGCAAAGACAAGGTCATGTGCGTTTCTTGGCTATGGTCAAGATGAGTTTGGTTACAGACTGTATGATCCAGTGCAGAGGAAGCTCATTAGAAGTCGAGATGTTGTGTTTATAGAAGGCCAAACCATACAAGATATCGAGAAGACAAATAAAAAAGAGTATGAACACAATGATGATCTGATTGATTTATATTCAATTCCTTTGACACAGCTTTCTACACAGATTGAAAACGAGGTCCAAAATGATCAGCTAGATGATACAGTAGAGGTAGAGGGTTTTGAGAAGGTTGAGGAAAATGATGATGTTTATGAACAGTTTTTAGAGATAGAGGTGTTGGGTTTTATGCCCTAAAACTCGTAGATAGTAAATGTCAATTGACCAAACATAAATAAAGTATTGTTTGATGTTTTTTCAAAAGAGAGTTATTGTCTATATTATGTACATCTTGCCTACATAACCCTAATCCAATAAACTAAACATCCAAGGTTGAGGGATGAGTCTTGAACTGTACGTGGAGACATACGGGGATCAATGTTCAAAAAACAGCCTGAAGGGTCTATAGTATAGGGATAAGGCCGGGTACCTTATCCTGGCGACACTATGGATACGACCCACTTTGTATTTGATACAAACGCAATGATCCAACACGTTTGTGTGGGCGACATGCGAGTGAGGGAATCCTATGCAATGAGTTTGTATAAGACCGGACCGCGAAATAGTAATCGCTAGCTGTAACACCGTTAACTAGTTAGGTTTCTATTTCACTAGGATGACCTAGGCAACTTAGTCTAAATCCTGAGTGGATTATGGACTCTTATTTACGAGGGATTGTCCTTTGATTTGTACGGGTGAAAGTGGCAAGTACGCCGACTCAATAAGCCTACAATTTTGGGGACAAGAACGAGTGGGGAGCTGGGAACATAATCATACAAGATGGAATTCACTCATTCCCGACATTTGAGGAAGTAGAAGAGTGTTCCCCTAAGTGGTGTCTCTGGGTCTTGAACAAAGGGACCTACCCTCTCATTGGCTTGAGAGGGGTTTCTGTTTGATGGTTGGACCACAAACAGGTTATTCATTAAAGGAGCACTGGTACTTAAGGAGGTAGAGGTAACTCAGGGGTAAAACGATAATTTGACTTAGCTAGAGTTACGAACACTCGTGAAGGACTAACTTGCTGTTATTGGTTTATATCCATGGACACAGAATTATGTCTACAGTGAGAAAAGTGCAAATGTTGGTCTTTAGTGGAGTGAACCCACGGTTAACGAAAAATGATTAATTGGTTAATGAGTTTAGCTGATTAAATCTCAAATCGTTGGAGCTTCTGATCTGCAGGTCCATTAGGTCCCACTGGCAGCTTGTAAAGAGACTTGAGGCAATTAAATATAAATTGTAAATTGAAAGTGTTCAATTTATTTAGGGGAATCATATAATGAATATTGATACATTATAATATAAAGTTTATGAAACTTTATAATATAATTTTGAATTAATTTCAAAATTAATTCTTGAGAGAAAATATTTGGAAGAGTTCAAATAATTAATATTTGGAAGAGAAAATATTTGCAATAGCACCGAAACGCTATCTTAAAATCCCAGGAACACGCAAAACGCGACGGCGTCTCGACGCTGGCTTCGCAGTGTCTCAACGCTGCGTCGAGTTCCAGCGGCGTCGCTAGGGTTTTCAAGTGGTGTAGACGGTTCGGTTCGGTCCGGTTCAAGGGGTTGGCTCCGGTTCGTGTTTAGATGGCTTGGTTTGAGTTTTTTTTTAGACCGGTTCGAGATGGTTCGGGTCATTTTGGTCTAGTTCTAGGATAAAATTATGCTAAATTAATGTAATTTATTGCTTTATTTTATCCTAGGGGCCAAATTATCGGTTCATTTGCTATTTAAATGCTTTGTGGAGGTCATTTAGATTAAATCTCACCTTAGGTTAAGCATGATCATGCATTTTAATATATTATAAATGTTATAATGTATGATATTAATGCATGATGGATGAATTTCATGAGTAATTTAATATAATGGTTATGTTAAATATATGAAATACAATAAGCATGTGGCATGACATTACATAGCTTAAATATAAAGAGTTATATTTAATTTAATGTCTTATGGATGCTTGAGTGATTTTTATGATATGTATGATATAAGGAGTTATATTAATAAAATATGAAAATAAATTTGCATTAAGCATGACACATCCATAGTTTAACATAATTGTTATATTAAGTCGTGAAATGCAAATGTTATGGTTTATTGATTGATTTGAATTTGATTGTTAATTAATTAAACCATATAAAATTTATAGGGATAATCATTAAAATTTATAAGAGTTATAAAATAAATTATTAGAAACCGTCAATCTATAATAAAGATTGCAGCAAACATAGGATCATAGGTAAATGAATTAATTATAAAATGTTTAAAATTAATTAGATCTAAGATCACGTTAATCTAATAGGATTAGAATCAGTGGCGGATCCAGAACGTTACGTCGGGGGGCACAAGTTCATATTAGGTTAATCACAAGTTTAGTCCTTGAGTTTTTAGATTTGTATCTATATGGTCTCTAACTCCCTAAACTTGAAACAAATATCTACTAGGTCGGTGAATTTTCAGTAAATCCATAACGTTTAAATTTTGAATCCAATAAGTCTTTAACTCATTCGATATTTTTTAAAAATTAAATGTTCTATTAGACATAAATAAAACTTAATTGTGTGTCTAATAAGTCTTTTAACTCTTTCAACATTTTTTTTTTTAAATTAATGTATTTACTAGTTACAAAAATGAAAATTTAAGGTTCAATTAAATACAAAATTAAATTTTATGTCTAATATAATACTTAAATGTAACAACCCAAAATTTGAAGAAAAAAAAAAAGAGAGAAGGGAGTGGGCTGTTTTGCTCGGTTAAGAGGGAAAAGTGGGGGGGAAATTTTCCCCCCAACATTTTCGGTCAAAGGACCGTTTTAAAAAAAAATTAAGATTTTTCTTTCTCTCTCCCCCTCTCGTCCCTCACTCTCTCTCTCCCTCCACGTTTTCCCTCTCTCTCGGTTTGCAGCATTACCCACGCTGCCTCTCTCCGCCATCAACTTTCGCCGCCGCCACCTTCGACAGCCACCCACGAGCCCACGCTGCCGCAAGCCTCCGGTATGTTTTCCTTTTCTCTCTCTCTCTCTCGTCTCTTATTCCCACGACCCTCATTCTCTCTCTCGTCTTCAGCGTTGCCGCCGCCTCAGACCGTCACTACCGTCGCGAACAGCCCGGCGCCGCCACCTCCTCGCTTCAGTCAGTAGCACAGCCGTCGATCATGAAGGGTAGCAGTCCATAGTCGCATTTGGCTGCCGATTGGGTCAGCTTCAATGAGTTTCAGATTCGATTCAAGTTTCTTTTTCAGCAAATATTTTAGGGATAAAATAGCATTCGATTTCAGATTTGATAGCACACTTCTGCCATTCGAATTTGAGTACCTAACCATTTAAGTTGCTATCTAGATGAGGGGTTCATCAATATTGGAGTTGCCCACTCAATATTAGCCTCGACTTCACGAAATTTCACTTATTTAAAGTATTGTCTAGCAAGTTTTTGAGTCGTCGCTATTGGATTTTGTAGATTGGGTGAGTTTTCTTATCAATTCGAATTCCAATTGAGAGAATTTTGTCAATCGATGTTGACCCATTCTTTATTGGACCCATTTCAGCGTTACCCACTCTTTTCCGGCTTGGGATTGCAAAAATTCAACGGTTTTAGGTGTTGTCCAGCAGCTTTCTAGACCATCTCGAGTGAGTTTTCAAGAGTAAAGACCCCTTAAGCATGGTTGAGTTTTAAGTATATTATTGGACTAAAATTCTAATCTTGGAAATCCCTTTTGTGTGTAGTTGTTGGCTTTTTGGCTAGCGATTAAGAGAATCATTGGAGTAAGAATTTTTTAGTAAAATTCTTGGGCAGTATTGTGTAAGTGACTCCCCTATCAGCATGTTGGAAAGTTACTGTTTAAATGTGATTGTTGTTTGTCTTGACATTTGCAAAATCGTTGGGTACTAATATGTTTGATGGTGGAGCATGTATTGGGATGTTATTAAGTGAAATTTACTATGTTATATTCTTGATTATTGAGTGATGAACTTGCAAATTAGGAATTTGATATTTTTGTTATTGTTGGAATGAAATAAAAGTATGTTGTGTGACATTATCTTAAGGTTAGCTAGGGGACCTTAGTGCATATGTATAACCCACGGTACGTGCTTACAATTTTGTCGTTGGGAAGCTTGCCGGTATGGCCAAGATTTTTGTTCAAGACTTGGCGATATGGTCAAGGAGTGATTGTAATAATTTTTCTTAAAACATGGCGATATGGCCAAGATGATGATTTTAGTACTTATTTTCTTAAAACTTGGCGGTACGGCCATGATGACAGGTGGCGATATGGTCACAATAAAGTTTTCGTGGAGATAGGGTCACGTTTGGCGTTATGGCCAAGAAATAAAGTTATTTTAAAGCAAAGTTCAAGTCCCCTCGTAAATGTCTATGCTTGCATAACCAACCTTGGTAGAGGGGTTACTTACTGAGTATTTTTAATACTCATTCTTTGTTATTTATAATTTTTTTAGGCAAGGACGAGAACGTGTTAGGCGACTGATCAAGAGCACTTGCTGGTGGTGCCATGGCGGACGGTGTCAGCATATTTTAATTCCACGTATTAGTTTTTGTGTTTTTGAATTTTCTATGTAAATATTCAAAGACTTGTTTATTTTGGTTCATTTTGAAGCATTCAAATATTTTTATGCTTTACAAGTTTTCTTGGGATCCCAAATAAATGTTTTACTAAAATTATTTACCTATTTTTTGCATTCTAGATCCTAGGAAAATTTTAACTTAATTGTTCTTTGAATCATTCATACATGTAGTAACGTCCCTGGTCAGTCTTTAGGTTTTTAAAAAGTCGGGGCGTTACATTAAATATTTTTAAAAATTAATATGCTTAAGACCTATTAGAGATACAAAATTGAAAGTTCATAGATCTTTTAGACATTTTTAAAGTTAAAAAACTTATTAAACAAAAAAAAATTTGAAAGTTTAAGGACCTATCACAGAAAAATTTTAATATTTAGAAACTAAAATTGTAATTTAACCTTCATATAAATATAATTTTAAATGCATTAGTATAATGCCCTCTAGATTAGGTTGAATTCATTATGATTTTATGTTTGGTTGAAATTAGGATTCATTTGATTTTGTATTTCTAGATGAACAATAATGTGCTTGTTACGAGATCTACCTCGTATTATTTATACCTGAGCTTTGGTGTTAGCTTCATACTGTATTGAGCATGTCGTATTGTTGTCAAGTGAAGTGAAGGTTGTGTTATGGGTTTAGAAGTGCATATTCGTGTTTTATCAAGTGCCTAAATTTTTTGGTTAGTTATAATTATGTTGTTATGTTCCTAGATTTTTGGTATATCATCAAACTTGCTGCTTTTGTGCAAAGGCGGGTTGTAAGAGAGGGATAAAAATAACTCGAAGTTTTTTTTTTTTTAATTTTTTCCAAATATGTATATTGACGGTTAAAAAATGTCATTAAAATACGATAATTGATGGATATTAGCCGTCAATGAAAATATAATATTTGACAATTTAGCATGGTAACTTGGCGGCTAATAAACGTCGATAAAAGACTATATTGACAGTGTAAAAGTGTCAATAAATAATTAAACAATAATTATTTAATTAAATAAATATTAATTAAATCAATTATAATATAAGGTTTTTAATTCAATTTTAAATAATATTTAAAAGAATTAAATTGGTCATTCAATTAATTATCAATTAATTGAATCCACACTAATTAAATATCAAATATTTAATTAATTTTATAATTGAATCATATTCAATTTTATCTCTCTCATTTAACCTATAATTTTAATGTGCATCATAATGTACATTAATATAAACTATAGTATTAATTTTTTTAAATCATATTTAACCAAATTAAATTAAATTAATTAATTCCCAATTAATTAATTCATGAATTAATCAAATATCACATATCTAATTAAATTCATAATTCTCTCAATAATTAATCTTGAATCATATCCAAAATTAATTTTATTATAAAGTTTAATTCACTAATTAAACTTATACTATAATGTATCTCCATACATTATTTTAATTGTACCAAAATACAATTAACTTAAATTCCCTTTAATATCAAGACTAAATTATCTTAGAACCCGTTATGAGCTAGCAGGTAGACCTAATTGACCTACAGATCAGAAGCTCCAACGATACAAGATTGATCAGCTAAACTCATTAACCGAGTCAATCAACATTCGTTAACTGTGGGTCACTCCACTAAAGACCCACAATTGTACTCTTCTCATTGTAGAATATTTCTATGTCCACGGATATCGACCAATGTAGTAAGTCAATCTTTCACGTGTGTTCGTAACACCAGCTGTGTCAAATTACCGTTTTACACCTAGGTTACCTCTGGTTCCTTAAGTACCACTGATCCCTCTAATGAAAAACCCGTTTAGGGTCCAACCACTAAACAGAAATTCCTTTCGGGCTAGGAGAGGACAACACGATTTTGTTCAAGCCCCAGAATCAGCCCATAAGGGAACACACATCTACTTGCCCCAGTAGGGGAAGGATTGAATTCCATCTTGTACTATTATGTTCCCAGCCCCCATTCGGTCTTGCCCCTGAAATGGTAGGATTATTGAGTCGGCGAACTGGCCACTCTCACCCATACAAATCTAAGGGACAATCCCTCCTGAAAAGGAGTTCATAACAGACTCAGGATTGAGATTGAGTTACCTAGGTCATTATATTGAAATAGAAACCTAAACTAGTCAACGGCGTTACATCTAGTGGTTACTATTTCGCGGTCCGGTCTTATGCAAACTCATTGCATATGATACCCCCACCCGCATGTCTCCTACATGGATTCTTTGGATCATTGCATCTGTATCGAATACAAGGTGGGTCGTATCTCATAGTGTCACCAGGATAAGGTACCCAGTCTTATCCTTCTACTATAGACCATTTAGGTTGTTACTTGGACACCGATCCCCATATGTCCCCACATACTAGTCCAAGTTTCATTTAAACAACCTTGGATCTTAGTTTATTGGATTTAGGGTTTATTAATGCAAACTCGATTATTCAATAACCAAATTACTGAATCACTCAAATAACGACTTATTGAGATCGATTAATTTGTTTCATTTACTATCTACGAGTTTTAGGGCATAGAACCCAACACACCTGTCCAAGGAACAATGTCCTAAGACACCTCAAGAAGTTGAGGATATGAGACGCATTCCCTACACCTTAGTTGTAGGCAGCTTAATGTATGTTCTACCCTGCACTAGGCCTGACATATGTTATGCAGTGGGAATAGTCAGTAGGTACCAGTCCAATCCAGGGTTAGACCACTGGGCAGCGGTTAAGAATATCCACAAGTATCTTCGGAGAACGAGGAACTACATGCTGGTGTATGGGGCTAAGGATTTGATCCTTACAGGATACACCGACTCTGACTTTCAATCTGACAAGGATTCTAGAAAATCCACATCAGGGTCAGTATTCACCCTTAACAATGGAGCTGTAGTGTTGCGAAGCATCAAACAAGGATGCATAGCAGACTCAACCATGGAGGCTGAGTATGTTGCTGCTTGTGAAGCAGCGAAGGAAGCAGTTTGGCTCAGAAAGTTCTTGAAAGATTTGGAAGTTGTTCCAAATAGTGACTTACCCATAACATTATACTGTGACAACAGTGGGGCTGTAGCCAATTCTAGAGAACCTCACAGGCACAAACGAGAAAACACATTGAGAGGTAGTATCACCTGATCCGTTTATGAAGGCTCTCTCGGCTAAAGTGTTTGAGGGTCATCTAGAAGGTCTAGGTCTACGAGATATGTATGTAGTATAATCTAAGGCAAGTGGGAGATGTGTAATGGGTATAAGGATGCCCTAGTTTATTTTATTACTTGTATATTTACTTTTCATGTAATATACAATAATGTACATTACATTTCCAGCTTTAGATTATTGCATTTACTTCCCATTGACTAAGAGTTTTAGTTCAAATGGGAGTTTGTTGGGTTTTATGCCCTAAAACTCGTAGATAGTAAATGTAACAATTGACCAAACATAAATAAAGTATTGTTTGATGTTTTTTCAATAAAGAGTTGTTGTCTATATTATGTACATCTTGCCTAACTAACCCTAATCCAATAAACTAAATATCCAAGGCTGAGGGATGAGTCTTGAACTGTATGTGGAGACATACGGGGATCAATGTTCAAGAAACAGCCTGAAGGGTCTATAGTATAGGGATAAGGCTGGGTACCTTATCCTGGCGACATTATGGATACGATCCACTTTGTATTTGATACAAACACAATGATATAACTGTAAGGGACAATTAGACACCCACATATCTCCACAATGGTATGATATTGTCCACTTTGGGCATAAGCCCTCATGGCTTTGTTTTTGGATTACCCCAAAAAGCCTCATACCAATGGTGATACTAGTCCTCCCTTATATACCCATGATCATCCCCTTATCTTAGCCAATGTGGGACTTTGGTCGCACTCCCAACAATCCTCCCCTCGAACAAAGTACCACCGAGCCTCCCCTCAACTAGTCATCCATCCGTCCAACTCTTTAGGCTTCATCGCTTTATCGAGATTTCTTGCTCTTATCCAGGACAACTCCTTTCACCGGAGTATACCCTCCTTGCCAAGAGCTCAACCACGGATCTCCCCATGGCTACTTCAAGGCTCACAATTTCTTTGTTCGGCACCCGAGGATTCTACCCAACACGGCTACGCCCAGGGCATGGCTCTGATACCACTTGTAAGGGACAATCGAACACCCACATATCTCCACAATGGTATGATATTGTCCACTTTGGGCATAAGCCCCCATGGCTTTGTTTTTTGATTACCCCAACAGGCCTCATACCAATGGAGATACTAGTCCTCCCTTATATACCCATGATCATCCCCTTATCTTAGCCAATGTGGGACTTTGGTCGCACTCCCAACAACAACGTGTTCATGTAGGGGACATGCGACTGGGGGTATCCTATGCAAAGAGTTTGCATAAGACCGGACCGCAAAATAGTAACAGCTAGCTGTAACACCGTTAACTAGTTAGGTTTCTATTTCACTAGAATGACCTAGGCAACTTAGTCTAAATCCTGAGTGGATTATGGACTCTTATTCACGAGGGATTATCCTTTGATTTGTATGGGTGAGAGTGGCAAGTACTCCACTCAATAAGCCTACAATTTTGGGGACAAGATCGAGTGGGGCGCTGGGAACATAATCACACAAGATGAAATTCACTCCTTCCCGACTTTTGAGGAAGTAGATGAGTACATGTTCCCTTAAGTGGTGTCTCCGGGTCTTGAACAAAGGGCCCTACCCTCTCACTGGCCAAGAGGGGTTTCTGTTTGATGGTTGGACCACAAACAGGTTGTTCATTAGAGGAGCACTGGTACTTAATGAGGTAGAGGTAACTCAGGGATAAAACAGTAATTTGACCCAGCTGGAGTTACGAACACTCGTGAAGGACTAACTTGTTATTATTGGTCTATATCCATGGACACATAATTATGTCTACAGTGAGAAGAGTGCAATTGTGGGTTTTTATGAAGGGATAAAAGCACTTTCGCAGCGGAAACGTACAGAACCTTAACTCAGTTTTAATTCGAATTAAAATACCATACGTTGGAATTAAAAAACACAGCAATAAACAAAATTTAAAATGGTGTAACAGTTTATAAAACATGCTATATTTAAAAGGAAAAACCTTTAGATCTAATCTAAATTGGATCCAATTGATCCAAGATCAAGAACACTATACCTTTGAAGACGATCTTGATCCGTTTCGCCTTTTCCCTTACTATTTGCAGAAAATTCCAGCAGCGAAAAAGTCTTGATCTCGCTGGAAAATTATCACGAACACCACCACCAAAGATTGCACCGGTATTCTCTTCAAGGATGTGCGTTAGGGGCTTGTGGGAGCGTGATTTCTAAGAGATGGGAAGAATTTTCTTCTCTGTATTCTTGAGAGAAAATCACAGAGAATTCTTGAGAGAGTTGGAGAGAGCGAGAGCTTTTCGTGAGTGCTTGATCGATGTAACCAACTGAACGAAAAAGATTATATTGAGGGAGTGGTTATTCAACGGATGAAAACCACCACTCCCTAAAATCTCTCTCTATCAAGCGTGAGACCTAGGTTAGTGGACGAACAATTCCATCAGTTACTTTAACTGATGGAATAATTAATTTAATAATAATATTAAATTAATTTAATTAATTAAATTAACAATTAATTTAATAATCATATAAACCCTTTATAATAATTCCACATAACCTATTGTTTTAATAAAATTTAATTAAATCAAATTTAATTAAAGTAATTAAAACTAATTATTAATTAATATAATAACTAATTAATATATTAATTAATATTATAATTAAATATCTCATATTTAATTATATCTCTCTCCAAATAAACTATAGTTTTAATGTACATCATATGTGCATTAATTATAACCTATAGTTTTTAATACGAATCAAATTCATATTTAACTTAATATTCAAACTCCTTTGAATATTCAATTCACCCTTAGAAATTTACCTCAACGCCCTTATAGAGCTACTGGTGGGACCTGATGGACCTACAGATCAGAAGCTCCAACGATATGAGATTAATTGGTTAAACTCATTAACCAAGTTAATCAATATTCGTTAACTGTGGTTCACTCCACTATAGAACCACAGCTGCACTCTTCTCACCGCAGATATAATTCTGTGTCCACGGATATAGACCATCAACAGCAAGTTAGCCCTTCACGTGTGTTCGTACCCCAGCTAGGTCAAATTACCGTTTTACCCCTGGGCTACCTCTTTATCCTTAAGTACCAGTGCTCCTCTAATGAACAACCTGTTTAAGGTCCAACCAGCAAACAGAAGTCTCTCTGTGCCATAGAGAGGGTAGGGCTCATTGTTCAAGACCCGGAGACACCACTTAAGGGAACACACCTCTACTTACCCTAAAGCTGGGAAGGAGTGAATTCCATCTTGTAAAACTATGTTCCCAACTCCCCACTCAGTATTGTCCCCAAAATGGTAGGCTTATTGAGTCGGCGTGCAGGCCACTCTCACCCGTACAAATCAAAGGACAATCCCTCATGGACAGGAGTCCATAATCCACTCAGGATTAAGCCCAAGTTGCCTAGGTCATCCTAGTGAAATAGAAACCAAGCTAACTAACGGTGTTACAGTCAGTGGTTAACTATTTCGCGGTCCGGCCTTTGTGCAAACTCATTGCACAGGATACCCCCACTCGCATGTCAACTACACGAACGCGTTGGATCATTGCGTTTGTATCAAAATACAAAGCGGGCCGTATCCATAGTGTCACCAGGATAAGGTACCCAGCCTTATCCCTATACTACAGACCCTTTAGGCTAAAACTTGAACATCGATCCCCGTATGTCCCTACATACTAGTTCAAGCCTCATTCTATTAGCCTTGGATGTTTAGTTTATTGGATTAGGGTTAATAAGACAAGATATAACACAAACATTGAATAATACATCACTTTTATTAATGTTCGGTCAAATGTACATTTACTATCTACGAGTTTTAGGGCATAAAACCCAACACTTTAATGGAGTGAACCCACAGTTAACGAAAATTGATTAATTGGTTAATGAGGTTAGCTGATTAAATCTCATATCGTTGGAGCATCTAATCTGTAGGTCCATTAGGTCCCACTAGTAGCTTGTAAAGAGACTTGAGGCAATTAAGTATAAATTGTAAATTAAAAGTGTTCAATTTATTTCGGGGAATCATATAATGTATATTGATACATTATAATATAAAGTTTATGAAACTTTATAATATAATTTTGAATTAATTTCAAAATTAATTCTTGTGAGAAAATATTTGAAAGAGTTCAAATAATTAATATGAATTGGATTCATATTAATATAAATAATTTAATAAAATCCCTAAGATTAAATATATGATAGTTAAATGGGTAATTAATTAATTATGGAATTAATTAATTATTTAATAAAATTATATATGAATAAGATAATAGATTTGATAGGACCCCTGGGGTGGGGTGAAAGACATCCCATTCATTCTCCTACTCTTAGAGAATTCCCCTAAAGGCTCCCTCTAGACTCCCACCAGTCTCCTGCCTCTTGAAGTCTTAGAGTCATACCGGTGTAGCCATAGTGGCGGTGTTCACAGTAGTTCGTGATTATTTCACAAGCAGTTGGTGAATTTAATCTTAGTTATCAATGATAGTAAGTAACTTGTTGCTATATAAATTAGATTTAGATCTAATATTTTTGTATGCTTAGCCTAAATATAAATCTAGAATGTTTTTTTGCCAATGTATTGGTATTTTAGATTAAACAAAATTAACTACGAATCGGTCCCAATCACGCGTCTACTTTTCGAAATTACGGAATTCCAATCCTTCAAGAGGTTCCCACAGATGTTTAACACTGGAGATCTGTCAAAGATCGACGTCCGTCAACCAGAAATTCAGCTAATGAATATGTGTTATTGACTGATGGGGGAGAACCTGAGAGTTATGAAGAGGCCATAGAAGATGAGCACAAAAGAGAGTGGATTGATGCAATGAAATATGAGATGAAGTCTTTACATGAAAACCATACTTTTGAGCTTATTAAGTTGCCTAAAGGGAAAACTACACTGAAAGATAAGTGGGTTTATCGAGTGAAACAAGAAGAACATACCTCAAGACCGCGTTTCAAAGTGAGACTAGTTGTTAAAGGGTTCAATCAGAAGAAAGATGTTGACTTTGATGAAATTTTTGCTCCTGTTGTTAAGATGTCTTCTATACGTATAGTTATGGGTTTAGCTGCTAGCCTTGACTTAGAGGTTGAGCAAATGGATGTTAAGACTTCATTCCTTCAAGGAGACTTAGATAAAGAAATTTATATGGAACAGCCAGAGGGTTTTGAGGAGAAAGACAAGGAAGATCTTGTATGCAAGCTGAAGAAAAGTCTTTACGGGTTGAAACAGGCACCAAGACAGTGGTACAAGAAGTTTGAGTCAGTTATAGGGGAGCAAGGCTACAAGAAGACTACTTCTGATCACTGCGTTTTTGTGCAAAAATTTTCTAATGATGATTTTCTTATATTATTGCTCGATGTTGATGACATTTTGATTGTTAGCAGGAATGTTTCGAGAATTGACATGTTGAAGAAACAGTTGAGCAAATCCTTAGCCATGAAGGATTTTGGGCCAGTAAAGAAAATTCTTTGAATTCGAATTGTACGAGATAGAACATCCAAGAAACTGTATATGTCACAAGAGTAATACTTGGAGAAGGTGCTTGAAAGATTCAACATGAGTAAAGCTAAAGTAGTAAGTTCTCCTTTATCCAGTCATTTTAAACTGAGTAGCAAACAAAGTCCATCTACAGATGAAGAGAAGGAGGATATGAGAAAGGTCCCATATGCTTCAGCAGTTGGGAGCTTCATGTATGCCATGGTATGTACTAGACCAGATATTGCTCATGTTGTTGGTGTTGTTAGTCATTTTATGTCCAATCCAGGAAAACAACATTGGGAGGCAGTCAAGTGCATCATGAGATATTTGCGAGGCACCTCCAACTTGAAGCTCACTTTTGGAAGTGGAAAGCCAGTGCTTGTCGGTTACACTGATTCAGATATGGCAGGTGCTCTAGACAACCGAAAGTCCACTTTTGGCTATTTGATGACATTTGCAGGTGGTGCAGTGTCTTGGCAGTCAATACTACAGAAGTGCGTTGCACTTTCTACAAATGAAGCAGAATATATTGCAACAACAGAAGCTTGCAAAGAGATGTTGTGGATGAAGCGATTTATACAAGAGCTTGGCTTCAAGCAGCAACGGTATGTGATATTCTGGGATAACCAATGATGCCCATGGTTTAAAAAACGGGAAAGCGGCGTTTGGGCCCCGTTTTTATAAAACGTGTTTTAGGGTTTTGTAACCCTGGAGTTAAACAGTGTTGAAGTCGCCGTTTTCGTTGCCCCACTTCCTTTCACTTTGAAGTTTCTCTCTCCGTTTTCTCAAATCCTTCCCCTCTTTGGCTTTTCGTTTATCTCTGGCTCTTCGTTTCTCTTTGGTCCTTCGTGCTCTTCACTTCTCTGTGGCTCTTCGTTTCTCTCTGGTATGTGTTCTCACCTCTCCTTCTTCACGAATCAAAGGCATCCTTCGATAATTTTTTCATTTTTTTTTCTTCTTGATAATCTCTAACCCGAAACTCCTTCCTTCTCTTCATCCTCTTCGAAGCCTTAGAACTATTTTTCCCTCTCTTTCATTCTTTTGGAAACCCTATATCTATTTTTTCCTCTCTCCATCCCCTTCGAAACCCTAGATCTATTTTCCGATCTAAACGCTTGATCGATTGTTTTGGTTTCAGATCCCCACCCCATGCCGCTTCAACTTGTTGACGTTTATATACTAAAACTCGTGGATAGTAAATGTAATAAAGTTAAATATAAACGTTATTGGAATAGTTTATATTCAAGTTGTTAAATGGTTAGTTTAACTACGTATTTATTAACCCAAATCCAATAAACTAGAATCCTTAGCTATGATATGAATGCTTGAACTTTATGCAGTGAGATAAAAGTGGATCAGGTTCAAGTACATAGCCTAAAAACGCTCTATAGTATAGGGATAAGACTGAGAACCTTATCCTAGGAAAAACTATGTGATGCGGCCCACTTTGTTATAATACAAACCATGTGATCCTAATATCGTTCATGTATAGACATGCGAGTGGGGGCGTCCTATGCAAAAGAGTTTGTATAAGACCGCACCGCGAAATAAGTCACTTACACTTTATAACGCCGTTTACTGTGAAACTGACTATTTCAAGCGATGACCTAGGTAACTCGATCTTAATCCTGAGCTAACTATGAACTAATATTTATTCGGGATTATCCTTTGATTTTCATAGGTGAGAGTGGCCCATAAGCGCCGCTCAATAAACCTGCCACTTTGGGGATAAGACTGTTGGGTTTTATGCCCTAAAACTCGTAGATAGTAAATGAAACAAATTAATCGATCTCAATAAAGTGTTATTTGAGTAATTCAGTAATTTGGTTATTGAATAATCAAGTTTGCATTAATAAACCCTAAATCCAATAAACTAAGATCCAAGGTTGTTTAAATGAAACTTGGACTAGTATGTGGGGACATACGGGGATCAGTGTCCAAGTAACAACCTAAATGGTCTATAGTATAGGGATAAGGCTGGGTACCTTATCCTGGTGAAACTATGTGATACGACCCACCTTGTATTCGATACAGATGCAATGATCCAAAGCATCCATGTAGGACACATGCGGGTGGGGGTATCCTATGCAATGAGTTTGCATAAGACCGGACCGCGAAATAGTAACCACTAGATGTAACACCGTTAACTAGTTTAGGTTTCTATTTCAATAGGATGACCTAGGTAACTTAATCTCAATCCTGAGTCTGTTATGAACCCCTTTCAGGAGGGACTGTCCTTAGATTTGTATGGGTGAGAGTAGCCAGTTCGCCGACTCAATAAGCCTACCATTTCAGGGGCAAGACCGAATGGGGGCTGGGAACATAACAGTACAAGATGGAATTCACTCCTTCCCCTTTTGGGGTAAGTAGATGGGTGTTTCCTTAAGAGCTAATTCTAGGGCTTGAACAAAGGCACGCCGTCCTCTCCTAGCCTGAGAGGAACTCCTGTTTAGTGGTTGGACCCTAAACAACTTGTTCATTAGAGGAATCAGTGGTACTTAAGGAACCAGAGGTAACCCAGGGGTAAAACGGTAATTTGACCCAGCTGGTGTTACGAACACACGTGAAGGATTGACTTACTGCTTGGTCGATATCCATGGACACAGAAATATTCTATAGTGAGAAGAGTGCAGCTGTGGGTCTTTAGTGGAGTGACCCACAGTTAACGAATGTTGACTAAACTTGGTCAATGAGTTTGGCCAATTAGTCTCGTATCGTTGGAGCTTCTGATCTGTAGGTCCATTAGGTCCCACTGGTAGCTCGTAAAGAGACTTGAGGCAATTAAGTATAAATTGTAAATTGAAAGTGTTCAATTTATTTGGGGAATCGTATAATGTATATTGATGCATTATAATATAAAGTGTATAAAACTTTATAATATAATTTTTTAATTAATTAATTCTTGAGAGAAAATATTTGAAAGAGTTCAAATAAATTTAATATGAATTGAATTCATATTAATTTTAATAAAATCCCTAAGATTAAATATATGATATTTAATTGGGTAATTAATTAATTATGGAATTAATTAATTATTTATTAAAATTAGAGACCTTTTCCTATTAGGAAAGAAAATATTTGAAAGAGTTCAAATAAATTTAATATGAATTGGATTCATATTAATTTTAATTTTAATAAAATCCCTAAGATTAAATATATGATATTTAATTGGGAAATTAATTAATTATTTATTAAAATTAGAGACCTTTTCCTATTAGGAAAAGGTCTTCCTTTTCCTATTAGGAAAAAAGTCTTGGCCTTTACTATATATAGGACCCCTGGGGTGGGGTGAAAGACATCCCATTCATTCTCCTACTCTCAGAGAATTCTCCCAAAGGCTCCCACAAGTCTCCTGCCTCTAGAAGTCTCAGAGTCATACCGGTGTAGCCATAGTGGTGGTGTTCACACTAGTTCGTGATTAATTCACAAGCAGTTGGTGAATTTAATCTGAGTCGTCAACGAGAGTAAGTAATTTGTTACTTTATAAATTAGATTTAGATCTAATATTTTTGTATGCTTAGCCTTAATATATAATTAGAATAGTTCTAATATTATTGCCAATGTATTGGTATTTTAGATTAAACAAAATTAATTACGAATCGGTCCCAATCACGCTTCCGCTTTACGGAATTATGGAATTCCAATCCTTCAAAGACCGGGTAAATAGTTGGGGACATAGTCCTGCAAGATGGAATTCACTCCTACCCGTCTTTAGGGATAATAGAGAGGTTGTTTCCTTAAGTGATGACTCCGAGACGTGAACAAAGGCCGCCCTCTCATTGGCCCAAGAGGTTTTAGGTTTACTGGTGGGACTACAAACCAATTGTTCATTAGGGACTCAGTGAAGGATTAAGGAACAAGAAGTGCTATAGGGGTAAAATGGACTTTTGACCTTACTATAGTTACGAACAACCTGTGAAGGATTGACTTACTAATCACAGTTATATCGGGTGTACAGAAATATATCTACAGTGAGGGGAGTTCAGCTACGGGCTATAGTGGAGTGTCCCGTTAGTTAACGAAGTTGGTTAACTCGGATTGAAAGAGTTCAGCCGGTTAATCTCGGATCGTTGGAGCCCATGATCTGTAGGTTCATTAGGTCCCCCTTCTAGCTCAAACGGATTAAACCTTAGAACAAAGTGATGAAAGAATTTGGATATGTTCAAATTCGTATTAGGGAGATGTAGTTAATTATATTCGATATAATTTAAGTCAACGGTTTAATTACGAATTAAACTATGAATAAGAGAGAGTTGAAAACATTTAAATACGATTTAAATATTGTAAATATGTATTCGATACGGTTTCAATTTGAATTAAGATTCATATTCATCAGTTTTTGAGAAAGGTCGGGAACGTATTGAGTTCAATATTTGATATTTAATTAAAGAATTATAATTCATTAAAAAGGTTTAATTAATTAAGGTTAATGTTATATAAATTATATTCGTTGAATTTAATTTATTTAAAGTTAATTAAAGTTCCATTAAGAAAA